>JAECWU010000488.1:0-600000 GCA_018150985.1 Chymomyza costata | reverse complement strand
ACAAACAAATCTATTAAGTATCAATTGTGGCATGAGAGATTAGGACATTTAAGTAAAGGGAAATTCTTAGAAATAAAAGTAAAAAATATGTTTGATGATGTTAATCTAATTAGCAACGTTGAGCCTAGTAATGAACTATGCGAGGCTTGTATTAATGGAAGACAGGCAAGACTTAAATTAAATAAATTTAAAAACAAAGATTATATAAAGAGACCATTATTTGTTGTACACTCTGATGTGTGCGGTCCAATTACACCAGCTACTTTAGATGGTAAAAACTATTATGTGATATTTGTTGACCAATATACTCATTACTGTGTAACATATTTGATTACACATAAGTCTGATGTTTTTGCAGTTTTTAAAGATTTTGTGGAGCCCATTTTAATTTGAAATTAGTTCACTTATATATTGATAATGGAAGGGAATATCTTTCAAATGAAATGCGGGAATATCGTGTTCAAAAAGGAATAAGTTATCATCTAACTGTTCCATATACTCCACAATTAAATGGAGTTGCAGAAAGAATGATAAGAACAATTACAGAAAAAGCTCGTACCATGGTTAGTGGAGCAAAATTACAAAAATATTTTTGGGGTGAAGCTGTCTTAACCGCTACCTTCTTAATTAATAGAAGTCCCTGTGTTGCATTGAACAAAAATATGAAAACACCATACGAAATGTGGCATAACAAAAAGCCGAACCTTAGGTATCTCAAGGTTTTCGGGTCAACTGTATATGTACATGATAAGACTAGAAAGAGGAAATTTGATGATAAGTCTTGGAAAGGAATTCTGGTTGGCTACGAGCCAAATGGTTATAAAATATGGGACACGCAATCCCAGAAACTTACAATAGCACGAGATGTTATTGTTGATGAGACAAATATGGTAAATTCTAGGACTGGAATTGATTTCCCGAATGATAGTACGGAATGTATCCTGAATGATAGTAAGGATTGTGCTCAGACTAAAAATTCAAAAGGTATCCTGAATGATAGTAAGGATTGTGCTCAGTCTGAAAATATAAAATCTTTCCTGAATGATAGTAAGGAATGCGGTAATACTAATAACCAGAATGATAGTATGGTATATCTTCAGAAAGAAAGTATGGAGTGTAATCAATCCAATCTTCTGAATGAGAGTAAGAAAGATGGATTGAAAGAAATAAATTCAGATGAGCAATCTAATGATGTTTTGTCTCAAATAAATAAATTTCGTCCAGTCCTAAATAATGTTTTAGAAAAAGAACATTGTGAAATAAGAAAAAGTGAAAGAATTAAGCAAAGGCCGCAGATATCGTATAAAGACTTAATAAATAATTGTGTCATGAATGCATGCACTTTAGATAATAGTATCCCAAAATCGTTTGATGAAATCAAAACAAGAATAGATAGAGCACAGTGGGAAGAAGCAATTAATGATGAGTTAAATTCGCATAATATAAATAAAACTTGGTCCCTTATACAGAAGCCTATTAATAAAAATATAATTGATTGCAGATGGGTCTTTACAATAAAACATAATGAGTTTGGTAAACCAGTAAGATACAAAGCTAGATTAGTTGCACGTGGTTTTACTCAAGAATATTTAGTGGATTATGATGAAACCTTTGCCCCAGTGGCAGGAATTACAAGCTTCAGAATTTTAATGTCTTTCTCACATCAAAACAACCTATTTGTTCATCACATGGATGTTAAAACTGCCTTTTTGAATGGCACTTTAAAAGAGGAAATATATATGTCAGTTCCTCAGGGTGTACAATGTGAGGATGGTAATGTTTGCAAATTAAATAAAGCTATTTATGGGCTTAAGCAAGCAGCTAGATGCTGGTTCGAAATGTTTGAAAAAGCTTTAAAAGAAATTGGTTTCATTAATTCATCTGTGGACAGATGTATTTATATTCTTGACTATGAAGATATTTTTAAAAATCTATATGTTTTATTGTATGTGGATGACCTGATAATTTCAACGGCTAGTATTGATACTATGAATAATTTTAAATCCTATTTAATGACAAAGTTTAAGATGACTGATTTATTAGAAATTAATTATTTCATAGGTATTAAAATAGATAAGAAAGATAATCAGTTACAACTTAGTCAATCTGCATACATCAATGATATATTAATGAAATTTAAAATGGATGAAAGTAAACCTGTAAATTCTCCATTACCAACTAAACTTAATTATGAAGCATTAAATTCAGATGATGTATATGATGCCCCATGTCGTAGCCTTATTGGATGCTTGATGTATATTATGATATGCACAAGACCAAATCTGAGTGCTGCTGTTAATATTTTAAGCCGATATTCTCACAAAAGATCAAAACACATTGATATTAAATATCATTTTTCAAGAGAGCAAGTTGAACGTAAACTAATAAATGTTAAGTATATTTCAACAGATAAACAACTGGCAGATTTATTAACAAAACCATTACCTGGACCACGGTTTATTGAACTAAGAAACCAACTTGGATTGCAGCATTGAAGGAACTTTATATTATTTTTAAAAATAAGCTAAATATACGCTTATTTGGTTTAAATGAAGGAAATTAATGAATCCTAAACTTATTTTAATTTAAAAATTTTATTTTTATGGAAACATATGTATCTTCTGAATATTTGAATTAACTTTTTTTAAGTAATGTTGATCTGATTGGGTTTTTCTGGGTTTTCCCCAATCCTTGCAACAAATGTTGGATCACTTATTGTAACTCCCAGAGAATGCTCGACTTGTCTTTATCACTATTGTTATTACTCTTAAACTCTAATATTTTTGTTGTGTCTATGTGTCTTTTTGAGGAGGTGTATTGAATATTCAATATAGTGTTGCAAAAAGCCACAAAGATATTCTATAAGTACTATTGTGAATGTACTATGGTGAATGGACGCGTGGTGCATATACTGCGTTTCCGTTTCCCTTTTTGTTTTCTATTCTGTTTTAAGCATCGTAGTGGCAAGTCGTGCATAGCATAAAATATATTAAAAGAATATTTAAAACTGCAACATATTTTGTTTTCCTTACCGGCAATAACTTTCAACATCATCACTCTAAAAAAAATTATAATTATGGAAATGACAAGGTTTTGGCCAAAATTTGAAAATCTGGTCCCACAGTGCAGTGTATGAAAAAAAAACACATGGTTAACACTCACCAAAAGTATGTCTGTTCGCAACGAAAGCACGATATAAAAGAACTTAAAGCACATAAGATAGCTTTCAACTGAATTCCAATGACAGCAAATTAATATTAACATAATGCACTTACAACCACATTTGACAACTGTGTACACATATACAGTTATACAGTACAACAGAAACGCTCATAAGCGGCTGTGTATTTGTTGTTGTTTTTCCCATATAGGAAACCATTACTCACATAAAATGTCATAACTCAGGAACGGCTGCACCGATTCCAAACAAACTTCACAAAACCACCTCCTCATAGATAGGAACGAACTCTAAAATTTTTGTGTCAATCGGTTCGGCGGTTCTTGAGTTATAAGATTACCAAGGAAATGTATAAGACTTCGTAGCTACATGTATCAAGGTAAACCGCAGGTTTTTTTTTCGGAAAATGTTTGCGAAAGCTCATGAAATACAAAATGTCAACTTTGATTGCCAATAACTTAAAAACCACTAATTATATTATATTATTCTGCACAGGATAGCTTTATATGTGTAAATTCATATTAAATTGTCTGTTGGAAGACTTTTGGCCAAAGTGTGGCTACGCGGGCCCATTGTGCACGGGTACAAAGGCGTGATACCTTTAAAGAATCTGGAGAGCTGACACCATCTGAACTTCGAAACGCATAATTGATGTTATCTGAGCACAGTCGCAGTTGTACAAGGAAGAGATTCAGGATTTGGAACTTAAAGAACAGGTATCAAAAGAAAGTTCGATTTGATCTCTATCGCCGAGATTAGATGAACAGGGTGTGATGGTGGTCTATGGAAGACTTGACTATGCTACCGTGCTACCAGAAAGAGCTCGTCAACCAATAAAAGCAAAATGACATTTGTTGACGCACTTAATAGTACAATGGTATCATCAAATATATCACCACTAGAATGATGAGCTAATTTTCAACGAAATACGACGCAAGTTTTGGATTATCGGTTTGAGAAGTGTGGTAAAACCCGTTAAAGGATTATGCTAGTTCTGCAAAAATAGGAACGTGTGCCGATACCAACGCTGATGGGAGAGTTGCCTGTGGATAAAGTCACTCCATTCAAAAGACCTTTCAGCTTTGCTGGTCTGGATTATTTTCGGCCGTTTGTTGTAACTGTGGCGCGACGACATGAAAAGCGATGGGTGGCTTTGTTCACTTGTTTAACTATAAGGGCAGTTCACTTGGAACTCGCGGAGAACTGGTCTACAGACTCATGCATCTTGTGTATTAAGAATTTTTTTTTGGAAGAAGAGGCATTCCAGAGGTGATTCGATCGGACATGGGCACCAACTTCGTGGCGACTAAAAACGAATTGGTCAAGGCACACGATTAATTTGACTCGGAATATGTGAAAAAAACCTTGGGAATCAAAGGCATCAATGGCAGTTTAATTGTCCATATAATCCAAGTTCGGGTGGTTGCTGGGAGCGCATGGTGAGATCAATAAAGAGCGTATTAACGGTGACTCTTAAGGAAAAAGCACCACGAGTTGAAGTTTTGAAAAGCCGTTAATTAAGGCTGAAAACATTGTAAATAGCAGACCATTAACTCACATTCCAGTTGACATTAATGATCCGGAACAGCTTACTCCGAATCACTTTCTGATTGGAGAAATGAACTCTACGCAAAGTCCTGTTGAAATTTAAAATTTTTGTTTCCGCAAGCAGTACCGCATGGCTCAATAGATGAAGAACTTCTTTTGGCGTCGTTAGATATGGGAATACTTGCCGATGTTAACAAGGCGTACCAAATGGTTTGCACCGGTCAAAGCCATTACTGTGGGAGATGTGGTTATCGTTTGTGACGATAAAATCTACCTAGAGACAGCTGGAAAAAAGGAATAGTAGTGCAGACGTTTCCAGCTAAGGATGGTCAAGTGAGGATCGTCGAAGTAAAAACAAAACTTGCGGTTTTGGACGTTTTGGGTAAAACTAAGGAATAGTTTTACGGTGGGCGGGATGTTGCGTATGCAGGCACCACAACTGAAATACATATTTGAATAATTTAGCCCTGCCAACTGTTTATCAAATCTTAGATGTGGTCGCCCCTTTTTTATGTTGCAACTCTGCCATTGATAAGTTATCGAAACCGAGGTTCGGTTTGACGCGTTATCGACTATCGAGTCACTCCAATTTTATGTACAAAAAAGATATTTTTTTTTTTTTGACTGTTTATTTATTGGCAATCAACCGATAAGTACAAGGTTATAATCCAACATTGACACATAAAAAGATGGCGTACGTTAAAGTCGGGCGCAGACGACTTTGGGATACCCTGTACCACCACATTGCAATTAAGTCCGACACATTGCTTAAGACCTCCAAAAGATACGATATTTTCATAAACAAACAGAAATCAGTTGAATTTTGCACCAAACTATTTTTTTGACCGATCGGTCCTATGGGGACTATATGATATAGTCAACCGATTTTGATCAAATTCAGTACACTGATTGGAAACTATAAAAAACTTACGACTGCCAAATTTGGTTTAGATATCTTCAAAACCAAACGAAACACAACGAATTTTGTAAAAAAAGCGTTTTTTTGACCGATCTTTCCTATGGGAGCTATATGATATAGCCAACCGATTTTGATACAATTTGGAACAGTGCTTAGGAACTCTAAAAAACTTCTTAACGCAAAATTTGGTTACAATATCTTTACAAACCAAAAGAAACGCAACGAATTTTGTAAAAAAAGCGTTTTTTTGACCGATCGTTCCTATGGGAGCTATATAATATAGTCAACCGATTTTGATCAAATTTGCTAAAGTGCTTGGGTACTCTAAAAGACTTCTTAATGCCAAATTTGTTAACAATATCTTTACAAACAAACGAAACGCAACGAATTTTGTAGAAAAAACGATTTTTTGACCGATTGGTCCTATGGGAGCTATATGATATAGTCGACCGATTTTGATCAAATTTGGAAAAGTGCTTGGGAACTCTAAAAAACTTCCTCTTGCCGAATTTGATTCCGATATCTTCAAAACCAAACGAAACACAACGAATTTTGTAAAAAAAACATGTTTTCGACCGATCGATCCTATGGGAGCTATATGATATAGTCAACCGATTTTGGTAAAATTTGCTACAGTGCTGGGGATCTCTAAAGAACTTCCGACTGCCAGATTTGGTTATGATATTTTCATAAACAAACGAATTATCCATCTAAAACTTTTGCTTTTTTTTGAGGTCCTCTGAAACACCCCTATGGGAGCTATATAATGTAATCCCGATATCAAAAAAATAAAATAAACTTGTCTCCTATGGATTAACAAGGGATCTTATCTGAAAGTTTGGTTGCTCGGACAGACGGACAGACGGACATGGGTATATCGACTTCTCGAGTCACACATGATCAGTGTGTAACTTTGGGGGGTCTCCGACGTCTCCTTCTGTACGTTACATACATTTTCGGCTTGCACAAACACAATATACCCTTTGTACCATACGGTACAGGGTATAAAAATAGCGGAGAACAAAAAAAAAAATCGGGTTCTTAGCTGTTACCAGAAGATGCTGACATGGAAGGTAATTGTTTTTCTATCATTATTCATATACCAGAATATAAACATTTAATATGTTTATAAATTATCTTTTACAGAAAGTCCACAAAAGGCTAGGTCAGCACCGCAGCATCAGCAAGTGGACGAAAGGGCGATTCCTTGTCATTCCTTGTAGCTGAAGAAAATGCGACACTACAAAATATATATGGGGAGTTGAAGCAATTAAAGATTGCTACAGAAGGTGGCACTAGGAGGCGATCTGCGCAACCTTATTGAGCAGCAATTACAAGAGAAAAAGATGGCGTACGTTAAAGTCGGGCGCAGACGACTTTGGGATACCCAGTACCACCACATTGCAATTAAGTCCGACACATTTCTTAAAACCTCCAAAAGATATTTTATTCGGCAAATTTGGTTACGATATTTTCATAAAAAAAGATGGCGTACGTTAAAGTCGGGCGCAGACGACTTTGGGATACCCTGTACCACCTCATTGCAATTAAGTCCGACACATTGCTTAAAACCTCCAAAAGATATTTTATTCGGCAAATTTGGTTACGATATTTTCATAAAAAAAAAGAAATCAGTAGAATTTTGCACCAAACAATTTTTTTGACCGATCGGTCCTGTGGGGACTATATGATATAGTCAACCGATTTTGATCGAATTTAGTACACTGATTGGGAACTATAGAAAACTTAAGACTGCCAAATTTGGTTTCGATATCTTCAAAACCAAACGAAACACAACGAATTTTGTAAAAAAAACATTTTTTCGACCGATCGATCCTATGGGAGCTATATGATATATTCAACCGATTCTGATCAAACTTGGTGCAGTGCTTGGGTACTCTAAAAAACTTCTTAATGCCAAATTTGCTAACAATATCTTTACAAACAAACGAAACGCAACGAATTTTGTAGAAAAAACGATTTTTTGACCGATTGGTCCTATGGAAGCTATATGATATAGTCAACCGATTTTGATCAAATTTGTAACAGTGCTTGGGAACTCTAAAAAACTACCTCTTGTCGAATTTGGTTCCGATATCTTCAAAATCAAACGAAACACAACGAATTTTGTAAAAAAAACATTTTTTCGACCGATCGATCCTATGGGAGCTATATGATATAGTCAACTGATTTTGATAAAATTTGCTACAGTGTTGGGGATCTCTAAAAAACTTCCGACTGCCAGATTTTGTTATGATATCTTCATAAACAAACGAATTATCCATCTAAAACTTTTGCTTTTTTCGAGGTCCTCTGAAACACCCCTATGGGAGCTATATAATGTAATCCCGATATCAAAAAAATAAAATAAACTTGTCTCCTATGGATTAATAAGGGATCTAATCGGAAAGTTTGGTTGCTCTAGCTCTTACCATCTCTGAGATCTAGGCGTTCATACGGACAGACGGACAGACGGACATGGGTATATCGACTTCTCGAGTCACACTGATCATACTTTAGGTAACTTTGGGGGGTCTCCGACGTCTCCTTCTGTACGTTACTTACATTTTCGGCTTGCACAAACACAATATACTCTTTGTACCATACGGTATAGGGTATAAAGATGGCGAACGTTAAAGTCGGGCGCAGACGACTTTGGGATACCCTGTACCACCTCATTGCAATTAAGTCCGACATATTGGTTAAGACCTCCAAAAGATATAATTTATTCGGCAAATTTGGCTACGATATTTTCATAAATAAACAGAAATCAGTCGAATTTTACACCAAAAATTTTTTTGACCGATCGGTCCTATGGCGACTATACGATATAGTCAACCGATTTTGATCAAATTTGGTACAGTGCTTCGGACCTCTCTCTTCGGACCGAGTGCCAAATTTGGTTACAATATCTTCACAAACAAACAAAATACAACGAATTTTGTACAAAACTCGATTTTTTGACCGATTGGTCCTATGGGAGCTATATGATAAGTCAACCGATTTTGATCAAATTTGGTACAGTGCTTGGGAACTCTAAAAAACTTCTAATTGCCAAATTTGGTTACAATATCTTCACAAACAAACAAAATACAACGAATTTTGTACAAAACTCGATTTTTTGACCGATTGGTCCTATGGGAGCTATATGATATAGTCAACCGATTTTGATCAAATTTGATACAGTCCTTGGGAACTCTAAAAAACTTCTTATTGCCAAATTTGGTTACAATATCTTCACAAATAAACGAAACACAACGAATTTTGTACAAAACACGATTTTTTGACCGATTGGTCCTATGGGAGCTATATGATATAGTCAACCGATTTTGATCAAATTTGGTACAGTGCTTGGGAACTCTAAAAAACTTCTTAATGCCGAATGTGGTTATGGTATCTTCACAAATAAACGAAACACAACGAATTTTGTACAAAACACGATTTTTTCGACCGATTGGTCCTATGGGAGCTATATGATATAGTCAACCGATTTTGATCAAATTTGATACAGTCCTTGGGAACTCTAAAAAACTTCTTATTGCCAAATTTGGTTACAATATCTTCACAAATAAACGAAACACAACGAATTTGTACAAAACACGATTTTTTGACCGATTGGTCCTATGGGAGCTATATGATATAGTCAACCGATTTTGATCAAATTTGGTACAGTGCTTGGGAACTCTAAAAAACTTCTTATTGCCAAATTTGGTTACAATATCTTCACAAATAAACGAAACACAACGAATTTTGTACAAAACACGATTTTTTGACCGATTGGTCCTATGGGAGCTATATGATATAGTCAACCGATTTTGATCGAATTTGCTGCAGTGCTTGGGAACTCTAAAAAACTTCTTAATGCCAAATATGGTTACGGTATCTTCACAAATAAACGAAACACAACGCATTTTGTACAAAAAACTAATTTTCGACCGATCGATCCTATGGGAGCTATATGATATAGTCAACCGATTTTGATAAAATTTGGTTCAGTGCTGGGGGTCTCTAAAAAACTTCCGATTGCCAAATTTATTTATGATATCTTCATAAACAAACGAATTATCCATCTAAAACTTTTGATTTTTTTCGAGGTCCTCTGAAACACCCCTATGGGAGCTATATAATGTAATCCCGATATCAAAAAAATAAAATAAACTTGTCTCCTATGGATTAATAAGGGATCTTATCTGAAAGTTTGGTTGCTCTAGCTCTTACCATCTCTGAGATCTAGGCGTTCATACGGACAGACGGACAGACGGACATGGGTATATCGACTTCTCTAGTCACACTGATCATACTTTAGGTAACTTTGGGGGGTCTCCGACTTCTCCTTCTGTACGTTACATACATTTTCGGCTTGCACAAACACAATATACCCTTTGTACCATACGGTACAGGGTATAAAAAGAAATCAGTCGAATTTTGCACCAACAAATTTTTTTGACCGATCGGTCCTAAGGGGACTATATGATATAGTCAACCGATTTTAATCAAATTTAGTACACTGATTGGGAACTATAAAAAACTCCCGACAGCCAAGTTTGGTTCCGATATCTTCAAAACCAAACGAAACACAACGAATTTTGCACAAAACACGTTTTTTTGACCGATTGGTCAAAAAATGGGAGCTATATGATATAGTCAACCGATTTTGATCAAACTTGGTGCAGTGCTTGGGTACTCTAAAAAACTTTTTAATGCCAAATTTGCTAACAATATCTTTACAAACAAACGAAACGCAACGAATTTTGTAGAAAAAACGATTTTTTGACCGATTGGTCCTATGGGAGCTACATGATATAGTCGACCGATTTTGATAAAATTTGCTACAGTGCTTGGGAACTTGAAAAAACTTTCTCTTGCCAAATTTGGTTACGGTATCTTCACAAACAAACGAAACACAACGAATTTTGTACGAAAAACATTTTTTCGACCGATCGATCCTATGGGAGCTATATGATATAGTCAACCGATTTTGATAAAATTTGGCACAGTGCTGGGGGTCTCTAAAAAACTTCCGATTGCCATATTTGGTTATGATATCTTCATAAACAAATGAATTATCCATCTAAAACTTTTGCTTTTTTTCGAGGTCCTCTGAAACACCCCTATGGGAGCTATATAATGTAATCCCGATATCAAAAAAATAAAATAAACTTGTCTCCTATGGATTAACAAGGGATCTTATCCGAAAGTTTGGTTGCTCTAGCTCTTACCATCTCTGAGATCTAGGCGTTCATACGGACAGACGGACAGACGGTCAGACGGTCAGACGGACAGACGGACAGACGGACATGGGTATATCGACTTTTCTTGTCACACTGATCATACTTGAGGTAACTTTGGGGGTCTCCGACGTCTCCTTCTGTACGTTACATACATTTTCGGCTTGCACAAACACAATATACCCTTTATACCATACGGTACAGGGTATAAAAAAAAAAAATAAGTAGGTATTGAATAAAAAGTAAATGGAATAATTTTTGAAAACAAAAGAGCGTATTATTTATTTAACGTTTTTGTATAGTGTTGGCAATTTCATCTCGAATAGCAGCTCCACTTCCAACAGGGTCCGTCAGGTCAGCGCTGCAAATATCTTCAACACTTGCGTTATTGTTACCATCAGTGGGATCATTTCGCTGGCGGCATATGTTGCGCAATGCGCAGCATACATTAATAATTTTTGAAACTTTGGCAGGGTCATACAAAAGACGGTCCTGAAACACCCTAAATCGACTTTTGAGGACACCGATTGTCCGCTCCACAACGTTTCGAGCTGATGCATGCCGAAGATTAAATAAATGTTGGTTTGTTCCTGGCACTGGACTTCTGTATGGAGTCAACATTTACGGCTCCAAAGGGTATCCGGAGTCAGCGAGAAGCCAACTGCTTCTAAAACCGCCGTCGTACTTTTGCTTTAAAAATTCCCGAGTCTCGCTCATGTTCCATGCGAAGGAGTCATGTGTTGCGGCAGGCATTGTTGCATCCTCTCCAGCTGACATTCATCGATTTCCGCACAGCCTTCGACAGTGTGCATCGCTCATCTATCTGGAATGCGTTGCATAAAGCTAGAATTCCCCTGAGCCTAATCAATTTAATAAAGGCATATTATGAGGGTTTCAAATGCAGGGTTCTACACAACGGAAGCTTATCTGCACCTTTTCCAACGAACTCTGAAGTCCGTCAGGGCTGCCTTCTGTCACCGGTTCTATTCCTAATCGTCATCGACGAAATCCTGCGCAATACACTAGATGGAAAAAACAGAGGCCTGGACGTTTACAGAGCAGCTTGAAGATTTAGGGTACGCCGATGACGTCTGTTTCCTTTCTGTTCGACATAATGATATGCAAGGTAAACTGGACGATCTAGTCGAAGAAGCTGGTAAGCACGGTCTCGAGGTAAATGTGGAAAAAACAAAGGCATTGAAAGTGAACGACAACAGCGATGACGACTTTTTAATTCGTAATGAGCGCATTGAACTTGTGGACTTCCTCTCCTAGCTTGGCAGACGGGGGCGCAAAGGCAGACATAGAAGCTAGAGTTGCCAAAGCCACAGCTGCTTTCGCGCAACTCCGCAAGATCTGGAATTCCAATTTTCTATCAACAAACACGAAAATCCAGATATACAAATCTAATATGCTATCCATTCTACTTTATGGGAGTGAGTCTCGGCTAACAACAGAAGCTATTCTTAGCAAGATACAGGCCTTTGTTGGAAGAGGTCTCCGGCGCATTCTGAAAAGCTGGTGGCCAAACACAATCGGCAACTTTGAGCTGATGCAGCGATGCAATATAAAGCCGATATCCTGCATAATTACCAGTCGCAAATGGAGATGGATTGGGCATACTTTGCGAAAGCCACCACATGAAGTTTGTCGTCAGGCCCTTGATTGGAACCCGCAGCGAAACCGAAGAAGAGGAAGAACCAGAACAACATGGCGCCGAACTGTTTTGGAAGAAGCTGAAGAATCAGGTCGTTCCTGGATGGAAGTGAATTAATTGGCACAAAACCGGATACGATTTAGATGTTTTACAGAGGCCCTATGCTCCTCAAGGAGTTAAAGGAATAAAAGAAGAAATGTAAATATGTAAACATATCTAGACATTTTTTTTTTAAATAGTCAATTATAAAATAAAGTTAATTATGTAAAACTGATTTAATGCAACATGTTTAAAAAAATAAAACGAAAAATATTTTTTTTTTTGCTAAAAGACCCCAAAAATCATAATAAAGTTGTAAAATATTTCATATACATACATTTCGTTATACAAACGTGCAGGAAAAGCAAAACGTACTTGACTCGACTGCAATGCCTGTATTCGATTTTATCCAACGCATTAGGTTTAGGTAATGCTTCGCTATTGCTGATTGTTATTTACTACAGTAAAAATAGAGTTTGAGCTGGAAAAAGATACTTCGTAGCAACTATCATCAGAGATGGTAAGAGCTGGAGCAACCAAACTTTCAGAGTAGATCCCTTATTAATCCATAGGGGACAAGTTTATTTTATTTTTTTGATATCGGGATTACATTATATAGCTCCCATAGGGGTGTTTCAGAGGACCTCGAAAAAAAGCAAAAGTTTTAGATGGATAATTCCTTTGTTTATGAAGATATCATAACCAAATTTGGCAATCGGGAGTTTTTTAGAGACCCCCAGCGCTGTACCAAATTTTATCAAAATCGGTTGACTATATCATATAGCTCCCACAGGATCGGTCGGTCGAAAAATGTTTTTTGTACAAAATTCGTTGTGTTTCGTTTGTTTGTGAAGATATTGTAACCAAATTTGGCGTTAAGAAGTTTTCTAGAGTTTCCAAGCACTTAAGGAAATTTGATCAAAATCGGTTGACTATATCATATAGCTCCCATAGGACCAATCGGTCAAAAAAACGTGTTTTGTGCAAAATTCGTTGTGTTTCGTTTCTTTGTGAAGATACCGTAACCAAACTTGGCACTAAGAAGTTTTTTAGAGTTCCCAAGCACTGTTCCAAATTTGATCAAAATCGGTTGACTATATCATATAGCTCCCATAGGAACAATCGGTCAAAAAAACGCTTTTTTTACAAAATTCGTTGCGTTGCGTTTGTTTGTAAAGATATTGTTAACAAATTTGTCATTAAGAAGTTTTTTAGAGTACCCAAGAACTGCACCAAGTTTAATCAAAATCGGTTGACTATATCATATAGCTCCCATAGGAACAATCGGTCAAAAAAACGCTTTTTTTACAAAATTCGTTGTGTTTCGTTTGGTTTTGAAGATATCGGAACCAAATTTGGCTGTCGGGAGTGTTTTATTGTTCCCAATCAGTGTACTAAATTTGATCAAAATCGGTTGACTATATCATATAGTCCCCATAGGACCGATCGGTCAAAAAAATTGTTTGGTGCAAAATTCGACTGATTTATTTTTTTTATGAAAATATCGTAACCAAAGTAAGTGTTTTTGTGTTTTGTGTAAGCCAATTTCTTCATACAAAAATACAAAGAACCATGCCACCGAAAACACAAAACATCGAACGAAATACACGTTAAAATCAAAAATAGAGTTGCAAGAAATAATTTGACTGAAGAGCAGCGCAGTCAACGTAATGAATCAGAAAGATTGTATATTAGCTGCAAAGAACGTGAATTTCAATGCTATTACCACCATTCAAAATGAGATACCAGGCGACACAGTTACATATAAATCAGTAGAAAGTGTTATGAATAAAGACGAAGTTGTGTATTTACCACTGAATTTTTGAATTCACTCGATTTACCAGGATTGCCCCCATACATTTTGAGCTTGAAAATTGGTGTTCCTATTATACTCCTCAGAAACATTGATCCAGCACGTTTTTGCAATGGAACCAGACTTGCAGTGAAGAGAGAGTTGAGAGATTCCATGCTTCTCCCATGGACAATTATATGTAGCCTGCTCACGTGTTGGAAAACCATTTGCTCCAGATGGAACAACTGAAAACATTGTGTATCCAAATGCACTTCAATAAAAAGCATTAAATTGAAAACTTGAACTGGCAGAATTTTCTCGATAAAACGAATTAAAATACACAATTATCCAAAATAAAAATTGAATATTGTTGTAACGATATTAGTATTTCTTGAAGTTTAGTAAACGGAACAGCAAGGCGTGACGGGTATAGCTAGTATAATATAATCAGGCGTGCTCCGGAATCAGAAAAATTCAATCCGAACAATTTTATTCGGATTCGGATTTGCGTGCTCTGGAATCAGAATTTTTGTCGATAATTTCCTTATTTATTTTCGATACATTTGTAAATTTCCCTCGTTTTTATCGATAAATTCACATATGTGTGGTGTAACCAGCTGACTGCTTTTTGTTAAAAATTGTAAACATTGCAAAAATTCCATTTATTTCTCAATTGCTTGTTTTGAAGCTAAAAGAAGGCGTAAAATAATGAAAGAATCATGTCCTACTCGCGGCTTTTTGTTTTCCACTGCAATAAATATAATTTTTTAGCATTAAATTCTTTTGATTAATGTAGTTACATTGTGTTGGTTGGCGCGGAATGGTTTTTAGTTTGATACAAAACAGCTGACATGGCTGCCGTAGTTGTGCACCTTTTTATTAGTACATGTTGTTTACATTTCATTTTCATTTTATATAGCTAGTTATTAATTATTTTATTTTTTAAATAAAATTTCACAAAAATATTAATTTAGCAACAATGTTTATTAAATTTAAACACGATTTAACTATTTTTGTTGCAAGGGAAATTTTATTTGTGTAACGCGGGAACCCTGTCGCATTTACCAGCCATGTGTGCATGTTTGATACACACACATGTACAAACAAAACGAAAATTCGTTTTGGCTTGTGCATGCTATTTTTGGGTTGTGTCAGCAAAAAAAATATTAAAAATAGTTAGCAGCTAATATGCAAATTAAAGTTAGCATAAATAGAATCTAAGAATATCAAGGCATATATAAAAAATTACTTCAATATAAAATTTGTGCTTTTTAATACTATTTTGACGATTCGGTTTCATTCCACTTGCAACAAAGCAGTCGGTTTCAAAGCACATAAAAAATTCGGATTGGTGGAAATGGGAGCATCAAACGTTCGGATTCAAAACGAATCCGCATAAATTATTCTGATTCGGATACCGGAGCACGCCTGATAAATATAATATTTAGATTAAGAACTTCAACAATAACACGCGAGGACAAATACGCTCGAATGCCGACGGCACTTGCACAACCTTTCACTTTGAAATGTAATTCTGGTTGAACGTCTCATAGAAACATCCCTTTGGGCTCCTGTGAGCGGCTAACAACAACAGCCTGTGGTGGGGTTCGTTGGATAAGTTCAAGTGGAGACCAGAACATTAACATGTATATAAAAAAAATGTGGAGGCCCCTGCCGTGTATGCTAGACTAGACACAAACTCATAAAACGACGGACATGCATTCGGATATACAAAAATTCGCCTTTACATAATGATGTTGCTGGATGGTTGCAACATGACGCGTCTCTACCCTCCCTACCATTGAGTCAATTGGGCGCTTAATACATTTCTATGACTCCCTAATTTGATTTACCCAATCCTCTTTTTAGGAAAACTTAATCAACTTTCTATTTCTATAATGACAATCTTTTTTTATAAGTAATTTTAAATAGTGCAATTCATATGGGTATCATTGGACACCTAAAACGTTTCCTAAATTGCGTATCCAACAAAATTTGTTGATCTTACATGTACAAGGTAAGGTACAATAATAATTAATGCATAATTTATAAAATAGGAGAATGCAAGTTTTCCTTGTGCAATCTCATTGCTCTAATTTTTCATTTCATACAGATTATTAGATACAATGTTAACTTTCAAGTTAGATTCATTTGCTTAATTTAAAAATTTGGTTTAGATATGTTTTGAAGGTGTATGCAATTTTCATATAAGCGAGATAACCATTATAAGTTTTTGAAACTTCTCATTTCTCTTCAATTCTTGGATACAATATTAACTTCAAGATAGGTTCATTTGCTTAGTTTAAAAAGTGGTTTAGATCTGTTTTGAAGGTGTATACAATATTCATATAAACGAGATAACCATTATTATACCCTGTACCGTATGGTACAAAGGGTATATTGTGTTTGTGCAAGCCGAAAATGTATGTAACGTACAGAAGGAGTCGTCGGAGACCCCCCAAAGTTACCTAAAGTATGATCAGTGTGACTCGAGAAGTCGATATACCCATGTCCGTCTGTCCGTATGAACGCCTAGATCTCAGAGATGGTAAGAGCTAGAGCAACCAAACTTTCAGATAAGATCCCTTGTTAATCCATAGGAGACAAGTTTATTTTATTTTTTTGATATCGGGATTACATAATATAGCTCCCATAGGGGTGTTTCAGAGGACCTCGGATAAAAGCAAAAGTTTTAGACGGATAATTCGTTTGTTTATGAAGATATCATAACAAAATCTGGCAGTCGGAAGTTTTTTAGAGATCCCCAACACTGTAGCAAATTTTATCAAAATCGGTTGACTATATCATATAGCTCCCATAGGATCGATCGGTCGAAAAAATGTTTTTTTTACAAAATTCGTTGTGTTTCGTTTGGTTTTGAAGATATCGGAACCAAATTCGGCAAGAGGAAGTTTTTTAGAGTTCCCAAGCAATGTTACAAATTTGATCAAAATCGGTTGACTATATCATATAGCTCCCATAGGACCAATCGGTCAAAAAATCGTTTTTTCTACAAAATTCGTTGCGTTTCGTTTGTTTGTAAAGATATTGTTAGCAAATTTGGCATTAAGAAGTTTTTTAGAGTACCCAAGCACTGCACCATGTTTGATCAAAATCGGTTGACTATATCATATAGCTCCCATAGGAACAATCGGTCAAAAAAACGCTTTTTTTACAAAATTCGTTGTGTTTCGTTTGGTTTTGAAGATATCGGAACCAAATTTGGCTGTCGGGAGTTTTTTATAGTTCCCAATCAGTGTACTTAATTTGATAAAAATCGGTTGACTATATCATAGGACCGATCGGTCAAAAAAATTGTTTGGTGCAAAATTCGACTGATTTCTTTTTATACCCTGTACCGTATGGTACAAAGGGTATATTGTGTTTGTGCAAGCCGAAAATGTATGTAACGTACAGAAGGAGACGTCGGAGACCCCCCAAAGTTACCTAGAGTATGATCAGTGTGACTCGAGAAGTCGATACACCCATGTCCGTCTGTCCGTCTGACCGTCTGTCCGTATGAACGCCTAGATCTCAGAGATTGTAAGAGCTAGAGCAACCAAACTTTCAGATAAGATCCGTTGTTAATCCATAGGAGACAAGTTTATTTTATTTTTTTGATATCGGGATTACATTATATAGCTCCCATAGGGGTGTTTCAGAGGACCTCGAAAAAAAGCAAAAGTTTTAGATGGATAATTCGTTTGTTTATGGAGATATCCCAACCAAATCTGGCAGTCGGAAGTTTTTTAGAGACCCCCAGCACTGTACCAAATTTTTTATAGTTTCCAATCAGTGTACTGAATTTGATCAAAATCGGTTGACTATATCATATAGCTCCCATAGGATC
Organism: Chymomyza costata; assembly: GCA_018150985.1. Lineage (NCBI taxonomy): Eukaryota > Metazoa > Arthropoda > Insecta > Diptera > Drosophilidae > Chymomyza > Chymomyza costata. The sequence goes on along the minus strand of JAECWU010000488.1, from coordinate 581,789 downwards.
GATCGGTCGAAAAAATATTTTTGTACAAAATTCGTTGTGTTTCGTTTGTTTATGAAGATACCGTAACCAAATTTGGCAAGAGGAAGTTTTTTAGAGTTCCCAAGCACTGTTTCAACTTTGATCAAAATCGGTTGACTATATCATATAGCTCCCATAGGACCAATCGGTCAAAAAATAGTTTTTTGTACAAAATTCGTTGCGTTTCGTTTGGTTTTGAAGATAACGGAACCAAATTTGGCGTTAAGAAGTTTTTTAGAGTTCCCAAGCATTGTTTCAAATTTGATCAAAATCGGTTGACTATATATCATATAGCTCCCATAGGACCAATCGGTCAAAAAATCGTTTTTTCTACAAAATTCGTTGCGTTTCGTTTGTTTGTAAAGATATTGTTAGCAAATTTGGCGCTAAGAAGTTTTTTAGAGTACCCAAGTACTGCACCAAGTTTGATCAAAATCGGTTGACTATATCATATAGCTCCCATAGGAACGATCGGTCAAAAAAACGCTTTTTTTTTACAAAATTCGTTGTGTTTCGTTTGGTTTTGAAGATATCGGAACCAAATTTGGCAGTCTGAAGTTTTTTATAGTTCCCAATCAGTGTACTTAATTCAATCAAAATCGGTTGACTATATCATATAGTCCCCACAGGACCGATCGGTCAAAAAAATTGTTTGGTGCAAAATTCGATTGATTTCTGTTTGTTTATGAAAATATCGTATCTTTTGGAAGTCTTAAGCAATGTGTCGGAATTAATTGCAATGTGGTGGTACAGGGTATCCCAAAGTCGTCTGTGCCCGACTTTAACGTACGCCATCTTTTTAATAGAGTCTATTGCTGCCAGAGAGGCAGAACAGATAACGAATTTACCTGTTCTGTTTTTAAAATATTCGATCGCTTCGAGAATGGCTATTGTTTCGGCTGTAAAAACTGATGAGTAAGGGGGTAGAATACCATATTTTATTATGTTTGTTTCGGTTGTGATGGCATATGATATTGTGCAATTTATTTTTGACCTGTCTGTGAATATAAACTGGTGTGATTTTAAGTTGTCTTGAATGTGTTTATACATCTTTCGATATGATTCGGGGAGTGTTATTTGTTTCTTGTCTACTCGCAGCGTTGTGTTTATGAGATTTAGGAGGTCCCAGTGTGGTTTATACTTGAGGAGTTTTTGTGGTTCGTAGGGCAGATTAAGTTCCTTGCACATATTTATTGTACGGTCTTTGATGGATGGTCTTATGAATTTGTGGATAGGTGTTTCTAGAGTTAATAAGATTTTTGGAGTTTTGCTGTTTGCAGATCGCGTTTAAGTTCAATAGGCGGAAATATTGGCTTCGTAAATTAAGTTGTTTATTGGAGTGGAGCGGAAGGCTCCAAGGGCTAAACGTATTGCGGAGTTAAATGGTGTTTTTAATTTGTCTAATGTGCTTTTGGGTGAGTGTCCGTATAGGTACAAACCGTATTTCTATTTTAGCTATGACAGTTGCTTTCGCAATGTTGAGCAGTATGTGTGTGTTGCAATTAAATTTGAGGCTAGATAGGCATTTCATAATGTTAAGTTTTTGGTTTAGCAATGGTAGAAGTGTATTAACCCTCTAGGCCCCAAGCGTGCCTCAAGGCACGTTTTACTTATCAGTCGTGAATTTTCGCATTTTTAAATTTTTCTTTTAAATCTATATTTTATCTATTTCGGGAAATTCCCATCTTGCGTTAGAAATTATTTCTGGTGCGTAATAATGCGTGCAGCAGTCGCTGCAGTCATTTGAAATTGAAAATTTGTGCAAAATAGCAAAAAACACATTTTCTTAAAAAGTTGTGAATAAAAAAAAAAAAATTAAATGTTCATTTGTTTATAGTTATGAAAAAAAGATGGCGTACGTTAAAGTCGGGCGCAGACGACTTTGGGATACCCTGTACCACCACATTGCAATTAAGTCCGACACATTGCTTAAAACCTTCAAAAGATATTTTATTCGGCGAATTTGGTTACGATATTTTCATAAAAAAAAAGAAATCAGTCGAATTTTGCACCAAACAATTTTTTTGACCGATCGGTCCTATGGGGACTATATGATATAGTCAACCGATTTTGATCAAATTTAGTACACTGATTGGGAACTATAAAAAACTCCCGACAGCCAAATTTGGTTCCGATATCTTCAAAACCAAACGAAACACAACGAATTTTGTAAAAAAAGCGTTTTTTTGACCAATTGTTCCTATGGGAGCTATATGATATAGCCAACCGATTTTGATCAAACTTGGTGCAGTGCTTGGGTACTCTAAAAAACTTCTTAATGCCAAATTTGTTAACAATATCTTTACAAACAAACGAAACGCAACGAATTTTGTAGAAAAAACGATTTTTTGACCGATTGGTCCTATGGGAGCTATATGATATAGTCAACCGATTTTGATCAAATTTGTAACAGTGCTTGAGAACTCTAAAAAACTTCCTATTGCCGAATTTGGTTCCGATATCATCAAAACCAAACGAAACACAACGAATTTTGTAAAAAAAACATTTTTTCGACCGATCGATCCTATGGGAGCTATATGATATAGTCAACCGATTTTGATAAAATTTGCTACAGTGCTGGGGATCTCTAAAAAACTTCCGACTGCCAGATTTGGTTATGATATCTTTATGAACAAACGAATTATCCATCTAAAACTTTTTCTTTTTTTCGAGGTCCTCTGAAACACCCCTATGGGAGCTATATTATGTAATCCCGATATCAAAAAAATAAAATAAACTTGTCTCCTATGGATTAACAAGGGATCTTATCTGAAAGTTTGGTTGCTCTAGCTCTTACCATCTCTGAGATCTAGGCGTTCATACGGACAGACGGACAGACGGACAGACAGACAGACGGACAGACGGACATGGGTATATCGACTTCTCGAGTCACACTGATCATACTTTAGGTAACTTTGGGGGGTCTCCGACGTCTCCTTCTGTACGTTACATACATTTTCGGCTTGCACAAACACAATATACCCTTTGTACCATACGGTACAGGGTATAAAAAATTGTATTGTGTTGCTGCAAGTGTTGTTTTTCATAAAAAATTTTAGATTTGAAAAAAAACTTTTTGTTTGATTTCCACGAGTCGTCAAAGCTAACCCACCTTGAGGCACGCTTGGGACAACTAGCCTATGAAATTTGTTTCGATTAGTACCAAATGTATTTTAGTTGAAGAGCGTAATTATACGAAAACATTCCTTAAACTGTCATGGATCGTCAAAAACACATAAAACTATCGTCCCTATCAGATAGGGAAACTCTGCAATTTTTGGAAACGATGAGTTTTGGTGAAGATGCTGATAAAGAGAAAAGGGACTAGAACGTTTTGATGAATATGTCCATTACGAGTCCAATCTTGAGATAAATAAAGGTACTAAAGAGTTTTTTATACAGGATAAACTAATCTGAGTCAGCTTTGGAGTCTGACGTGCTTTGGAGCCCATGCGGGAGTTACACTTTGATACATTTTTTGTCTCCAGACAATTTATCCCCCCAAACGCTGAGCCTGACAAAATCATCAACATCGGAAAAGGTATATATATTAAATATGCTTTGGGAATTTTTAAACAGCACTTCCACTGCTTGTTTACCTACGAACCCGTGGAATTCATGTCTGGGGTACCATTCGCCTTAATCGAGTTCCGAGTTATGAGCTGTCAATGGATAGTGATCCAAAGGAAAAACTTAGAGGATCTCTATGGACTTCTGTGCTACCGTAACTGGTTAAGTTAACAAATCTCTCTGAATCCGTAAATCCACCTAATTAGGCACAAAACCTTTTGGAAACGATTAACGTGATAACACCAAAATTTTACGATTCATAAAATTTGAAAGAGTATTTACTGACACATAATAACAATATGGGTGCCGTTGATTTCATGGATAGATCTTTTGGAAGGTAGCAAATTCCTCTGAAGGCCAAAAAGTACACAAGCCGCTTATTCCTGCATTTGCTGCACATAGCGACATGCACTTAAATTGGACCTAAGCCAAAGGACAAGCAAACATTGAAAAGCAAATATATTTTTAAGCTTCAGATTTTCAATTTTTTCTTAAAAAAAAATTAAAAATATTTATTAAAATAATAATAACAACAACAATAAAGAAATTTGAATATCTAGTTCTTTACAAAAAAATAGTATTGTTTGGAAATAAAAAAAAATTTGCTGCATCATCAAACTATTTTTATTGACTGATCGTCCCAAGCATGCCTCAAGGCACGCTACCAATTTTACCCCATAAAACCTCAACCTAATGAATTTTATTTTTATACCCTGTACCGTATGGTACAAAGGGTATATTGTGTTTGTGCAAGCCGAAAATGTATGTAACGTACAGAAGGAGTCGTCGGAGACCCCCCAAAGTTACCTAAAGTATGATCAGTGTGACTCGAGAAGTCGATATACCCATGTCCGTCTGTCCGTCTGTCCGTCTGTCCGTCTGTCTGTCTGTCCGTCTGTCCGTCTGTCCGTCTGTCCGTCTGTCCGTCTGTCCGTATGAACGCCTAGATCTCAGAGATGGTAAGAGCTAGAGCAACCAAACTTTCAGATAAGATCCCTTGTTAATCCATAGGAGACAAGTTTATTTTATTTTTTTGATATCGGGATTACATAGTATAGCTCCCATAGGGGTGTTTCAGAGGACCTCGAAAAAAAGCAAAAGTTTTAGATGGATAATTCGTTTGTTTATGAAGATATCATAACCAAATCTGGCAGTCGGAAGTTTTTTAGAGATCCCCAGCACTGTACCAAATTTTATCAAAATCGGTTGACTATATCATATAGCTCCCATAGGATCGATCGGTCGAAAAAATGTTTTTTGTACAAAATTCGTTGTGTTTCGTTTGGTTTTGAAGATATCGGAACCAAATTCGGCAATAGGAAGTTTTTCAGACTACCCAAGCACTGTTCCAAATTTGATCAAAATCGGTTGACTATATCATATAGCTCCCATAGGACCAATCGGTCAAAAAAACGTGTTTTGTGCGAAATTCGTTGTGATTTGTTTATTTGTGAAGATACCGTAACCAAATTTGGCATTAAGAAGTTTTTTAAAGTTGCCAAGCACTGTTCCAAATTTGATCAAAATCGGTTGACTATATCATATAGCTCCCATAGGACCAATCGGTCAAAAAATCGTTTTTTCTACAAAATTCGATGCGTTTCGTTTGTTTATAAAGATATTGTTAACAAATTTGGCATTAAGAAGTCTTTTAGAGTACCCAAGCACTGCACCAAGTTTGATCAAAATCGGTTGGCTATATCATATAGCTCCCATAGGAACAATTGGTCAAAAAAACGCTTTTTTACAAAATTCGTTGTGTTTCGTTTGGTTTTGAAGATATCGGAACCAAATTTGGCTGTCGGGAGTTTTTTATAGTTCCCAATCAGCGTACTAAATTTGATCAAAATCGGTTGACTATATCATATAGTCCCCATAGGACCGATCGGTCAAAAAAATTGTTTGGTGCAAAATTCGACTGATTTCTTTATTTTAATGAAAATATCGTAACCAAATTTGCCGAATAAAATATCTTTTGAAGGTTTTAAGCAATGTGTCGGACTTAATTGCAATGTGGTGGTACAGGGTATCCCAAAGTCGTCTGCGCCCGACTTTAACGTACGCCATCTTTTTTTTAATTTTGTATTTTTTTTCAAATAAAAAAATTTGGGATCCAGAGCCAGAGGGTTAATGTGTGTGTTCCATTTGTATTTGTTGTTCATGGTTATTCCAAAAATTTTCAATGTAGTCACAGTAGAAATATGGATGTTGTTGCAGCTTATGGTGCAAGTGCAGTTGTGTTTTTGACAGATGTGAAGGTGATGGCATTTTGATAGGTATAAATAAGTATGCACCTGAGTATGAGCCCCAGTTGCTTATGTTGTGTAAAAGGTTGTCTAGGTTGTAGTTTATGTTTTTGTTTTTATTGAAATTAATTATAAGAAAGAAGTCGTCGGCATATGCGTTAAAGTTAATTCTTTATGTAGGGTTATGATGTCTGATAATTTATTGTAAGCTATGAGGATCAGAATTACTGATATTGGTGACCCTTGGGGGATTCCGTTATGTAATGGCAGTGGATTTGATATGTGCGGACCGACGCGGACAATTATTTTTCTATTGAGTATGAAGTTTTTAACGTAGTTAATTATTTTGGGACCAGTTTGCCATTCCTGGAGCTGGTCTATAATGGTGTGCACGCCTACTCGATCAAAGGCCCTTGAGAAATCAAGAGTGATGAGTGAAGTGTGTTTGTCTGACTTCGTTATAAAATAGTCTACGTAGAGTAGACTGTCCGAGGTCGATTTTTTTTTTTTTAAAGCCGAATTGATTTGGGTTTAATAGGTTATTGTGGGTAACAAACCACCAGGTTCTTTTGTCCATAATTTTATCTAGGGTTTTCGCTAGGCAACAATTTAGGGAAATGGGTCTGTAGGAAGTGGTTTTTGTTTTGTCGGTTTTTGGTTTAAGGATTGGGATGACTAGCCTTATTTTGTAAGCTTGTGGTATGTGACTGTCAAAAACTTTGTTGAATAAGGCTGTAATTCTATTTTTTGTAGTGAGAGAGCTATTTTTGATCATTTGGTAGGATATTCTATTTAGTCCTGAGGTGGATCCTTTTAATTTTTGTAGTGATGAAGCTAATTCGAGGTTTGTTATATTTTTCTCTATTGTTTGGGCTGTTGGGGAAGGTGTGTAGTTTACTGTGTTGTTTTTGTATTTATTTTTTCGGAATTCTTCTGAGAAGTTCCTGTCGTTTGAGAGGTCCGACCACTGTTCGGCGAAGATATCGGCTATTTCGTTGCTAGCTGTTGTTGTATGGTTGGTTTCTGGGATGGAAATGGCGTGTATTTGTTTAATTGGGTTAAGTCCACAGAAGCGTCTTATGTTGGACCATATTTTGAATGAAGGGGTTGAGGGTTGAATGGTTGAAGTGAATGAATAGGAAGCTTCTTTTTTATTTTTTAAATTTCAAATCTAAACTTTGCATTTTTGCGTCTATAGTTTATAATATTTTCTAAAGTAATTGTTTGGGAAGATTACATTTATAAACTTATTGAACCGAAAATTAACTGTAGACAAACTTATAATATAGACTGTAATTGCAATCTATGCGTTCTCTTACGTTATGCATTTATATATATGCGGGAATTGAAGGTCAGCGGACGACACGCAGTGGCAACAGTTTCATGTTACGTGCAGAACGTTTGCAGAACAGCTCAAATGTGGTTAAGCCAAAATGTTAAATGCAGAAGTAAATGGCAGCGCAGCAAATGCTCTCAGTGTGTGATCTCGCTAGCTGCGCATTGGACGTATTTTTATTAAGTGATGTTTCAAACAGTTTTGCGTATATTATAATAAACCTAACCATACACTTTATCGCTATCGTTAAATACATGTAAAGTGTAAATATAATAATAAACAATCAGGAAAACATATTCCATCAAGAAGTGTTTTTCCCACAAATGGGGGCTCAACCGAAATCAATTTGCCCAAGACTGTGAAAATTACTGATAAATTAATGCAAAAAATACGTTAGCTGTCGAGACTGGGAAGGAGACTCGCAAAAAAAATATAAATTGTTGCTGTGGTTGCATTATTTAAAACTATTTGCATCAACGAAAGTTCCAGAATTTTGCGACACAGGCGACAAAGGAGCGTGAGTGCGAGCGAGAAAGAAATAGTGCGTCACGTTGAATTTCTAGGAATTGTGAAATTCAGTGGAAACAAACGCACAAGGCGCTAGCAACAAAAACGACACAAAAGAAGGAAAAGCACCGTTATTGAGCAGCTACTGAGGCTTGTGTAGTAACAGACGACTTAAGCAAAAGGCTGGTATATCGTGCTGTGGCGTGCTAACAAGGCGAGAGGTGAGCAGGAACGGAAGCAGAGCGATCTTTGGTGTGTTCGTTGGCGTAAGGCGGCGTGTGAGAAGCGGCAAGGAAAAAGCAACAATCGTTTAACTGGAAGCAGCGTTGTGCGCAGCAGAAATAGGCAATCGTGGCTGGTACGTTTTGCTGTGGCGGTAAGGCGTTGGAAAGTAACTCATTGTTGGAGAGTCGTCGGTGGAAAGAGCGTAACTTGTGAGCGGCAAGAGCGACAAGTGGAAGCAAGAAAAGACATTGAGTGACATTTGGCTGTAAGGCGTTGGAAAGTAACTCATTGTTGGAGAGTCGTCGGTGGAAAGAGCGTAACTTTTGAGCGGCAAGAGCGACAAGAAGCAAGAAGAGGCGTTGAGTGACATTTGGCTGTTGAGCGTTGTCGAGAGGCAGAAGCAGCTGAGACGAAAAGAAAAACTCATTGTATGTATCCTCCGTAAGCAAGAACTAACATAGTGTTAAAGATCATTAACATTAGACTGTAAAACTTGAGCAATTTTAAACTATTTTACATTTTGATTGATTTGTTGCCAAAAATTGTAACCATGCAAGTTAATGAGATCATGTCATTGAGGGTCGTTGATTTGCGACAAAAATTATCAGAGCTTGCACTGCAGACGTCTGGGCGTAAGCGTGATTTACAAAATAGGTTGCTGACACATTATGGTTTTCAAGACGAAGACGAGAGTGATGATGAGTCAGTTGTAACAGCTAAAAGCCAGGAAAGGGTTACGCAAGGTGCAGAAACAGTGGCAGCAAGATCATGGTTTACTCTGAAAGATGTAGAGGGTAGTGTGTCTCAGTTTTCAGGTACGGATAGTCCAGATATAAACCAATGGATATCAGAGTTAGAGGAATGTGCACTGACAGTACAGTGGAGTGACTTGCAGGTGTTTGTATACGCAAAGCAATTGCTGACAGGGGCGGCAAAATCATTTGTAAGAAGTTTGCGTGATGTGACAAATTGGAAATCACTGAAAGCAGAATTGTCAAGGGAATTTAGTGTTACATTTTCGTCGGCAGAAATTCATAAAAGGTTGCAGAACCGTAAACAGCAAAAAAATGAGACATTGCAAGAATTTTTGTATGCATTAATGGAAATTGCAAAACCCATTAATTTAGATGTGGCAAGTTTGGTTGAATATTTTGTCGAAGGTGTTCCCGATACTAGAGCAAACAAGGCAATGTTTTACCAGGCCAGAAATTTAAAAGAGCTAAAATTTCAAATTGAGGTATACACAAAATGTCATGGTACGGTAAAGCCAGTAAGCACGTATAAGTCACAGGTTGATGGGAGCGTTCGTTTAACCAAGGAATCAACAGAGAGTGTCAGAAAATGTTTCAAATGTGGAGATGAGTCTCATTTAAAAAGAGATTGTCCAAGAAAAGATGTTAATTGTTTTAAGTGCGGTCAAGCAGGTCATAGAGCAATTGATTGTCAAAGTGAGGAAAAGGCTAAGAAAGGAGCAGTTGTAAATGTTCTTCAGGATAGGAAAGTAGTTGAGAAGCCGTCAAGCAGTTTTACTTTTTCCGGTCTTGAAATGAAGGATGTTGTACATAAAGGATTAGTATTCAAAGGTATTCTTGATACAGGAGCGGATGTGAGTTTGATTCGCAAAAGTATATTTCTAAAGTGTGAAAATGCCGAGTTGACAGGTTATGGTAAGGTTGTGACAGGAATAGGCGGAGGTCAAGTTTTAAGTTTTGGTAGTCTTACTTTGCCAGTTAGAATTGATGGATTTGAAATGCAGTTAGAGTTTCATGTTGTACCAAATGAGGACCTTGGATTTGACGCGATTTTGGGTAGAAATATTGGCGATCATGTTGATATGCTTGTGGCTAAGAGTGGCACGCAGTTTTTGCCAATAGATGGCTATAGGATTGAACATGTTGGAAAAAGAAAGAAAATGGATAATATTGTAAACGATTTGAGTGAAGGACTCGATAAGGAATTTCAAAGTATGTGCATGTTAAGTGCGGAAAGTTCAGAAAAGGGGTTAGGTTTTGATTTGTTTCGTTTAAGCGAATTTGATTCTGTGGAGGTAAAGAATCCAGTAACAGGCTATGAACCAAAGGAAAATGTGGATACATCCGTGGAAAAGAAGACTATATCAGCAGATGAAGTGCCCGTTTACAAACATGCTAGGAATTTGCCGGCTTATGAACGGATAATCAATAGCGTAGAGCCGCGTAGTACAAAAATAGCTCCGTTTAGGATTTTGACAGGCTTAGAGATGCGTATCCCCAATGATAGGAAATTGTATGAATTGGTTAAGCAGTCTCTTGTTGTTGAGCTGGACGATGAAAGGCAAAAATATGGAAAGGAAGCACGTGAACATATTAAAATGATACAGGAAGAAAATAAGAAAGGTTTTGATGAAAAGCGTAAGGCAGAAAGACAGTATCAGGTGGATGACTTGGTAGCTATTAAGCGTACGCAGTATGGTACAGGATTGAAACTGAAAGGGAAGTATTTAGGGCCATATAAAGTGGTGAAAGTGAATAGGCATGGAAGATATGATGTGGAAAAGGTTGAAGACTCTGAGGGTCCTTACAAAACATCAACAGTGTCGGAATATATGAAGCCGTGGTTGGACACATTCGGGGCGAATGATCCGTCAGGACGGCCGAATGCGGGAATTGAAGGTCAGCGGACGACACGCAGTGGCAACAGTTTCATGTTACGTGCAGAACGTTTGCAGAACAGCTCAAATGTGGTTAAGCCAAAATGTTAAATGCAGAAGTAAATGGCAGCGCAGCAAATGCTCTCAGTGTGTGATCTCGCTAGCTGCGCATTGGACGTATTTTTATTAAGTGATGTTTCAAACAGTTTTGCGTATATTATAATAAACCTAACCATACACTTTATCGCTATCGTTAAATACATGTAAAGTGTAAATATAATAATAAACAATCAGGAAAACATATTCCATCAAGAAGTGTTTTTCCCACATATATACATGTTCGCTTTGAGCATATTCTTCATATTGTTCCTTCTCTCAAAATCCACACTGAAGTGGTAATGTAAAATAAATTATATGTTAAGATTAGTCGCAAATAAAGTGCCGAACTGCGAAGTCGGCTTGTTATTGGAATTGGAAATCCAAGTTCTTTTATTTGTGGCCAAACATTTGGCGACCGCGACAGGACGGCACTGTCTGGCAAAAGACAGAATGTCCTAAAGTTTAAAATTTATAAAAAAAAAAAAAGAAATATAAAAATCGTGGAAATATTAATGCCAACGGGCATTAATAATCGTAAAACTAGCGCAGGGTGCTAGTCATCAATTACCCAAATTATCATTGCTGCAACCGCACGCTCGCGAGGAGCTCGGCGCAAACACATCATTGGAAATCTCGGCGTGGAGTTCGATCATCTTCATCAGTCATCATTAAAAACATAAGAATCTTTTGTCGAGCACGAGGCTTACATAGATCTGGTCTTCTTTGGAGTTACATAATCATCGCTATCAAAGTCACGCTTTAACATTGGACTTTGGAGGAGACATAAAGGTTAGATCGTTGGATACGGTAACTTCACTTATACATATAACAACATATTATCAGTATATACACACATACATCATTATCTACATATCTTCATACTACTCCCACGCACGATCATACTAATTTCGCTCTATCTTCATCTCCACATTCGCATATAATAAAACTCACTCTTAATAACTGTATTAAGCGGTAATTATACCTTATACTCAACTCGAATCACTCAAGTATAGACAGAAAAGAAATACTAAGATTATTGCCATCTAACTTAATCACTCATAATTCAATTGAGTAAATCTCTAATACGGAGCCAGAGGAGAAAAAGTTGTTGTTACTTCATAAACAACGGACAACCACAAGAAAGCATTTAGAAAATTTAAGGTTAAAAATTGAGCAAGAAGTGGATACAGCATGTGATCAAGTTCTAGAGTGTCGCTTGCAAATTTTGGAATCGTATTTCAAGCAAGCAAGTCAGATTCAGATGCAAATCGAAAATATTGAACCTAATGACAGTGAACGTTCAGAGCTAGAGGAAGTGTATATATCAGCTAAATCACCATTACTTAAAAGGTTAAGTCGCAAGCGTGAGCATATCGAAGAACAACCAAGTTTCTTGAATACAACTACATTTATGAAGCAATCTAGTCGCCTTCCGTCGTTAAAGCTACCAACGTTTGACGGAAAATATGGCGAGTATAAGCGTTTTATGTCATCATTTGTCAACATGGTGCATGAGGATCCGTCAATTCCAGTGGTCGACAAGTTTAATTATCTGCTAAGTTGCTTGTCTGGACCAGCACGTAGCGCTATTGAGTCATTTAATGTTACTGAGGAGAATTATCCAAAGGCCCTTCAGCAGTTAAAGGCCCGTTATGATAAAAAGGTTTTGATTTTCTTAGAGCACATCACGAATCTTTTCAACATAGAACCAATGTCTCAAAAGATAGGCCCGTCATCACTTAGAACGATTCTTGACACTGTATCAGCCATCCGTAGTTCGCTTCTCTCATTAGGATCGGAGACTGATGTAATGAACAGCATAATCATTGAACTTGTTTTATCAAAATTAGATACAAGCGCGAAGCTAGCATATGATTCAAAACAAGACTATGAAACAATGCCATCTTGGGATACCTGCTATTCAACGTTAAGCAGATATTGCCAGTTTTTAGAAAGCCAAGCAAAGCATATACCAGGTGATCAGAAAAAGGAGCAAAAGTTTAATACATCGCAACGAAAGACATTCATTAATACACAGGCGAGCTGTGTATACTGTCATAGCATAGACCATTACATAGGGTCATGCTCAACATTCCGAGCTCTTCTATTTGAAGAAAGATCAAATTATGTTAAACAATCACAACTTTGTCGCAACTGCTTGCGTCCAGGACATGCCTGGAAACAATGCAAATCAACTTCGCGCTGCAGAGTGTGCAAAGGAGCACACCACTCATGCATACACAGGTTTGCACCACAGGAAAATCTACTGCAGCTACAACATGATCAACATAAACAACAGCAAGTAGCTACATCATTGGTCACAAGAACTAGCAGGCGTGCTATGATACCAACTGCATTAGTACTTGTTAAAGATAAATATGGTTTATACCAACCAGCGCGTGCCTTACTTGATTCATGTTCAGAAATTTCCTTTATTACAGAAGAGTTGGCCAAACGATTGCAACTCAAATTCCAGCGAGCACACCAAGAAGTTTCGGGAATCTCTGATGTCCGCACACAGTTGCAGTTCACTGTGGCAACCAGCATAAAATCAAGGATATCAGAATACTGCTGGGATTCACAATTTGCCGTAACGAAAACGATATCGTTAAATCATCCTGAATCATACGTATCAACTGCAAGCTGGAATATACCAGATAAAATTCAACTGGCTGATCCTCTCTTCTTCAAACCACACCGTATTGACTTGTTAATAAGCACGCAAGAATTTTTGATTTGCTGTCTGGTGAGAAAATAACTCTTGGACCAGAGCTACCTTGCTTAGTTAACACAACGCTGGGCTGGATTGTTGGAGGAAAAATTAACGAGCCAATTCAAGGGCGCGTACCCATCGCCACATGCAATTTCGTAAAGACATACAAATTAGACAAAGCATTGGAAAAGTTTTGGCAAATTGAAGAATTAAGTCAGATTTCAGATCATCATAGAATTCAGGTACGATTGCCATTCAAAGACTCACCAGAAATGCTAGGTGACTCTTATAACAATGCAGAACAGCGCTTCTTCATGCTAGAACGGCGGTTAAAACGAAACAATCAGCTAAAGGACATGTACAAAGCATTTCTTTTTGAATATCTTCAATTAAACCATATGAGTCCAATTTCTACAATTGACCGGGAAAAGCCGCACTATGTGATACCACATCACTGTGTGCTGAAGCCACAAAGCTCTACAACTAAATTACGAGTTGTATTCGATGCCTCAGCTCGAACATCATCATCCAAATCACTCAACGAACTGCTAATGGTAGGCCCTAAGGTGCAACAAGACCTGATTCTCACGCTTTTGTCATTTCGTTTATACCAATATGCGCTGACTGCGGATATATCAAAAATGTATCGTCAGTTTCTAGTCCATCCAGCAGACCGTAAGTATCAGTTAATACTTTGGCGAGATGATAGTAATAAACCTCTCCAGACATTCCAGCTAAATACTGTCACGTACGGAATGTCCTGTGCTCCGTATCTTGCCATCAAAAGTTTGGTATATATCGCCAACATGTATCAAGACGAGTTTCCAGTTGGAGCTGCAGTATTAAAAAACGACATGTACGTAGATGACATGCTGACTGGGGCAGATGACATCAACATGCTGCATATCAAGGCAAATGAAGTTACGAAAATCTTAGGAAAAGCTGGACTAGAATTAGCGAAATGGAACTCAAATCATTCCCAATTGCCTCACGACGGTGGGGAAGTCAAAATTAAACTGGAAGAGCAAGATATTACTAAGACTTTAGGCATGTCTTGGAAACCAAACGAGGATGTATTTTGCTTCCAATACAATGTACCATCAATTCAAAAGGTTACAAAACGCTCGATACTATCAGTAACTGCACGCATTTATGATCTTTTGGGTCTACTGAGCCCAATTATTATAAGATGTAAAATACTGCTGCAGGAGATATGGATTCATCGCTTTGATTGGGATGAGGCCTTACCTGAGCAGTTCAGCACAGCTTGGAAACACATAGAAGCAGATCTTCAGCAACTAAACACTATAAAAATATCCAGATTTGTAAACTCGTCCAACAAACATATCTGTGAGGTGCATGGCTTCGCAGATGCGTCACAGCGAGCATATGGATGCTGTATCTATATTCGCGTTAATGTAAACGGAAGGTTTGTCACAACGCTACTGATAGCGAAAACAAAGGTTGCACCAATCAAGGCTGTTTCGCTACCAAGGCTTGAGCTATGCGCAGCCGTACTACTTTGCACTACTTGGGATAAAATTCGGCACAAGTTAATGAAATATATTAATAAAATCTATTTTTGGACAGATTCGCGAATCGTTTTGCAATGGCTCAAGATGCATTCAGCAAAACTCAACTGCTTCGTCGCTAATAGAGTAGCGGTTCTTCAAACGATGTCCCAAGAAGTGATATGGCAACACGTACCAGGGAAAGAAAATCCTGCGGACATCGTATCTCGCGGGTGTTCTACAGACGAGTTAATACGTTCACCATGGTTCACAGGGCCAAGGTATTTATCACGACCAGATTCAGATTGGCCTAAACCAATTATAGACTGTTCTATTCAATTTAACGCAGATAGCCTGGAGCAGCGAAAAATGGTACCGCTCAAATGCAGAAACAGCCCCTCAGAGGAACACATCTTTGAGGAACTAATCAACAAATTATCATCATACAGACGTATTTTACGCATCTGTTCATTTGTACTGCGAGTCTTCAATAAGGTTTCACCTGACAGGAAAATAAATAGCACAGCAGCAGCACACGCCTCAGCCTCAGAATTGCACTCTTCAAAGTATCGCATCATATCGTATATTCAGCACACTGTGTATAAGGCTGAAATCGAACAATTAAAAGCACTCAAGACGCTGCGTCCAGAGTTTCAAACTTTAACTCCATTTCTGGATGAAATTCATACTCCAACTACAACACTTGTTATTATGCGTGTTGGTGGCAGACTAGCACAAGCACCTATTCAATACGATGCAAAATTCCCGGCCCTTTTACCAAAGGATCACCGCTTTACCAAGCTCTACGTAGAATACCTCCACATCAAACATCTGCACGCAGGCCCAAAAATTCTCTTGGGAATATTACGCTTAGAAGTATGGGTCATTAACGCAAGAGAGCTTGTTAGGAAGGTGGTACGCAACTGCGTCCATTGCTTCAGATACAAGCCACGACTTCTTCAACAAATAATGGGCGCACTACCAGTTGATCGACTACGCGCTCATCGACCATTTTTAATCGTGGGTGTAGATCTGTGTGGTCCAATCTACACAACTTACCGCATACGCGGGAAACAACCATATAAGACCTATATTGCAATTTTTGTATGTTTTGCATCGAAGGCAATTCATGCAGAATTAATATCCGATTTATCAACTAACAACTTTATCCTCTGCTTAAAACGTTTTATAGGTCGACGAGGAATCCCAAAGCGTATCTATTGTGATAACGCTACAAATTTTGTTGGCGCAAACTCACAACTGAAAGAGTTTAAGGATCGATTCTTTAGCCAGCAAGCGATTTCAACAATGGAGCAACTCAGCAGTGATATCGGTTGCGAATTTAAATTCATTCCTCCACGTGCTCCACATTTTGGTGGTCTATGGGAGGCCTCCGTAAAATCGATGAAATCCCTGCTCATAAAACTGATGGCTAATTCTCACCTTACCTTCGAGGAGCTCCAGACTGTGGTCATCGAAATTGAAGCAATTTTGAATTCTCGCCCGATAGCGCCACAGTCGGACAACCCCAATGATGGCGAAGCGTTAACGCCAGCTCACCTTTTAATTGGCGCATCGATGGCATCGTTACCAGAACCTCAAGTGGATGCGACAAAGGCGTCACTTCTAACACGATGGCAGCAAATAACGTTCCTCAAGCAGCGTTTCTGGGAAATCTGGAGACGAGACTATCTGCACACCCTACAGCAACGTTCGAAGTGGCTGAAATCCCAATCAAACATACAGAAAGATCAACTTGTATTAATCCATGAGGATAACATGCCACCACAGAAGTGGTTGCTTGGCAGGATTGTCAATACCGTGCAAGGTAAAGACGGACATGTTCGTGTCATTGAACTTCAGACTAGAAACAACGTAATTCGGCGGCCAATTCATAAGGTCGCTCCTCTACCATCTCCAACAATTAATTGAAGGCACTACGGTCCCTTCAAGGCGCGGAGTATGTTTGTGAAGATTACATTTATAAACTTATTGAACCGAAAATTAACTGTAGACAAACTTATAATATAGACTGTAATTGCAATCTATGCGTTCTCTTACGTTATGCATTTATATATATACATGTTCGCTTTGAGCATATTCTTCATATTGTTCCTTCTCTCAAAATCCACACTGAAGTGGTAATGTAAAATAAATTATATGTTAAGATTAGTCGCAAATAAAGTGCCGAACTGCGAAGTCGGCTTGTTATTGGAATTGGAAATCCAAGTTCTTTTATTTGTGGCCAAACAGTAATGTTGTTGTTGAGTGTTTTCAAGGCTATTTGTTTTTCTCGTCGTAATTGGGTGAGATTTTTGTTACACCAAGGAACCTTATACGGTTGTGTGTTAGGAGAGGTTTTTGGGATTGAGAGATTAGCGCTGTGTAAGATGATTTTCTTGATTTGGGCGGCTTCTTTGTTTACATTTTGAGAAATAGGGAAGTTCGCGTTTGCGTTGTGGGTAAGTACGTTGAATTGTTCCCAATTGGCCTCTTTCAGTTTGAAAAAAGGTCTGTAGAACTTTTGTGTATGATTGTGTCGTGGAAATAGGGAAATGAATATCGGAAAGTGGTCGCTGCCATAGAGATCGTCCAGTATTTCCCAGTTGGTGAATGGGGCTAATGCTGGGGAGCAAAATGAAAGGTCGATGTGTATATATGTATTGTGTTTATTTAGCAATATAAGTTGTGCATTATCAATGAATTTTTGCACTATTTTTCCTCGTGTGTTTGTTGCTGGGGAGCCCCAGGATGGGTGCCATCCATTAAAATCTCCCGTTATTAGTGAAGCGGTTTGTTGGGTATTGAGTGTGTTTTGAAGAATCTGTTCATTGACGGTACTGTTTGGGGAAATGTATGTTGAAAATATGTTTAAGTTAAGTTTGGATTGTAAATTGATTGCTAATGCTGTAGTAGCGCTTGTCGCAACTCAAATTTTTTTAGGCCTAAAAGTATGCCCCTAAAATTTTGGAGCTTAGTTTAGTTAGTTGGTAGTTAATTAGCTGCTAATTAGGGTAACTAAGGTTTTAAGAGGTAATGTTGAAATAGGTTACTAGTTTTATTTTATTGTTAATTTATACTATTTATTTGTTTTGCTGGCTAATACTTATATATACATAAAAAAATAAAAAAAATAAAAAAATAAATAATTAAAATAATAAAACAATAAGAATAAATACCTACTAAAAGCGCCCACTACCGTCGATTTCATTTTTTTTCCTGCTAACCTTGTTCAAACGAATCAGCCATAGGTAGTTTTGGGTTTTGGACTTAAGAGGCCCCGTCATATATTTTTTGCGTGCGATCAAGTTAAGTCGCCTGTTAGCTCCAAAAGGAAAAAAAAACGGAAGAAATATAAAAATCGCTCATTGTCTTTCATTTGAGAAAATTTTTGTTAACTAGTAGTGAAAACTAATTTTGGTGTTATAATTATTTCTCTCACCCTAAGTGGGTTATAATAAAAGCGAAAGAGGAGGGTGCCACATCCAAAAGGGTAATTATTCTTAATATGATAAAGTGTTATTTTATTCTGCAATAGCTACTTTGTTGCTAGATTTGGCACCGATTTTCATCAATATAAGAATAGCTGCTCAATCGGGAGGAAGGCATAATATTATTGAGGCCACCGTCAGTGCTACAAAGAAGTTACTGGCGTCGGCAAGTAATTTGGCGCGCTGTGCGGCGTTGGTGCCTTTGGAATTGTTGTTGCGCGTCGACGAAGAGTCGCGCCCATTTTTTTTGGTGTTGAACATATTTAAACAAAAAAAAAAAGAAGAAACAATTTTTTTACAAAGCCCCTACCAAAGCTGAAATTTTAAATAATGCCATTTTTGATTTAATTCTTGGTTATTACAAAATAATAAATAAAAAATAAAGAAAAAAATATCTAAAGGTGAAAAAAAAAATGAACAAACAAACACAGTGAAGCCTTATAAAATATTTAAAAATTATACTTAAATTATCTTAAAATCTATATTTGTGTAAAAATGATTTTAATAACGTGTTTAACTTAATTGATTATTTGCTAAATTTTATTTTTTTTTGCTTGTATGCCTAAGTTCAATTTATTTTATTTTTTTTTTTGAGTGCAACAACAATTAACCTTTTTCTGTAAAAACCCGCTAAAGCACAAAGAGACGCGGCAAAATTTTTTTTGTTGTTAGTGTTTTTCCTTACAGGTCTAGCGCGAAAGATCTTTCGACGTGGGATGCAGCTGTGAGTGAGTGTAACCAAAACCAAAAGAAAAAATTTGTACATATAATTTCTCTCATATAATTTTTTTGTGGTTTGCCTATATGCACGGCACATAGGTTTAATGGTTGTTGGCCATTTAATTTTATTTTCTTTTTAATTGTTTTTTTTTTTAAACCATTTTTTGTTTCTTTCTCTCTATAATGTCTGTTTATACAATTAGTGCTATAAATCTTTAAAGTTAATAAACAATTTATAATGTCCACTTAAATATTTTTTTTGGTTTCCGAGACCAGCAGTAAGAGGTAGAGTCCTAGGTGTATTGTTTTAGGGATCATTTATAAGTTACTTGGATAAAGATGATCAAGGTAGGGTGGGCATTCCTACACTGTTAATCTGAACGCTGCCAGATGCTTTTCTTTTCTGTCCACATTTTCTCTCTGATTCTCTGTCCGCACGCGATTGTAAATTATTTATCATTATGTCCCATGAGCAAGTAGCACGGCAAAATTTTCTATTCATTTAACCCAACCCAATACTGCCGCCCATAGCCGGTGCTCCAGCGCGTGCTTTGCTTTGTAGCTACAAATCCAGCAGCTCATCAAGGTAGACGTAACATGCTACAGTATTTATAAATATACTATAATAATAATAATTTTGGCGCCCAACGTAAGAGGCCAATTTAATCATGGCTCTCTGTTAAAAAAGGTCAATAACATCTGAAAACAATGCACTCTTCTGCATGTTTTTATGACTTATTTAATTCCGGCTTTTTCTATCTACTATTTTTCTTTTCTTCCCCTTTGTTTGATTTGTTTTATTGCGTTATGTTTAGCTAAAGCTTACTTTGTTTTTATACTTTAGTACATTATTACACAGCATAGATTAATCACATGCTTATTATTTTTATTTTAGTTTTCGCCTTGCAGTTGTTAGTGCTGGACATGGGCTTCTTGTGAACTCGCTTTACATCCCTCCGCTCTAATTAAGCTGTGCCAGCTGTGATGCTTCTTTGTTTTGTTTTGCTATTAAGAACGTTTTAAAACAGACTAAGCTTTGATTTTTGTGCGCAATATTCGTAAACAAACAATTGGTAGTACATGTATGCATCTATTTGTGTATATACAGGCTGATTCTAGACCTACTGGAGCAGTAATAGCTTCTGAATAGCTTTACACCGTGGTTGACAAGTCAGTAGATAACACATGTACATTCCCATATGTATGTTTGTTTGTTTTTAGCCTTCTTTGATTTTAGCTTTGTTGTTGCTAGATAAAAGGTTTTAGTGGACGAGATCTACGCCTGCCGCGCAACTAAGGCATATCAACTGATTTTCTTTTAATTGCTATCAACTTCTTTTGACTATTATTTCTTTCTCATCTTTTATTTACAAGGTCATACATATGTTTGTCTATATGTGCATATACATGCTGATTCTAGACCTACTGGAGCAGTAATACCTTTTGAATAGCTTTACACCGTGGTTGACAAGTCAGTAGATAACACATGTACATTCACATATGTATGTATGTTTGTTTTTAGCCCTTCTTAGATTTAGCTTTGTTGTTGCTGGATAATGATTAAAGTGGACGAGATCTACGACTGCCGCGCAACTAAGGCATATGAACTGATTTTTTTTTTTTTATCAAATTCTATTTGACTATTATTTGCTTCTCATCTTTTATTTACAAGGTCGTTTCGTGCCATTTGTACATTTTGTTTTGACTTGCTGGATACGTTATAGTTTTTCAACCGCTGTGACTCCGCTAATTGTCAGAACAAGTGCATCTTTGTTTTGTTAAGTATCTGATATGTTGTAATATTGCTATGTTTAATGTTAGTACGGCCGTTCGCTCGTTTTAAGCAGATCCGATACTTTACAACTGTTAAATGAGGACGTTCGATTTAGCTCTTTTTATTTCACGCGCTTACGCTAACTTTCGAATTTATTTTCTGTAAACATTGGCTGTCTGGATATTACTGTAAGAGCTTCTATAGTAGGAAACAAAAAAATCATATCTTCCGTGTGCATATGTTTTCTTTTGCTTACAAGTTCTTAATAATCAGTAAACCGAAGCTAAGGTTCGTACAGAATGTTTATTTGTTTGGCTAAGTTTTTTAGTTGTTGCTGGAGTCTTGTTTCTTTTTACCACTGCGCTGAGAGCTTGCCGCCAACTGAAATATAGCTAAACAAATAAATCAGCATTCCTTCCCCTTATCTTTTTTTTCCCTTCTTTATTTTCTTTGTGGCAGTTCAGATTTAGGACATTCTACCAATTACAAACGCTTGGTTCTCGGAAATCATATGTACCTACATTTTTTTATATTTTTGTTTGAAATTTATCTAAAATATTTTATTTAAACCATATTTTATTTTATATTTATAATTTTATTTCATTAGTATAATTGAAATCTAAACCTATTTTTATAGCCTAAATACTTTTTTTGTAAGACATTTTATAATTATATCTTCTAATTAACCGTGATTAGTATTGCTTGAAATGCCGCTAACTCATAGTTGTGAGGATTTAACTAATCTTGATGTTAGTACTCATTGTGAAGTCTGCACAAAAATTATAAATTATTCCACCCAATTATTAACAACTAGTTGTGGTCATAACTTTCATAAGGCGTGTCTTCTCTCATTCACTAAAAATAAAAATATTTGTCCTGTTTGCAAAATGTCTCTGCAACCTCTCAGATATGTCACTAGATGCAGAGCGGCCTTCTGGCTCTCAGCCACGCACTCCCGCCAGAGCATACAATACTAGGCAACAGAGTAAGAAAACGGATAGTTCCACCATTGCAAATGCGGAGGCTACAGAAACTTCTGCAGCATCTGCTACAAATGTTGACCTTTTAGGAGTTGCAGGTTTTCAACGAGCAATTGCTGAAGCAATGGCAGCCGCTTCCGTAAAACAAACAGAAATTTTGACACAAGCTATTGAAGCAGGGTTCCAAAAACTATTACTCCAGTCACGAACTCAAATACCTGTCAATGAAAACCCCACAATTGTTGAAGCGCAAACTTTGCCTTCTATAGAGCGCAATGCATTTGAAAGCATGTATGAGATCCCGCCTAGGCCCCAAACTTCGCCTATAGAAGTTCAGGTCCCTCTACAAAGACAAACTCCGATGAGTACCTTAGAAGTGCGCCCCGATCGTATAAGTCAGATAATAGCCAACTGGAAACTGAGATTTTCGGGAAGATCTTCAATAACTATAGACGATTTTATATAT
Source organism: Chymomyza costata (assembly GCA_018150985.1). Taxonomy (NCBI): domain Eukaryota; kingdom Metazoa; phylum Arthropoda; class Insecta; order Diptera; family Drosophilidae; genus Chymomyza; species Chymomyza costata. The sequence goes on along the minus strand of JAECWU010000488.1, from coordinate 559,504 downwards.
CGTGTTGAAGCGCTAACCATGCAAACACTGGATGGCAATTTTGATTTACTATCTCGTAATGCGATCAACTTATTCGAAGGCAGAGCCAATGATTGGTTCTGGCGATACCACAAAAGCGTACCATCCATTCTTTGGCAGAGTTTGTGTGCTGCTTTGAGAGCACAGTTTAAGGATGAACGGTCTGACCGTTATATTCGTGCATCCATTGAGCAACGCAAGCAAAAGCCTAATGAACCTTTTGACTCGTTTTATGAAGCAATAGTGTCATTAACAGATCAACTATCTCAGCCCATGAATGAACCTGTGCACTCTATATCCCATTTACGTCATGTTGTCCGCACTCGTGAGCTTTTTATGCAAACAATTTCCAAAACTCAAACGTCTAATCAGCGATCCACATCCTATCGGCAAGTAAATTCCGTTGAGGTGCAGCAAGATAGCGAAGATGAAGTTAGCCTTGCTAATGATGACGAAATTTCGGCTATAAGCCTTACTTGTTGGAATTGTGGTGAAAAAGGCCATCGGTATCAAGAATGCGTAGCAGAACGCCGCGTATTTTGTTACGGCTGTGGCAAGCCAGAAACTTATAAGCCATCATGTATCCATTGCAACGGTTCAAAAAACTTACAAAACCGTGCACTTCAGAAAAGTGCACGCAAACCACTTGCAACGAAGGCCACGAATACCGACTAGTTGAGTCCCAAACGAAGGAAACTCAAATAATACCTGCTTTGACATTCATACCAGACTTACCATTTCATGGAATAGAAAATCCAACTTGTAATTCTAAACCAAGTTTAAATCGTTCTACCAGACGCAAAAAGGAATTTAAACGCAAGCGCAGAGATGAACAAAAACTATTATTATCAGCTGTCGTAGCTAATATAGGTGACGAGAGAATTTATGTAGAAGTTAGCATTTTAGGAAAATCAGTAAGCGGCCTAATGGATACAGGAGCACAAATTAGTTGTATTGGTGGAAGTTTTGCAAAAAAGTTTTCTCAAGGGCTTCTAGCCTACAAGCCATTCCAGTCATCTGTGTCCACGGCTAACGGCGCATCACAAAAGACTATTGGAAGAGTCATTACTAATATAAATTTTCGTGAAAAGATTATGCCAATTACTTTTTACATAGTCCCTTCTTTGTCACAAAATTTATATCTTGGAATAGATTTTTGGAAAAGTTTCGATTTGCTTCCTCCAGAACTTACTCAGCAGGTACCGGTCATCTCTAGTATAGCTGATGACAGTCTTAGACCATTGTCCAAAGATCAGAACCTTAAATTACAGTCCATAATAAAATTATTCCCTTCGTACGCCGAAAAAGGTCTAGGAAGAACTAATGTTTTGTCTCATGTCATAGATGTGGGTAAAGCCAGTCCTATAAAACAAAGACATTATCCTGTATCCCCAGCTATCGAACAACTTATGTACGGGATAATTGATAAAATGTTATTACTTGATGTGATTGAGGAGAGTTCGAGTTCTTGGTCTTCTCCTTCCATACTTGTCCGTAAGCCCCTTAAGGAGCGCATTTGCTTAGATAGTAGAAAACTTAATGAGGTGACCGTTAAAGATGCATACCCAATGCCATTTATTGAAGGTATTTTAAGCAGGTTGCCAAAGGCTGAATTTATAACAAGCTTAGATTTAAAGGATGCGTTTTGGCAAATTCCGTTAGATCCTCAGTCCAGAGACAAGACAGCATTTACCATCCCCGGTAGACCACTTTATCAATACAAGGCAATGCCGTTTGGATTATGCAACGCTCCACAAACAATGTCGAGATTAATGGATAAAATTATTCCTGCGCACTTGCGTAATGAAGTTTTCATGTATCTGGATGACCTACTCATTGTTTCCGATTCATTTGAAAGGCACTTAGATGTTTTAAAAGAAGTGGCAATGGCATTAGATAAAGCTGGTTTAACAATAAATGTGGAAAAAAGTCATTTCTGCCTTAAAGAGGTTAAGTACTTGGGCCACGTAATTGGCAACGGCACAATAGGGACTGACCCTGAAAAAGTTTCGGCAATAAAAGATTTTCCTATACCTCAAACAAGTAAGACGTTTTCTCGGTATGACGGGATGGTACCACAAGTTTATTAAGAATTATGCAAGTATTGCTTCTGCTTTGACCGATACCTTAAAACAGAAACGCCAATTTGCTTGGACTAAAGAGGCACAAGAATCGTTTGAAACGCTTAAAAACTATGTAAAGCACCAGTTCTGCGCAGTCCCAATTTTAAAGCTCCTTTTTATTTACATTGCGATGCAAGCCACACCGGTGTTGGTGCCGTCTTAATGCAAAATACTGAGAATGGTGATGAAGTGCCGGTGGCTTTCATGTCACGTAAACTGAACCAGCGTCAACGAAATTATTCGGTAACTGAGAAGGAGTGTTTGGCCGCTATTTTGGCTGTAAAGAAATTTCGAGCATATGTCGAGGGGCAGGATTTTACCATTATCACTGATCACGCTTCTCTAAAATGGCTCATGTCACAGACAGATTTGAGTTCAAGACTAGCTCGGTGGGCCCTTAAATTACAAGGCTACACTTTTAAAATTGTGCATAGAAAAGGCAGTCAAAATGTAGTCCCTGATGCATTATCTCGTACCTATGGACAGGATTTATCAGCCATTTCTTCAAGCCATATTGTTGATTTAGAGTCTGTGCATTTTAAGAACAAGGAATATGAGGAGTTGAAGCAGAAAATAGTTCACAATCAGGCATATCTTCCGAATGTGAAGATAATAAATAATTTAATTTATCGCCGTACTGAACATGCATCTGGAGATAAAATTTCTGATGATGCTTGTTGGAAGCTTTGGGTTCCCAAAGAATTAGTGCCAGAGGCTCTCCACCAGACACATGAGCATCCCTTATCCTCTCATTGTGGCATTAATAAAATGCTTGAAAAATTAAGACGTTTCTATTTTTGGCCAAATTTAGTAAGCGATGTCAAGCATTTTGTAAACAATTGTGAAGTTTGCAAGTGTAGTAAACACTCAAATCGCACTCTGCGACCTCCATTGGGAAAAACTATAGAGACGCAAAGGTTTTTCCAAAAATTGTTTGTCGATTTCTTAGGCCCATATCCTCGAAGCCGTTCTGGCAACATAGGAATTTTTATAGTACTAGATCATTTGTCGAAATTCCCTTTTTGAAGCCAGTAAGAAAGTTTACTGCGGAGGTAGTTTCTCAATATCTCGAAAACGAATTGTTTCACTGCTTTGGTGTCCCAGAGTCAGTTGTTTCTGACAATGGAGCACAGTTTAAATCTCAGATCTTTAATTCAATGCTGGAAAGGTATGGAGTTTAACATTCCTGTACGGCAATTTACACCCCTCAGGCAAATGCGTCTGAACGCGTTAACAGATCAGTGATACAAGCAATGAAATCATATATTCACCCTGACCAGTCTAATTGGGATGAGAACTTAAGTAGCATCTGCTGTTCTCTTCGCTCGAGTTTTCATTCCGCAATAAGCAATACTCCATATCGTGTAGTTTTTGGTCAACACATGATAACTAACGGTTCTGACTATAAACTGCTGCGTAATTTGGAAATGTTGGATGATCGAAGTATAAGTTTTAACCGGGAAGATTCCTTTGACCTCATTCGCAAAACTGCTAAAGATAGCATGTTAAAGCAACATTTGCGCAATGAAAAAGCTTATAACTTGCGAAGTCGAGAAGTGTCCTTTATTGTTGGACAGGAAGTTTACCGACGAAATTTTCAGCAAAGTAACTTTGGAAAAGGTTTCTCGGCGAAGTTAGCCCCTATTTTTGTGAAGGCTAGGGTACGCCAGAAACTCGGCCACTGCTACTACGAATTAGAAGCTATGCAGGGTAAACCTATCGGCAAATTCCACGCGAAAGACATTAAACAATAATTTTTATTTATTGCTCCAAGCGTGAATCACCCTTTTCTGGTCTTCATCCGGTAAAGTGTGATTTTAGTGGGGGGGGACTTGTAGTAGCGCTTGTCGCAACTCAAATTTTTTTTAGGCCTAAAAGTATGCCCCTAAAATTTTGGAGCTTAGTTTAGTTAGTTGGTAGTTAATTAGCTGCTAATTAGGGTAACTAAGGTTTTAAGAGGTAATGTTGAAATAGGTTACTAGTTTTATTTTATTGTTAATTTATACTATTTATTTTTTTTGCTGGCTAATACTTATATATACATAAAAAAAAAAAAAAAAAAAAAATAAATAATTAAAATAATAAAACAATAAGAATAAGTACATACTAAAAGCGCCCACTACCGTCGATTTTCATTTTTTTTCCCTGCTAACCTTGTTCAAACGAATCAGCCATAGGTAGTTTTGGGTTTTGGACTTAAGAGGCCCCGTCATATATTTTTTGCGTGCGATCAAGTTAAGTCGCCTCTTAGCTCCAAAAGGAAAAAAAACGGAAGAAATATAAAAATCGCTCATTGTCTTTCATTTGAGAAAATTTTTGTTAACTAGTAGTGAAAACTAATTTTGGTGTTATAATTATTTCTCTCTCCCTAAGTGGGTTATAATAAAAGCGAAAGAGGAGGGTGCCACATCCAAAAGGGTAATTATTCTTAATATGATAAAGTGTTATTTTATTCTGCAATAGCTACTTTGTTGCTAGATTTGGCACCGATTTTCGTCAATATAAGAATAGCTGCTCAATCGGGAGGAAGGCATAATATTATTGAGGCCACCGTCAGTGCTACAAAGAAGTTACTGGCGTCGGGAAGTAATTTGGCGCGCTGTGCGGCGTTGGTGCCTTTGGAATTGTTGTTGCGCGTCGACGAAGAGTCGCGCCCATTTTTTTTTTTGGTGTTGAGAATTTTCTTCCCAAAAACATATTTAAACAAAAAAAAAAGAAGAAACAATTTTTTTTACAAAGCCCCTACCAAAGCTGAAATTTTAAATAATGTCATTTTTGATTTAATAACCAAGAACAAAGAAAAAAATATCTAAAGGTGAAAAAAAAAATGAACAAACAAACACAGTGAAGCCTTATAAAATATTTAAAAATTATACTTAAATTACACTAGTCGACAAATTTAACACTTTTTTTTCTCCAGAGATGAGACTTATATTTTATGTTAGGGTAATGTTTCAGCGTTAAAAAACCGTTTTTTTTTTTTATCCTCCCATAGCTTGTTTTTTTTTTATGACTATTTTAGTAAAAATGCCATTTTTCAAAATACGGTTGCACATATGAGGTCATAAAAACTGAACAAATTCGAATTTTTTCATTATTATTTTTTTTTCAAAAGTAGAGAGCACTACCTTTCCAAAATGCCCCAAATCATAAAAATTGGAGACCTTCAGAAAAAACTACAGCCGAAAGAGTGTGCCCAAAACCCCAAAAAACACAACATTTTGGTGACTTTTTGCACGAATATCGCTATTTCTTTCAGAAAAACTCTTTGACACTTGAAAAGTTAGCTATTTTATGTTATTGGTCATGATATGTAGATGCGATTTCTGTATAGTGTCGATTTTTTATGATACAAAATGGCTGATTTATTCAATTTTTAGTAAAAATGAAAAAAATACAATTTTTTTCGATAGAATTTTTTTTTGTCACTTTCAACTGCATTTAAGCTCTTGAAAGTGGTTGATTTTTTTATATTGGGAACTTTAACATAAAGTAGTAGTCATTACCTTTCAAGAAAGTCCTTTTTCATGAAATTCGGACTATCCATTGAACACCAGCAGTTGAAGGAATCATCATGAGTACACGAAACCTCATGATTTCACCAAAAATATACGAATTTTTTGTATATAATGGTGCTTGCCTTAAAACAAACGGGCTTAAGGCATTTGGAAAAAATAGAAACGATATGGCAATCGCTCACTTAGAACATGGGACCCCAAGTAAGGCAAACTGTAAGTTAAGAAAGGAATATTCGTAGATCCTCAAATTCGTAAAGCAATGAAAAGTAACGAACTTTGAAGAACATTACCACCTGATCAACTGTATGCGTGGAACTCCTTCGAAGAAGTTGCAGAAAATTTCTTAGAAAGATGAAATGCCCGAATGCTAAGTAAATTATTGAAATGCTTTATAGGTATGAAAAAATTGGCTCGACATTGAGTCTAAAAATGCATCATTTAAAATCACATTTTTACATTTTTTCTGAAAATTTAGGTACGATGAGCGACCAACAAGGTAAAATATTTCATTGAGACATTAGAAGTATGGAGGGTCAGTTTAGAGGACTTGTCACACAGAAAATTTTGGGTGAATATTGCTGGTTTTTAGTTCCAGAATCAGAAAGGAAGCTCAAAAGAAAAAAAAGAAATGCACTTTGAGTAACAATTTTTGTCCAAAGATGGTTGGTTGATTTCTTAGCTTTATATATAATAAAAAGTATTTTTATCAGTAATTATTGTTTTATTAAAGCATTAGGAGATATTGGATAAGAACAATATGATATAAATGTAAGCAAAGGGCCATAGAAACTGTACCAAAAAATTGATGATCAAAGCCGTTTGCATTTAATGTTGGATTTTAGTTTTAAATTTGAGAGTTTTGTTTGAGTTTTTATTAGGGAATCATAATAATTGAAGGTGTAGTAGATTATTCCAATGTATCCAAACAATAATGCCGATTATTGTCAACGCAAGCACCATTATAAAGAAAAATTCGTATATTTTTTGTTGAAATCATGAGGTTTCGTGTCCTCATGATGATTCATTCAACTGCTGGTGTTCAATGAATAGTCCGAATTTCATGAAAAAGGACTTATTTGAAAGGTAATGACTACGTCTTTAAATAAAAGTTCCCAATATAGAAAAATCAACCACTTTGAAGAGCTTAAATGCAGTTGAAAGTGCCAAAAAAAATTCTATCGAAAAAAATTGTATTTTTTTCATTTTTACTAAAAATTGAATAAATCAGCCATTTTGTATCATAAAAAATCGACACTATACAGAAATCGCATCTACATATCATGACCAATAACATAAAATAGCTAACTTTTCAAGTGTCAAAGAGTTTTTCTGAAAGAAATAGCGATATTCGTGCAAAAAGTCACCAAAATGTTGTGTTTTTTGGGGTTTTGGGCACACTCTTTCGGCTGTAGTTTTTTCTGAAGGTCTCCAATTTTTATGATTTGGGGCATTTTGGAAAGGTAGTGCTCTCTACTTTTGAAAAAAAAAATAATAATGAAAAAATTCGAATTAGTTCAGTTTTTATGACCTCATATGTGCAACCGTATTTTGAAAAATGGCATTTTTCACTAAAATAGTCATAAAAAAAAAACAAGCTATGGGAGGATAAAAAAAAAAACGGTTTTTTAACGCTGAAACATTACCCTAACATAAAATATAAGTCTCATCTCTGGAGATTTTTCATCGTCGACTAGTGTTATCTTAAAATCTATATTAGTGTAAAAATGATTTTAATAACGTGTTTAACTTAATTGATTATTTGCTAAATTTTATTTTTTTTTTGCTTATGCCTAAGTTCAATTTATTTTATTTTTTTTTTTTTGAGTGCAACAACAATTAACCTTTTTCTGTAAAAACCCGCTAAAGCACAAAGAGACGCGGCAAAATTTTTTTTGTTGTTAGTGTTTTTTCCTTTCAGGTCTAGCGCGAAAGATCTTTCGACGTGGGATGCAGCTGTGAGTGAGTGTAACCAAAACCAAAAGAAAAATTTGTACATATAATTTCTCTCATATAATTTTTTTTGTGGTTTGCCTATATGCACGGCACATAGGTTTAATGGTTGTTGGCCATTTAATTTTATTTTCTTTTTAATTGTTTTTTTTTTTAAACCATTTTTTGTTTCTTTCTCTCTATAATGTCTGTTTATACAATTAGTGCTATAAATCTTTAAAGTTAATAAACAATTTATAATGTCCACTTAAATATTTTTTTTTGGTTTCCGAGACCAGCAGTAAGAGGTAGAGTCCTAGGTGTATTGTTTTAGGGATCATTTATAAGTTACTTGGATAAAGATGATCAAGGTAGGGTGGGCATTCCTACACTGTTAATCTGAACGCTGCCAGATGCTTTTCTTTTCTGTCCACATTTTCTCTCTGATTCTCTGTCCGCACGCGATTGTAAATTATTTATCATTATGTCCCATGAGCAAGTAGCACGGCAAAATTTTCTATTCATTTAACCCAACCCAATACTGCCGCCCATAGCCGGTGCTCCAGCGCGTGCTTTGCTTTGTAGCTACAAATCCAGCAGCTCATCAAGGTAGACGTAACATGCTACAATGCTTCTATATCGTTTGGAATGTTAAGGTTGGCATGCTGGATTGATTTATGCACTAGCCAAATCTGTTAGCAGCGATATTTGTTTGTAGTGTGTAGTTAGTTGGGATTGGTATATTTTTGGCGTGTTGCATGTGTGTTTCTTGGAGTGAGAGAACATGTGGAGAGTATCTTTTAATTAGAGTGAGGAGTTGGTTATAGTTATTTGTGTAACCTTTAATATTCCATTGGATTATAATAAGGGACATTTTAAGGATAGGGGTATTTTTGGAGTTGATTAACTTTAAGGTGGTGTTAAGGGCTTAAGTTTGAATATAAGTTTAAGTTTTAATCTAAAAGTTTGGTTTTATACTATATGGAATCAATGTCGCTATTATTTGTGCGTTTGTTTTTGTTTAAGGTTTTGGTTTTGGTTTTGGTTTTGGTTTTGGTTTTGGAAGGTTTGAAGTTGTTGGAAAGAGTGTTGGACTTATGGTAGATTCTTATTTTTAGGTCTTCAGTATGCTGTGAGGTGTATGATCTCTTTTCTACGCCAGTAGCGTAGTCGGTTTCCATTTCTTCTGGTTCGTTGTTCTCTTGGTGGGGCTGATGTTGATGAGGATGTTTTGGTAATGGTATTGTTTCGGTTGATCCAGATGAGTTTGTTGCTATCTTAGAAGAGGGATGTAGATGCAGGTTGGAGGTCTGGTGGTTGTTGCAATTTAGTTTTTGGTATGGGTGTTTGTTGTGTTTTGGGTGATGTACTTGTTGGTGTTCGTGTATTTGTTGATTGGGTGCTTGTTGTTTCCAGAGGTTTGGTGTTTGTGAGTGTTTTAGCATAGGAGGTTCTCATTTGATGGCCATGTCGATCAAAGTCTATACCCAGAGCAGTTTTATGGTCGACTTTTTCGGTGGTTTTTATTGCTGTTAATTCTTGCTGTTTCATAAATGTGGGGCATTTGCGGTCAAGGGGGTGTGTTGGGAATCGATTTCTGGGTTGTTTTTGCAATGTAGGCAGTTTTTTTTCATTTTTTCAGGGTTCTCTTTCGTAGCTCTTGCAGACGGGAGTTGGGTGTCCGAATCGAAAGCACTTTTTGCACTGGAGTGGAAGTGGGATGTATGGGCGAACGCGGACCGTTTCGTACCCAATTCTTAATACTTCGGGTAATTTGTGTGATGCGAAAGTTATAATAATAAGGTGTGGTCAACTTCGGGGTCGGTGTTGCTTTTTTGTTTTTTCATAATTTTCCTAACTTCACTTACGTTTTGTGACTTGAGTTCTTGGAGGATTGTATTTTCGTCGATGCACCGTAACTCGTTGCAATAAATAACACCTTTTGAGAAGTTTAATGTTCCATGTTCGGTTGGTGTAACTTCCATATCTGCAATTTTGGTTAGTTTAAGTAGTTTTGTGGCTTGTAGATTGTTTTTTGTTCTGACCAAAAGGCTGCCATTTCCTTTTTTTTGAATGTCTCAACTTCTCCACCGCATGCATAGTCGATTGATTTTTTTATGATGAACGGTGATATTTTTTCAAATGTGTTGTTGTCTTTTCTTGTGATTACAATAAATTTTGGTTCGCCTAGTAGTGAGTTGTATGATTTGTAGTTGTACTTATTTATGTCTGGTGGTTCGTGAATGTTTGCTTCTAAAGGGCTAGAGCCCGCGTTAGATGTTGTTGTTGTCTTTTTGTTCTGTATTTTTTATTTTCCTTTTGTGGATTTATATTTATTTGTCACAAGTTTGTTTGTTGTTTTTGCTTTTTCGCAAAGTGGGGTTTTATATTGCTGTAACACGACTTAACTCTTTGGAGGTTGAAGTGGAACGTCGTCTTTTCCAAAATAATAATATTTTGGTTTCGTTAATTTTGAAGTAATGGCTCTATGAACAAGATAAGCAATTTGCAACTGGCTATATGTATATATAAAAATGTAATACAGTCGAGGCGGTGCTCAACAGTGTAATACCCTGTACCTTTTTTCTCAAAAAAATATGGCGTACGTTAAAGTCGGGCGCAGACGACTTTGGGATACCCTGTACCACCACATTGCAATTAGTCCGAAATATTGCTTAAGACCTCCAAAAGAAATTTTATTCGGCAAATTTGGCTACGATATTTTCATAAACAAACAGAAATCAGTCGAATTTTGCACCAAAAAATTGTTTTCACCGATCGCTCCTATGGTACAAAACTTAAGAACTCTAAAAAACTTTCGAATGCCAAATTTGGTTACGATATCTTTATAAACAAAGGAATTATCCATCTAAAACTTAAGTTTTCAGAAAAATTTACTGTTTGTACTTTTTACAAAAATTCCCGTTTATTCCATACTTTTACTCCGATTTTGATGAACAACCACTCATTTTGTTCGTAATCGATAGTTCTTATTACTATTATTGTAATGGGTGTAATATGTACTGCGACCCAAGTGGATCTATTGTACCCCCTTAGGCTTAGAGCTCTCTCAAAAGTCCAATTGCCTGCATATACTGCAGTATTTTTTTTGGATTTATGGTAACAATGCTCTCCGGTGAGATGACGTGCATGCTTAGAAGCTTGCTTCTTTTGTTGACAAGTGCTATGCATTCACATAGTAGATGTACTGAGGTTTCTTCCTCCATACTACAGAAACGGCAAAGCCCACTATCCGCTATGCCAATTTTATTTAAGTGGCTGCGGAGCCTACAGTGTCCCGTCAAGAGGCCTGTCAGGATCCTCACGCTATTTTTCCCGTGAGTTATCATGTGTTTGAACCTCTTGCGGTTGTACTTAGAGAGGAGGGTTTTTGACTGCTTTAGTCCTGGTATCTGTGCCCAGTGAAGCAGCCGTTTGTTTTCTTCCTCTTTCCTCAATAGGTCCCTTACCACGTGGTTGCCAATCCCACAGTATGGTTCAGGTCCGATTAGCGGAGTTGCTGCACCTGTCCTTGCTAGTTTGTCTGCTAGCTCGTTTCCAGGGATATTGTTGTGTCATGGAACCCATCTAATTGTGAGCTTGTTTTTGGCACCTAAATTGTCAAGTGAAGTTCTCACTTCTTTGACCAGCCTTGATGTTATCTTGGCTCTGCTTATTGCCTTTATCGCTGCTTGACTGTCAGAAAGGATGGAGATTTCCTTGTCGTGATAGTTCTTTTGCAGATTAAATTCTGCACACCTTTCAATAGCACAGACCTCAGCTTGAAAAATGCTGGTGTGTCTGCCTAGTGACTCATGATATTTAGTTCTGGGTCCTACTACCCCCAGACCACTTCCTTCATCGGTGAGGGATCCATCCGTATACCACTATATTGTGTGTGGTTTCATTGGGTGAATTGCCGAAAGAGTTGTCCAGGCCTCTTTCGTGCTGAGTTTAATATCGTAGTTCTGATTGAACTTGTACTCAGCTGGCATTTCATCCCTTGGTTGCAGAAGCATAGGTATGTCCTTTGCTAAATCTGCAGCGTCTTTTCTGGTGAGGTTGAAGTCAACTCCTTCCCTCCCAATTCTTATTAACGTTGCTTTTTGTTGCATATCAACAACGATATGAAGCGGTGTAACATCCATTAATACTACCCCCAGACCACTTCCTTCATCGGTGAGGGATCCATCCGTATACCACTATATTGTGTGTGGTTTCATTGGGTGAATTGCCGAAAGAGTTGTCCAGGCCTCTTTCGTGCTGAGTTTAATATCGTAGTTCTGATTGAACTTGTACTCAGCTGGCATTTCATCCCTTGGTTGCAGAAGCATAGGTATGTCCTTTGCTAAATCTGCAGCGTCTTTTCTGGTGAGGTTGAAGTCAACTCCTTCCCTCCCAATTCTTATTAACTTTGCTTTCTGTTGCATATCAACAACGATATAAAGCGGTGTAACATCCATTAATACTTCAATGGCCGCAGTAGGACAAGTACGCATTGCTCCTGTCATACATATGCAGGCCATTCTTTGCAGTTTCTGCAATCTGGCTTTGGTCGTGCTAAGGCGCGCCCTGTTGCCCCCACGCTATTGCCCCATATAAGAGCATGGGTCTGACAACCATTAGGTACAGCCATCTTATTATTCGTGGTGATGTACCCCACGATTTCGCAGCAATGCTTCTACTCGTATAAAGAGCCCTTGAGCACTTATTTATAGTGTTGTTTACATGGGTTCTGAAGTTAAGCTTAGAGTCAAAGGTGACTCCGAGATACTTGACTTCATTACTTGTTTCTATGCTGCATCCTGATAGGGTTATACTCCTCATCCTTCCAAGTTTGTATCTCCTTGTGAAGGGTACTATGACTGTCTTGGCAGGGTTTAGGCTTAGGCCTGCCTTTTTTACACCAGTCATTAGTTTCCTTGAGCCCTAGCTGGATAATGTCGCAGAGTGTTTCCTCATACTTGCCTCTGGCTATAATAACGATATCGTCAGCATAGCCTTGGCATTGTATGCCTCTGCCCGCTAGTTTCTCCAGTAACTCATCTACTAGCAGACTCCATAAGAGGGGTGATAGTACACCGCCCTGAGGGCAGCCTCTTGTCGTTACTACAGTGGTTGATTGCCCACCAATAGTTGCTGTGGCTTGTCTAGACGTTAACAGTGAAGTTATCCATCTGCTGGTAGTTGCGTCTAGGCCCCTTCTGGCCAGTGATGCGTTGACAGCCTCGTGGGAGGCGTTATCAAAGGCACCCTGTATATCCAGAAAGGCGCATAGTGCCACTTCCTCAATAAGGGTTTTCAGCTGATATAGTGCTGTGTCCGTAGACCTTCCCGCCCTGTATGCATGTTGCATATGTTGAAGGGGTCGTTGTACTAGCAATATGCTTCTAGTTCTGAAATCTACCAGCTTTTCCAGCGTTTTCAGCAAAAACGAAGTTAAGCTAATAGGTCTGTAATACTTTGGATTAGTGATGTCTTTCTTCCCAGCTTTCGGGATGAAGACCACTTTAGCTGTACTCCACGCGGTAGGTATGTGTCCTAGCGCAAGGCTGCTAAACAGTACTTCCCTAATGGGGGTCAAGAGGTTGCCCAGTCCTTTCTGTAGGAGTACTGGGTGTATACTATCCAGACCAGGAGATTTAATAATAATAACAACAACAATAAAGAAATTTGAATATCTAGTTCTTTACAAAAAATAGTATTGTTTGGAAATAAAAAAAAATTTGCTGCATCATCAAACTATTTTTCAGTTATGTAATGGCAGTGGATTTGATATGTGCGGACCGGCGCGGACAATTATTTTTCTATTGAGTATGAAGTTTTTTACGTAGTTAATTATTTTGGGACCAGTTTGCCATTCCGGAGCTGGTCTATAATGGTGTGCACGCCTACTCGATCAAAGGCCCTTGAGAAATCAAGAGTGATAAGTGAAGTGTGATTGTGTGACTTCGTTATAAAATAGTCTACGTAGAGTAGACTGTCCGAGGTCGATTTGCCTTTTTTAAAGCCGAATTGATTTGGGTTTAATAGGTTATTGTGGGTAACAAACCACCAGATTCTTTAGTCCATAATTTTATCTAGGGTTTTCGCTAGGCAACAATTTAGGGAAATGGGTCTGTAGGAAGTGGTTTTTGTTTTGTCGGTTTTTGGTTTAAGGATTGGGATGACTAGCCTTATTTTGTAAGCTTGTGGTATGTGACTGTCAAAAACTTTGTTGAATAAGGCTGTAATTCTATTTTTTGTAGTGAGAGAGCTATTTTTGATCATTTGGTAGGATATTCTATTTAGTCCTGGGGTGGATCCTTTTAATTTTTGTAGTGATGAAGCTAATTCGAGGTTTGTTATATTTTTCTCTATTGTTTGGGCTGTTGGGGAAGGTGTGTAGTTTACTGTGTTGTTTTTGTATTTATTGTTTCGGAATTCTTCTGAGAAGTTCCTGTCGTTTGAGAGGTCCGACCACTGTTCGGCGAAGATATCGGCTATTTCGTTGCTAGCTGTTGTTGTATGGTTGGTTTCTGGGATGGAAATGGCGTGTATTTGTTTAATTGGGTTAAGTCCACAGAAGCGTCTTATGTTGGACCATATTTTGAATGAAGGGGTTGAGGGTTGAATGGTTGAAGTGAATGAATAGGAAGCTTCTTTTTTATTTTTTTTAATTTCAAATCTAAACTTTGCATTTTTGCGCCTATAGTTTATAATATTTTCTAAAGTAATGTTGTTGTTGAGTGTTTTCAAGGCTATTTGTTTTTCTCGTCGTTTGCGTTGTGGGTAAGTACGTTGAATTGTTCCCAATTGGCCTCTTTCAGTTTGAAAAAAGGTCTGTAGAACTTTTGTGTATGATTGTGTCGTGGAAATAGGGAAATGAATATCGGAAAGTGGTCGCTGCCATAGAGATCGTCCAGTATTTCCCAGTTGGTGAATGGGGCTAATGCTGGGGAGCAAAATGAAAGGTCGATGTGTATATATGTATTGTGTGTAGAGAAGTGTGTGGGGGATTTGTCATTTAGCAATATAAGTTGTGCATTATCAATGAATTTTTGCACTATTTTTCCTCGTGTGTTTGTTGCTGGGGAGCCCCAGGATGGGTGCCATCCATTAAAATCTCCCGTTATTAGTGAAGCGGTTTGTTGGGTATTGAGTGTGTTTTGAAGAATCTGTTCATTGACGGTACTGTTTGGGGAAATGTATGTTGAAAATATGTTTAAGTTAAGTTTGGATTGTAAATTGATTGCTAATGCTTCTATATCGTTTGGAATGTTAAGGTTGGCATGCTGGATTGATTTATGCACTAGCCAAATCTGTTAGCAGCGATATTTGTTTGTAGTGTGTAGTTAGTTGGGATTGGTATATTTTTGGCGTGTTGCATGTGTGTTTCTTGGAGTGAGAGAACATGTGGAGAGTATCTTTTAATTAGAGTGAGGAGTTGGTTATAGTTATTTGTGTAACCTTTAATATTCCATTGGATTATAATAAGGGACATTTTAAGGATAGGGGTATTTTTGGAGTTGATTAACTTTAAGGTGGTGTTAAGGGCTTAAGTTTGAATATAAGTTTAAGTTTTAGTCTAAAAGTTTGGTTTTATACTATATGGAATCAATGTCGCTATTATTTGTGCGTTTGTTTTTGTTTAAGGTTTTAAATAACACCTTTTGAGAAGTTTAATGTTCCATGTTCGGTTGGTGTAACTTCCATATCTGCAATTTTGGTTAGTTTAAGTAGTTTTGTGGCTTGTAGATTGTTTTTTGTTCTGACCAAAAGGCTGCCATTTCCTTTTTTTTTGAATGTCTCAACTTCTCCACCGCATGCATAGTCGATTGATTTTTTTATGATGAACGGTGATATTTTTTCAAATGTGTTGTTGTCTTTTCTTGTGATTACAACAAATTTTGGTTCGCCTAGTAGTGAGTTGTATGATTTGTAGTTGTACTTATTTATGTCTGGTGGTTCGTGAATGTTTGCTTCTAAAGGGCTAGAGCCCGCGTTAGATGTTGTTGTTGTCTTTTTGTTCTGTATTTTTTATTTTCCTTTTGTGGATTTATATTTATTTGTCACAAGTTTGTTTGTTGTTTTTGATTTTTCGCAAAGTGGGGTTTTATGTTGCTGTAACACGACCTAACTCTTTGGAGGTTGAAGTGGAACGTCGTCTTTTCCAAAATAATAATATTTTGGTTTCGTTAATTTTGAAGTAATGGCTCTATGAACAAGATAAGCAATTTGCAACTGGCTATATGTATATATAAAAATGTAATACAGTCGAGGCGGTGCTCGACAGTGTAATACCCTGTACCTTTTTTCTCAAAAAAATATGGCGTACGTTAAAGTCGGGCGCAGACGACTTTGGGATACCCTGTACCACCACATTGCAATTAGTCAGAAATATTGCTTAAGACCTCCAAAAGAAATTTTATTCGGCAAATTTGGCTACGATATTTTCATAAACAAACAGAAATCAGTCGAATTTTGCACCAAAAAATTGTTTTCACCGATCGCTCCTATGGTACAAAACTTAAGAACTCTAAAAAACTTTCGAATGCCAAATTTGGTTACGATATCTTTATAAACAAAGGAATTATCCATCTAAAACTTAAGTTTTCAGAAAAATTTACTGTTTGTACTTTTTACAAAAATTCCCGTTTATTCCATACTTTTACTCCGATTTTGATGAACAACCACTCATTTTGTTCGTAATCGATAGTTCTTATTACTATTATTGTAATGGGTGTAATATGTACTGCGACCCAAGTGGATCTATTGTACCCCCTTAGGCTTAGAGCTCTCTCAAAAGTCCAATTGCCTGCATATACTGCAGTATTTTTTTGGATTTATGGTAACAATGCTCTCCGGTGAGATGACGTGCATGCTTAGAAGCTTGCTTCTTTTGTTGACAAGTGCTATGCATTCACATAGTAGATGTACTGAGGTTTCTTCCTCCATACTACAGAAACGGCAAAGCCCACTATCCGCTATGCCAATTTTATTTAAGTGGCTGCGGAGCCTACAGTGTCCCGTCAAGAGGCCTGTCAGGATCCTCACGCTATTTTTCCCGTGAGTTATCATGTGTTTGAACCTCTTGCGGTTGTACTTAGAGAGGAGGGTTTTTGACTGCTTTAGTCCTGGTATCTGTGCCCAGTGAAGCAGCCGTTTGTTTTCTTCCTCTTTCCTCAATAGGTCCCTTACCACGTGGTTGCCAATCCCACAGTATGGTTCAGGTCCGATTAGCGGAGTTGCTGCACCTGTCCTTGCTAGTTTGTCTGCTAGCTCGTTTCCAGGGATATTGTTGTGTCATGGAACCCATCTAATTGTGAGCTTGTTTTTGGCACCTAAATTGTCAAGTGAAGTTCTCACTTCTTTGACCATCCTTGATGTTATCTTGGCTCTGCTTATTGCCTTTATCGCTGCTTGACTGTCAGAAAGGATGGAGATTTCCTTGTCGTGATAGTTCTTTTGCAGATTAAATTCTGCACACATTTCAATAGCACAGACCTCAGCTTGAAAAATGCTGGTGTGTCTGCCTAGTGACTCATGATATTTAGTTCTGGGTCCTACTGCCCCCAGACCACTTCCTTCATCGGTGAGGGATCCATCCGTATACCACTTTATTGTGTGTGGTTTCATTGGGTGAATTGCCGAAAGAGTTGTCCAGGCCTCTTTCGTGCTGAGTTTAATATCGTAGTTCTGATTGAACTTGTACTCAGCTGGCATTTCATCCCTTGGTTGCAGAAGCATAGGTATGTCCTTTGCTAAGTCTGCAGCGTCTTTTCTGGTGAGGTTGAAGTCAACTCCTTCCCTCCCAATTCTTATTAACTTTGCTTTCTGTTGCATATCAACAACAATATGAAGCGGTGTAACATCCATTAATACTTCGATGGCCGCAGTGGAACAAGTACACATTGCTCCTGTCTTACATATGCAGGCCATTCTTTGCAGTTTCTGCAATCTGGCTTTGGTCGTGCTAAGGCGCGCCCTGCTGCCCCAGGCTATTGCCCCATATAAGAGCATGGGTCTGACAACCATAAGGTACAGCCATGTTATTATTCGTGGTGATGTACCCCACGATTTCGCAGCAATGCTTCTACTCGTATAAAGAGCCCTTGAGCACTTATTTATAGTGTTGTTTACATGGGTTCTGAATTTAAGCTTAGAGTCAAAGGTGACTCCGAGATACTTGACTTCATTACTTGTTTCTATGCTGCATCCTGATAGGGTTATACTCCTCATCCTTTCAAGTTTGTATCTCCTTGTGAAGGGTACTATGACTGTCTTGGCAGGGTTTAGGCTCAGGCCTGCCTTTTTACACCAGTCATTAGTTTCCTTGAGCCCTAGCTGGATAATGTCGCAGAGTGTTTCCTCATACTTGCCTCTGGCTATAATAACGATATCGTCAGCATAGCCTTGGCATTGTATGCCTCTGCCCGCTAGTTTCTCCAGTAACTCATCTACTAGCAGACTCCATAAGAGGGGTGATAGTACACCGCCCTGAGGGCAGCCTCTTGTCGTTACTACAGTGGTTGATTGCCCACCAATAGTTGCTGTGGCTTGTCTAGACGTTAACAGTGAAGTTATCCATCTGCTGGTAGTTGCGTCTAGGCCCCTTCTGGCCAGTGATGCGTTGACAGCCTCGTGGGAGGCGTTATCAAAGGCACCCTGTATATCCAGAAAGGCGCATAGTGCCACTTCCTCAATAAGGGTTTTCAGCTGATATAGTGCTGTGTCCGTAGACCTTCCCGCCCTGTATGCATGTTGCATATGTTGAAGGGGTCGTTGTACTAGCAATATGCTTCTAATTCTGAAATCTACCAGCTTTTCCAGCGTTTTCAGCAAAAACGAGTCCATAGCCAGGAGAAGTTCTAGTTTCTCCTTATTACTTTTTGTGAAGGAGTTATCAGATTTCTGGAGTGCTAGATTCAAGTCTGGCACTCCTTTGGAAATTGCTTTGTGAAGTCGTGCGCCTTCACTAGTTTTTTCAATGGCTTCGCAGAAGGTTCTATAATTCCTTCGCTTGGCCTTTTTGATCTCCTTGTTATACAGGGTAAGCTCCTCCACTGCGCATTCCAAACCAACAGGGTTTCTGGTCTTTCCAGATGCTCTGCTGGTCAGGTTTTGCTCAATGGAGAGATTGAACTTTTCCCAGTCTGTGTTTCTGGGGTTACGTTTACGTTCGCTACTTCTTAGATTTAGACCTAGGTTAAATCTAATAATTCTGTGGTCTGACATAGACTCTTCAGGAGATACGTGCCAGTCCCTAATATGTGGCTTTATTGCCCTACTAGCCAAGGTTATATCTAGAACCTCGGATCTTACCCTAGTTACAAAAGTCGGGACACTGCCGACGTTAAGAATTTCTAGGTTACTACTTGAAATAAACTCTAAGAGTGACTCACCTCTAAGGTTTACATCCGTGCTGCCCTTTACCACGTGATGCACATTAGCATCGCAACCAATGATGATGGGGAGATGTTGCCTTGCACAATGCTCCACGAGTGCTTGGACCTCGGGCGGTGGGCAGGTTTCGACTCCAGCGAAGTAGACGGAAGCTACGACAACTGTCTTCACTCCACCGGCTTCTTCGACCATGATAGGGACACAGTCGCCGGTGAGGAATTCTGTAAGTACATTATGATTAGTACTTCTACTTGCCAAGATACAGGCTCTAGGAAGTGGGTCCCTATGGTCCCAAACTATCTTGGCATATTTCACGTACAGTCCTTTTATGCCCTGGTTATACCAGGGTTCCTGTACCAGGGCTAGCCCTAGGTGTTGTTTGGTGAACATCGTTGCCAGTACGGCCGAGGCTGCCTTGGCACGGTGGATGTTCACCTGGGCTATCCCTGTACTTCCGATCATAGGATCGGTTCCACAACTGGCGTCTGAGGTCCGGAGGTCGTCTCCAGATTCCTCTCTTCTTCTTCGCCCAGCTCCATGGCCAGTTCCTGCAAGGACATGGAAGGCTGATCTTCCATGTCGCAGCTCGCCTCAATCACCGTGGTATTGAGTTCTTCATCTTCCTTCAGGTCTGCCAGGGAATCAGAGGTGTTTAGTCCCTCATCCTCCGCTGCAGATTGGGGGAGCGGGGCCGGCTTTGGTTCAGTGGCAATCATCTTGCCCTTCCTCAAACCACTCACCGTGATGCTTCCGAGCCTAAAGTTCAGCTTGTGGTCGTTCTTTACGGTTTCGGCGCAGGGGTTGTCATCGATGCCGAGGACGAGGAGTAGACCATCCCCTTCGCTTTTGCTCGACAGCAACCTCCAGTACTTCGTGTTCAGACGGTTCTGTTTATGAATGAACTCAAAGATCCATTCCGTCGGCTTGTCTCCCGTTCTAGGGCAGAAGATAGTGATAATATGTGCCGCCGGTATGTCGTCGCCCATCCTAGCCTTTAGTGGGAGTCCTTCCCACAAACGCAGGGTGAGGGTTGCCAGCCGCAACCACTCACCCGACGTTTCGTCTGGGCAGTCCACGACTAGATGGCCCACCCTGAAGTGGATCCCATCAAATATTATTGGGGAGTCCCAGCCTGACGAGACTAGCTCCTCCAATATTGCTTCCTCAAGCAGCGAAAGCTCCTCGCTGCTGAGGACCACCTGAGGGTGATCCTCAGGTACAATTGCTACTTTAAGCCTCTTGGCTACGGCAGACTACGTGGGTCCCTCCGTCGTTGTCCCGGATGTCGAGGGATGGTCCTCGGCATCCAGAGCAGCTACGGAGGTGCTCACTACTACCGCAGACGATGTCCCTTCTACGGGGTGTCCGTTGGTGGCGTGAGGGCGCTGCTCAGCCTTTTCGGGGCAGGGGTGGAGCCCTGCACCTCCTCCTGGCGTGGCTGTTTTGCCAGCGCCAGTGCTTCATCAGGTGTCTTGCCCTGATGAAGATATGAGATGTACCACTTAACCTTGGCACCACCCAGACCCTTTCGGTTCGGGTCATCCCAACCTCCAGGTTTTCCAAGTGCCGGTCTGGGAAGCTTCCCCATGCCGGCTTGTCCTGGAACAACTGCCTTGCTAGAAGCAGGTGCCGAGTGTGGGGTAAGTCCCACTACACGGCCACCCGAACTTTGCCTTCTCTCCTGAATTCTCCTGTTAGGAGCAACTGTTGGTGGTCTCACCAATGAGGGCCGCTCCCTGTCAAGGTCACGGTCCTCAAACTGCTTAGCAACAGTTCCCGCAGTGACATCCTGCGGTGTTTTCAAAAATGTATTATTCTTACTCATAAGTCCCACGAGTAGCGGAGAAATATACTGTCCAACCGGGCAGAGATCCGCATACCCGGGTAAGGCTCACCAGACTAGGCGGTCGCCACTTGCCTAGACTCTCCGTTAAAGACTGGGCTATTTGTTTTTCGGGCCCCCAGCCAGGCTGACTCTCGGCACGAATCGAATGACACCTTAGTCCGGCCCGGAGATGTGAAAATTTTAAGGAGTTTCCAGCTCCAGCCCGACTACTATTAGCCAGCCCTCTTAGCAGTGACAAGGCCTAACTAAGGGGCTGTTTCCAGCCGCCCTCGCGTGGAGAGTGTAGTCGCACTTCCGAGTCAGCAACAGTTACGGCACGCCCATTACGGTGCATGTTACTCCCCCTGTTGCAGTCCTCGGCAGGCGGCCATCGATAGTTCCTTAAGAGCCATGAATAAAAAAATCCAACATTTTTTTAAAATTTTTAAATTTACTTTCGAAATTGAATTTTTGTCAAAAATTTGCTAAAAATTACGAAAAATTTCACTTTAATGCATAAATAGTGATCGAACCATAAATATGACAGAAATATGTTCCAAGTATCATCGATGGGTAATTCAATTATCTACAGACTGGTAAAAAAATCAAAACCAATTAAGTATAACCAGAGATATTTGCTTTTAAGTAAAAACACTTTTTTTAATTTCGAAAAATGTTTTTTTCGAAATATTTCAAATACCGCTCCATGAAAAAAAATTTTTTGACTTCAATTTCGGTTTTAGCGGGCCATTTTACTTCGGAAACATCTAAAACATGTTGAGGATACAAACATTTTATTAAATTTGTAAGCTAGTGTAATCCAAATGTTGGTCAAGATCGGCATTAATATAAATATGGTGCCAGATCATCAAAAAACTAGTTCAGGGGAATTTTTTTAGGTATATTTTTTTTGTTTTACCACACTCTGCCGCTATATTCAAATCAATTTTTAGTTATTACTAACAATAAACACGTGGTTCTTCAAATTATACTTTTCAGTTGACTGGTGCGATATTGGTACATTACACTGTTTATTTTGCCGTACGTTACCGCTGCAAAATACACAGAGAATTTTGGGAAACTTATTCAGAGACGTATATCTTTAGCATAAAATGTTTCAACTAGTTTTCAATCAAGATCCTCCAGAACATAGTATGCGTTACCTAATTTCTCTCTTACTCGTGCTTTTAAAAAGGTTCTGCACAGTTTAGCATTTATCCCTTTCGCAAAATTGCTTTGAACAAAATTCCTCCGAAACACTTTCTGTTTCACTTTAAAGTTTATAGGTTTTGTTCGTAAATTATAATTAGCAGCTTGTTTATCATTAGCAATTTTCATGGTTTTATGAAGATCCTTCCGCAACATTTGTAGCTTGTCATCCCTAGCTAAGTCAAAAACAGGCTCCGTTAACGTGTTTATGTTCCTCAACAGCTTGAAATTTTCGCCATGAGTTGCCATGTTAAAGCCATAAAGTGCATGATAAGGCGAACAGCCGATGCTTTGGTGAAAAGAATTTCTGAGAGCATAGCTAATCGAATGAATATTCTGATCCCACTCCTTTTGATCCGACTTGAGATAAGCTCTTATAGCAGAAACAATCGAACGGTTCATGCGTTCTGAAGCATTAGATTGAGGTGAATATAAAGCAGTATACATATGCTGAGCTCCGTAGGACATTAAAAAGGCATTAAACTCATTTTCTTTAAATTGCAATCCGTTGTCGCTTATTACAATTTCAGTTACACCATATACACAGAATATATGTTTTTGCAGATATTCTTGTATCGATTGAGAAGAAAACTTTTTTAACAAGCAAAACCAATGATACTTTGAGAAGTGGTCAAGAACAATAAGAATGCCAGTGTAGCCTTGCTTACTTCTTGGATATGGACCTAAAATGTCCACTAGAGTTCTGCATGGTTACATTCACTTCTACTCACGTAGTACTATATAGTACTATGTGGTACTCACAAATACCCTATTCAAAATTTTGCAGTACCCCATTTTTACAGTACCCACAGAAGTGCATATTCATGTATGCTGTCTTTTTTAACATAAGCACAGGCAAAATGTTATGAGAACACTGAGTATAGTAGTGTACAAAACGAGCATACATGCATATGTATGTACGTGAGTAGCTGTTGCTGCAAAAAATTCAAATCAGAGAAAACAAAGCCAAATACTGTGTGTATTTGTTGTAGTAATTTGGCTTAGGCAGTTAAATTGGCATTAAATTGATCTATTTTAGAGCTAAAAAATTATGTGTTGGCTTATTTGTTTGCGTTTACATATGTCCTTTAATTTTTTTATTTAGTTATATGACATTTTTTCTTTAAAACCTTTTTCAAATCAATAAAGCAAATAATATTGTGTAACCACTTTTTTTTCAAGCTAATCTATTACTTTAAATTAAAGCAAATAATTTGGTAAATAATATTTATTCAAATATTAAAATATTATATGTTAAACCAAAGAACATACAACATAAAACGCATATGTGTTTTTGTGTGTCCGCTGTAAAAATCGTTGAACAAATTAAAAGTCGATAGAGAAAGTACCCTTTTTCGCATTTTATACATACAATTCTTAGTGTGAATGTAAACACGACTAACAAGTGTCATAGCAGTTACCTTACTCTCTTTCATTTTTTCATACGTATTTTAATAGAGTATAGTAGTGTACTCACTATGGTACACCATAAAATTACTTCACCCACAATTTTGGAACCCATGCTTGTGTGAGCTACTATTCACTTATATTCATTCAAATGGGTACTAAAAACTATGCATAGTTTTTAAGGCTGAGCTATTCATTCGCCGTTTCGCATTCATGCAGACCTCTAATGTCCACACACAAACGTTGAAATGGTCGTATGGATTCAACTTTTTGTCCCATTGGCGGTTTTTCCATATGCCTTAATATAATATTATGTTTACGAATTATGAGATAAATGAAGTCTAGTATTAAGTTCGGTAGTATTAAGTTGGTACATTAAAATCGTCAAGTGTAACTGATCCCAATGCTTAAAGAAGAAGAAAATTGCAGTTCTCGCTACGACCGTTTGGCTGCTGCAACTGTATGTTCGCAAAATATAAGGTCACTTTTTCGTTTACCATTGAGCCGATCGCACGCACAGCGCATTTTTGTAATATTAAAACTCTTAACCTAAGTACTTGCCGTGTAATATAACTCACGTTTGGACACGTGTATCTTAATTATGAAAACTTAAATTAAAGACAAATACTGGAATATACATAAGACAAAACATACATATATGAAAAATGGTAAAAGCAAAACTAAATTAAATTGAAACACACTCATAAATTCCCAACTAATCAAATAACGCACTACTGTATGTGCTCTCAAATTATAAAAAAAAGCTTATAATTTTTTCATGGCCGGCAAGAAAGCACTTTCACTCACAAAATAAGTCCCTGCTCGGGCGCCATGAAAAAATGACACGTTCCCAAAGCTCGGCAAATTTTTCGTCTAAATACCGTCACCTACGGTACATCTCCAGCGCCATTTTTAGCTATACGTTGCCTGACAAAGTTAAGCGAAATGGTAGAGCTCTCACATCCTACTGCTGCAGATGTTATCCGACATGACTTTTATGTCGATGACATGCTGACGGGAGCCAATTCCGTCGAAAAGCTGTACGAGCTTCGATCTGAAGTAACTCATGTGCTTCAGAGTGCAGGTTTTGAACTAGCCAAGTGGTTTTCAAACTGCTCAGAGCTGTCCGCTAAGAACACCGAGGCTGTACCATTAGCCGCAGTCGGCGCAGACGTGACCAAGACACTAGGCGTTATGTGGTTGCCGCAGAAAGATGTTTTCCAGTTTAAATTGGATGACACATTCGAAAAACTTCGAGCAACCAAACGTAACATCTTATCAGTAACAGCCCGACTATTTGATCCACTTGGCCTTCTCTACCCTTTAGTCACGAAGGCCAAGATGCTTTTGCAAGAATTGTGGCTGCAAAAGTTGGACTGGGACAAATCGATACCGAATCATCTTCACACGTCATGGCAATCTTTCAAGTCAAACCTGCATCAACTAGATGAGATCAAGATCAATCGATTCGTCCATACAGATACAGAGTTACCAACGCAAATTTCGCCGATGCCTCTATGCGAGCATACGGCGCCTGCATATACGTCCGCACTCATACTGCAGAAGGTTTAAGAGTGTCTCTGCTTACTGCAAAGTCTAAAGTAGCGCCCCTTAAGACGAAAACGCTTCCTCGTCTTGAGCTGTGTGCAGCTCACCTTCTTGAGATCTCTTTCATCGTGTTAGCCAATTCTTTAAGTTTCCAATTGAGAAGGTCGTTTTATGGACCGACTCTGAAATAACTCTGCACTGGATAAAAACTCATCCGTCATCGTTATCAGTGTTCGTTGGAAACCGAGTGGCTGAAGTGCAAGAGTGGTCGGAAACTGCAACTTGGCGCCACGTACCAACAAAATTGAATCCCGCAGACATTGTTTCCCGCGGATGCAACGTTGACGAACTCACTAGTTCCTTCTGGTTCGAGGGGCCGCCATTTCTAAGGGAAACCGAAGATTGCTGGCCGACCAATCGTGATTTCGATGACCCGTGCAACCTTCTCACGACGGAGACCCGTAAATCCACATTTGCTCTATTAGCCGATGTCCAGGAAAATGACTTGTTGAAGTCAATAGAGCGCTTTTCCTCTCATATAAAACTGCTTACAGTTTTTGTTTGGGTATTCCGATTTATAAATAAGTGCAAACGCATGACATTGCCTATCCCCCCGGCAATTACGTCAAGCGAACTTTTATTCGCGTTCAATAAAATTGTCGAACAAATTCAACAATACGAATACAGGGAAGATATCGAAAAAATCCGAAAAAAGCTGACTCTGGGACCAAACCTTCAACGATTAAGTCCTTTCATGCACGACCTCCAAGAAACGTGGGGTACTTGTTCACTTTTGAGAGTTGGGGGTCGGTTACTAAATGCTCCTATCCCATACGAAGCCAAATTCCCATTGTTGCTATCAAAAAACTCCCAGTTCATTAAATCTTACGTAATACACTTACACAGGAGTAACTGCCACGCTGGTCCTCAAGCTGTCGTCAGTCTTCTACGAGAAAGAATCTGGGTGGTGAACGCCAAAACACTTTGCACCCGCACAGCACGCTCATGTATCTCCTGTTTTAAATACAAGCCCCGACTGCTGACGCAGATAATGGGCAACCTACTAGGTCGCGTCCGAGCCTTCCGCCCTTTTTTTATCTGCGGTGTAGATTTCTGTGGCCCGATAAGCACAACGTTTCGAATTCGTGGCAAGCCTCCATACAAATCTTATGTAGCGCTCTTTGTTTGTTTTGCGTCAAAAGCAGTTCACCTAGAATTAGTTTCTGATTTAACCACTGATGCGTTTCTTTTGGCTTTCCAAAGGTTCGTCGGCCGACGAGGGATTCCACAGAAAGTCCACTGCGACAACGCTACAAATTTCGTAGGAGCAGACCGACAAATGAAGGAGTTTCGAGCAAGGTGGAGCCAAGAAGCGGGCAATATAAGCGCATTCGCAGCGAAGATCGGATGCGAATTTGCTTACATACCTCCCAGAGCTCCTCATTTCGGAGGACTTTGGGAAGCAGGTGTGAAAT
This sequence comes from Chymomyza costata, assembly GCA_018150985.1. NCBI lineage: Eukaryota > Metazoa > Arthropoda > Insecta > Diptera > Drosophilidae > Chymomyza > Chymomyza costata. The sequence goes on along the minus strand of JAECWU010000488.1, from coordinate 533,067 downwards.
CAGCAAAGAGCCTGTTCCTACGGACAGTAGGGACCGCCCTGCTAACGGCCGAAGAGCTCGGAACACTCCTAGTCGGCGTCGAGTCCGTGCTGAATTCAAGGCCACTTGGCGCACTAAGCGCCGATCCCAACGACGGGGAGGCATTGACACCGGCGCACTTCTTAGTCGGCGGACCCTTGGTATGACCGCCAGCCCCACCACTTTCAGACCAGAGCAACCTAACTTGCTTGCGGAGATGGCGCAGTGTCTCGTCTCTCAAGCACAGCTTCTGGCAGCGCTGGTACCGAGAGTACGTGTCAACTCTGCAATTGCGGGCCAAGTGGTTCAAGGAGGAAACCAACCTAGAGGTAGGAACACTCGTCGTGGTTGCAGAGGACAACGTACCGCCGCAGCAATGAATGGTTGGCAGAGTGATAGCCACCCACGCAGGAACCGACGGCAAGGTCAGAGTGGCCGATGTCAGAATCGCTAACGGGGGGTTCAAGCGAGCCTTTACCAATAACTTCAAGAACCGGGTTCCTTCAAAGGGGCCGGTGTTGGCGGTTTTTCCATATGCCTTAATATAATATTATGTTTACGAATTATAAGATAAATGAAGTCTAGTATTAAGTTCGGTAGTATTAAGTTGGTACATTAAAATCATATATATATATATATATATATACATAAGACAAAACATAAATATATGAAAAATGGTAAAAGCAAAACTAAATTAAATTGAAACACACTCATAAATTCCCAACTAATCAAATAGTGCACTACTGTATGTGCTCTCAAATTATAAAAAAGCTTATAATTTTTTCAGAGGCTTTAGAGTGAAGTTGGGTGCTTTCGTGGTTTTAAAGATTTCACAGCTACGAATATAATCTCTAACTTGAGAAACCATTCCTAGCCAATAAAAAATTCCTCCGAATAATCTCAAGCGTCTTATTAATTACGCCATGAGCAGCTATGACTACGTCATGTGCTCTAGGAATAATAGATTCGCACAGACTTTATGGAATCCAAAGTTTCCAAGCAGACTTATTAGATTCTGGAGACCCATCATCATGTTCGGTGCGAATATACACGAACTTATCTAGAATTTTTATGTCTGAGTAGGACCTTTGATTTGAAGATATCTTGTCTTTCAGGCTCTGATTCTCTGCATCTTTGAAACTGGGGGAAGTTAGGTCAATTTTAGGACCACAGGACTCTATTAAACAAACGCATCTGCATACATGCGCTAAAACGCATCAGGAACTATGTGATCTCGTCCTTTCCTATGACTGACTGTAAATTTATAGCTATGAATTTTCATAGCCCATCTTGCTAAGCGTCCTTTTAGATTTGGTTGCTTCATAAGCCATTCCAAACTTGCATGGTTTGTGACTACCTCAAAACCTAAAACGCTCAATTCCTAACAAAACTGCTAAACATTCTCTTTCAGTCACGCTGTAGTTTCGTTGTGCTGAGTTTAATTTCTTGGACATGTATGACACTGGTCTTTCCTCTCTAACTTCATTTTGCTTTTTTTTTAGTACAGCAGTACTTCAGCTCAGGAGGTATAACTGCATCCATGAGTCGACACATAGTTTGTGGAGTATTGCACAGTCCAAAAGGCATATACTTATATTGGTATAACGGACGTCATGGAACTGTGAATGCTGTAATACCACGAGACGCTTCATACAGAGGAATTTGCCGGTATGCATCCTTTAGATCGAGTTTGGAAGTAATGTTAGCTTTAGGAAGTCGCGCAAAAATGCCTTCGATGCTTGGCAAAGGATATGCATCTTTTAGGGTGCAATCATTTGTTTTCCTTGCGCCTGTGCATCCTCTATTTTTTCCTGGTTTTATTACTAAGTGCAATGGCGAACTCCAAGGACTGCTAGATTTTTTCTATTACATCAAGTTTAAGCATGCGATAGATTTCTAGATACAAAAGTTTTTCCACAGAAAGATAAAAAAGAGTTGGCAGCGCCAACACGTTTTTCGGTTGCAAAAAATTAAATTGTTACAATTTTAATTTATGGACAAGTCCACCAACGTGGCATCATATATTTTACTTGTGTACTTTAATGTTTATGTGCAAAAAAAAAAAACTTACTAACTATTACAACACATAAAAAAAATAAACATTTTTTTGCAGTGACAGTGCAAATTTTGTGAGAGACTTTTCTGACAGCTGTCATTGTGCTACGCGTGCGCACTTTTTACGTTCGCACACAATCACGTGCATATAGTGTACGTGGTTAGTATATATGCGCAACATGCTCAAAATACGTCTGACATCTGCTCTGATAATGAAAAGCAGAGTAAACTTAATGAAAACATAACCTTACAAAACGCAAGAAAAAGAAAAAACAATATGAATAATCAAGAGAAACCAAAGCTCGTCAATGGCAATTACTATGAATTACTCGATGTTGAAGTAGATGAAGAAGGTGTAGAAGAATATATAAAAAAATTTGAGGACCATGTATCGCAGAGTTTTAAAAAGCAGAGCTCCAGACGGCTGTAAGCTCATCTCAAAAAGCTTCGCTATCGGATAAGGACTCAGCCAATCCAGAGGCAAGTGTATCTAGCCGTAATACTAAAACAGACAAAAAAAGCTACAATAAAAAAATACCACCCATAATAATTTACGATATCGAAACAAATAAACTTATAGAGTTGCTGACTGAGGGGATTAAAATCACCAAGTTTAAAATTAAAGAAAATAGCTCAAAAAAGCAAACTCTTTTTATTCAAGATCTTGACAACTACAGCAAAATAATATCATTTCTTATTAAAATGGGTGTTTAATTCTATACTTATACCCCAAAATCTATAAAAACAAAATCCTACCTGCTTAAAGGTCTAAATGCTAATACAGATATTGAAACAATTTTCAACGAACTTCGGACGCAAGACAATGAAAAACTCAAATTTACGAAAGTTTCTGCATTTACGACAATAACTTCTTCAAGACTAAAAGTCGCCTTGCCTATATTTTTGCTGCAAGTCACAGCTGACAGTGACGTAAACATGCTTAAAAAAATTATAAATCTTTTATATCGTTGCATTTATTGGGAACGCTTGAAAAGAGAAGCTATACCTCAATGCAGAAACTGCCAAGGCTTTTTCCATAGCGCTGCAAACTGTTTTCTTCCCCCAAAATGTGTTAAATGTGGAGCCAACCATAAAAGTAACGAATGTAATGTGAACACCAATTCCGGCGAAGACAGGAGTAAACTATTTTGCATTATATGCAATAAGCCTGGTCACCCTGCATCATACAGAGGTTGCGAAAAATATAAGCTTCTACAAGAAAAAATTAGAACTAAAAAACAAAATTTAGCAGATAAAAAACACATATGTTTAAATCCAACTACATAAACAGGAATATAAGTTTTGCTAACGCTGTTAAATCTAATTTGCCCATTGTTCCTCAAGAGCAGGACTTATTAGCTTTAAGCAATAACAACACATTAGTTGATCTCAAAAATATGATACAAAGTCTAACACAAAAATTGTAACTTTTAAACATGAACTCACTATGCAATCAAATAGAATTGACGCAATTTTCACCATAATGGAATCTTAAATGCCTACTATCAACGAGCTAAGCATAATTTCTATAAACGTAAACTCTCTAATTAACCTAAATAGAAGAGTAGAGATGCAAAAATTCCTATTTTACCACAATCCAGATATCGTACTAATCAATGAAACAAAACTTAACCCAAACCACAAACTTTGCTTCAAAAACTACATGTTTAGAAAAGACAGAATGACCTCTAAGCAAGGAGGTGGAACAGCGGTTCTTGTAAAAAAAAAAACTTAAGTTGCTCATTCTATACAAATACTAAAATTAGCTCATTTGTCCATCTTGAAACATGTATCATAAAAATGCCAATTAGTGACAATTGCCAATTGTTTATTATAGCAGCATACTACCCTAGCGGTAACAATGATACATTCTTTCAATCTGAAATTAATTCGCTTTTTGAATCTCTACATCTAAATTGCAACAATCACTACTATATTCTAGCTGGGGATCTAAATTGCAAGCACACAGACTGGTGTAACACCTCAAACAACCCAAAATGCCAAATACTAAGACGTTGGTTGGATTCTAGTTCTATCTCATTTAAATGCAACTTGTTTGCCTCATCTTCCCCTTCTTTTCCAAGATCTGCATCTTTCCTGGACATCTGTTTAGTGGACGCCAGACTTTCAGTTAAAAAAGAAAACGACTCAACTAATTGCTTAAAAACAATTGAATACGACAGCGATCATAATGCCCTCCATATCATAATTTCGTCTAATGATGAATTCAAATTTGATGTAATTACTGAAAACTCAACGAGCAAATTCAATTTAAAAAAAACGTGTTGGCTGAATTTTCAAAAACATATAAACACGCAATTACTTCAACAATCAATAATTCCAAACGATAGAAATCTCTCAAATACCAAAATAGACAATCATCTTGATCAAATTAATAATATAATATCTAACGCAATTAAATCCAAAGTACACAAATACAAAGATTCCGATCATACTCAAAAATTCCTTAATGCAACAATAAACAAACTATATAAAGAAAAAAGTAAAACACTGTCGAGAATTAAATCCTATAACCGTATTTCAAGTAATATGTCGTCATCGGATATAAAATGGGAAAAATCTAAATTAATTAATTAATAAATGAAAACTTTAAAATTTCAATTAACAATTTCTTTAAAAATAAACTGAAACAACTGGATACCGTAGACTCATCACAAATGTTCCAACAAATTAAAAGCAGCCTCAAAGAAAAATCAATAAATCTAGATCTTCAGACAATCAAAATACCTCATAGCTTGAGTGACATTATAGAAAAAGCCGAAATACCTGCAGAAAGCATTGAAATGGATGTAAACAACATAGTGATCAGAAATCAAAATCACATACCTAATGCAATAGGCTCATATTTTGAAAAAGTCCACTCAAAAAAAACAAATGAACCGAACAATAACACACATATTTTAACTGAGTCTTCCTTCAATAAATTTATTTTACATAAACAAAGATTTGAAATTAATAGCAATAGCAAACCAGCAGATAATTTGTCTAAATCGCAAACTGATGATTATTTTATCACCATTGAAAACTTAAAATATATAATTAAAAATTTACGCAATAAAGTATCGTATGGTCTGGATGAAGTCCCAAATACTGTTATCAAAAACCTTCCAGAAATAATAATCAAGGCATACTGCATCTTATTCAATAACATGCTGAATAATGCTTACTTTCCTGTCCAATGGAAAAGAGCAAAAATGATTATAATACCAAAAAAAGGCAAGGATCCTAATGTAGTCAGCAATTTACGGCCAATTAGCTTACTTCCCAACATAAGCAAGATTTTTTAAATTTGTATAAATAACAACATAAACAATCATTGTATGAAAAATAATATAATTAGCGAAAAATAATTCGGATTTAAATCGGGTCACTCAACAACACACGCAATTAACTGTTTAGTTTCAAACATAAATTGGAACTGGAACAAGAAGCTATTTACTGGAGCTTGTTTGATTGACTTGGAGAAAGCATTTGATAGTGTTTGGATTAAAGGTCTTATATGTAAATTGATCAATTTTAAATTTCCTATTCATCTTCTGTATCTTATACATAATATGATAACTTAGTTGTATTTCATGGCAACCAATTCAGCTCGAAAACTTTCAATATTGATAATGGCTTACAACAAGGAACAGTTAATTCACCTATCTTGTTTAATCTATACATTTACGACCTTCTTGAAAAAATCGACCATATAATAACCTATGCAGACGATATCATTATTTATCATGCTGATAGCAAAGTTCAGAAAATCAATACTTTTCTACAACAAAAATTTGACACTGTTTATGAATACACAAAGAATAGGCACTTAAAAGTTAACACGGATAAATGTGAAACTATCCTATTTAGACCTCCTGTCTACAAATGCAACAATAACCTACGAAAAAATTGGAAATCTTTCGGCATCGCAACCCCGAATGGTGGAGGATTAATAAACAACAAAGATACAGTCAATTACTTAGGGGTAAGAATTGATAAGTTCTTATATTTTGATAAACACATTCAACAACAAGTTATTAAAGCCAAAAAAACATTCTTTATATACAAACATATTTTTTATTCTAAACATGTCAAAACTAGAGTGAAAGTTATTATGTATCAATCATTTATCCGTCCAATTATAACATACGCTTGTCCTATTTGGTTCAACATATCACCATCATACATGGAAAGATTAAGGAAATTTGAGAGAGAGTGCCTAAGAGTTTGCACCTCAATGCACAGAACGCCGCAAAGTGACTTCTTTAAACTCTATTCAAACAAAAAAATTTACAACTCTACAAAAATTATTAAGATTGATAACTTCATTATTGATCTTATCAGAAAACACATCGTTCGAAGCTTTGACTGTATAAATAACAATCTTATTTTGGCTCCTTATTATACCTGCGATGAATATCTGGAAAAATGTTTACTATCCGGCTATGTTCCTCCTGAAGCCTTTTTGTATTTGGACAAAATGGGATACATTCAGAACTCCGAAGGGGTCCCCTACTTCTATCATGGCTACAGAAGAGCAAACAAGAAATCCAGTTTTGCAAACTTTCACTTAACGTAGTATTGCTGCTGTTGAAGAAGGCATCTGTTCTGAAGTAGATTCCAGTAATTTGGAAGTTGAAGCCATTCAAGGTGCTACAAAAGTGTATCGCTGTGTTTAGAAGGACATACGTGGGACATGTGTGTTTAAGAACGTAAAGTTTTTTGTTGCGGTTGTGGAACCAAAAATGTTTACAAGCCACAATGTACCACATGTCTTACGAAAGAGACGGAAAACTTGCAGAAGGGACCATTCGGCCTCTAGGCTTGATTGGCCCCAAAATGCAATAGATAACTTATTACCTGATTTACCGGCTAGCTCAGACATTTTTTTTGCAAGCTAAGCCATTCCCAGACATGACACTTTTAGACCATATGCAGTCTAAAAACGCAAATATTTTATTTCCCATTAGACCGTACCATGAACGTCTAAAAGATTATGTAGCTGCACGAGCTCAAATACTCGGTTCAACTCAAAGAAAACCAAATGCTAGACGTTTGCTTGTATCTTTAGTTTTTGATGAGCAATCGGATGCGCTTTAATATAGGTTTAATTGACACCGGAGCTAACGTTAGTTGCGTGGGTTCGACTTTAGGAAGTAGTAGATATAACGTATAAAGGTCTGTCTCATCCGATTACACTCTTTCTTTAAAAATTTTATTTTATCGCAAGGCGAAATATCTTCAATTGACTTTGAACATTCGCATAAAGATCTTGTTAAAACTTGTAGCTCTGATAACTCCATTTCGTTAACAAACGTACAGAGCCGTCAGTTAGATGCTGTTATTTCTCTATTACCAACGTTTGAAAAGCAGGAATTAGGGAAAACGACTTTGCTTGAGTGGACTCAGTACTAAGGATTGCTCTCGCGTTCGGGCAATGCACTAGCTTGGCCATGCAGGCTTAAGTTAGCAAACTGATGAGAGACTATATTCTCTAATTAAAAATTCTACTATAGTCAATGGGTTCTACATTCCGTGCAGGATAATTGCTACGGAGAGTTTTGGGTTTGCGTGGTCTGCCTGTTTTACGGACAGCACCACGCTTATCTGATGACTCATTACTTTGTTGGTCTTCAATGGATCTTAATGGAAGCTGTTGCTCCTAATTTTGATTATTTCTTGCCTTATATCGGGTGTCATGAATTTTTTGAATTGCTCCTGCACCTTTTGGCGGTTCACTAATTGGAGGGTTAGCGGTCGTTGACATCGTTACTGACTGTCTGTCGGAAATACAACTGTCATGAAAGTAATGTTGACAAGGAGTCACTAAAATTTGCATTTGCGATTCCCATAATGGCTTTTCGCATATTTTACAAATGACTTCAGCTATAGCTGCTTGCTGTAGCTCAACAGCAAAATTTTCGGTACTTCGTACTAAAAGCATTTTGAAGTTAAAAAATTATGATATATATGAAAATTCAAAAGAATTAAAAATGTGGTTTTCAATCAAAACAAATTTTCCTAAAGTTTCATTCAAGGGTAATATAAACAAATCATGATGACAAATACAATATATATCTGAATGCACAAAAAAAATATGAAAAGGTTTGCAAGGTATTTCTCTACTAGCTTTGTCCAAAACAATTACCGAATCTCGTTTGGCATCGCCAAGATTGGATAGTTCCAACGTAAATTTATTCTGTAATCTGTAGACTAGCTACCAGAAAAATCCAGAGCGAAAAAGGCTTTTATATATAGAATGCAGCACCCCTTACCAACTGGATCCATTCGGTCACTAATTTAGTCTCGCCAAATTAATGCGATTCCAGAGCTTTACGAGCTAATTTTGGATACTCTGCAAGCAAATACAAAACGAAAGAAAATAAAACGAAAAGGTAATTATTTTACAATGCCTGCTAACAAAACTGTTTGCTCCTTCGAAGAATATAATCTTAGATAAACATTCAGTTCCGTTGCTGGTCTGCAAAACAAGAACATAATTAATGAAAGTAAAAATTCGAAAATAAAACAAGAAGCTTAAATACATATTACAGCACTATTGAATACAAGTTCGACTCGGTCATAGATTTAGTCACGCCAAATCATGCGAGTCCAGAGTATTCCTATGTACTCTTAGGTATGGTGCAAGAATATAATTAAATTCATAAAGGAGAAATTTTCCTAACATAATTCTCAGACACAATGACAATATTGAACTGCTTAAATTTGTGGTCGATGTAGTAAAAATTAACTAAGCATCGCCATTCCAAAGAAAATTAAAACAGAATAGGGTCATTTGAAAAGAGAACTAACAAAATTTTCCAAGTGGGGAAAAAATTAAAAGTGAAGAAATATTTAGATTTTTCAAGCTATAGCTGTCTGAATTTAAATTTTAAAGCAATAGTTGACACTGTTGAGGCCCCACGTTGGGCGCCAATTTATGTAATGTACAACTGGTTGAACATCTCATAGAAACACCTCTCCAAACCCTTTGGGCTCCTGTGAGCGGCTAACAACAACAGCCTGTGGTGGGGTTCGATGGATAAGTTCAAGTGGAGACCAGAACATTAACATGTATATAAAAAAATGTGGAGGTCCCTGCCGTGTATGCTAGACTAGACACAAATTCATAAAACGACGGACATTCGGATATACAAAAATTCGCCTTTACATAATGATGTTGCTGGATGGTTGCAACATGGCGCGTCTCTACCCTCCCTACCATTGAGTCAATTGGGCGCTTAATACATTTCTATGACTCCCTAATTTGATTTACCCAATCCTCTTTTTAGGAAAAATTAATCAACTTTCTATTTCTATAATGACAATCTTTTTTTTATAAATAATTTTAAATAGTGCAATTCATATGGGTATCATTGGACACCTAAAACGTTTCCTAAATTGCGTATCCAACAAAATTTGTTGATCTTACATGTACAAGGTAAGGTACAATAATAATTAATGCATAATTTATAAAATAGGAGAATGCAAGTTTTCCTTGTGCAATCTCATTGCTCTAATTTTTCATTTCATACAGATTATTAGATACAATGTTAACTTTCAAGTTAGATTCATTTGCTTAATTTAAAAATTTGGTTTAGATATGTTTTAAAGGTGTATACAATTTTCATATAAACGAGATAACCATTATACATTTTCGAAACATGGTACAGAGCAAGCGATTTGTTAAGTACAAAATTTGTTTTAACTCTGCTTGAAATTATTTTTTTTTTTGGTTTGGACTTGAGAATATTTTACAATTTATACATATAGATTATTTGCTGTTTCTTTTCTGTTTTGTTAGAAATATTCTTTTTGTTGCTGTTATACTAGGAATTTCTTGCGCACGAGTCATTCATATGTGTTTTCATATAAGCGAGATTACCATTATAAGTTTTTGAAACTTTTCATTTCTCTTCAATTCTTGGATACAATATTAACTTCAAGTTAGGTTAATTTGCTTAATTTAAAAAGTGGTTTAGATATGTTTTGAAGGTGTATACAATTTTCATATAAACGAGATAACCATTATACATTTTTGAAACATGGTACAGAGCAAGCGATTTGTTAAGTACAAAATTTTTTTAACTCTGCTTGAAATTATTATTTTTTTTGGTTTGGACTTGAGAATATTTTACAATTTATACATATAGATTATTTGCTGTTTTTTTTTCTGTTTTGTTAGAATTATTCTTTTTGTTGCTTTTATACTAGGCATTTCTTGCGCACGAGTCATTCGTATGTTTTTTTCTTTTTCTTTTAACACGTATTTGATTTTTCTTTTACTGGGTTATATGTTACATTTTTTTTTTTTAAAACATTATTTAATATTGCCTTTTCCAAAATATATTTTAACTTTGTCTCCAAAACTCACCAAGCAATTTATCCCGTGATGAAGGCCTTCCCACGTTGTAGTTGGGTTTGCTACATTTAGAACTAATATAGAAAGTTATAATATATTTTGGTTTCGTTAATTTTGAAGTAATGGTTCTATGAACAAGATAAGCAATTTGCAACTATATGTATATATAAAAATGTAATACAGTCAAGGCGGTGCCCGACAGTGTAATACCCTGTACCTTTTTTCTCAAAAAAAAGGTGGCGTACGTTAAAGTCGGGCGTAGACGACTTTGGGATACCCTGTACCACCACATAGCAATTAGTTCGAAATATTGCTTAAGACCTCCAAAAGAAATTTTATTCGGCAAATTTGGCTACGATATTTTCATGAACAAACAGAAATCAGTCGAATTTTGCACCAACCAATTTTTTTGACCGATCGGTCTTATGGGGACTATATGATAAGTCAAACAATTTTGATTAAATTTGGTACAGTGCTTGGGAACTCAAAAAAAACTTCCGAGTGCCGATAACTTCATAAACAAACGAAACACAACAAATATTGTATAAAAATCGGTTTTTTTGACCGATTGGTCCTATGGGAGCTATATGATATAGTCAACCGATTTTGATCAAATTTGCTACAGTGCTTGGGAACTCCAAAAACTTTTAAATGCCAAATTTGGTTACAATATCTTCACAAACAAACGAAACACAACGAATTTTGTAAAAAAAGCGTTTTTTTAACCGATCGTTCCTATGGGAGCTACATGATAAAGTCCTTGTAGTCTATAAAAAACTTCTTATTGCCAAATTTGGTTACGGTATCTTCACAAACCAAAGGAATTTATTTTATTTATTTTATTTATTTATCAATTCCTGAAGGAACCGGAGCTCCATCTCTTAAAATTTCTTTCAACCAAAATGAAATGAAATTGGCGTCATATTTTGAAGACAACATCTGAAAAACTGGTTGGATACCAATTTCACCTTTAATAATCATTTTTTATTTATTTATTTATTTTTATTTATTTTAATTAAAGGAGTAAAACTAAGTACAGTTGACCTTATATGTATTATAAAAAAAAAAAAAAAAAGTATAAATTATTATTAAAAAGAAGATAGAGGGAATATATATTACTAATCCGCGTCTCTAGCCCGGTGGGTGAACTTTTTAACGATATGCACCAACTCACATCGAGAACTGGCCAGACACTTGGATTTACAATATTATAGAGGAAACAAGGAAACAAGATAAAAAATTAAACATTATATCACAAAAGGAGCCAATAGATCACCGTTGACCATGTGGGTGACTCATCATATAGGGTTGCTCAAGGATGCTCGTAGTGGCAAGTCAAGATGACTTAAGATAGAAAAAGTGATAGATTGAATAGACCGCTCGAAAGAGAGGAAATTGTAAAGGTTGTTATAGTTAGAGCATAAGACACGGAAAGGATCGTGCAAAGCATAATTAGATCTACAAAATTGTAAGGCTAAAGGTCTAAAAGTACGAGTTACTCTAGACGGTATGACAAAGGTAACTTTGCTAAGCAGTACGCTGGAATCGATAAGACCGAGTAACAGCTTATGCAAGAATAACACGCCGTGGCATGTTCTCCGATGAATTAAGGGATGTAACTTTATAAGGCGAAGTCTATCGGAATATGGCGGGAGTCGGATATTTGGGTCCCAGTTTAAGCCACGAAGTGCAAAAAGGAGATATTGCTTTTGTACAGACTCAATCATGTCCTGATAAAGGTGGTATTGAGGGCTTCAAACGCAGGAACATCATTCCAAAGTAGGACAGACGAGAGAAATATAAAGAAGTTTGGTTGTGTCACTGACGTGACATAAATTACTTTAGATTCGCAGCCTTTCAAAAACTTTTGGGATTGATGAAAGCTTGGCAATACCTCAGTAGTTCTCAATATTAGACTTGGAACCTTTTTTGTGAAGGGGGATTATAAAGGATTCATTCCATATGGCAGGAAGATACGAAAATTTTAAAGAAGTGCGGAAAAGGACGGATAATGGCATGGAAAGGGAGCCAGCACAATGCTTTAGAACACAGCTAGGAATGGCATCAGGGCCAGGAGAGAAGGAAGATTTTATGGAGATAAGAGTTTGTAAAACGTCGGATTCTAAGATCTGAGGAATAGCAATAAGTTTTGAGCTAGAAAGATTAAAAGGATAGTTGAGGTTAATGCTATTAGGGTTGACAGAGTAGGTAGTTTGAAAAAGTCCGCAAACAAGTCTGCGATTTCGGAGTTGTTAGAAGAACATGCATTTTTATAGAATAGCGAAGCAGGAAAAATGGAAGACTTACGTTTAGAATTAACAAAAGAGAAAAATGTCTTAGGATCACTACGGAAGTTAAGCCTACAACGGGAAAGATAATTATTGTAGGAAGTTATATTAAGGAGAAAAAACTTGCTGCGTAATATAGAAAACTTATAAAAGTCGACTGTAGAACCACTTTTCTTAAATCTTTTATAAGAAGAAGACTTACGATTTTTAAATTAGACAGACTTGGCGTAAACCAAGGCGGTTTAGAGGAAGGACTCAGGACAGAGTAGGGAACAAAGAGATCAAAAGCGGTGTATAATATCCGATAGAAATTATTAATAGATAGCTCAAAGTTCTCAGCCGACAACAAAGAGGACCAGTTAACATCAGCCAAAAATTGGTTAAGACCGACAAAATTAGCCTTACGAAAGCACCGATACCGAGGAGCACGAGCATGGGGCAAAGCACTATAGCGATCATTAAGTGTTAGTGTGATTTGCAAGGTTGGGTGATACGGATCCTCAGGTAAGGAAATCGGACAGACTCTTGAAATTTATAAGTCCGAAGAATCACTTACGAATACAAGATCAAGCATTCTGTTAGAGCAATTATGTATGAAGTTAATTTGGCTCAGAGAGATATAAATTAGTCCAGTTACAAAGTCATGCTGATCAGAAGAAAAAAGCGAATTAGAATCAACCGAGCGAGTCCAGGACAAAGAAGGCAAATTGAAGTCGCCTAAAACAACTAGTTGATCCCTAATACCAATAGTATCGGCCACCATGCGAATAGCAGAAAGATGGTTCACATATACGCTTAAGTCAGAGCATGGGGGTATATAGGAACATGTAAAATAAGTAAAACAATTATTGGTAAACACTTTTACCGCAATAAACTCAATTCCTGAGGGAAAATTAAGAGAAAATAAATGAGATTCCAGGTCGGCTTTTACAGCCATGAGAACACCACCACCACGACCGGACGGCCGGTCAAGTCTAAAAGTTATGTAGGAATTAACAAAAATTTCAAAATCAGAGACAGAAGAACTAAGCCAGGTTTCAGAAAAGGCAATAACATGCGAATCGAAGTCTACGCTATTGGCAAAAAGTCTACTAAGCTTAGAAAGAAGCCCTCGAACATTCTGGTAATGAATGGTAAGGTTAGTTTTTAGTTTTTTGGAATAGAGTTATCAACAGAAACGGATGGTGCAGCATTGGAGGCTAAAGTTTTTTTAGGTTTTTTAGTAAACTCATGCACTATAGTATGAGTAGCCCAAAGAGAAGGATTAAGTATAGAAGAAAAGATAGAATCAGGAACGCTTATTTTAAAAGAAAAAATATCGCGCTTATACTTAAAATTAAATTTAAATACTTCGATGTCATTTGGAGAAGTTATGTTAAGCTTCTCGCAAATGAAGTGCTTGACAACATCTTCAGAGGTGGAGGGCATTAGTCTAGAGACGAACACCGATTTTCTTGGTGCTACGCCAATAAGTGGATGTGAAGGCACCAAAGAAGAAAAGTTACTCACAGTAGGAGGAGCAACTGAAGGAGGAACAGCGCTCAGAACAGTGGCCGAGGTAGATGCTTCAGTAATAATACCATCCATAGGGACTGCGATAGAAATCGCAGCAGGGCTGGCAGTGCTGTAATCTTTCAGTGCAGTGACGGGTAAGATTTCGCCAGAGCCGACAGCAACGACATCAGTGGGATCCTCAGCAACGGCGGGCGAGATTGGAACCGGAGCTGTAAATGAAATAAGTTGCGTCGGATTTGGAGTTAGAGGAGAATCCAACCCTGCTGAGGTGGAAGAAACAATTAGACTAGCCTCGGTGGCAAGTATGTTTGCCTTTTACGCTTGGGAGAAACTCTCATTAGCTGTAAATTTGCAATCATACTTGCAATGGATGAAAACTTATCCTGTAATGATCTAAAATCTTTGTACAGATCATTGAATCCGAGCCTAGTTTGGCGCATAAATGCTTGCAGCGCGGCAGGTTATGCAGGTCCAATTTAAACCTTTGCTATCACGTATAAAATCATGCACACGGACAGTAAGACCCGCACATTTAATGTGTGCCATGTTATCGCACATCCAGCATGCAACGTAGGTCTCCGTTTGGATACCACTCCATTTGCATGATGGATAGCAGCATATTTTATGGTCACTCATGATTTTAGTACGCAAATGCAAAAGTCAAAAACCAAAACGAAACAGCAGCTGGACTGACGGTGTATAAGCGTCCCAAAGCTTATAAAACACAGCAGTTATTAAGCAATAACAAATACTTGTGCTGAAAGCAAAGAAGAGATGCACGAAACAACAAGAGATCGTTGGTGAGCGCAGCACAAAGAGGAATACGCAAAGCGACGCACGAAATAAGCCCGCACTGAGAAACAAGCAACAACAACAACGAGAACTAAGCTGAGCGGCTAGGCAGAGCTTGAAATGTAATCAAATATTAAGCAGCAACAAAAAATTGCACTGTATAGAATTTAAGTAAAATGTTTTTTACAAATAAATTAACACTGTTGCATTTGTATCAGGTTTATCACTGTATTTAATCGGACCATTAAGTTATTCGACGCTTTGGAACAAAGATTGAATTAAAATTTTTAGGTTTTATTATAAAAAATACAAAATTAAGCGGAGCGCGGTATAAACACGACTTCTTTTTTGCATAAAACACGTTTTTTTGACCGATTGGTCCTATGGGAGCTATATGATATAGTCAACCGATTTTGATCAAATTGGGTACAGTGCTTGGGAACTCTTAAAAACTTCTTAATGCTAAATTTGGGTACGGTATCTTAAAGAACCATCAATAACGAATAAAATGAGTGGTTGTTCATCAAAATCGGGCAAAAAATGTGGAAATATCAAGTATTTTTGTAAAAAGTGAAAAATGTAAATTTGTTCGAAAAACAGTTTTCGATGAATAATTGATTTATTTATAAAGGTATCGTTACCAAATTTGGCAATCGAAAGTTTTTTAGAGGTCTCAAGCTCTGTACCAAATTTTATTAAAATCGGTCGACTTTATCATATAGCGCCCATAGGATCGATCGTTAAAACAAACGTGTTTGGTGCAAAACCCGGTATATTGCTCAAAAAGTTCTAAAGATACAAATGTATTTGCCAAATTTGGTTCCGATGTTTTCAGAAAGAAACGAATTAAAACGAATTTGGCACAAAAAAATATATTTTGACCGACCAACCCTATGGGCGGTACATGATGTATACAACCGATTTTGATCAAATTTAATACAGGGCTTGGGAGCTATATAAAACTTTGGATCACCAAATTTGGTCACGATATCTTCAAAAACACGCGAAACACAACGAATTTCGTCGGAAAAACGTTTTTTTTACCTATTTTTTCTATGGGGGCTATATGATATAGTCAACCGATTTTGACCAAATTTGGTTAAGTGGTGGTAAACTCTAAAAACTGCCAAACACAAAATTTGGTTACGATACCTCCATAAACAAAGGAAACACAACGAATTTTGCATCAAACGCGTTATTTTGGCCGATCGGTCCTATGGGTGCTATATGAAAATGTCATCATAATTTTTATTTACTTTCGAAATTGAATTTTTGTCAAAAATTTTCAAAAAATTACGAAAATTTTCACTTTAATGCATAAATAGTGACCGAACCATAAATATGACAGTAATATGTTCCAAGTATCATCGATGGGTAATTCAATTATCTACAGAATGGTAAAAAAAAAATTATCAAAATCAATTAAGTATAACCAGAGATATTTGCTTTTAAGTAAAAACACCTTTTTTTAATTTCGAAAAATGTTTTTTTCGAAATATTTCGAATACCGTTCCATGAAAAATTTTTTTGACTTCATTTTCGGTTTTAGCGGGCCATTTTACTTCGAAAACAACTGAAACATGTTGAGGATACAAAAATTTTTTTAAATTTGTAAACTAGTGTAATCGAAATGTTGGTCAAGATCGGCACAAATATAAATATGGTGCCAGATCATCAAAAAACTAGTTCAGGGAATTTTTTAGGGATGTTTTTTTTGTTTTACCACACTCTGCCGCTATATTCAAATCAATTTTTAGTTATTACTAACAATAAAAACGTGGTTCTTCAAATTATACTGTTCGATTGACTAGTGCGATATTCGTACATTACAGACCCACGAGAGAGCACTGTTTGGCATATCCTCACCTTGTATTATTACACTATGGCAACGCCAGAGAATTTGCTGAGAGTAGTTCAGTACAAAAATCACGCACACATGCATGTGTTTTGTGTACAACAAAGTTCGTGTGAGCTCCAATCCCATGGGATTGGACAGTGCCGACCACTGATTTAAAACAATACAAACATGTTATTCGAAACACTTTGCTCACGGGAATATTATAAGATTGTTAGATGTACTACCATATTAACAGACCTGTTAGATACGGAATCGCAGGAAGAACAAATCTGCCTGATTTATAGATGATAGATGAAGTAACTCAACAGTTAAAAAAACTCTTTTACTTCCCAAATATTAAGGCTAAAGTCACTCAAACAATCAATAATTGTGACGTGTGGAACATTTCAAAATACGATAGGCATCCGCCTAAGTTAGTTTTCCAAGGAACGGAAACGCCAGGTGAACCAATGAAAATTTTGCATACTGACTTATACTCCATAAACGGGAAATACGTGTGTATGATCAAAAGCGTTTTTTTGACCGAGACAAATAACCAGGATGGGCCGTGCAAAAACTCGGAACGTTTTAGCATATAAGGCCAAAGTGTAAGACGAACCAAAGAGTAGAGCGACACGACCGATATCTAATAATGACAATTGGCAAGTGTTTTATTAGTATGTAGTATGTTAGTATGCATAAGCTTATGATTAACAGCGTGCAAAGATAGTGAGAGGTGAGAGTTAGGGAAAATGTTATGTTTATGTTAATGCTTGGCTATGTGGTAATGGTTACAGTTATATGTTCTATGTTACTATTGTGTGACATTTTATAAGTGCGAGGTGTGTTATAAATATTTATGAGTTTGACCGAACATCCCGGCCCACCTTGAAAGAAGAAACCGGAAGTAAAGCTAATTTTTGTATTGAGCGGCAGCAAATCCCAGAAGATGTACGAACGGACACGGTTGTCCTTGCCACACACAACAGATTCAACACGCCCGAGTCTCCAACGTTGAAGGGGTATCTCATCTTCGTGGATAATCACCATCGCTCCTACAACAAGGTTCGGTGATACTGACGTCCACTTTGTTCTAGAACGTAGTTCGTTGACGTACTCTGCAGACCATTGGCGCCAGAATTGTTGCTTGTAGCGATCCAAGTTGCTTATTTTGGCATCATGAACTGCACGTTCAGGCAAAGCACGTGGAGCATCTCCAGTTAAAAAATGTCTGCAGTTAGAGCTGCGGGGTCATTTGGATCTGATGAGAGTGGCGATAAAGGGTGCGAATTAAGAACAGCTTCAACTTCGACACGGCTGTGTTTAGTTCTTCGAGAGTAAAACGTGCGCACAAGTAGACCTTTAGCGCTTTTGACTGCGGCCTCCCAAAGCCCTCCGAAGTGTGGCGATCTAGGGGGAATAAATCGAAATGTTATTTCTTCTGATGCGCAATACGTTTCAATATCAGATTGAGTTTCAGGCTTAAACATGAAATTCTTAAGCTCAACAAAATTTGTGGCGTTGTCACAGAAAATTTGGAAAACTGGACAGCCTTTACCGTCATGCAGACAAAAATGGCAATGTATGACTTTGTTGGTGCTTTACCACGGATGCGAAGATATGTATTGACAGGACCACTGAAATCCACACCGAAGTGACGAAATGGTTTATCAGCTGACAGACGTTCAGGTGGTAGCTCACCCATAACTTGGTGCAGTAGAGTTGGACGGCATCGTACACAAGGCACGCATGATCTGACGACCTTGCGCGCTAATTCCCTGGCGTTGACAATCCAAAATTGGTTACGGATTAAGGCAACCAATGCCTTGGGTCCAGAATGATAGTTGCGTAAGTGCAAATGACTAACATAGTTTCTAGCAAATTGTGACTTGCTAGGCAGTAGTAACGGATGTAATTGGCGAAACGGTAGGTTGGCATTGATAAGCCTGCTTCCTACTTTGATTAATTCGAAGTTTGACGAATTGTCCACAAATGGGCTAAGGAATTTCAAACTGCCACGCAATGGCTTTTGTTTTTGTAATAGCAGAACATCCTCTTTAAAATATTGCTGATATATGTTCCAGACGGTACATTCCAATGCGTGGCGTAATTCATCAGGCGAAGGTGAAAGCGAAAACCATTTGCGTTGCCCTTTGCACGCGTGTAAGAATCTGAACAAATAGGCGATTATTCGGAGTGAACGATTATGTGAACTCACTCTGTCTACAGCTTCAATAATGCAATTTGATTCGATGGTTATTGCAAAAGTGGCCTTGCGCTTCTCTGTGTTGACAACATCCATATCCAGATCAATATTTTGTTGGCGTGGCTACTGGTCCTCAGGCTTACGCAGAAACGATAGTCCACTGAACCAAATCGAAACTTGTAGTTCAGCAGTTGTGCAACCCCGTGACACAATGTCAGCTGGATTGCAAGATGATGGCACATGTTTCCAGTGGCAACCAGTGGTGAGCTCTTGAATGTTGGACACTCTATTTCCGACAAATGTAGAAAGAGTAGCTGAGTGTTGTTGAATCCAGTGCAAGACGATTTGCGAGTCAGTCCACAGATAGGTTGAGTACTTGCGCCACATAATTCAAGTTTTGGCAACGTCTGTTTCTTGGTTGGAGCTACTCTTGATTTGGCAGTGAGCAGCTGGACGTAGACTTGACCCAGAGTATCGATAGACCGCAGATAAAGGCAACAACCATAAGCTCGAATAGATGCGTCGCAAAAGTTGTAGTTGTGCATTCGAAGGAGAAGTTTGTAAGCAGTATCGTTTGCTGACATTGTAGACAGTAAGTAAAGTGATGATAAACATTTTTCCCATGCTTGGTTAAGTGCTTGTGACAACGACTCATCCCAAGCGATTTTTAACAGCCACAGTTCTTGTAAGATAATTTTCGAAACGATGATGCAATTGATAAGATTGATTTTTTTGTGACTGTTGATGTAGCTTGTTTTGGCTGAAATGTAAATAGAAAGACATCGCGGCGTTGGTCCCAAGTATCACCAAGCGCGCTGGTGATGGCGTCTTCGCTAAGATTTAGTTCCTTGATTGATTCGTCTTCTCTTAGTTCAAGGATGTTAGAATGCCATTTTGTTAATGGCATCAATCCACGTCGAAGGATTTCGATGACCTCGTAATTGATACGGCGTAAGTTTTGAATATTATCTGCTCCAAACAGCAGATCGTCTACATAAAACGATGATTGATTGTGGCTGCGCCCAGTGGCAGCTCACTCATGTGTAAGTCAGCTATGTACTGCAAGCTGCGTATGGAACTGCTGCAGCAGTTCCGTAGGTTACGGTGTTGAGCTCATATGTCTGTAAAGATTGTTCAGGCGACGCTCTCCAGTAGACGTATTGGTATTTGCGATGATTGGGATGGGCGTTTATTTGCCGGTACATTTTTGTTATGTCGGCTGTTAAAGTATAACGCACCAATCGAAGTAGTAGTGTATACAAATCAGTTTGTATTATTGGGCCGACGAGAAGCAAGTCATTAAGCGAGTGTTGAGACGACGTCCGACACGAAGCGTAAATACAACTCCCAGTTTTGTTGAGGTGCTAGAAGGCTTCAAAACACAATGATGGGAAATATAGAAATGAGGTTCATGTACCTTTGGCTTAGCGACCAATGTCATATGGCCGAGATATTCATATTCTTTCATAAACTTGACATATTGTGACTTGATCTCAGGCTGGTGTTGCAAACGTTTTTCTATTGCGAAAAATCTACGACGAGCAATGTCGCTAGAATTTCCAAGGCAGTCTGGGTTTTCTTTGAATGGTAAACTGACCCCAATTCGTCCATCTGCAAGTTAATGAGTTGTTTTCAAATATATGTCCTCGCAAACTCGATGATGTGGCTGAACAGGCAGTACAGCGGTATCTACAGATTCAATGTTCCAGAGGCGTTGTAGATTCTTGTCGATAGATTCCTTTGTTGAGAGTAAACACGTAGCTGGACCCTCTTTTCGTTGATTTATATATCTGCCGGACACGATCCATCCAAATAAGGTCTTCTGAAGCGCTGGTAGGTTCTCATCAAGTTTAATTTGACCAACTGCTAAACAATCAAAGAATGCTTCCGTGCCAAGTAAAAGATCGATGCGACGAGATTTGTAGAACTGCTCATCCGCGAGTGGAATATTTTATGGAAGGTTCCAACTAGATGTGTCTATTTCAGCATCAGGTTGATATGCGATGTTACACAAAATTGTAATGCTGCTTCAAATTGTGAATGGCGTGATTTAATCGAAGTAATTGTGCGAGTTTTAATGTTGGTAGTTGAATCTCTGATGCTACGAATATTAACGTTTTGTTTGTCTCGGCGTAAATGAAGTCGTTGTGCATATTCATCGGTCATAAAGTTAACCTGGGAACAAGAATCAAGCAATGCTCTGCCTAACTTGTACGCACCTGACGCATCTCGTACAAGAACCATCGCAGTTGCGAGAATGATTTGACTACCTTGCGATTCTTCCATGTGCGAATGTGTGGCAACATTTAAACGTTGCGAACTTGGTGGTGGCCAGTACATTTGATTGCAATGTAGTCGGTTGCGATGACTCATCGAAAAACAATAGTGTATGATGCGGTCGCTTGCAGCTGCGATACGATATTTCGATGGGCATTGTGCCACAAGATGACCCGAATGCAAACAATTAATGCAAATGCTAGACTTCTTGGCGACTTCAAGTCTTTGCGTAGCATTCATGTCCATGAATCGAGGGCAAAACTAGAACAGAGAGCACATGATCAGTTAGTTATTGCAAATGTATGAGTTTGACCAGGCTTGCCACTACGCCTCTGCTTCTGATTTTCCCAATGATTCTGTGATGGGACGCCGCTGGATTCCAGAAATTAACAATGACGCTCCAGCACTTGGGTGCATTGTTCCCATTTGGGCAACGAGAGTAAATCCATGGCTTCGTTCCATTTGTTTTTAGTTTGTTGATCGCTGATCCAAATATTGCTGTGGCCTCGTCCATTAAACTTCGCAACTGATGACCATCAGGTTTATTGACGGGCGGAAGATTAAAAATAGCTTCGATTTGATTTGTGGGATTAGCATATCGTTTATTTAGATGAGCTATTGCTTTAGGATAATTTTCATTTGTTATTTGGAATGTTCTCACCGCTTCTAAGGCAGGGCCCTTTAGACAATTTAACAAATGGTTGAACTTTTCTATGTTGCATAGCGAGGTCTCACGAGCAATGATTTGGTTGAACGACGTTATAAAATTTATGTAGTCTGCGCGATTTCCATTAAAACATGGCAACGATAGTCTTGGCAGGCTTGGTGACGACGCAACACGAACAGGCAATGATTATTCGATTGACGTACTATGCATTTCCTCAGATAGCTTGATGCACAATTTAGCACTTAAGTAACTATCTTCTAATTTAGCACGACCGTCATCATCTGGATTAATATTTTCTATCGCGGATTGAACTGTCAGTGCTTGTTTAAAGTATTCCTCCAAAATGCCCAAACGGCAGTTTAGTTCTGCACTAGACAATCTTGACATAGTTGAGGTATCATGTATAGAATTTGAAACAATTGTTTTAATGCGTGTAATACTGCGTTGAATATTTCTACGTTTGAGTTTATCATTTTCCAGATGCGACATAATTGTTATGTTTGACACGATGTTAAACAAAATAAATTTATATTTGATCTTTGATTTTTATTTATTTTATTTTTATTTACGAAATAAATTGGTAAAAAGCAACGGTGAAATGTAACTGTTCTTTCGCAGCGCAGAGTAGCAAACCAAATCTGTTTGTACGAATTTGCGAAACCAACAATGCACTAGGTATATGCAATATATGTATGTATGTATGTATGTATGTATGTGCGTATTGTTGGCGCCAATTATAACAGATATTCTAATAGTTTTACCGCCTTCCAGATTGTGTGATATTTTACAAGTGTGAGGTGTGTTATTAATATTTATGAGTTTGACCGAACAACGTGCTTACAATTATTGATAAGTTTTCAAAGTTCGCTGCAGGGTTCACGATTCCTCACAGAGATAGCATAAACGTAATAAAAGCATTATAACAGTTTATGCAAAACTTTTGCATTCCCAAGAAAATAGTGTGCGATCAAGGAGCGGAGTATTCTTCCAATATTTTCTAAGATTTCTGAAAACAATATAAGATATTGCTACCCACAACATCTTTTCAACAATCTTCAAGTTATGCTCCTGTAGAAAGGTTGCATTATACTCTGACCGAAATTTATAGAATCATTTTCGAGAAAAAGAAAAAGATAAATATTGACCACGACCAAATTTTGGCAGAAACGTTCATAACTTACAACAACGCTATACACTCGGCACACAAACACACCTTATGAAATTTTTATGGGAAGAATACATTCGTTTAGTTCACAAGTCGACTACAATAATCAGCACGAGTACCTGCACAACTAAATGCTTTTAGGCAAAAACTGTATCCGCAGTTACAACAGCGTATGTCAGAGCTCAAAAAGTCCAAGATAGAAAAACTGAATTAAGACAGGACTCAGCCCGAAAAAGTTGCAAATCAGGAAGTTGTATTTAGAAAGGAGAACAGGAGAAATAAATTAACTCCCCGTTTTTCAAAGCATACAGTCCTTCAAGACTCAGTGACGACTATAAAAAATAAAAAAATACACAAATCAAAAATTAAGAAAAAGAAGACATTCAATAAACAATCACACCCGTACAAGAACGAAAAAAACAATTATTACAGGACAACCCTCTCGGACGGACAAACGATAGATTTTAGGCCCCTAAAGCGGGACGAACCAATTGCCAAGTTGGAATTGGGGTCGGCAAGAAGGATCATTAGATATAAGGAAATGCACCATATTGTGCATGTTGAGGAATACATTAACATTACCACACAAATTAAGCAATCCCTGGAGGAAATGACGGATGTAGCATTCTCGGGCGAATTAGTAACCAAAAAAGCAAAGATATGACAGGTAGAGGAAAAGTTAGAGATGATTATGCCAAGAGGTAGAAAAAAGAAAGGGGTTAATAAACGGATTAGGAAGTATAATTAAAGAAGTGACTGGAAATATGGACGCTAAAGACAGCGAAAATCTGAATAAACAGCTCACGAACATGAGTAAGGAGGTAGATACATTGTTAGACGATACAAATAAACAGGTAGAGTTTAACGAACAAATAGTAATAAGATTCAAGAACATAACGGAACAAATAAATAAGGAGCAAGAAAATATAGCGATTTTTATTAAAAATTTTAAGAATAATGTGTATCGGCACTTTACGGCCGAACACAACGAAAAAAAAAATATGTTACAGTATATTAATAGAATTAGTTATAACGTATAACAACGTTCTAAACGAACATTTAAGCAACATTGTAGAAAGTATACTTCTGGCAAAATTAAACATAATCCCAAAGCTCATAAAATAGACGACATGTTAAAAAAACAAAACATCGAGATATTCCATAATGGCCAACTATACAAGTTTTTACAGTTAGATACAACAATAAACAATATGAACATAATATTCACAATTAAAATACCCGTGTTTGATAAGCAAGATTACAAACTTTATGGAGTAATTCCGTTACCAATTAACGGAACTAAGTTCATAAGTACTCCCAAATATTTATTAAATAATAAGATAATATATAAGTTTTTTGATAAACAATGTATTAGGATAAAAGGTCTAAAGGACATGAAATGCCTTGAGGAGGTACTCAGACGTAAACCCCCCGTGTGTGACGCAGTCGACACCGGAGGTATCCAACAAATCTTCGAGCCTGAAAGGAGCCACATATTCATCTTTAACGCAAAGCCGACGAAAATTACTTCAGAATGCGGGGAGGAGACCACGGTGGAAGGGTCGGCTTACATATATTACGAAAACTGCACAGTGAACATAGGAGATTCGGTATTCGGAAATATACTGAAGACAGTCGACATTCGTCCAAAACTATTCTGGATTGCTGCACCAAATATAACTATCAACAACCTAAATAAGGTGCAGGGAATTGCGACTACCACAACACAACATCGAGCGGCGACCTATGGAATCTTAGCAATTTTGATCATAACCATACTGGTAGTGGCAGCAACCAAGAAAACCAACAACATATTCATACCACAAGTACCGCAACCAAATGTCGCTCTGGATATACAACAACAACGGCCAACTTAAGCCACAATGTTGCAGCCACTGCAACAACAACATCAACAACAACAACGGCCAACTAACACGGGAAGTGCTGAGTACGCAAATTCGTACATCAACGGTCGTTGGACTCAACTCAAGTGTGACGTCGCTTCGGAATTCGCAGAATGCTGACCGCTGCATAATATGTAGTTCTTAGTTCTAAGTTAGGGCTTATTGTAAAAGAGAAATAATTAATAAACTCACTTGTATTTTTTTCAAACCAAGAAACCAGACGTGTCTAAGTTATTTAAAAGAACCTTAAAACAAATTAATTTGCAGTTTAAATAAAACAAGAACCAACAAACACACCTAGGACCATCCAATAAACGCTCAACGTTGGACCACGGGACTACTGGAGATAACCCTCAACACCCCCACTTATTGTAACTCAGGCGCTTTATAATAAGCATAATTTACTCTCCGTTTATCCAAGATCTTAGTTTTTGTCTACGAATAAGTTGTCGCGTTTTAAACAAACGACTATACGCATTAAATATAATTAAATTGTACATACTGTAGCTCTTAACATTAAAAAATTATACAAAGAACATTTATAAACTACACATTTACGTTTATACATACACTATACACGAAGTATATTAAAATACACTACAACATTTAAACATAACCAACAACGTGTACAAACATTTATAAAATACGCAAACATTTTTGTCCCCCCGTGTGGACTTAACTAAACGATCTTGGCTCGCGTGTGTTTAAATTTAAATATTTCATCTGGTGCATATACTGCACATGTCTAATTTGGCTTGAGAATTTTCTTTAGTATTTTCGCTGTATTTTCTTCGTCAAAATTAGGATTTGCGACTATTCGTCTAATTTAATTTTTAAACGGGGTTGTTACCGTATTCTGTGGGGAGTTTTTGTATTTAAAAATTATTTGGATGTTGTGCTCGTTTATCGGTTTTTCTGAAATTGGGATACAATCATTTCTGTCTTCCCAGTTTCTATGTATAGTATCCCCTGCTCACAGTGGTTCCGTCCATAGGCCAAAAATCAAAAAATGACCACAAAATATTTTGACAAAAAGAAACCAATTGACTCGAAAATGTCCAAACTTTTTAATGACATACCAGTTTTTTCTGGAAATCTAACGGGACTTTCTAAAAATAGCAATCAAAGCATGAACACGTGTTCATTTTTGCTACATTGCTGCGCTTGGTATGCTTTTTGTCAAAGCAAAATCGAACTTCAAAGTGGTCAAACGTTCGGCAGAGTGTCCCAATATAAATAATTTAAAATTAATTTTGAAGTTGAAGGTATTTACTGTAAATTCAGATATTAATAATTATCTGATTTGTGATATTCTTCTTGTAAAATTAATATAATGGAATTAACCTTTTTGTGTATTTTGTGAACGTCTTTTTTATGTTTAGTTGAAGGTTTAGTTGTGATCCCACCAAATTTCACAATTGGTTTGTATGCCACTATATTTGTCTTAGTTTTAAGGTAATATATGTGTTAAATTTAGCTGCAGAAATTTGCAGATGTGTGTAGAATCGTAATTTTACTAACGCCGTCTTAGTCGGTAAAGTCGATTTTTTTTTGCCTAATGTGCTGTTGTGTGCCATCAGAATGAATAATTTGAAAAAGTGCTTAAAAAAAGGTTGATAAACACGTTATAAGTTTGGGTTGTCTCCGTTGCATTCATATATTCGGTTTTTTGAATATTTTTTACGTGTCATACAGATTGCATCTGAAAAGTTGGCGAAATTGTACCCCAGAAGGAATACTTGCCCTTATGAAAAGAAAAAGATCTTCAAAAAGGCTTCCGTGCAAAAATAGGATTAACAGTTGACAAACCGAAAAGTAGAGGAAGTGGAACTTCAAACGACGGTAATACTGCAAGAAGATTTTTTAGCAATACAAAACTATCTGCAGACATTACGGAACTGGATGAAAACGTTTTAATAAGGTGTTCAACATTACTTCAATGCATGGCATCTGGCTATCGAATTAATGATGAAAAATTCCAAGATTATGCACTTGACACAGCAAAAGATCTAATAAAATTGTACCCATGGTACTACCTTCCACCATCTGTCCACAAAGTCAAAGCAGCTGCTGTCCCTGCTTCTGATTCCTTGTCGTTGATTTTAACATCGACTTGAATCCTACTAAGAGCATCTGCCACTACATTTTGACAACCTTTCTTATTCATGACTTCGTAGTCGTACTCTAGTTTCCAACGTACTAACTACTCGCAAACGATACTGGCTTGTCCTTACCCAAAGGACCTTGTGACCAAAAAAGAAAAGTTCTCTTGAGAGTGTAAGACGTGTTTTTTCTGTGCTCTGGCTTTTTAATTTATTTTTGGTGTTTATTTTTATTTTAAATCTTTCATTATTTGATATTTACAAGTTCTTGTAATACTTTATGTTAAAGTGGACTTGTTTATGCTTTTTGGCAGTGCATTTCATTCGTTTATTACTTTTTTTTTTATTTACATTAAAATAGCGTCATTGCTTGCGCGGTTTTTTTTTTGTTGTTAGTGCTTTCTGTTATTTTATTTTTGTTTTGTGCGTGAGAGAGCCTCTGATTGTTTTTAAGCGGCGCTCGCTAGTTTATGTTTGTGTAAGCTTTTACAGCGTGCGCTTAATTTTGTGGTGAGTTTCTTTTGACTTGCGCTCTTCTTTTGGATTTTGTTTCAGCCCTCTCATTTGTTTGTTCTGCATATTTTGTACCCAGTAGAAATTCTTGGATCGCTTTTATAATGTCGTGCTGCCTTGATTCTTGCATGAGCAAAGATGTGTTTGATGGGGATAAGCTTCGTTGCCTAACTTGCTGGTTGTGTGACAAGGTTATTCATTTAAAGTGGGCTGGGCTGACTGGTCGTGACTTTGACAGGTTATATGGTAAGCCCAAGCCAACCTGTGGCGGTACTAGATGGTCATGCCCCACATGCTTTAAAATGCAAGGGAACTTTTCTCGAATGTACAATAACGTTCGAAATGAGTTTCTCAGGCTTAAAAAGCTGGCTAATCAAATGTCGTCTGAGTTTGATAACGGTCTTAAACTGCTTAGTGACTATAATTTTGCCACGCCTCCAAAGCGTTCAGTACCGACGCATCCCCCTGAAATTTCGTCGTTCAAAATTTCCGTCCCTATAGGTGATTTTGACAGATTATGTGATCCAAGCTTTTGGCCACCACATATGATAGTTCACGAATTTAAATCTTTTCAAAAGCCTCGGCCTTCGCCTGTTTCCTTGCCCTCTGCTGTTCCATCTTCTGTACCCGCCCCTATCATTTCAAAAAACTAATTTCTCAGCTCTCTATTAGATATCAGAATGTTAGAGGCCTTTTGACAAAACTTAATGTTCTGTTTACGAATAGTTTTTCTTTTGACTCAGATGTTCTTGCCCTTACAGAGACGTGGTTAAACTCTTCAGTTTCTGACCACGAAATTCTATCTTCCAACTTTGTAGTATACAGGCTTGATCGCTCTGTCCGCCGTGGTGGTGGTGTCCTTATTGCGGTTGATGCAAAACTTTGTTCTAGCTTAGTTAAAGTTGATACTTCCTTAGATATTGAATTTATTTGCGTCAAACTTAGGTTGCATAACTCTTCATGTTTTATAACATGCTCGTACATTCCTCCTTCATCTGATACTTCAATTTATTTGCAACACTTGGCTGCAATTAATTTTGTTCATTCGCTTTTACATAATCGCGACAATCCCTTAGTTTTAGGTGATTTTAATCTTCCAACCATCTCATGGGTTTCGTCACCTTCTTCTAACTCTGTTATTTCATCCTCTTATTACGAATTCCTGGACGGCTTGTTCGATTTACCATTACTGCAAATAAATGCCGTCCGAAACTGTTTAAATCGAATCCTTGATTTGGTTTTGGCTAATGATCCTGCTATTGTGTAAGTCTCCAGAGCTTCCCCGTTATCTATTCCTGAGGATTCATATCACCCCACTTTGGATATTGAAATCCAAATAAGTGCGCCTCAACCACAGGTATCTTCTTCTCCTATTGTTCGTCGCCGCTGTTTTCGTAAGGCTAATTTTGCTATGTTAAACGAACTTTTAACTTCCACTGACTGGTCCTGCTTGATGAATTGTGATGACGTCAATGAGGCTGCATCAATTTTCTATAATACGCTTAACATTATATTTGATGCGTGTGTCCCTTCGTCAAATGCGTGTTCTTCGCTTAAACCTCCCTGGTTCACTCGGAATTTGTCACATTTAAAAAATGTAAAATCTAGATATTACAAGAAATTTAAAATGACCGGATCTAATCGTGACTTCTCTAATTATTTGTATGCCCGGTCTGAATTTATCCTTTTAAATAGAAATTGCTATCAAAATTATTTATCCCGTTGCCGTGAACAATTTTCTATTGATCCGAAACAGTTCTTTAATTTTGTAAATTCAAAACGTAAGTCTGATCTATTTCCTTCTACACTCGTGTATAATGGTGAAGTAGCCTCGACTGACGCAGGTATTTCTAACTTATTTGCTAGTTTTTTTCAATCTACTTACTCTGCAAAGTCTTACTCTCCTACTTCTTATCCTTTCAATATTTCATCCGGTAACGGTCTATTTGTTCCATTTATTAGCAATGATGATCTCAATTCTGGTATTTGCTCACTTAAAATGTCTTATTCGCCAGGTCCTGATAACGTTCCTACCTGTGCTATCAAAGCTTGCGCACTCGCGCTTCATGTACCCTTGCTGAAACTATTTAATTTGTCACTTGAATCGGCCTCTTTCCCAAACATTTGGAAATTGTCTTTTATTGTCCCACTTCACAAAAAGGGTAATAGATCCGATGTTTCCAATTATCGTGGCATCGCCAAATTGTCTTCAATTCCCAAACTGTTTGAAAAAATTTTAGTGGCTCATTTGCAGCATCTTTGTAAGTCACTTATTTCCCCGTGCCAGCATGGATTTATGAAAGGTCGTTCTACCTCTACAAATCTTCTCGAGTTTACATCCTTTGTTTTTAAAGGATTTTCAAATAAACTTCAAACAGATGTCATTTATACTGATTTTAGTAAGGCCTTTGACTCTGTTAACCACAAGCTGCTTATTTTCAAGCTTGGACTCTTAGGATTTCCGACCAACTTTCTCAATTGGATTTCATCTTACCTTGCTGATAGAACCCAAAGAGTTATAGTTAGGTCTACTGTTTCTAAAATTGTTCAAGTATCTTCCGGTGTTCCGCAAGGTAGTCATCTAGGTCCTCTGTTTTTTACACTTTTTATAAATGATCTGCCAAATGTGGTTAATCATGCCCGTGTTCTTATGTTCGCTGATGATGTTAAACTATGTTTCTCATTTAATGATTCCGCGTCGCATCTTTTACTTCAGGATGATTTAAACTCTCTTTATAACTGGTGTTCTGTTAACCTTTTGAACTTAAACCTCTCTAAATGTATGTTTATGACATTTCATCGACATAAGCCTCACTTGGTTAATTACATCATAAATGGTTCTCTTCTGGCGCGTATTTCTTTATTTACTGATCTAGGTGTTACTTTTGATCCGAAAATTACCTTCAACACCCATGTTTCTACAGTTGTGAATAAAGCCAGGTGTGTTTTAGGGTACATTAAACGCTGGTCAAAGGAATTTAACGATCCCTATACGACCAAGATTCTTTATTGTGCTCTTGTTCGCCCAGGACTTGAGTACTGTTCCTGTGTTTGGTGCCCCCAATATAAAAAATATCAAGCACGAATCGAATCTGTGCAGAAACAGTTTCTCCTGTTTGCTCTTCGTAGCTTAAACATCCCACAACATCCGATTGCCTCCTTATGCCAGTAGACTTCTTCTAATTGATCTTCCTTCATTAGAAAATCGTAGGATTGCCCTTAATGCTATTTTTCTGCATAAACTTATAACACACAGTGGTTCGGCTTGTATGGAGCCGCGGCCAAAAATACTTCTAGTGGTGATATCGTTATGAAATTTTTACCAAAAATCTAGAAAAATTATCTAAACATATTATAAAAAAATTGGGCAAATCGTACGACTATATCCTATAGCTCCCATACAAAGCATCGGGACAAATTTTGAATATACATTCAGTAGAGATTTTAGTTTAATTTATTTTGATTATACATATTATTTTATTGTTAATATCTATATGTATAATTTTATGAAATAATGGGCGTAATTTTATTCATACATATCATTCAAAATACAAAATATAGAAATGAAAAACAATAATCAAAAAATTAAAGAAACAAAAATTATTTGCAGATTAAAAAAAAAAAAACAATCATAATTCTTATAATTTCTATCTTAATCATCTAATAACAAATTGAATGCACTATTTAATAACTTTGATTTTTTTGTACAAGTCAATTTTCTTTGCCCAGTAATAAAGGGGTCTGAGCTTACGAGCAATCTATTTATTAAATCGGTATTTGTAGCTACACGTGACATTTTTCTTGTGTGCTGCTCTCTAAATTTTTTAATATCCTTGGTTTTAGATTCTGCAGCTTCTTCAGACAACTCTCCGATCTAAACTAGCGCAAAACTTATTATTTCGGGGGCATGAACTAAGACTTTGTGGACAGATGGTGGAAGGTAGTACCATGGGTACAATTTTATTAGATCTTTTGCTGTGTCAAGTGCATAATCTTGGAATTTTTCAACATTAATTCGATAGCCAGATGCCATGCATTGAAGTAATGTTGAACACCTGATTAAAACGTTTTCATCCAAATCCGTAATTTCTGCAGATAGTTTTGTATTGCTAAAAAAACTTCTTGCAGTTTTACCGTCGTTTGAAGTTCCACTTCCTCTACTTTTCGGTTTGTCAACTATTAAACTCATTTTTGCACGGAAGTCTCTTTGAAGATCCTTTTTTCTTTTCATAAGGGCAAGTATTCCTTCTGGTGTACGAATTCGCCAACTTTTCAGATGAAAACTCTATGACACATGTAAAAAATATTCAAAAAACCGAATATATGAATGCAACGGAGACAACCCAAACTCATAACGTGTTTTATCAACTTTTTTTTTAAGCACTTTTTCAAATTATTAATTTCTGATGGCACACAACAGCACATTAGGCAAAAAAAAATCGACTTTGCCGACTAAGATGGCGTTAGTAAAATTACGATTCTACACACATCTGCAAATTTCTGCAGCTAAATTTAACACATATATTACCTTAAAACTAAGACAAATATAGTGACATACAAACCAATTGTGGAATTTTGTGGGATCACAACTAAAACTTCAACTAAACATAAAAAAGACGTTCACAAAATACACAAAAAAGGTTAATTCCATTATATTAATTTTACAAGAAGAATATCACAAATAAGATAAT
Organism: Chymomyza costata; assembly: GCA_018150985.1. Lineage (NCBI taxonomy): Eukaryota > Metazoa > Arthropoda > Insecta > Diptera > Drosophilidae > Chymomyza > Chymomyza costata. The sequence continues at coordinate 500,672 of JAECWU010000488.1, read as the reverse complement.
TATTAATATCTGAATTTACAGTAAATACCTTCAACTTCAAAATTAATTTTAAATTATTTATATTGGAACACTCTGCCAAACGTTTGACACCTTTGAAGTTCGATTTTGCTTTGACAAAAGGTATGCGCAGCAATGTTGCAAAAATGAACACGTGTTCATGCTTTGATCCCCATTAGATTTCCAGAAAAAACTGGTATGCCATTAAAAAGTTTGGACATTTTAGAGTCAATTGGTTTCTTTTTTGTCAAAATATTTTGTGGTCATTTTTTTTATTTTTGGCCTATGGACGGAACCACTGTGTAACAGGATATATTGATTCCCCTTTCCTACTTCGGCTGCTTTTGTTCAATATTCCTAGACGTTCCTCTAGGAATTTTGTACCCTTAACTCTACCGGGATGCACTACCAACTATGCTCTACATGAGCCATTACGAGTTTTATGTTCAACTTATAACGACTTGGCTAGTATCCTCTCAAGTGAACTTTCTCCTTCTAGTTTGATGAGAGCTGTTTTAAATTACCTTGGCACCACCTAGGATCTCCGGCCGCTCTTCCTGTGGGTGGGAGCGCGGCTTGCCTGAGGACGGTTTGCGAATTCAACTTGTTTTGCCACTGACCACATTTTGCTGTGGGTAGGGGCATAGCTGGCCATCTGGCAAATAAAATACCCCCACCGGGTCAGTGGCAAAATACCTAATAATATTATTTATATTATTTATTATCAGTTTTATTTATTGTTTCTTTTTATTGTGTTTTTGTATTAATTGTATTTGTTTTTTTTGTATTAATCGACTGTTAAATTTATATGTTGATCTTAAATAAATAAATAAATAAATAAAAACTGCTCCCAGTGCCACGTTGCTTGCATCTGTGGTTAGTATTAATTGCTTCTCGAAATCTGGGTATTGGTGGAGTGGATCGTTACAGAGGAGTGTTTTACAAAATTCGAATGCATTAGTGTATTCCTGGTTTATATTTACTGGTTTCTTTCCTTTTAACTGGGCTGTCAAGGGTTTTGTTATTTTCATGAAGTCTTTTATGAATTTTCTATAGTACCCGAGTTATCCTAGGAAAGATATAGTTTCCTTCCTGGTTTTGAGTATTGGAAACTTTTAAATTGTCTCAATTTTTTTTTGGTTAGGTTTAATACCTTCACCAGTAACACCGTGTCCTAAAAACTCAATTTCCTTTCTCAAGAATTCTGATTTGTTTAGTTGTTATTTGAAGTTTGCCTTATTTAGTTTGAAAAAAAATTGCTTTTAGTCTTCAGCATGCTCTTGGAGCGAGGCGGAAAATACAATTATATCATCCAAGTAAACCAAACAACATTTTCAGATAAATTCTTTCAGTACGCTATCCATCACCATTTGAAAGGTGGCTGGAGCGTTGGTCAGGCCGAAAGGCGTCCTAGTAAACTCATAATGGCCTCCTTGTCGATATCTAAATGGTTTTGTATATAGGGGAATATCATCCGTAGTCCTTCGGAAATTATAATATTTTGCAACATCTATTTGGTTGCTGTAAAATGTTCTACTACCGTTCTTGTACAAGGTTCTAAGAGGTATAATTTCGAAGTATTATTTGGTTGTATGTTTATTGGTAATTTTGCTTTCGCAGTTTGCAGTTTGGTTAACGTTTCTAAGTCAATTATGGACTTAAGTTGTCGCAAGATATCCATGCCAAAAAGTCCGTTGAAGAAATCATGAAATTTGAATAAGAGGAATATGAATATTCTATCCGTTTGAAATTCGTTAAAAATTGGAAACTCTACTTTTTCTTTTAAGCCATGTGTATTTAGTACGGTCTTTATTACAGTTGGTGTGATTAGTTTGATTCTACTTTCTTTTGATGTAAAGTCGGGATCTAAAAACGACTCCGATGCTCCGTTGTCGATTAAAAATCTTAAGGATCTGCCAAATGGGGACTCAATAAAAACATATGGTAATTTAGATCCATGTTTATTTACGTCTATATATCCTTTCTGGGGTCTAAGGCGGGTGCCCGAAAATTTGTCGTTTCAGTCCAGTCTTGCTTTTGGGTTTGCGATTGTTCTTGAATTGGTTCGTTTTGTTCTATGTTGTACAGCCTTCCTTGCGTCCCCGAATTTTTCCCACGTTGAGATTGTCTCGACTCTGTCTCTGTTTTTGGCATAACTTGTAATAGACAGAATAATTTTCAAAATATAATCGCTCAGTAAAGAAAGAAAAAAAATATATATATATAATTTATAACATTCAAATAATTAACAACGAAGTATAAAGGAGGCTCTAAACGTAACGATTTATGGTTCCAGTGAACCACCGTCAAAATTCGGTGGTCTGCATCCCCATACTCGATATCTTGGTATTTAAATACCCAACACTTTCGATCATTTTTAAAGCTCTAAGCTATCGTGAAGTAAGCCCCGTTGCATATCCGGCCTACGCAGCTATATAAACCACTGAAGGCAGCGTGTTCTACTCTTTTTCGGTTCAGCTGCAATAATATTATATCCAAGTGCAAATGTGCGACAGACGTAAAATAAACCTCCGTGAATACCTATATTCTAATAAACTAAAAACATCTGCTTTTCGTAAAAATAAAGTCACAAGTGCAGACATTAACCTAGAACTACCCATGGTGGGATTTTCATAGCTCCAAGATATAACCTCTTTCTTAGTGGTTCATTTAGCCACCCGTTGGTTAAACCAGCACACTAAGCGTAGGCTCAGAGCGCAGCCGTCGCAGTCAGATACTGCCAATCCAACTAAATTATTTTCGGAGCCAGCAAAGCGCAGCTTTAGCAGCAGAATCCTTCGGAGCAGCTTCTATATACGGACATCACACCACCACACCGACAACAACTTCCAAACATAAAAGAAATATCCACAAAGTTGTATATTATAACACAATACAATGGTTCTAAAATACCCTATAAACCCTGGAAAAAAAAAAACTCAAGAGAATAAGCATGAAACTACAAAGCTAAAGTAAAATTTTCTAAAGGCTCCTGCCTAGCAATAATACACATGTTACTTATGATGCACAAATCTTGTATCTTATAGCAATCTTAAACCCAAAAGCTAAAAATTTATATCAATTAGAAAGGAAAAAAATTTTTTATAATATTAATTTTAACATACGTGCAAGACCAAGTAACTACTACTATCTTTTATAAGCATTCAAGTTACAGCAAACACCATACATCGTGGGAAGGCCAGCACGGATTGGATGGTGGGTGAGTTTTTGGACGAGAAGTAGTATAAACCTTGGTCAAGAGTTAAAAAAGTAAATTACAATCGGAAAACATGTTTAATTATGGATACTAAAGTGCAACAAAATTTTAAATATGTAATCGCTTTAGTAATCATAAGTTGGCAGCAGGGTTTCAGTCATTTGTTTTGATTATTTCGCGCGCACGTTAAAAAGAAAAAAAAAAAAAACTAAGAAAACAAAAAAGAATAGAAAAAAAAAAGAAGAAACAAGAAACACCACAATTTAAAATGTGTAAAATTTAATTGTCACTTAATATGTAAACAAAAACAAAATCATTCATAAAAAGTAATAAGCAATAAGTAACATAGTAGAAGAGTAAATTGTAAACAAATAATTTGGCTAGGTATTGATAATCTCCAATTAAAATCCACTATACTTCTCTATAGTATGTAGATAACCAAAACAACAAAAAAATTAAAGAAAAGAACAAACACGAAACATGTAATCTTAAATAACTCCCACACTTAGGTGTATTCTTTTATCACCTGTTCGTTATTGCCTTAAATTCATATTTGTAACTACTCTAACCAAGTTACTAATAACCAAAACAAAACAAAAATTGAACGATTTTAAATCCCTATGTTGTTATAAAACTGCAACTCCATAACAACAAAGAGAGATAAAATGGAACAAAGTGAAACTTAATCATTTAAATAAGTAATTAAAATACCCTTAATCTATAATGTAACGAAAACTTCAAAAGTATACTTATAATTTTCTAAAACCATAATGTTAATACTATTCTAAAACCCTATTATCTTAATGAACGAAATAGTGAAATCTGATCCACTTTCCTTTACGGGGTTATTAATGTCAATACTCCAAAAGTTGAAATTATAAAATTTTTTTGATTATGTGAATAAACTACTTATAATGGAATAAATTTAGTATTATTTTCCTAAGGATAAGAGGATAGGGTAAAGCAAATTAGGGAGTCATGTTAACGCATCAAATGACTCATAGGTAGGGTGGGTACAGACGCGCGATGTTGCAGAACATCCAAGCAACATTAGGATGGCAATGTCAATATTTATCTCTGAATGTCTATGTCTGTCTTTTATTTTACTTTTATATATTCTTATATTCTTTTAGTGTATTCTGGCAGGGGCCTCCACTTTTTTTTTTTTTTTTATACCCTGTACCGTATGGTACAAAGGGTATATTGTGTTTGTGCAAGCCGAAAATGTATGTAACGTACAGAAGGAGACGTCGGAGACCCCCAAAGTTACCTAAAGTATGATCAGTGTGACTCGAGAAGTCGATATACCCATGTCCGTCTGTCCGTCTGTCCGTCTGTCCGTCTGTCCGTCTGTCTGTCTGTCCGTCTGTCCGTCTGTCCGTATGAACGCCTAGATCTCAGAGATGGTAAGAGCTAGAGCAACCAAACTTTCAGATAAGATCCCTTGTTAATCCATAGGAGACAAGTTTATTTTATTTTTTTGATATCGGGATTACATAATATAGCTCCCATAGGGGTGTTTCAGAGGACCTCGAAAAAAAGAAAAAGTTTTAGATGAATAATTCGTTTGTTTATAAAGATATCATAACCAAATCTGGCAGTCGGAAGTTTTTTAGAGATCCCCAGCACTGTAGCAAATTTTATCAAAATCGGTTGACTATATGATATATCTCCCATAGGATCGATCGGTCGAAAAAATGTTTTTTTTACAAAATTCGTTGTGTTTCGTTTGGTTTTGATGATATCGGAACCAAATTCGGCAATAGGAAGTTTTTTAGAGTTCTCAAGCACTGTTACAAATTTGATCAAAATCGGTTGACTATATCATATAGCTCCCATAGGACCAATCGATCAAAAAATCGTTTTTTCTACAAAATTCGTTGCGTTTCGTTTGTTTGTAAAGATATTGTTAGCAAATTTTGCATTTTTTTTTTTTTTTTTTTTTTATTATTTTAGTTTCTTACAATTTTAATTTATACAATCTAAAAGAAACAAATTAAGTATGGCACCTAGTACATGTAAACTAATAAGCAATTTTTTTATAATTACACATTGTGTATACACATTAATACTAACCATAAGTTATTTTATCTATTAACTAGATCAGCAGACTTTGTGCGTTTAAGTCTACGCATTATCTGGTCAGTCTGAAGAAGACATGATGCTTCAGCATTGACGTGTGTGCTGAGTCTGTTTTGATGTAACTTTGCACAGCGCGTGATCTCTTCATCGACGGTTGTGATATCGAGATCTCTATGCAGGTCACTGTCACGGACGTACCATGGAGCATTTGTGATTGCCCTAAGCACAATGTTTTGAAATCTTTGGATGATCTGCCGATTTTTTGTTGAAGTGCAACCCCATAGTTGGGCTCCATATGACCAGATAGGCGTAAGGACTTGCTTGTAAAGCATGATTTTGTTAGAAATTGAGAGCGTGGACCTTCTCCCAATTAACCACTTCATTGTGTGAAATTTCTGGTTGAGTTCATTTCTTTTTTCTTTACATGCTCAACCCACCGGAGCTTGGCGTCTAATGTCATTCCAAGATATTTCGCTGTATCGGAATAGGGAATTTGTATACCGTCTAGATATAGCGGCAAATAGCTGATTTTTTTGTTTGTGAAGTCCACATGCACAGATTTAAGATTATTTAGTTTAATTCCCCATTTTCTAGTCCACGCCGTGATTTCATTTAGCCCCGATTGTAACTTTCTTGTGGTTTCCAATTCGGATTTCCCTTCTGCAATTATAGCGGTATCATCTGCGAAGGTGGCTATCTTTGTGTTGCTTGGACTCGGCAAATCGCTTGCGTAAATTATATATAAAAGCGGTCCAAGTACGCTGCCTTGGGGGACTCCAGCCTTTATTGGATATAATTCAGAATAGCTGCTGCCTTGTTTAGTTCTAAAGAATCTGTTGCTCAAATAGGACTCAAGTAACTCTGAGTAACTTTCCGGTAATATAGTTTTTATTTTATATATTAGACCTTCATGCCAAACCTTATCGAACGCCTGTGCTACATCAAGAAATACTATTGAGCAGACTTCCTTTTTCTCCAGAGAGTTTTCAATTATATTGGTTATTCGGTGAACCTGGTCAATAGTAGAGTGATTAGCTCTGAAACCAAACTGATGACTTGGTATCAGACTACTCCGCTCTATTTTTAGCATTATCTTTCTGATTAACAATTTTTCAAATATTTTTGACATCATGGGAAGCAGTGATATGGGTCTGTATGATTTTACATCGCTTGAGTTTTTGCCTGGCTTAAGGATCATTATTACTTCGGAGACTTTCCAAGAAAGAGGTACATATTTCAATTTAAAAGCAGCATTGATAATTTGAGCTAATTTAGCAATAGCTCTAACAGGTAATTCTTTTAGTACTTCAGTTGTTATGAGGTCATATCCTGGTGATTTGCGTGGCTTCAATTCCCTGTAGATAACCTCTATTATTTCTAGCTCTGAGACAGACGTAATAGTGTCTTCAAGACCATTATTTATGGATTGGTCAGGCAGACTAGGAACTGTACAAGCAGTAGTAAAGACGTCTGCCAAGTAGCTGCTAAACAATGCGGTTTTTTCTGCGTCGTCTCTTATCCATACTCCATCTGGACTTTTTAACGGATAGTTTTGTTGAAGTGGCCTTTTCATTTTTTTGGTGCATTTCCAAAGCGAATAGTTTGTTGAGCTGTCGTATGTTAGGTTATGCAAATAATTCTGGAATGCTTCGTTTTTGAATCTCTTTATTTCATGAGATAATTGCTCTGTTAACTGATTTAGCTTTGTTTTGAGCCTAGGGAATCTCGTTTGCTGCCATTTTCGCCTTAGCTTTCTTTTTTCAGTAATAAGATTTCTTATGTAATCCGGATATGAGGAAATAATTTTAAAATTTCTTACAGGAGTACTACTCCAAGCAGACATTTGTATATGTTTTGTAAATGCATGTAGCTCTTCATCAATTTGATCACTACTGAGCATATCTGTAGATAGATCCATGTTGTCGTTTAATATTTTCCTGAAAAAGGACCAATCTGTTAAATTGTTTGATAAGGTAAGCGGTTGATTTTCAAGTACAGTCGTTTCGAAGAGTTTAAGGTATACAGGACTATGGTCAGAGTTGAGTTCATATCCAGATTCTGCTTTGAGTTTTGTCAATGAAATATTTTTGCACACATAAAGGTCAATTAGGTCAGGAATCTTCGTTGGATCGGTTGGCCAATATGTCGGTTCTCCTGAAGACACTACGCGGCATCCAGTTGCTTCGACTGCTTTAAGCAGCTCTCTGCCTTTTGTTGTCGTCAATCTTGACCCCCATATTGTATTTTTTGCGTTGAAGTCACCACCCATAATTAGCCTGTGTGCATATGTGTTAAGAAGTTGTTTATATTGCTGGCTCTTTATTTTGTGTTTTGGTGGGCTGTACACAGCAACAAATGTTAGCTTTTTATTCATTACTTCCGTTGTAACAGAAGTAGCCTGGAATTCTTCTGTTGATATTTTAACATCCTCATATTGTGTTAATGTTTTTTTAATAATTACTGCCGAGCCTCCTCGTGCATTATTGCTAGGGTGAGATGTGTGGTACACGTTATATTGCTGGAAACGAACAAACGAATGTTTCGTAAAATGTGTTTCTGCTACTAGGCACACATCTACGTTTTTTAGACTAAGAACGACTTCTAGTTCTCTTTGTTGTTTTTGAAGACCATTGGCATTCCATAGCATTATATTAAGCGCTTTATTCATTTTGATAATTTTGAGATCTGTTGTTCGAGCTGTGCAAGGCGCTTATCAATTTTGGAATTATGTTTGTCTTGTGCAGTAAGCTTAGCCAATATCTCAGCTAAGACTTTTTGCTCCACCGATGGTATGTTTGCTGATTTTACTGCTTGCGAATATGTTGGCTTATTAAGTCTAGTTGGTTTATTAGTTTTAGCTTCCACTTGTGGAGTTTTTTTTTATTTGGGGTGCCGCGGAGATCTTTGCAGCACTTTCTACGCGCGTTTTATTAGGATTACCAATACTTTTGCTTCTTATTTTTTGAAGTTCCTTTGCGACAACACATCCTCTATAATTGGCCGGATGGTTTTCACCGCAATTACAACATTTCGGTTGCTGAGTGGTTGGTTTTGCGCACTCTTCAGTTTTGTGCTTTCCAGCACATTTGACGCAGCGGGGTGGTTTTCCACAGAAATTTTTTGTATGCCCGAAGGCTTGGCATGATTTACACTGTGGTATTAGTTTAGCGTGCTTTACTGGTTCGATTGTTACTACACATTTTAGAATTGTCTTAATATTGAATATCTTTTCAATATTGTCTTCTGATTCAAAAGTGAGGAGAAATATATCTGTCGGCTCTTTAGTTTTCCATTTGAGCTTGTTGGCAGCATGAAGTGCTAGAAAACCTTGTTCCTTAAGATCTTCCACTATTAATTCTGGCTCGCATGAGTGAGGCAATTTCTTTGCTATAACTTTTATTGGGCGTGTTTGTTTATTTTCATAAGTGTGCCACGGTGTTTTTTCAGTGGTCAGCGTTTTCGTAATATTTCTGTAGTCTCCAGAGTCAAATGTACTGACCTTATATACTCCATTGTTAAGAAGTTTTATTTGGAAATCATTACTGCAGCTAGCCTTGACCGTTTCATACAAAGATTTGTATTTAAGATTACCAGAGACCATAATTGGTGGAGGTCTTTTTGGTTTTGGGGCATGCTCCTGAACTGAGTTTATATTAGACTGTTCAACTGTTGTCGGTTCGTCTATCTCTGGAGAAGATGCTGCTTTACGTTTTTTCAATGGGCGTTTCTTTAGTACCCAATCCGTTTCTTTTTGTAACTCTTCCTCATCAGTGTTGTACTCTGCTGTTTTACAATCATCTATGTGATGTTGAGTAGGTTTTCCATTTGCTGCTTCCACTAGGGTGTTAATTTGGGCTTGAAGTTCCCTGTTTTGTAGTTGCAATTGAGTGCAGAGCGACTCCATTTCAGCTAGCCTGTTGTGAAGACAACGATTGGCGTCTTCTAGCTCTTGGTTCTGATTTCTGCCACCACCCTTGGGTGGGGCATCATTTTGGCTCATCACAGCAACCTAATTCGATTTTGTTGTTGTTTGTTACTGATGTACAATATACGAGTATATCTACTTATAAGCATTAATAATGACTATAGCATAAATCTTAAAGTATACTTTTAGGCATAAAGTTATTTTATTTATTTTTCTAATAAGTTGATACTTAAAGCTTAAAGCTTTTTGAACAGCTATCCAAATAGGTCAAAGTCCAGAGCCCAAGAACAGCTGCGAGGTGCTCCAAGCTTGAACAATTGTTAATGTTTTGATGCGCTGCGCCGCCGCTTATTTGATGATTTTGCTAAATTCAGCAAATATCAGCTTAACGTCTTATCTACCGATTATAAGATGATCAGCATCCACACAATAGAAGTTTTAATGATTTTTAGGCTTTATTGCAAAGTACAAACTTATTAAATTTAAACTTTTAATTGACACTTTGAAATTCAACTTCGTTCATGTTGTCTAGGGTGACCATTCATCCCATATTAGTGTTACCATAGCGTATAAATTTTGCATTAAGAAGTTTTTTAGAGTACCCAAGGACTGCACCAAGTTTGATCAAAATCGGATGGCTATATCATATAGCTCCCATAGGAACAATTGGTCAAAAAAACGCTTTTTTTACAAAATTCGTTGTGTTTCGTTTGGTTTTGAAGATATCGGAACCAAATTTGGCTGTCGGGAGTGTTTTATAGTTCCCAATCAGTGTACTAAATTTGATCAAAATCGGTTGACTATATCACATAGTCCCCATAGGACCGATCGGTCAAAAAAATTGTTTGGTGCAAAATTCGACTGATTTCTTTTTTTTTATGAAAATATCGTAACCAAATTCGCCGAATAAAATATCTTTTGAAGGTTTTAAGCAATGTGTCGGACTTAATTGCAATGTGGTGGTACAGGGTATCCCAAAGTCGTCTGCGCCCGACTTTAACGTACGCCATCTTTATTTATGTTATTGTTCTGGCCTCCACTTGAGCTGATCCAACGAACCCCGCCACAGGCTGTTTTTGTTAGCCGCTCAAAGGAGCCCAAAGGGATAGAACAAGTGGAGAGGTGTGAACCAGCTGAACATTATAAATTGCCAACCTATTTGTTCTCGGAGTTGAGTTTGGGTTGTAGTACCGAGAAGACCCGTTCCAATTGTCTAATCTCCTTAGTGTTTCTGGTTGTTGGTAATTTCGGTAATTAACCCGATTGGGTCTCTCATAGCGGACAACATTGTTTGCTTGATACGGACTGGAGTTATTCGTATATCGATTCCCTGTATAGTTTGATGGTCTTGAATATCTGTCGTTCTGTCTATTATGAGCGACCACTGCTCTTTCAAACTCCTGTTTCTGCCTACGTTCCTGGAAATAAATTTCCCTTTCTTTAATGGCTGCTTCATAAGCCTCTTTTAGCGATGTAGGCCTTAATGACCTAACGAAACTTGCTAACGGTCCCCTTATACCACACGAAAAGGTGGATAAACAGGTTTTTTCGTAAGCCGCTTTCTTGGCTTTAACTATGGTGACTTCCTTTCTAATCTCTACAATTTTCTCATACAAGAGTGACACTGTCAACTCCTTCTGAGTTAGTAGATGTAAATCGCATAGTAATGACGATTCTTCGCGTTTATCCGAGAAGGTAGCTTTTAATTCTTTTTTAATTAGTCGTGCCACGACTTAGACGACTTAGCGCGAAAATAGGCCAAATTCGTGGTCACTTCAAATTGGGAAAAAAATTTTGTACCGACTTTAAATGGCTATAACTCCCAAATTAGACCACTTAGCGAGAGAATAGGCCACATTCGTGGTCACTTTAAATTGGGAAAAAAATTTTTGCACCGACTTATTAAAATTAACGAGACGCCAGCCGCAAATAAAACTTCATTGGCTTTTCCCTCGATTTTGTTTTTTATAGCCCTTAGCAACATTTGACCGTAAGGGGTCTGGTCAGTTCCCTGATTAACAGAAGTATTTCTTCCACATTGGTTATAAACTCGTTAAGAGTTTTTGGGTTTCCCTCGTATGATGGAAGGAAACGAATGGCGTCTGGAATTCAGAGCGAGTCAAAGATTTCCTGTGGATTAAGCAGAGCTTGCTGGGTTGGTGGGAACGCCCGGCTAGAAGTCATTTCGTGCGAGTTGGCTGTAACACTTTAAATGGCTATAACTCCCAAATTAGACGACTTAGAGTAAAAAGAGGCCAAATTCGTGGTCACTTCAAATTGGGAAAAAATTTTTGTACCGACTTTAAGTGGCTATAACTCCCAAATTAGACCACTTAGCGAGAGAATAGGCCAAATTCGTGGTCACTTGAAATTGGGAAAAAAATTTTGTCACGACTTATTAAAATTAACGGGACGCCAGCCGCAAATAAAACTTCACTGGCTTTTCCCTCGATTTTGTTTCTAATAGCCCTTAGCAACATTTGACCGTGGTCAGTTCCCCTGATTAACAGAAGTATTTCTTCCACATTGGTTATAAACTCGTTAAGAGTTTTTGACTATAAGAGCTAGAGATACTAAACTTTACCAGCTGATGCGCATATTTCATCAGAAGATCAAGTTTGTTGAATCATGTCAATATCTTTCCCCGTTCCCCGTAGCAGAGTTTCGCGGTTTTTAGCTAAACCGTTTAATATTTTAATCTGAAACTTAACCCTCCGTTTGGCACATGGGTCCAGCCAGACCCTTTTCATTTTAAATTGTATTTTTAACACACTTCTAATTGAGCAATCATCTTGCAATTTTCTGACTTTTCCTAAAAAAGACTTAATGAATAAGACGAATACTATTGTCAATTCATCAAAATTATTAATTAATATATATAATCATCTTCAAAATAAACCGTAAAATGCATAAAAAAAAAAAAAAATTTACCTGTGTTTTAACCATTTTCTACCTAGGTTTTTTTTTTTTTTTTATCTGTAGATCAAATTGAACATATGCGAAAGGCATTGAGTAAAAGAAGTAATGCAAAATTTATACCTGTGCGTGATATAAATGACCGTGAATGAACGTCCAAAATCGACAATTCCCATACATTTGTATGGAAATATATAGGGGTCTGTCTGGACCCATGTGCCAAACCAAAGGTTATCGGAACATGTGCCAAACGGAGGGTTAACAAAGAGATGCGTTGTGGTTACATGCATCTGTGTGTCAGAAATAAACAAAATCGGACAATTACAACAAGTTATAATATAAATATACATAAATGTAAAAATTTCACCTCCACTTGCCTATAAACTGCGTCAATTTTTGACTCTACGTAATAATATAATAGTAAAAATGTAATACAGTCGGACGGTGCCCGACAGTGTAATACCCTGTACCTTTTTTTCAAAAAAGATTTATTCCTGCATATTCTTACTAAGAATTTCTAATTGGAACATTTTTTTGTTGGTGCAAAACTATATTGATACCTATAAGTTCCGCAAATTTTAACCGATTTTGAGGAAAATCGAAATTTACGTCAAAGGAGTTATTTAAAGTATATGGGGTAAGTTTCAAGGGGATATGTTGAAGGGTGTGGGAGAAAACACGGTAAATCGATTGCGGGGGGTGGGGGGGCTGCATTGATAAAATTTGGATGTGGATTTGTTTATTAGAGGCACATGAATCAGCTTACCAAAATTGGTGGTTCTAGGTCATTTGTTACTATTATTACGTAGATTCAAATATTGACGCAGTTTATAGGCAAGGGGAGGTGAAATTTTTTAGACTATAACTTTTGTTGTAATTGTTCGATTTTGATTATTTTTGACACACAGATGCATGTAATCACAACGCATCGCTCTGTTAAGTTTCAGATTAAAATATTAAAGGGTTTGGCTAAAAACCGCGAAACTCTGCTACGGGGGAACGGGGAAAGATATTGACATGATTCAACAAACTTGATCTTCTGAGGAAATATGCGCGTCAGCTGGTAAAGTTTCGTATCTCTAGCTCTTATAGTCTCCGAGATCTAGGTGTTCATACAGACGGACAGACGGACAGACGGACGGACGGACAGACGGACAGACGGACAGACGGACAGACGGACGGACAGACGGACATGGCTCAATCGCTACCCGAGGTTATGATAAGCATTTTGGTATAAAGGACTTGGGGTCTGCCACGCCTCCTTCTTGCCGTTACATACATTGCACAAATCTAGTATACCCTTTGTACCTATAGGTACAGGGTATAACAAATGATCTAGAACCACCAATTTTGGTAAGCTGATTCATGTGCCTCTTATGAACAAATCCACATCCAAATTTTATCAATTAAGCCCCCCACCCCCCGCAATCGATTTACCGTGTTTTCTCCCACACCCTTCAACATATCCCTTTGAAACTTACCCCATATACTTTAAATAACAGGAATAAACCTTTTTTGAGAAAAAAGGTACAGGGTATTGCACTGTCGGGCACCGCCTCGACTGTATTACATTTTTGTACCCTGTACCTATAGGTACAAAGGGTATACTAGATTTGTGCAATGTATGTAACGCAAGAAGGAGGCGTGGCAGACCCCAAGTCCTTATACCAAAATGCTTATCATAACCTCGGGTAGCGATTGAGCCATGTCCGTCTGTCCGCCTGTATGAACACCTAGATCTCGGAGACTATAAGAGCTAGAGATACGAAACTTTACCAGCAGATGCGAATATTTCCTCAGAAGATCAAGTTTGTTGAATCATGTCAATATCTTTCCCCGTTTCCCCGTAGCAGAGTTTCGCGGTTTTTAGCTTAACCGTTTAATATTTTAATCTGAAACTTAACAGAGCGATGCGTTGTGGCAACATGCATCTGTGTGTCAAAAATAAACAAAATCGAACAATTACAACAAAAGTTATAGTCTAAAATGTAAAAATTTCACCTCCCTTTGCCTATAAACTGCGTCAATATTTGACTCTACGTAATAATAGTAACAAATGACCTAGAACTACCAATTTTGGTAAGCTGATTCATGTGCCTCTAATGAACAAATCCACATCCAAATTTTATCAATGCAGCTCCCCCACCCCCCGCAATCTATTTACCGTGTTTTCTCCCACACCCCTCAACATATCCCCTTGAAACTTACCCCATATACTTAAAATTACTCTTTTGACGTAAATTTCGATTTTCATCAAAATCGGTTAAGATTTGCGGAACTTATAGGTATCAATATCGTTTTGCACCAACAAAAAAAGTTCCAATTGGAAATTCTTAGTAAGAATATGCAGGAATAAATCTTTTTTGAGAAAAAAAGGTACAGGGTATTACACTGTCGGGCGCCGCCTCGACTGTATTACATTTTTCTATATATTTTTGTGTATATATTAACATATACATATGGGCATTTCCCAGAAAATCGTTACCAAGGGGCACAACTTTAAAGTTGTAAAAACTGTATATATTTGTTAATGGAATAATCGGCTATATATTATACGTTAAATTTGAGTTCGGAAGAATTTGAGATAAAATTTACCATTCATATTGCAATCAAATTCGGTTTATTGCTTAAATACTACAAAAAAAATGTTTGATTGCCAAATTTGGTTGCGGTTGCAAAAGACGAATTTTGCACTAAACATGTTTTTTTGACCGATCAGTTCTATGGGGCTATATGATATACTCAAAAAATTTTTATTAATTTGGTACAGTGCTTGGGAACTAAAAAAACTTGCGTCTGCCAAATTTGGATACGATATCTTAATAAACAAACGAGAAGTCCATAAAAAGTTTTTAGTTTTACCACCATACCATAGCAGAAAAAAAATTAGTAGGTTCAAGGCAGCTATATCGATTTTATAAAACCTTTACAATAGAGTGCTCCAAACAAATGCAAATTTCGCAAGTCTTCTAAAGAGCTCAAAATATGAGTAGAAATCGATTTTCACCTTAATAGCTTAAAAACAACAAAGTTGGTGCAAATCGGACAGATCGGCTATATTGCAGCAATAAGGAATATTGGGCCGAACCGGGCGAAACTTTGTAGATCGTCTTGGGGGCTCAAAATATGGTGCAATTATCTCAATATTTTAAGATTTATTTAAAAAAAGTGGCCAAAAGTGCATAGTAACGATCGGTAAAAAAATATTTTTCGTGCAAAATTCAATGTATTTCATTTGTTTATAAAGTTATCGTCGCAAAATTTTTTATTTTTTTTCCTCTTAGTGCTCCTTCAGCGAGCTTAGGGCTTCTACAAGAACTTTCCACCGGACTCTGTTAGGCGCAGTTAGCTTTGCTGTGTCCAAGCTGATGTTGTGTAGGGACAATTCGTTTAGTATTGTACGTCGCCAGGTTGCCTTTGGTCATCCCACTCGTCTGCTTCCTTGCGGGTTCCATTCCAGGGACATCCTGACAATGCTGCTTCGATGTTTCCTGAGAGCATGGTCAATCCAACGCCACTTGCGTGTTCTTATCGCGGTGCCGATAGGAACTTTACTTGTACAGTGCCATAGTTCTGCGTTTGATATCCGATTGGGCCAGAAAATCCCGCATATAATCATTAGGCACTTGTTGACAAATGACATCATTCTTGGCGGGGTCAGCCACGTCTCGCTGCCGTACAATAGGGTGGATTTGACGCACGCATTGAAGATTCGCAGCTTTGATCTTCAAATGCTGATAGCGGTTTGTTAAGACGATTCTCCATATCCTCAACCACCCCAACACTGGTGGATATTGTGGTACCAAGGTATGAGAAGCTATCGACAAAGTCGATAGTGTTCCCGCAGATAGTTATGCTACCTTGGCTGTTGTAGTTGAGGCGCATCGCTTTGGTTTTGGATGCGTTTATTGAGAGCCCAACTTGCTGGCAAGGATCTCGAGGTCATTCGCTTTGGCTTGGACATCACTAAGTTTATGAGAGATGAGGCATATGTCATCCGCGTAGTCCAGGTCTTCCAAATGACGAGTGAGACTCCACGTAATCCCACGCCTAGACCTGCATACATCGTCGCCAAATTTAGCGTTTGGTAATTTTTAACAGTGCATAAGCATTGTACCAAATTTTAACAAAATCGCTAGACTATATCATATACATACTCGCAATAGGAATGATATGTAAAAAAAAACATTTTTAGTGCAAAATTTTTTTTTTTTTGCCTTTAAAGATATCGTAACCAAGTTGGCAATTTTTGAGTAATTAAGCAATGAACCGGATTTGATTGCAATGTGATTGAACACGCTATCTTAATGTACTCCATCTTTTTTTATAATAGCAGAAAAAAAATGTAACGTTCGCAACGTAACGTGCGCAACGATGAATTCTGCAATTTTGGATAAACCTGAACACATATAGTCAACAACTGACCCAATTTGAAATTCTCAATTATTCTTCGTTCTTTTTCGTAATTTGATTTTTTTTGGTTACTACGCAAAATTCGCAGAAAATGGCACAAATGCACGTTAACTTCCAAAACTACTTCCGTTTTTTGTAACGTATGCAACGGCACTTTAGTTTTAGATCTAAAAGCGGATTTCATCAGATCCGATTAAAAGAATCTGATATCGAGGGCCGGCTACCTTTCAGAGAGCATTGGATAATATTCTGCATGAACATATCGGAAATTCATGCTACGTCTACATTGACGACATAATTGTGTTCGCCAAAAACGAAGCGGATCACATAAAAAACCTTGAAAAAATATTTGAGACCCTAGAAAGGGCCAATGTCAGATTACAGTTAAATAAATGTGCATTTTTCAAGCAGGAAGTTAATTTCCTGGGATTTACAATTTGCGGCGACGGAGAGGAGAAGATGGCAGAGTGGGAAAAAATGTTTCGAATAAGTTAAAAATTAATATTAAGGGCGAAGTCCTAGAAGCATTTAAAAAATTAAAAGAATCTTTGGTCTCTCAGGAATGGATCCTCAGATACCCGGATTTCAATAAGGAATTCAACCTTACTTCCGATGCTTCGAACTACGCCATTGGTGCAGTTCTTGAACAAGGCGGAAAGCCAATAACGTTCATATCTAGAACATTAAATAAAACTGAAGAAAATTATGCCACTAATGAAAAAGATATGTTGGCAATAGTTTGGGCTTTACAAAGCCTTAGATTTTACCTTTACGGTAAAGCAAGAGTAAATATTTTCACGGATCACCAACCGTTACCCTTTGCTCTTAGTAATAAAAATCATAATGCTAAGCTTAAGTGATGGAAAAGTTATATCGAAGAATATAACTACACCATAAAATATTAACCAGGCACAACAAATGTTGTAGCTGATGCTCTATGTCGTATCCCAAACGAGAAAAAGCCCGAAGAAATTAATACGTCAACGACGTACAGTAATTCTGACTCGTCTAAAATTGATAGCGATGCCGCTACAATGCACAGTGATGAGAGTTCATCACATGAGTTGATTCCGACTATGGAAGCACCAATAAACGTTTTCAAGAAACAAGTATTCTTACTTAATGGTGAGCACATTGCGACTAGACGAAACTATACCGAGGACGACCTAATAAAAATTCTGAAAGAAAGACTTGATCCAAAACTCGTTAACGGCTTATTTACAGCCGAAAGTATAATGGGAAAGATCCAAAATATATTTCCTGCACATTTCGGATTGTACAAGGTTAGGTATACCCAAAAAAAGGTCGAAAACGTCAATGACATTGACAAACAGCGTGCTCATAGAAATCATATAGAAAACAAATTACAGATATTGTCAAAGTATTTTCATCCACAAATGGTAAAAAATTAAAAGCCATAGTTAAGGACTGCACAGAATACAAGCAGTCAAAATATGACAGGCATCCCATGAATTCTGAAATACAACAGACTCCCATTCCAACTTATCCAGGACAAATAGTCCATATAGACCTGTTCATAGCGCAAGATAACATAGTGCTTACAGGAATAGATAAATTTTCCAAGTACGCACAAAAAAAAGGGTAAAATCCAAGACAGCAGCAGATCTGAAGATTCCATTAAGAGAGCTTTTAATAGCTTTTGGAATTCCCAAACTTGTCATTTAGGACAACGAAAGAGCTCTAGGTAGCGAATCAATTAAATTTTTGTTGAGAGATCAACTAGGAGTGTAAATTTATACCACACCACCTTATAATTCGAAGAGCATTTGACAAATAGAAAGATTCCATTCGACTTTAACGGAAACAATTTGATGCTATAGAGCAGAGGATCAGGAAAAGGATTTTGCAGACTTATTATATAAGGCAGTACAAGAGTACAACCTTTCTATACATTAGCCAGCAGACGAATTCTTTGGCATAGGAGCTCGGGAAAGCCCTCAATTGCAAGAAGAAAATACGAAGAATATAACAAAAAAATTAAAAGACAAACAAGTAAAAGATCTAACATACCATAATAATAAGAAACAGACCCCAAAAACATACACTGTATAGGATAACAGGTATGTTCGTCAAGATAAACAAAAGATTAGGAAACAAAATTTCTTCCAAGTACAAAAAAGAAATTATTAAATCGAACGGAAACACAATAATAATCACAGAATCCGGAAGAGTCGTGCATAAAGGCAACATTAAGACTTAGTTGACAGACCTTTTCTTTTTAGGTTGACCCTAATACCACTTGGCACGACTGAAACGACCATAATGGACTATACGAACTAACAGGTTGGCAGCAAAGGAGGAGGGAACTCTTAAGATAATACATATTTTGACATAACTCAGTTCAACCATGCTGTAGAAAGAATTGAATTTTTGATACAGAATTTTACAGTTGACCACCCTCTCTATACAATTTTAAACTATGACATTGAACAAGTCAAATTAGATTTACAAAAACTAACACCGTTAAATAAACACAAACGTTCGATTAACGCTCTAGGCTGAAAATAATAAAAGACGAATTATCAAATATCGTCTATGCAGTGGATTTGGCAAAGTCAAATATAGTACACGCAGTTATTTTGTCGAAGAATAAAATTGGAATGATTGAAAAATTAATTTTGAATGAAGACACGCTGTTTGCAAGCAGCGCAGAACTTTTGGAATTTGCTAAGATAAAAATGTTCACAAATGGCAAAGAAATCATTACATCAGTACATCATTAGTATTCAGAACCTAGAAAAAACTGTTTGCAAGGCTATGATTGTAAAGCCAGTAAAATGAATTGACAAGATAATTAATATAAGTTTTGAAAACATAATTCAATGTAATAATACACTATACGCTATAAAAAAAAGATGTGACAGTTATAACGAGAAGATAGTATGTAAAAGAGAAAATTTGTTAGATCTAAGCAACGACCGCTGCATTACGCCAATACTCAAAGGAAAGACACCAAGCTGCACCATGGTTAACAACCAACACATACCGAGCTTCGAAGAAGCTCTATTGCTGAAAAATTTCGTCGGCAACATTTTGATTGATAATGAGACACTGAGCCTACATTGTCAAGTACCATAACTCCACAATTATCGTAAACGGACAAATATTTAAGAGCGTCGAAATTGAAACCGCCGACCCAGCACCACCATTGTTACAGTTGATAGGCGAGAGATGAAGTACTCTCCTTACAAATGATGCGAGCGCTGCACGAAGAACATCTCCCCTTTAAAAGAGGAGCAACAAATGAATTTGATCGTGGCACTCATGTTGTTGACACTTATAGCAACATGCGCCTTATTTTGCAAATTAAAAAATGTGCATTTGGCAACAGAGCCCGCACCAAATACAAGACGCTGGTACTAGGTACCAATTCCAGAAGTACGCTACATCATAACGAACGAGGACGCTCGCTTTTAAGGGGGAAGGAGTTAACGCCACACATCACTTTTCACCTAAATCCTACACTACTGCAGGCATTGAGCATCGTCAGCGGCTGGACCCTAGGTGACAATCAACAGCAGCGACAGAGAAGCTGTAAACATAAACATCGTCAGCGGCTAGACCCTAGGTGACGATCAACAGCAGTGACAGAGCAGCTATAAACATAAACATTGGCGGCGGCAGCGCAGCGTTAGCATAAACAACTGCAGACAGTAGAGTCAGCAGTTATTACTTATAAATATAACTTTTAGAACATTAAGACGATCAGTTTTGTGACAGAAGACTCTTAATATTGAATACAGTTTTTTTAACACAAATCAAACTCTATTTGAATAATTGGCACCCGAGCAGGGACCGAGTGAAAAGTAACTTTTCTTCGCGTAAACGGTGTACTCGTAAAACTAACGTCCAAATTGGTATAGTAAGATTACCTAAAACGGTGAAGGTAAAAGTTTAACGAATTCGTGGTCTAAACCCTTTTACCTTGTCTGTGCCAGAGACAAGAAAAAAAAACCGTGGGACGTAAAATAAAATACGAAAAAAAAAAACGTGCATACCCCTGTCTTCGACAGGCGTGAAAAATAAAAAAAATAATAAAAATAATCAACAAATCGTTGCCTCGTATGCAAGCTCCGCGCCCAGACGAACCCGGATTAAAGTACTCTACGCAGGATTCCCAGTAGGCCACAGCAGCCAAAAAGGAAGACATCAGCTTGAGTCGCGGGAAGGATGCGCCGTACAATTATATTAATGTAAGCGATCAGAAAAAAATTAAGATAAAAAATATAAAAATAATTAAGAAAGAAAATAAAATTTTAAACTGAAATAAAAAAAAAAAAATCAAGAAAAAATAAGTAGAAATTGCCCAAATAAAGAAAAAGTTAAAAGAAAACGAAATTAAAAATAAAATATACTTGATAATAGCGCATAAGTAATTTAAATACACAATTTATACAAATTATATGTTTAATTTGAATACACCTTATACAAATTATATTTTTGATTTAAATACACCTCAAATTATATTTTCTCAAATTTTAAATTTGGTTATCTATTGAATTTTTACTGCCCTATTGTCCGTCCGCATTTCTATACAAACAAAATGGCAAACGAAAATAATTCGCGTCACTTGAATTTGGGACCCAGTACAAGCTCAGCAGCCGGCGTACAAACGCTAGGCGCTCAGCAGCTGGAGAGCACGGTTCTCGCTATTGTTAAGAATGTGTTAAGTGCGGGAGGCGGACAGTTAATTAAAGACGTACTGAACCCAGAGACGCATTATGTTAATGAGAGTATAGGTCTCGAACACGCGAATAACGTCTCTGATCACGACTTTTAAGATAATACATATTTTTGACATAACTCACTTCAACCATGCTGTAGAAAGAATTGAATATTTGATACATAATTTTACAGTTGACCACCCTCTCTGTACAATTTTAAACTATGACATTGAACAAGTCAAATTAGATTTACAAAAATTAACACCGTTAAATAAACAAAAACGTTCGATTAACGCTCTTGGTACCATATGGGAGCCCAGATCATCATGATCACTTTATATTAAAGGAAAAATTGAAGGAGCAATTGAGAAACAATAACAACCAAGTAATAATCAATAAACAAATTAATTGTTTCATTAACGACCTAACAAATATTACAAGAGAAATTTTGCACTCGGTAAGAAAGACTACAAGTCTTTTTAACGTAGAGATTTTAAGGGTAAAATTTAAGCTGCAAATAATAAAAGACGAATTATCAAATATCGTCTATGCAGTGGATTTGGCAAAGTCAAATATAGTAAACGCAGTTATTTTGTCGAAGAATGAAATTGGAATGATTGAAAAATTAATTTTGAATGAAGACACGCTGTTTGCAAGCAGCGCAGAAATTTTGGAATTTGCTAAGATAATAAAAATTTCCACAAATGGCAAAGAAATCATTACATCAGTACATTATTAGTATTCAGAAACTAGAAAAAATGTTTGCAAGGCTATGATTGTAAAGCCAGTAAAATGAATTGACAAGATAATTAATATAAGTTTTGAAAATATAATTCAATGTAATAATACACTGTACGCTATAAAAAAAAGATGTGACAGTTATAACGAGAAGATAGTATGTAAAAGAGAAAATTTGTTAGATCTAAGCAACGACCGCTGCATTACGCCAATACTCAAAGGAAAGACACCAAGCTGCACCATGGTTAACAACCAACACATACCGAGCTTCGAAGAAGCTCTATTGCTGAAAAATTTCGTCGGCAACATTTTGATTGATAATGAGACACTGAGCCTACATTGTCAAGTACCATAACTCCACAATTATCGTAAACGGACAAATATTCAAGAGCGTAGAAATTGAAACCGCCGACCCAGCACCACCATTGTTACAGTTGATAGGCGAGAGATATACCTTTTATGAAGTACTCTCCTTACAAATAATCTTGCAAATTAAAAAATGTGCATTTGGCAACAGAGCCCGCACCAAATACAAGACGCTGGTACTAAGTACCAATTCCAGAAGTACGCTACATCATAACGAACGAGGACGTTCGCTTTTAAGGGGGAGGAGTTAACGCCACACATCACTTTTCACCTAAATCCTACACTACTGCAGGCATTGAGCATCGTCAGCGGCTGGACCCTAGGTGACAATCAACAGCAGCGACAGAGAAGCTGTAAACATAAACATCGTCAGCGGCTAGACCCTAAGTGACGATCAACAGCAGTGACAGAGCAGCTATAAACATAAACATTGGCGGCGGCAGCGCAACGTTAGCATAAAGAACTGCAGACAGTAGAGTCAGCAGTTATTACTTATAAATATAACTTTTAGAACATTAAGACGATCAGTTTTGTGACAGAAGCCTTAGTTTTAAGTTCAAGTTTGTTTCCATATTTGTAGAACTAAGCAAGACCTTAGTCCTAATATTGAATAAAGTTTTTTTTTAACACAAATCCAACTCTATTTGATTAATTTATATAAACAGCACCTTTCATTTCGTTTTATTCTCTTTTCGTATTTTTTTATTTTTTTTATTTCAGTTTAAAATTACAAGTACTAGGATCATCCCGGTACGTAATCCGACTGCGCCAGTTACAATAGTTGAGGGTTATCTCCAGTAGTCCCGTGGTCCAACGTTGAGCGTTTATTGGATGGTCCTAGGTGTGTTTGTTGGTTCTTGTTTTATTTAAACTGTAAATTAATTTGTTTTAAGGTTATTTTAAATAGCTTAGACACGTCTGGTTTCTTGGTTTGTAAAAATACAAGTGAGTTTATTAATTATTTCTCTTTTACAAAAAGCCCCAACTTAGAACTAGGAACTACATATTATGCAGCGGTCAGCATTCTGCGCCGTCCCACTTGAGTTGAGTCCAACGACCGTTGATGTACGAATTTGCGTACTCAGCACTTCCCGTGTAAGTTGGCCGTTGTTGTTGTTGCTGTTGCGCTGACTGCAACAATGTGGCCTAAGCATGGGTGGCGTTAGTGCATGGGTGGCGTTAGTTGTTAGGGGGTGCCATACCGGCATAGGCCTAGCATAACATAACATAAGCATTGAGTGCCGCATGCAAGAATTAACATTAGTACAGATACTTTAACATTTATTGTAAAGTTAACACTGCCGTCACTTCAGCGCACATTTCCTGTTGAATACTGAGGCAGTTGTTGTTTCAGGCGCAGCTCTCGAAGCTGCTATTATAGTATAGCTGTAAGTAGTTGTTGTTGTTAGCTGGGGTATTTGGCGCAGTCGCTATCGCTACTTGAGAGCACTTTCCTTAGCGGCGATTAAGACGGTGCGCCAAGTTCGTACTGCACGGAACTGGCCCAGAAACGAAAATTCCTTAAATTTCAATAAATTAAGGGAAGTTTTCACGTACTGCACTTTCACACATATATCTTTTCACGCGTATATATATATAATTATAAAGATTTGATTATGAAATAAATATATATATATGTGCGCGAAATCAAATAAGAAAACTGCGAACTACAGACTGCACTTGTGCACTATCAAACTAAAACTGACCTTCGTTAACATTAAGCATGACTACCTAAGCTAACCTTTCAAATCATCATTAGGCTCGCGCCTAACATGCTAACAGCATAATCGCATGATTAAGAGTGGTCATTGACCCCCTAAAGAGCGCACTTACTAACTAAGAGAGCTTTAACGGTTCTTAAAGTTCGTTTCAAAGCTTAGTTTTTTATGCCTATTTTAAAATATATAAATGTAACGACTTTTTGGATCTTATAGTTTACCTAGATCCACATGGCCACTACACATATTAGCAGGACAATAGAATAAAATTATAAGAATATTATATCTATATATATGAAAAGAAGTTACATTTCCTTGGTGATCTTATAACTCAAGAGCCGCCGAACCGAGTTTAGAGTTCGTTCCCATCTATGAGGAGGTGGTTTGTGTGAAGCTTGTTCACAGCTGTTTGGCGGTGCATTAATATTGTTATCTGCTATCATGTTATTCCGAGATCAACACCAACTGATGAAATTAATGAATGTTTGAAAAGTTCATTTTTGTGGGCACACGTACAAAGGCTTTCGTTGACGACCAATATGCGTGTACTTCTTCAAAATGGCTCATCAGCAAGTGAGTTTTCAAAGCAATTGCTGAAGATTGGCGATGCAAAAATTACAAGTGATAAAAATGGGTTTTATCACGTTACCGAATAACTTTTGCATAATTGTATCATCAAAACAAGAACTCATTGATCGCGTTTTTCCAAATATTGTTCAAAATTACAATAACCATGATTGGTTACGAGAATGTGCAATTTTAGCACCAAAAAATATCAATGTCAATGAAATCAATTTCCACATCCAGGAAAAATTGCCAGGTGATTCGGTAAGGTATAAATCCATTGATACTGCTATGAATGATGAAGACGCAGTCAATTATCCGGTCGAATTTTTAAATTCTTTGGAACCACCAGGCATGCCACCGCATAATTTGAATTTGAAAGTTGGTTTATCGATTATACTTCTCCGAAATCTTAATGCACCGAATCTTTGTAATGGGACGAAACTTTCAGTGAAGAAACTGATGCCAAATTTCATTCAAGCAACAATTCTCACTGGCAAAGCAAAAGGTGAAATTGTACTAATACCGCGCATCCCATTAATACCAACGGACATGCCATTCGAATTTAAACGTCTTCAAAATCCTGTTCGGCTATCTTCTGCTATGACCGTTTAAAGCCCAAGGGCAAACGCTCCAGGTGTGTGGAGTTAATTTAGAGGAAGCTTGCTTGTCTAACGTTCAACTGTACGTTGCATCTTCGAGAGTTGGAGCGCCGAAAAATTTGTTTATTTATGCACCATAAATATAAAAATGATTTCATTTTATTTTGTACATTATTGTGTTTAGAAATCAAATCTTTTTAGCAATCAATATTTTGCGTAGCGAAGCGCGCCGGGTAACGCTAGTACTTTTATAAACAGAAAATCAAAATTATCTATAAAAGATGGCGTACGTTAAAGTCGGGCGCAGACGACTTTGAGATACCCTGTACCACCACATTGCAATTAAGTCCGACATATTGCTAAGACCTCCAAGAGATATTTTATTCGACAAATTTGGTTACGATATTTTCATAAACAAACAGAAATCAGTCGAATTTTGCACCAAACAATTTTTTTGACCGATCGGTCCTATGGGGACTATATGATATAGTCAACCGATTTTGATCACATTTGGTACAGTGCTTGGGAACTCTAAAAAACTTCCGACAGCCATATTTGGTTCCGATATCTTCAAAACCAAACGAAACACAACGAATTTTGTAAAAAAAATGTAAAACAGTCGAGGCGGTGCCCGACAGTGTAATACCCTGTACCTTTTTTCTCAAAAAAGATTTATTCCTGCATATTCTTACTAAGAATTTCCAATTGGAACATTTTTTTGTTGGTGCAAAACGATATTGATATCAATCCGTATGAACGCCTAGATCTCAGAAATGGTAAGAGCTAGAGCAACCTAACTTTCAGATTAGATCCCTTATTAATCAATAGGAGACAAGTCTATTGTATTTTTTTGATATCTGGATTACATTATATAACACCCATAGGGGTGTTTCAGAGGACCTCGAAAAAAAGCAAAAGTTGTAGATGGATAATTCGTTTGTTTGTGAAGATATTGTAACCAAATTTGGCATTAAGAAGTTTTTTAGAGTTCCCAAGCACTGCACCAAGTTTGATCAAAATCGGTTGACTATATCTTATAGCTCCAATAGGAACGATCGGTCAAAAAAACGCATTTTTTACAAAATTCGTTGTGTTTCGTTTGGTTTTGAAGATATCGGAACCAAATTTGGCAGTCGGAAGGTTTTTATAGTTTCCAATCAGTGTACTAAATTTAATCAAAATCGGTTGACTATATCATATAGCTCCCATAGGACCAATCGGTCAAAAAAACCGATTTTTATACAATATTTGTTGTGTTTCGTTTGTTTATGAAGTTATCGGCACTCGGAAGTTTTTTAAAGTTCCCAAGCACTGTCCCAAATTTAATCAAACTTGTTTGACTATATCATATAGTCCCCATAGGACCGATCGGTCAAAAAAATTGGTTGGTGCAAAATTCGACTGATTTCTGTTTGTTTAAGAAAATATCGTAGCCAAATTTGCCGATTAAAATATCTTTTGGAGGTCTTTAGCAATGTGTCTGACATAACTGCAATGTAGTGGTACAGGGTATCCCAAAGTTGTCTGCGCCCGACTTTAACGTACGCCATCTTTCTCTCTATCTCCGCCGAGAAATATTACTGAAAGCTCTATTAGTTCACGATGACATTTCTACCAATCGTTTTAGTTAATTCAGATCAGTAAAGTCTAGCAGTTCGTTAATTTAGGCATGCTAGCGTTTCTGTATCCTCTCGGGATCGACATTTTTCAAGTTTTCTCGGAACTTTTTAAATAGCGGAATGTCAGGGCTCGTAGTGACTTGGCTAATTTTTGCTTCAAATACGCCTTTTAATACCAACTCGTTGTCGTGACGGCGGCAAGCAAAAACGAGCATTTCTTTACTCATTTTCTGTTCGAAAAACACACTGAGTTAATCTTTATGATCGTACGAAATAGTAACTATCGGTAGACGTTCTTCTTTAGATTTTCGTGCATCTAAAGCTGGTAAGAGTTTGCCATTCCAGTGGATAGTAACATTATCCGGTACCTCGTTTTGAAAATTAACTTTTATAGCTTCTGCGCGCTCTTTTCGCTTTTCTGTACGAATTCTTTGAATTGAGGACTTATAGGATATTCGTCAGTGTTATGTCCAAGCGCTTCAATAGTTGCTTCAATAATAAATACAGAACTGACACCTGTCTAAAGCTGTGCCACTATTTTCGGAGCTATGAAATTTTTCCTCATAAAAGTCTTAGACTGTGTGCTCTCGGTAGAGGTGGGCAAGTTTTCTTGAAAATCCATTATTTCAGATTCAATAGACGAATTTTCTTGTGACACTTTATTTGAAATGGTTTTGACATCATTGAAACACAATAAGAGGATATGCGTTTGAAACAAAATACGTTTTTTTTTTGGACACCCTAATGTTCATATATTGAGAAAAAATTATACTATTTCAAGGAAAAACGCTTATTTTCCGATGAAAATTTCATTCACTTACTAATCAACTGCACATTTGTGGTTCTAGAAAAAATCAAATTTAAAATTTATATTCGCTAAGCTCAATAACCGCAACTAATAAAATTTATTTTTCAGATAGTTCAGATTCTTATGGAAGGTGAACAGCATGTTGAGGCTTCATGTATTAAGCGATATGCAGACATAATTTTTAATTTACACCGCCGTTATGTTGACAAAGTTAAAGAAAATAATTTATTGCGTCCTAAAATCCTTTTGGCTGAGAAAAAACTGCGTTCATCTTTAGAGATGAACACCATATCTGAAGAGACTATGGATAAACTGAAAGACTCTCTTGGAGAAGCATGGAAAGAATCCGATGCTTCAGCTGTGCGTGAGCAATTACTACACGAGAAGCTACAAGAAGTGCTTATGAAATGCGAAGGTTTAGCTGAAAAAAATTCGAGAAAAGCTGATGATGCAACTGAGTAAGCACAAACATTCATTATTAATAATAGGTGTACAGGGTATTATAGCCATAATTAGAAATAATAAATAACAATCCAAAAGGTTATTCAACGAAAACAAAAGATAACACTAGTCGACGATGAAAAATCTCCAGAAATGAGACTTATATTTTATGTTAGGGTAATGTTTCAGCGTTAAAAATTCGGTTTTTTTATCCTCCCATAGCTTGTTTTTTTTATGACTATTTAAGTGAAAAATTCAATTTTTCAAAATACGGTTGCACATATGAGGTCATAAAAACTGTACTAATTCGAATTTTATCATTATTTTTTTTTTCAAAAGTAGAGATTACTATCTTTCCAAAATGCTCCAAATCATAAAAATTGGAAACCTTAAGAAAAAACTATAGCTTTTCTATATTTGGAACTTTTACATAAAGTAGTAGTCATTACCTTACAAATAAGTCCTTTTTCATGAAATTCGAACTATCCATTGAACACCAGCAGTTCAATGAATCACCATGAGTACACGAAATCTCACGATTTCACCAAAAACTATAGCTGAAAGTGTGTGACTTTTTGTACAAATATCGCTATTTCTTTCAGAAAACTTCGTAGACACTTAAGTTAGCTATTTTATGTTATTGGTCATGATATGTAG
The DNA here is from genome assembly GCA_018150985.1 of Chymomyza costata. Taxonomy (NCBI): domain Eukaryota; kingdom Metazoa; phylum Arthropoda; class Insecta; order Diptera; family Drosophilidae; genus Chymomyza; species Chymomyza costata. The sequence goes on along the minus strand of JAECWU010000488.1, from coordinate 471,924 downwards.
ATGCGATTTCTATATAGTTTCGTCTTTTTATGGTAAAAAATGACTGACTTATTGAAATTTTAGTAAAAACGAAAAATATAATTTTTTTCGAAGGATTTTTTTGTCACTTTCAACTGCATTTAAGCTCTTGAACTTTTGGAACTTTTACATAAAGAAGAATTCATTACCTATCAAATAAGATCTTTTTCATGAAATTCGAACTATCCATTGAACACCAGCAGTTCAATGAATCACCATGAGTACACGAAATCTCACGATTTCACCAAAAAAATTTAATACAGTCGAGGCGGTGCCCGACAGTGTAATACCCTGTACCTTTTTTCTCGAAAAAGTTTTTTTCCTGCATATTCCTTCTAAGAACATTCCAATTGGAATTTTTTTTTGTTGGTGCGAAATAGAGGTCTGCATGGCTACATTCACTTCTACTCACATAGTACTATATAGTACTATGTGGTACTCACAAATACTCTACTCAAAATTTTACAGTACCCCATTTTTACAGTACCCAAAGAAGTGAATATTCATGCATGCTGTCTTTTTAACATAAGCACAGGCAAAATGTTATGAGAACATTGAGTATAGAAGTGTACAAAACGAGCATACATGCATATGTATGTACGTGAGTAGCTGTTGCTGCAAAAAAATTCAAAGCAGAGAAAACAAAGCCGGCGCAATTAACATTTGGAAACTGTGTGTATGTGTTGTAGTAAATTGATCTGTTTTAGAGCTACAGAATTAGGTGTTGGCTTATTTGTTTGCGTTTGTATACTTTTATTTTTTTTTTAATTATGTATATGACTTTTTTCTTTAAAACATTTTGCAAATCAATAAAGCAAATAATAATGTGTAACAATAATTTTTTTTCTTTAAAACAAAAAAATGAAATTTAATTGACTTGAATTAATAGAAAACATGTTGCAATAATAATAATGTGAAAGTATTATTTAATTATAAAATAAATATATTACTCTAAATTAAAGTATTTTAAATATTAAAAATATTAAAGAATTATGTGTTAAACCAAAGAACATACAACATAAAACGCATATATGTTTTTGTGTGCACGCTGTATGAACCGTTGAACAGATTGAAAGTCGATAGAGAAGTACCCTTTTTCGCATTTTATACAGACTATTCTTAGTGTGAATGTAAACACGATTAACAAGTGTCATAGCAGTCACCTTACTTCGAAAGGGTATACATACAACAAGCACGCAAGCCACCCCAATTTGACCAAGAAAACATTTATGCTTTCTCGCTCATGCTTGCTGCATTTAATATGTCATTTATTTAATTTTATGCCTTTCATTAAGCTCGCGATCGCTGCTCTCGCGCTCTCTGCTCTCTGCTCTCTTTCATTTTTTCATACGTATTTTACTTTGATATAGTAGTGTACTCACTATGGTACACCATAAAAGTACTTCACCCACAATTTTGGAACCCATGCTTGTGTGAGCACACTATTCACTTATATTCATTCAAATGGGTACTAAAAACTATGCATAGCTTTTAAGGCTGAGCTATTCATTCGCCGTTTTGAATGCATTCATGCAGACCTCTAGTGCGAAACGATAATTATACCTATAAATTCTGCAAATTTTAACCGATTTTGATTTCCGAGATCTAGGTGTTCATACAGACGGCCAGACGGACATGGCTCAATCGCTACCCGAGGTTATGATAAGCATTTTGGTATAAAGGACTTGGGGTCTGCCACGCCTCCTTCTTGCCGTTACATACATTGCACAAATCTAGTATACCCTTTGTACCTATAGGTACAGGGTATAAATATACGAATTTTTCTTTATAATGATGCTTGCCTTGAAACAAACGAACTTAAGGCAATTGGAAAAAATAGAAACGATATGGTAATCGCCCACTTAGAACATGGGTGCCCCAAGTAAGGCAAACTGTAAGTTAAGAAAGGAATATTCGTAGATCCTCAAACTCGTAAGGCAATGAAAAGTAACAAATTTTGAAGAACATTACCACCTCAACCATCAACTGTATGCTGTATGCGTGGAGTTCCTTTGAAGAAGTTGCAGAAAATTTCTTAGAAAGATGAAAAGACCGAAAGCTAAGAAAATTATTGAAATGCTTAATTGGTATGAAAAAATTGGCTCGACATTGAGTCTAAAAATGCATCATTTAAAATCACATTTTCACATTTTTTCTGAAAATTTTGGTACGATGAGCGACCAACAAGGTAAAAGATTTGATTGAGACACTAGAAGTATGGAGGGTCAGTTTAGAGGACTTGTCACACAGAAAATTTTGGGTGAATATTGCTGGTTTTTAGTTCCAGAATCACATAGGAAGCTCAAAAGACAAAAAAGAAATATGCACTTTAAGTAACAATTTTGTCCAAAGATTGTTGGTTGATTTCTTAGTTTTATATTTAATATAATAAAAAGTATTATTATCAGTAATTATTCTTTTATTCAAGCATAAGGAGATATTGAATAAGACCAATATGAAATAAATGCAAGCAAAGGGCCATGAACCAAAAAATTTATGATCAAAGCCGTTTGCACTTTATGTTGGATTTTAGTTTTAAATTTGAGAGTTTTGATTGTGTTTTTATTAAGGAATCATAATAATTGAAGGTGTAGTAGATTATTCCAATGTATCTAAACAATAATATTTACAATATTTGGTTACAATATTTATTTAATTAGAGGAGTACAACTAAGCGCAGTTGACTTTATATTATAAAAAAAAAAGGTATAATTTATTTTTAAAAAGAAGATAGAGGAAATATATATTAACTAATCCGCGTCTCTTGCCCGGTGGGTTAACTTTTTAACGATATGCACCAACTCACATCAAGAACTGGCCAGACACTTGTATTTACAATATTATAGAGAAAACAAGGAAACTAGATAAAAAAATTAAACATTATATCACAAAAGGAGCCAATAGATCACCGTTGGCCATGTGGGTGACTCATCATATAGGGTTGGTCAAGGATGCTCGTAGTGGCAAGTCAAGATGACTTAAGATAGAAAAAGTGATAGATTGAATAGACCGCTCGAAAGAGAGGAAATTGTAAAGGTTGTTATAGTTAGAGCATAAGACACGGAAACGATCGTGCAAAGCATAATTAGATCTACAAAATTGTAAGGCTAAAGGTCTAAAAAGTACGAGTTACTCTAGACGGTATGACAAAGGTAACGTTGCTAAGCAGTACGCTGGAATCGATAGACCGAGTAACAGCTTATGCAAGAATAACACGCCGTGGCATGTTCTGCGATGAATTAAGGAAGGTAACTTTATAAGTCTATCGAAGTCTATCGGAATATGGCGGGAGTCGGATATTTGTGTCCCAGTTTAAGCCACGAAGTGCAAAAAGGAGGAATTGCTTTTGTACAGACTCAATCATGTCCTGATAAAGGTGGTATTGAGGGCTCCAAACGCAGGAACAATATTCAAAAATAGGACGGACGAGAGAAATAAAAAGAAGTTTGGTTGTGTAAGGGTCGTTGAACTCTTTAGACCAACGCTTAATAAAAGCCCCTGGCCTTATTCACGATGTTGCAAATATGATCGTTAAATTGGGTTTATGGTCAAACATATGCCAAGGTCTAAAACACTCATTATACGTTCCAGTGTAGAGGAGTCTATAGAGTAAGCAGACAGATGAGGAACAGAACGGTAAAATGTCATAATTTTACATTTCGTCTTGTTAAGGAAGGGATTGTTGACATTACACCAATATTGCATGCTATCAAAATCATGTTGAAGAAGTGAATGCAAATCATTATCATTGTAGGAGTAGGACAAATAAAGTTTTACATCATCCGCATACATAAGAATGCGAGAAGACCGGATAACTTGTGGAAGATCATTAATGAATAAGACAAAAAGTAGAGGACCAAGAAGGGTCGTTGAACTCTTTAGACCAACGCTTAATAAAAGCCCTGGCCTTATTCACGATGTTGCAAATATGATCGTTAAATTGGAGTTTATGGTCAAACAGTATGCCAAGGTCTAAAACAATCATTATACGTTCCAGTGTAGAGGAGTCTATAGAGTAAGCAGCCAGATGAGGAAAAGAACGGTAAAATGTCATAATTTTACATTTCGTCTTGTTAAGGAAGGGATTGTTGACATTACACCAATATTGCATGCTATCAAAATCATGTTGAAGAAGTGAATGCAAATCATTATCATTGTAGGAGTAGGACAAATAAAGTTTTACATCATCCGCATACATAAGAATGCGAGAAGACCGGATAACTTGTGGAAGATCATTAATGAATAAGACAAAAAGTAGAGGACCAAGATGGCTGCCTTGGGGTACCACTGACGTGACATAAATTACTTTAGATTCGCAGCCTTTCAAAAACTTTTGGGATTGATGAAAGGTTGGCAATACCTCGGTAGTTCTCAATATTAGACTTGGAACCTTTTTTGTGAAGGGGGATTATAAAGGATTCATTCCATATGGCAGGAAGATACGAAAATTTTAAAGAAGTGCGGAAAAGGACGGATAATGGCATGGAAAGGGAGCCAGCACAATGCTTTAGAACACAGCTAGGAATGGCATCAGGGCCAGGAGAGAAGGAAGATTTTATGGACAAAAGAGTTTGTAAAACGTCGGATTCTAAGATCTGAGGAATAGCAATAAGGTTTGAGCTAGAAAGATTAAAAGGATAGTTGAGGTTAATGCTATTAGGGTTGACAGAGTAGGTAGTTTGAAAAAAGTCCGCAAACAAGTCTGCGATTTCAGAGTTGTTAGAAGAACATGCATTTTTATAGAATAGCGAAGCAGGAAAAAGGGAAGACTTACATTTAGAATTAAAAAAAAGAGAAAAATGTCTTAGGATCGCTACGGAAGATAAGCCTACAACTGGCAAGATAATTATTGTAGCAAGTTCTATTAAGGAGAAAAAACTTGCTGCGTAATAAAGAATTTGATAGATTGGAATTAAACTTATCTTTTTGTGTCCTGTCGCGGTCGCCAAAATGTTCCCTGCTTTCGCCAAAGGAGTAGATGTTGGGGCACAGCAAATAATTATTCCAAATAATTAAAATATTTAGCTTTAAGGTTTTTTATATTTGTTCAGTGTATTTCGTTTGCTTGTTGCAGTGGCCGTATGTATATAAGTGCAATTCAGAGAGTACAAAATAGACAGAGGCGAAAATTCTCTCCGAGCTTTTTATCCCGTTGAAAGATTATGCGTGGACTTGGGCTCGGTTTGCGCAAAACCAAAATCAAACACAAAATGCGCTTTGTGTTGATGTTTCTGCATTGACTTGGGCTCGGCAAAAGCAAAGCACCTATATGAACATTGGTTCTGTCTGCGCGTGTTGTGACGTTTCTGCGTGACTTGGGCTCGGTAAAAGCAAAAGCAAAGGCAAGCATTGGCTCGTTTTGTTTTGTGTTGTGTTGTGTGTTGCGTGGACTTAGGCTCGATCAAACCAAAAAGACAAGCATTGCTTCTGGCTGCGTTTGTTGTGACGTTTCTGCGTGAACTTGGGCTCGGTCAAAGCAAAGCGATATGCAGCATTGGCTCTGGCTGCTTTTGCTTTGATGTTTATGATTGACTTAGAAATAGAAACGTTTTAGTTCAATGGCTACCCTAGGTTATGATAAGCGTTTAATTATAAAAATCTATTATGTATCTCCTTGACCCTGACTACTAAATAAATAAAAAGAAGCCTTCTATAATTAACCTTATAATTTTTATTTAAATCAGCACATCTTAAAATAATTTTAAGGTAAAAACCTTATTTTGCTTTCATACCTAAAAGTATTTTTACTTCATGAATTGTTTTAGTTTAGTTTTTTACGACGCCAAATTAAATTTTGACTCCAATCGCCTACAATCTCACAAAGCAAAGGAGCCGATATTTTGCCGGCGGCTGTTCGCATGTAGGTGACTTAGAACAAAAGTGGCGCTTGCAAGCAACCTATTCGTTCGATTCCTGTAAACTATTAATTGTATGAAAGTGATAAAAGACTCATTTTTTCTTGACAATAAAAAAATAATTTCTAAAAGGAAAGAACAAAAATTAATTTAATATTAAAAAATAATATCCCACATGAGAATCGAACTTGGTTTCACTGGATTGGGAGTCAATCACACATTCAACTAACCCATGGCCGCTTCCGTGTTAAATGTGCAAATATGCGTATACAAGCAAAAGCTGCAGTGAAAAACAATAACTAAGCAAAAGCAAGCATTGCTTTTGGCTGCGTTTGTGTTGATGTTCATGCATTGAGTTATGCCGGTCGTACAATAGGATTTCAACGCACGCATTCGACTTTCAACTCCTCCAACGCTAATGTACGAGGCATTCAATCTCATTCAATCAACGCGTTGAATTCGTTGCGAGCCCATCATTCAACGCGTTGATAAACATGTGTACTGCTAGTGGACGAGCTCGAGTTGAACGTTGAATAGTGTTCAGCAACGCGTTGAACATTAATGTGCTGCACATAAACTCATCAACGCGTTGCTCACCTTTCATTGGTCAATTTCGAGTTTGTGTGCGTTCCTTGAAGTGTGTGTGCTTCCAGTTAAATGTGTTCGTTGAGGCATTTGTGACGTTTGTCTAGAGGTTTTAATTTTCGTTTATAAACACGTATTCTTTGCACGCGAAAATGTCAGTGGAAATGGGGAAAATACTGATTTGCAAACCGTGCAAATTGAGTGGACAAATGAATTAATTATTGATTTGATAACGGCTGGCCAGGTGAGATCGCTTTTCGAAAAGGAATATTTTGCTTGGCAATCCGCGGTGATACACGCTCAAGAAGAAAATCGAAATCCACCACGACCATTCGCACAAAATTTTTAAAAAATAACACAGCATTGGAGTTCGTAGGGCCAGCAGAATTTATCGACTTCAGTTTCGCATATATTTCGTTGAAAAAACAGCTTTCATCGCGATTCAAAAACATTTCGTCCACGCAAAATCGTCTACGCTTTTATTCGCTCTGGCGTCGACGTTCAGCGTCCGCTAAAATTATTATTGCGGCAGCTTATTTTCTCTTCCGTTCAGAAGAAATCATTTTTTATTTTAACAAAAACACACGTTTGAAATCTCAAATAGAAATGAATTTACCTTCGCAATTTATGTATATTCGAAGCTACCAGCTGTCAAGTGCGTTGACCGAGTTGATCAGCGCTCGATGCTTCGTCTAGTGTACGAGGCTATCAACGCGTGCATCAACTGGATGCTGCAGCCGTGTTCAACTCGTGTTGATTAAAGATTTTTTGGCCGAATTTGCGTTGACGAACTAAAGTTGACCAACTAGGTGGACGAGGTCTCTCAACAATTGAATGAGTTGGTCAACTAGGTGGACGAGGTCTCTCAACAATTGAATGAGTTGATCAACTAGGTGGACGAGGTCTATCAACAATTGAATGAGTGATCAACTAGGTGGACGAGGCTCGCAACGCGTTCAACGCATTTATGTTCAATTTTAAATCGGAACGCGTTAATCAACGCAAAAATTGGCAAGTTGCGCACTAGTGTACGAGCCCATTAATTTGTTTATTCAATTGGAGAATGTGAAAACAAATTGCGTGCGTGCGTTGAAAGCCTAGTGTACGACCGGCATTAAGAACGGCATTGCTTTTATATGAATGTTCCTTTTAAATTAAAAAATTACAAGTTCCTTAAATAACATTAAAAATGTTTTTGTTTTACAAATTATTATTTTTTTATTAAGCTTAAAACAATAAAGTGACAATAATTTGTAATGACAGCCTGAAGGCCTACGTTGCTCTGACTTCAAACTTTTTATAACTTAGAATTAACTACTACTTTATAATTATATAAAAAAAATAAAATAATAATAATAATAATGCTCCTTTTTATTTATATAAAATAAAATTTTAATTCCATTTTCATACAGGATTTGTTTATTGATATATAAAATATTATTAATATATACTAAGCAAAAGCAAGCGTTCGATCGAGATGTGTTGTGACGTTTTTGCGTTCACTTAGGTTCGGTTCGACCAAACCAAAAGCAAGGTTCTGTGCTGTGTTGTGTTCGAGCAAAGCAAAGCAATATCAAGCAATTTCGAATTTCGTTTGTTTTTGCTTTGCATTGTGTTTCCGAGCCCAAGTCACGCAGAATCTTTTTTGAGTTTCGAACTCGGAGAGAATTTTCGCCTCTGTCTATTTGGTACTCTCTGCAAGCGTATTTACATATGTACTGAATGTGTGTATCAGAAAAGAAGTGGGAGGTCAAAGCAAAGACGCACATAATATGGCGCTAAAGTAGCAATGAGTAGAGACTTATTCTAACTGTAAATTATCATTGTTCCTTTTGGCTTCATATTTATTTCATGTCATACAAAGTTTAGACAGTCAACAGTGAACAAGTGTGAAATTTTATATTGAATTTTATAAAGAAAAATAAAAGTGGTAAAATACAATGGCAGATGAAAATTTAGATATTGCTGAAATTGTGGTACGTCGTAGTACACGCTACCAGCAAATGAGTGAGGATGAAAGACGTGCAGTGGAGGATAGATGACGATGAAGTTGAAATTGCTGCATTTGGTCTTGGAGGTGCGGATGATGACGACTTAACATATCAACCAAATTTTCATGTTGATGATTCGGATGCCGACAGTGAAGTACATATAGACATCAATGAAGATAATAGTGATGACGACGATGATGAAGAGGAAGAAACTGATGCTCCGCAAACAAGTGACAATTACTTCATTTCCAAAGATGGCACCGAATGGAGTAAAAATGCACCACCGACATCCCGTACTCGTGCTGATAACGTGGTCGACCACACAAGGAGGGAACCGGGACCAGTAGGAGCCGCATATGATCCCTTTATCATATTCCGCACGCTCATCACCGAAGACATGGCGTAAATCATAATACGCGAATCAAATCGAAAAGGCAGGGAAGTGACAGCTGCATGGAATTTGGCAAATCCAACGAAGACAAAAGAATGGAAACCAATCACTTTGAAAGAAATCGATGCCTTTTTGGCTATTATTTTGTATGCTGGACTTACTAAATCGAATAGTGAACCTCTTACAGAGTTATGGGGCCCAACGCGAAGTCCAATATAAAAAGCTGCATTATCATATGATCGTATTGTGTGCATAAAACAATGCCTTAGATTCGACAATGGAAATACCCGACAGCAGCGACTAATCAGCAAAACTGCGGCTGTTGATGATATTTGGCAAATGTTGCAGTCAAACTTGGCAGCAGCTTACACTCCGCATGCTGCACTAACAGTTGATGAACAGTTATTCCAATACAGAGGCCGCACCCGCTTCACACAATATATTCCGTCGAAGCCTGCGAAGTATGGTATAAAGATATGGTGGTTGTGCGATTCAAAATCATTATACCCTGTACCTATAGGTACTAAGGGTATACTAGATTTGTGCAATGTATGTAACGGCAAGAAGGAGGCGTGGCAGACCCCAAGTCCTTTATACCAAAATGCTTATCATAACCTCGGGTAGCGATTGAGCCATGTCCGTCTGTCCGTCTGGCCGTCTGTCCGTCTGGCCGTCTGTATGAACACCTAGATCTCGGAGACTATAAGAGCTAGAGATACGAAAGTTTGTTGAATCATGTCCATATCTTTCCCCGTTTCCCCGTAGCAGAGTTTCGCGGTTTTTGACTACACCGTTTAATATTTTAGTCTGAAATTTAACAGAGCGATGCATTGTGGTTGCATGCATCTGTGTGTCAAAAATAAACAAAATCGGACAAATACAACAAAAGTTATAGCCTAAAATGTACAAATTTCACTACCCCTTCCCTATAAATTACGTCAATATTTGACTCTACGTAATTATAGTAACAAATGGACTAGAATCACAATTTTTGGTAAGCTGATTCATGTGGCTCTAATGAACCAATCTACATCAAAATTTTATCAATGCAGGCCCCCCACCCCCCGTAATCGATTTATCCTGTTTTCTCCCACACCCCTCAACACATCCCCTTAAAAATTTCCTCATATACTTTAAATAACTTCTTTGACGTAAATTTCGATTTTCATCAAAATCGGTTAAAATTTGCGGAACTTATAGGTATAAATATCGTTTTGCACCAACAAATAAAATATTCCAATTGGAAAGTTCATAGAAAGAATATGCAGGAATAAAACTTTTTCGAGAAAAAAAGGTACAGGGTATTACACTGTCGGGCACCGCCTCGACTGTATTACATTTTTTTATCCTGTCAAAGGATTGATTTACTCAGGGAAATTGCCTGACCAGAAACGAGAGGTGAATCAAGAGCAGAATGTTGTTCTTCAACTTGCGGAGAAATATTTGGATGCAGGCCGAACAATTTATGCTGACAATTTTTTCACAACCTTGGATTTGGCCCGTACGTTGATCAGGAGGAAAACTGCATATGTTGGAACAGTGCGCTCAAATAAGACATTTGTGCCACGGGAGTTCCAAAAAAATCGTACGCGTCTTGTCAACAGCACATTGTTCGGCTTCAATGAAGGCAAGTTAGCACTCTGTTCATATGTGCCCAAGAAAGAAAAAGCGGTAATTTTGCTGTCCACACAAAATTATACTTGCGATGTGGACATGCAAACTGAGAAGCAGAAGCCGTTTGCTATTTTGGACTACAACGAAAACAAATCGGGCGTTGATACAATGGACCAGATGCTAGGCACATATACATGCAAGCGCTCAACAAACCGCTGGCCACTGGCCATGTTTTATAATATTGTAACGGACATGGCCTAGTGTGCAGCTACTGGACGCGTACTCTGCCTACAGGGTCGGCCTAGCTCAGGGAAAATGGGGTGGGTCTTTGCGTCCTAGTTCGCTGCCCTGTCACACAACTAAAAAAGGTAGACAGAGTTGCAAGAAGATAGAAGTAGAAAGCTACAGAGGAAATATCCAAAAGAAGAGAGGTCTGTCCATATACCTCGAAGAACAATGATGTTAGGGTTCTTCGTCTATACCCGCCCTACCTGTAAATGCAAAAACTAAACAATATCCTTGCATCTACCCTTGTAATGGGTGCTAAATTTAAAAACTATATGATATAGTCAACCGATTTTGATAAAATTTGCTACAGTGCTGGGGATCTCTAAAAAACTTCCGACTGCCAGATTTGGTTATGATATCTTCATAAACAAACGAATTATCCATCTAAAACTTTTGCTTTTTTTCGAGGTCCTCTGAAACACCCCTATGAGAGCTATATAATGTAATCCCGATATCAAAAAAATAAAATAAACTTGTCTCCTATGGATTAACAAGGCATCTTATCTGAAAGTTTGGTTGCTCTAGCTCTTACCAGCTCTGAGATCTAGGCGTTCATACGGACAGACGGACAGACGGACAGACAGACAGACGGACAGACGGACATGTAGTGTAGCTTCTGATTCTGATGCTCACTCGGCGTAGGTGTCGATGGCTCAGTGATATGAGTGTATGCCTGAGGCAGAAAGGTTGTGGGTTCGAGACTTCATGGGATCAATATTTTTTACCTTTATTTTGAAGTATTAACAAAAATATTTATTATTTTTATTTGAAGGATGAATAAAAATAATCGTATCATTTTTAACAAAAAGATATGATATCCCACCAAAAAAAACATCAAAAATTTAAATTTTGGTGTTTAGTGTCCTTCTCGCATCAAGAAAAATGCTCTGCAACAAAAAGATATGATATATAATCCAAAGTATCTCTGAAAGTTAATTTGGAGTTTCGTATTAATAAATGGTCACTACATCTATCTTAGCAAATCAGTTTTCACCAATATAGTCAATATCCATTAGGGCAATCGGTAGATTTTCTTATGAAGCTTGTGTTGGTTAGAGTATATACAAAGTGCGGTGCGCCGCACTCAAAGAAAGCAAAGAATATAGAACTATATAGAATATAGAACTAGTTCTATATTCTTTGCTACAAGCTACGTTTGTATAAGTGCACATTTGTGAGCACGCTCTCGGATCTGTCATTCTGCCTTGTTCATCTATATAAGCGTTTCTGTCTTTACCACGTTGAGCAAACAACATATCAGAAACTGAACAAAAATTTTTCACAAAATACCACCATAGTTTGCTGACAATTTTGTTTGTTTTATTTAAAAATGTTTTGAAAGCAATGTACCACATAGTCGGTTTACCCTGTTACTAATCAGTGCCCCCAAATAATCAGTGTAATGAACTACGTGCCATGATACCCTAATTATTTAAACAGATACAAAAATATTAAAAATAAATATTTATTTTTTTTATTGTACTGCAAATATTAAAAAAAAATTTTCCAGCGATACAAAAATAAAAAATATTTTATGTTACAATACATTCGTCATCGAAGGTTGGCAGCGCTAACACGTGTTCTGTCAAAAAGAAATTGTATGAAAAGTGAAAATAAGAATAAAATCTCCACTGCTGTGGCAAAACTCATAATAGACGCGCATGTCTGTTTAAAAGTGGGCAATCAATTTTAAAAACTAAAAAACATAAAAAACTAAAATTAGTTTAGTACACGTGAAAATTTATGTGTTGAGACTCCGCTGGCACGAAACAAAAAATTCTTTATTTTGACAAATATTGTCCCACAGAAGCCCTGCAAGAATACGTAGACAGCTTCGAGAAGTGGGCGCTAATGTGGAATATCGGCATCAACACCAGCAAGTGCGCCAATGTCACCTTTACGAACAGGCGAAATTCGTCTCGTATATCAATGCTCGGCTCTGCATTGCGTCATGAAACTGCGCACAAATATCTTGGCGTTATTCTGGACAGGAGGCTAACCTTCTCGAGGCACATTACAATGGTGCAAAAAACTGTGCAATCCAAAGCGAGGAAAATGTTATGGTTGCTGGCTCCCAGAAATAAGCTTTCCTTATTTAATAAAGTTTCGATCTACAAATCTATTTTAAGCCCAATATGGAGGTACGCGCTTCAAATTTACGGAATTGCAGCGAAATCGAACTTAAATAAAATTAAAGTTGTCCAGAGCAAAATATTAAGAAATTTGTGCGGCGCTCCCTGATATATGCGTATTAGGGATATAGAAAAAGATTTGAGGGTGCCTAAAATAGGAGATGTTATCCAATTGCAGGCCAAAAAGTATTTAGAGCGTCTTGGATCTCATCCAAATTTGCTAGCACGACTGCTAACTTCAGAAAGACCGTCTTCCAGAGCACAAATGAGACGATTAAAACGGTGCCACCCACAGGATCTCCCAAGGAGAATCCTTTAGTAAATTTATATAAAATCTTCAATAATAATATTGTTGAATCTTTAGTAATTAAAGAATATTGTAATGTTTAGTTTTGTTATGTATATATTAATTTTTCTTTTAAGTCATTAATTATCTTTGTTTTTTATATAACTTACAATTTGTTTAAGCTGTCATTTTTAGGTAGTAGTACACAAATTTTATATTATTGCTTAATAAAATATACACATTTTTAACAAAAAAAAAAAAAAAAAAAGACAAATATTGTAAACAGTAAACGCACAAAAATTTTTCAAATACGCGTTATGGTTACGTCGGTGGGTTCATACAGAAAACTTGTAACGGCACTTAAAAAGGATAAGGTATTGTTTCATACTTAAGCATCCAACGAATTTATTCTTTATCGATTTGGAACCAAACAGCAACAATGGAAAAATTTATGATCTGAAATACCTTAATAATGCAGTTATAAAAGTAGAGCCACCCAGGAAAGTAACTGATATTGTACAATACTTTCGATGCCAGCAGTTTGGACATTCTAAGACGTATTGTACAAAAATGTTTCACCCAACTGCAGGGTGTCAAAAAGAAAAAGATGTGCCTGCCAAATGCGTAAACTTAATGTTCGCTATAGTGCTTTGCCCCATGCTCGTGCTCCTCGGTATCGGTGCTTTCGTAAGGCTAATTTTGTCGGTCTTAACCAATTTTTGGCTGATGTTAACTGGTCCTCTTTGTTGTCTGCTGAGAACTTTGAGCTATCTATTAATAATTTCTATCGGATATTATACACCGCTTTTGATCTCTTTGTTCCCTACTCTGTCCTGAGTCCTTCCTCTAAACCGCCTTGGTTTACGCCAAGTCTGTCTAATTTAAAAAATCGTAAGTCTTCTTCTTATAAAAGATTTAAGAAAAGTGGTTCTACAGTCGACTTCTATAAGTTTTCTACATTACGCAGCAAGTTTATTCTCCTTAATAGAACTTGCTACAATAATTATCTTGCCCGTTGTAGGCTTAACTTCCGTAGTGATCCTAAGACATTTTTCTCTTTTGTTAATTCTAAACGTAAGTCTTCCATTTTTCCTGCTTCGCTATTCTATAAAAATGCATGTTCTTCTAACAACTCTGAAATCGCAGACTTGTTTGCGGACTTTTTTCAAACTACCTACTCTGTCAACCCTAATAGCATTAACCTCAACTATCCTTTTAATCTTTCTAGCTCAAACCTTATTTCTATTCCTCAGATCTTAGAATCCGACGTTTTACAAACTCTTATGTCCATTCCTAGCTGTGTTCTAAAGCTTTGTGCTGGCTCCTTTTCATGCCAGTATCTGTCTTTTCCGCACTTCTATAAAATTTTCTTATCTCCCTGCCATATGGAATGAATCCTTTATTATCCCTTTTCACAAAAAAGTTCCAAGTCTAATATTGAGAACTACCGAGGTATTGCCAAGCTTTCATCAATCCCAAAAGTTTTTGAAAGGATTGTCACAGCACAATTGCAACACTACTGTCGTTCTTTAATATCGGACTCCCAACATGGGTTTGTAAAATGTCGGTTCACCACTACTAATCTTTTAGAACTTGCTTCCCTTATTAACAATGGCTTTAGTAGTAAAATGCAAACCGATGTCATCTATACTGATTTCAGTAAGGCATTTGACTCAGTAAACCATAGCCTTCTTTTAGTTAAACTGTCGCGTTTAGGATTCCCGCCTTGCCTTTTAAAATGGATCTCTTCCTATTTATCTAATCGTATGCAGAAGGTAGTTTTTAAAGGCAGCGAATCTAAAGTAATTTATGTCACGTCAGGGGTACCCCAAGGCAGCCATCTTGGTCCTCTACTTTTTGTCTTATTCATTAATGATCTTCCACAAGTTATCCTGACATCTCGCATTATTATGTATGCGGATTATGTAAAACTTTATTTGTCCTACTCCTACAATGATAATGATTTGCATTCACTTCTTCAACATGATTTTGTTCTGTTCCTCATCTGGCTGATTACTCTACAGACTCCTCTACCCTGGAACGTATCGTGAGTGTTTTAGACCTTGGCATACTGTTTGACCATAAACTCAAATTTAACGATCATATTTGCAATATCGTGAATAAATCCAGGGGTGTTCTTGCTTTTATTAAGCGTTGGTCTAAAGAGTTTAACGACCCATACACAACCAAACTTCTTTATATTTCTCTCGTCCGTCCTTTTTTGGAATATTGTTCCTGCGTTTGGAGCCCTCAATACCACCTTTATCAGGACATGATTGAGTCTGTACAAAAGCAATTTCTCCTTTTGCACTTCGTGGCTTAAACTGGGACCCAAATATCCGACTCCCGCCATATTCCGATAGACTTCGCCTTATAAAGTTGCCTTCCTTAATTCATCGCAGAACATGCCACGGCGTGTTATTCTTGCATAAGCTGTTACTCGGTCTATCGATTCCAGCGTACTGCTTAGCAAAGTTACCTTTGTCATACCGTCTAGAGTAACTCGTAATTTTAGACCTTTAGCCTTACAATTTTGTAGATCTAATTATGCTTTGCACGATCCTTTCCGTGTCTTATGCTCTAACTATAACAACCTTTACAATTTCCTTTCTTTCGAGCGGTCTATTCATATTTATCACTTTTTCTATCTTAAGTCATCTTGACTTGCCACTACGAGCATCCTTGATCAACCCTATATCATGAGTCACCCACATGGTCAACGGTGATCTATTGGCTCCTTTTGTGATATAATGTTTAATTTTTTTCTAGTTTCCTTGTTTTCTCTATAATATTGTAAATCCAAGTGTCTGGCCAGTTCTTGATGTGAGTTGGTGCATATCGTTAAAAAGTTCACCCACCGGGCTAGAGACGCGGATTAGTAATATATATTCCCTCTATCTTCTTTTTAATAATAATTTATACTTTTTTTTTTTTTTTATAATACATATAAGGTCAACTGTACTAAGTTGTACTCCTTTAATTAAAAAAAATAAATAAAAAAAAATAAATAAATAAAAAATGATTATTAAAGGTGAAATTGGTATCCAACCAGTTTTTCAGATGTTGTCTTCAAAATATGACGCCAATTTCATTTCATTTTGGTTGAAAGAAATTTTAAGAGATGGAGCTCCGGTTCCTTCAGGAATTGATAGAGATTATTCGCTGGCACTTCTGAATGATACGTGCTTGGCATTTAAAGAAAGAAATTTAAAATCATACATTACTGCATTTATTCGCTAAACCACGTGATTCTGCAAAACCCTCTAAAATGCTTATTTCGGGTCGACATTGCGCACTTGATAAAAATAGTGTGTAAAAAAAAAAAGCTTTTGAAGGAAAATTATCCAAAGTGAAGGATTTTTGTGAACTGCGTTGGTCTCATGTCAACCTGCAACAGATTTCGAACAGGTACTGCATACAGTTTTTGTTGTTGCCTTGAGCGAACACTCATGCAAAGACAGCGGCCAGAAAGGTGATATTTGCTATCAGAAACATTCATTATTACTTGACGCATTGAAGACTTTTACAATAAATGAAGAAAATTAAGATTATGACGAACGTACATGCAATTATTTAGAAGATGAACTTCAGAACGAAGAATTGGTCATCCACATAGAAAATATTTTTGAGAAAGCTAAAGAAAACGGAAATGGCGAACAAACATCAGAGAGTTTTCAAAAGGAAGATCAATATGTCGAAAACTTAAATGCTTTTTATTATCCCGAAATCGTTTCCCATTTAGTGAAACTAGGAACACATTTTCCTTTGTGGACGAACGTTATGAGACAGTATTTCCCAAAAGCTCGAAAAGCAGCTTCATCGGCTAGATGCGAGGCCTATTTCAAAGACTTGAAATACTCGGATTTGGGACCAAATTATACGCCGCTTCGAGTCGACAAGTTCGTTGTTAATCATGTGAGATCTATCGAAAGTATTTCGAAATTGGAAGCTGCTAAAAAAAAAGTATGAGGGACGAAGCCGATTTAAAGATGCAGCATAAAAAAACAAAAGAGCCAAACGAAAAGTCAAATTACTTTAGATGAAGAAGATTGTTTGCGGTACGAGGAAGATTGGTAGGTCAAAATTCGGCTGCTGGTGGGAGGAAAAAAAATCTTCAGCTTGGTGATACCCTGAGCGATAAAGATAATGGTCACACAGAGGAGCAAAGGTAAAAATCTATGGCATCGAACAAAGTATCTCCAGTATGTGCTTTGACAGAGCAAAATGAAATTGAATCATTGACATTCCACAGAATAAATCGATTGCGAAGGAAATTGGGACTCTTAGAGGAAAATATTTGTGAGATTGTCTAGATATTGAATTGATTTATAAAAAACTTCATTTAAAATGCAAATATGATATTTTACGTAATGGCTCGAATGTGAGCTAGTAAAAGTGTCGCATGATCGCATTCAGCTGTACAATACATGTTCGTTCGATTCATGTTCTCAAATATTTACTAACGCGTATTTCAATTATTCTATTTTCAAGCAGTTTATCGATTCGAATGATCAAGTGCCACTCTTTCCTTCGTGAGGCATTATGCGGAGACATCAATCATGCTCTGTACTGAAAACGCGCTGAGATACTTGATGGATTTTTTCAAATTAGTAAAAATATCATGGACTGTTTCGAATCGACGTGTACGTTGCTGAAGAAATAACTCGTCAGTTTCCCGAGTGCTGTCAAAAGGGACGTATGCCCTGAATGCAGTCCCAACCAGCAGATTGACTTGACAGTCATAGAAGTAGATGGTTCTTTAAAAAATTGAGCCCAACTCAAGCAATATATGTCTAAATTTTTAGCAGAGATGCTTTATGAAAAAAATGTATGCCCTTAATGTAACTTAAATTTTGCAAAATTCGAAGAGAATAAGCAGTTTATTTTCGTACACTGATAAAAAAAATAAAATCTTAAATCAAGATTTTTGCATTCTTGATTTTAATTCTTGAAATGAGACCAAAAAATCATAGAACAAGGCCAAAAAATCTTGAGTCAAGATTAAAGTTCTTGAATTAAGAAACAAAAATATTGAACTCCAATAAAGACCAAAAATTCTAAAATCATGACGAAAATTCTTAAATTTAGACAAAGAGTTCTTAAAACAAGATTAAATTAAGATGAAAAAAATCTTAAATTCAGATTTTGGCGGTAAAAAAATTTTAATCTTAAAAGAAGAAAAAAAACATAGCCAAACATTCCTAAATTAAGATTTAAAATTCTTAAATTACGATTTTCGCATACTTAGATTACAAGACAAAAACAAAACACATGCTTCGGAATAAATTAATTCATTTCAATGAAAAAAACAAACTTAGACGACCCCAGTGATGAAATTATTTCTGTCACTTGGCGGCAGTTTGCGAGAATAATAATCTTGTTTAATATTATTTTATTTATATTGGCTTGACAAAATACATTTCTTGCTTTTCAGATACAAATAGATTTTGATATTTTGCACCGGGGATAAAAAATTTGTTGATATCAAAATGGGAAGGTTCCAAAAAGAGTGTAACAACTTTTTTTGAAAACAACATCCTTAACAATCTGTGCATGGATCAATTTAGCATAGCTAAATCAACAACCCACAGCATGGAATTTTTAAGCCAATTTTAAATTTGTTGATATCAAAATGGGAAGGTTCCAAAAAGAGTGTAACAACTTTTTTTGAAAACAACATCCTCAACGATCTGTGCATGGATCAATTTAGCATAGCTAAATCAATAACCCACAACATGGAATTTTTAAGCCTATTACTAACATGCTCGAATTCATGTGTTTTAAGGTTTGAAAGTTCCTTGTTAAGAAGAATTGGCAGTTGTTAAAAATTTCTTAATGAATCGGGAAGCGAAGACTGACGATGGGACGAGATTGGAGGTACTTTTCGGATTTCGTGAAGCTTTCCTAGAAACGTTCGAATTGATGGCAGCGCCTGTCAATGGCCCAAGCTCGCATGGCTGATCTTGTGTACCTGGCTTTCGAAAGTCATCGCACAAATGCATTGGATATAAACATGATTCTCAGAAAATTTTATGATCGAAAAGATCGTAAACTACCGTTGTACTATATTTGGTCAACTTTATTTTCTGTATCTTACTTTCAGAAATATAATTTAAAAAAAAACTTAGCATTAACGATTTTTAGGTATCATTCTTTAAATCATTTGTTGTGAATTTATAATCCTGCCCGTCTTTTGTTACTTTGTGCCCGTACTACTAGTTAGGTCTGACTACGGACCTGTGTTTAGTATTCTTCATTCTTAATCCAAAGTATCTCTGAAAGTTAATTTGAAGTTTCGTATTTATAAATGGTTACTACATATATCTTAGCAAATCAATTTTCACCAATATAGTTAATATCTATTAGGGCAATCGCTAGATTTTGGTTATATACAAAGTGCGGTGCTCCGTCTGGAAAGATTTATGTGGGTGCACGAAATTCCTTCCTGATACCCAGTACGGGTTTAGCAGTAACCTGTGTTGTATCCACCCACTGAGAAAAGGATTACGTTAAATATAATCTACAAGCGAAAAAATCTCTTGGTATGGTAACCCTGGACGTGTAAGCTGCATTTGACACAGTGTGGCATAGGAGTCTCATTCACAAACTAATACATTACCAAATAGTTAAGAGTTTCCTAACTGACAGATTTTTTCGAGTTGCTATTGATGGCTATGTGTCAAATCAAAAACGAATTGTTGCTGGTGTCCCCCAGGGATCAGTTCTCTGCCCTATATTGTACAACATTCACACCCATGACATTCCAACGCCTGCCGATTGTACGATTTCAGTCTTTGCTGATGATACTGACCTATACTGCTCTAACATCGACCATAATATCATCCTTACTAACCTACAAAACGGCCTTAATACCCTTAGGGGCCATACCTAAATTACGTGACCCGATTTTCACTATTTTTGAACCCCTTCCTTCGCTTGAAAATGGACTATGATTTAAGGATATGCACCTGGAATGTCCGGACCCTTAATAGGAAAGGTGCCTCTATCCAACTGGCGGATGCCCTCAAAAAAATAAAGGTTGATATTACCGCCATCCAGGGCTCGGGTTCAACCTCTTCAATCTGTTCAATAACAGCCGGTACACCTTCAACCGAAACGACCACAGCCTCTTCATCGGCAGCTCGAGGTGTCGGCCTTGAGCTCCGAGGAAGAACTCCTGGTCTCTGACGGAGATGACACTGTGAGTGCAGTCTCGCAGAAGTCGTCTGGTGCCAGTATCGGCGCCACACTCCAGACCCTCAATCTGGAGTCTGATGCTCCCTTTGAAAAGCTCAGTTCTCGGGAGAAGAGACTCTTTAAAGCCGCTCTTGGCAAAGGTCTCTCCAGAACTTATGCTTTAGCTTCCGCCAGATCGGCACCCCCTGCGACACTGGTCAAGAGAATCCGATCTGACGATAAGTCGCCACATACGGCGACAAAGAAACCCAAGCAAGCTTGGTTGGTTTCTCAACAATATCAGGTTGATGTCGGAGGAGGAGTTTCCCCGAACAAATGTGGTTCGAATTTATTTCCCCAATAGCATCAACCTAACGAATGATGATGGCTGCAATAAACGCTCAGAATCCAGTTTGCACCGCTCAATGGCGAATAATGCAGAGACTGACGCATGGTCAACTTCTGCACCTCGTCTTTGCCGTTGATGGAACATCTTATCAACAGCTGGTGGAACTGGGTGAACACGTCTATTACCAATTTGGGAAGGTTAAGCTTAGTCTTAAGGGTAGCGGCCCTAAGACTGTTGAATCTTCCCAAACGGAGCAGCCTGCAACCGCTTCCACCACCACCCCAGTGGCCCCCTCCGTGGATACAATTGAGAAAGCTGTAGTGCCCTCAGTGTCCACGGATCCACAAAACCCACAACTAGCAAAGCTGCTGGGCTAGCTAAGGTGGGCACGCACAAGGGCCAGGTCACTGCTACCAGCATCCGCGAAAAGGCGGACCGGCTTCCGAAGGGCGCTCGAGGCAAGGGGTCTACCGAGCAAGCGAGACAGCCTCGTCCAGAGCTCCTTTTGGGAGTCCAATGAGCGCCACTAGGGTGCTCCAGGCGAACCAGCACCACGCTAAAGGACCAGCCACCCTGTGCAGGACCTTCGCCGAGGACAAAATCGACCTAGCGCTCATTCGGGAGCCATGGTCGGTGGGTGGCCAAGTCCGAGGCTTAAATGTCAGAGCAAGTAAGTTGTTATATGACCGTCAAGTGGATGTGCCTCGCACTGCGATGCTTATTGATAATGGTGTCAGTTACCTTCCACTAACGAAGTTTATTTCTAGAGATCTAGTAGCAGCGCTCGTCAAAGTTGCCACGGAGACGGGTAGGGAAATAGTGGTGGCGCCTGCTTATTTCCCTGGCGACACGGCTGATGTCCCACCGACAGAGGTCAAGCGGCTCGTTGACCACTGCAGTCAGCGTAAAACGCCATTAGTCGTCGGCTGCGACGCAAACGCTCACCACACCATCTGGGGTAGTAGTGACCTCAACGCTAGAGGTGAGTCTCTCTTAGAATATTTATTGTGTTGTCAATTAAATGTTGTAAATAGAGGGAACAAACCCACCTTCATCAATGCTATTAGAGAAGAGGTATTAGACCTGACTCTGGCTAGCAACTCCCTGTCTGGCCTTATAAGTAACTGGAGGGTAACTAATGAGGCCACACTTTCAGACCATCAGCACATCAGGTTTGACTTGCCGGGGCAGTTAGAGTTAAGGTAGAGGCTTTTCAATCCCAAGAAGACAAACTGGATACTTTTTCAGACACTGGTCGAACATGCGGTCGACTCTAGTCTCCAACATCAACTCGGTGGACGAGATTGATTTGGCTGGTAACCAGCTTGAAGATGTGCTGATCTCCTCTTTCCAAGCCAGTACAGTTGAGCGCTTTTACCAGTCGAAACGTTGGGTTCCCTGATGGAATGCCAACCTGTCGGCTAAATGGAAAACTGTTAGGAAACTCTTTAATAAAGCTAGGAAAACCAAACAGTGGGATGAGTACAAGGCTGCTCTCACTGATTACAACAAGGACATTAGAAATTCTAAAAGGATAACCTGGAAGAACTTCTGCAATAGTGTCCAAAACCTAACAGAAGCGGCTAGACTTCAACGAGTCATGGCCAAAGAGTCCTCAAACGGGGTAGGTCTGTTGAGCAGGAGTGATGGCTCCTTCACTTCAGACCGTAAGGAAACATTGGAGCTCCATCTCCAAACACACTTTCCAGGCTCTTCAATCTGCAATGGAGATGCCCAACTCTCAGATTGGATTGAGCCAAACTTCCGAGGGGCTGCCAGAATATCTGGCACAATATTTGATGCGACAAAGTCAGATGGGCAATTGGCTCCTTTGAACCTTTTAAGGCACCTGGTGGTGACGGAATTTCTCCAGCACTTCTCCAGACATGTCTGGATTTCATTCTGAACCCACTGATTTGTTTGTTTAGAGCAAGCTTTGACTGGGGATACATACCTCACTCTTGGAGGAGAGTTCGTGTGGTTTTCATCCCTAAATCTGGCAATAGGCCAATAGATAAGCCCAAGTCATACAGACTAATCAGTCTAACATCATTCCTTCTGAAAACAGTAGAGAGGCTTCTCGACCTGCATATCAGAAACAAACTGCAAGTCACGACCCCATGGCATCCAATGCAGTTTGCTTATTCCAAGGGAAGTCAACAGAGGCTGCCTTACACCACCTAGTCAGAAAGATTGAAAACGCTTTTGACTCCAAGAACATAGCTTTGTGCGCCTTCCTGGATGTCGAAGGAGCTTTCGACAACACTGACTTTGGTTCTATCTCTAGAGCGCTGGCACGTAGAAACATAGAACCACTCGTGATCGCATGGATCGAATCCATGCTCCGACAGACGGACATAACTGCATCTCTAGATGGCACAGCAGTCAGCATAAGAGCTGTAAAAGGTTGTCCACAAGGAGGTGTGTTATCTCCCCTGCTATGGTCTCTCGTGATCGATGAACTGTTAACTAAGCTGACAGTGCTTGGTTATAAAGTCATTGGCTACGCAGATGACCTGGCTATCATAGTGACGGGTAAATATGAGAACACCATCATAGAGATGATGGACAATGCTCTACAAAAAAGCAAGTTCGCTCTCTCTCTTGTTGGTCGTGTTTATACCGCGCTCCGCTTAATTTTGTATTTTTATAATAAAACCTAAAAATTGTAGTTCAATCTTTGTTCCAAAGCGTCAAATAACTTATTACAATTAAATACAGTGATAAACCTGATACAACTGCAACAGTGTTAATTTATTTGTAAAAAACATTTTACTTAAATTCTATACAGTGCAATTTTTTGTTGCTGCTTAATATTTGATAACATTTCAAGCTCTGCCAAGTCGCTCAGCTTAGTTCTTGTTGTTGCTTGTTTCTCAGTGCGGGCTTATTTCGTGCGTCGCTTTGAGTATTCCTCTTTGTGCTGCGCTCACCAACGATTTCTTGTTGTTGCGTGCATCTCTTCTTTGCTTTCAGCATAAGTATTTGTTATTGCTTAATAACTGCTGTGTTTTATAAGCTTTGGGACGCTTATACAACGTCAGTCCAGCTGCTGTTTCGTTTTGGTTTTTGACTTTTGCATTTGCGTACAAAAATCATGAGTGACCATAAAATATGCTGCTATCCATCATGCAAATGGAGTGGTATCCAAACGGAGACCTACGTTGCATGCTGGATGTGCGTTAACATGGCACAACTTAAATGTGCAGGTCTTACCGGCCTGTGCATGATTTTATACGTGAAAGCAAAGGTCTAAACTGGACCTGCATAACCTGCCGCGCTGCTGAAGTTGAAATGAAGGCATTTATGCGCCAAACTAGGCTCGGATTCAATGATCTGTACAAAAATTTAAGATCATTGCAGGATAAGTTTTCATCCATTGCAAGTATGTTTGCCAATTTTTAGCTAATGAGAGTCCCTCCTAAGCGTAAAAAGGCAAACGTACTTGCCACCGAGGCTAGTCTAATTGTTTCTTCCAACTCAGCAGGGCTGGATTCGCCCCTAACACCAAATCCGACGCAACTTATTTCATTTACAGCTCCGGTTCCAATCTCGCCCGCCGTTGCTGAGGATCCCACTGATGTCGTTGCTGTCGGCTCTGGCGAAATCTTACCCGTCACTGCACTGAAAGATAACAGCACTGCCAGCCCTGCTGCGATTTCTATCGCAGTCCCTATGGATGGAATTATGACTGAGGCATCCACCTCGCCCACAGTTCTTAGTGCTGTTCCTCCTTCTGTTGCTCCTCCTATTGTGAGTAACTTTTCTTCTTCGGTGCCTTCACATCCACTTATTGGCGTAGCACCAAGAAAATCGGTGTTCGTCTCTAGACTAATGCCCTCCACCTCTGAAGACGTTGTCAAGCACTTCATTTGCGAGAAGCTTAACATAACTTCTCCAAATGACATCGAAGTAACTAAATTTAATTTTAAGTATAAGCGTGATATTTCTTCTTTTAAAATAAGCGTTCCTGATTCTATCTTTTCTTCTATACTTAATCCTTCTCTTTGGCCTACTCATACTATAGTGCATGAGTTTACTAAAAAACCTAAAAAAACTTTAGCCTCCAATGCTGCACCATCCGTTTCCGTTGATAACTCTATTCAAAAACACTAATTACTAACCTTACCATTCATTACATGAATGTTATTGCCTTTTCTGAAACCTGGCTTAATTCTTCTGTCTCTCATTTTGAAATTTTTGTTAATTCATACATAACTTATAGACTTGACCGGTGGTGGTGTTCTCATTGCTGTAAATGCCGACCTTGAATCTCATTTACTTTCTCTTAATTTTCCCACAGGAATTGAGTTTATTGCGGTAAAAGTGTTTACCAATAATTGTTTTACTTATTTTACATGTTCCTATATACCCCCATGCTCTGACTTAAGCGTATATGTGAACCATCTTTCTGCCATTCGTATGGTGGCTGAAACTATTGGTATTAGGGATCAACTAGTTGTTTTAGGTGACTTCAATCTGCCTTCTTTGTCCTGGAATCGCTCGGTTGATTTTAATTCTCTTTTTTCTTCTGATCAGCATGACTTTGTAACTGGACTAATTGATATCTCTCTTAGCCAAATTAACTTTATACATAATTGCTCTAACAGAATGGTTGATCTTGTATTCGTAAGTGATTCTTCGGACTTCGAAATTTCAAGAGTCTGTCCGATTTCCTTACCTGAGGATCCGTATCACCCGACCTTGCAAATCACACTAACACTTAATGTTCGCTATAGTGCTTTGCCCCATGCTCGTGCTCCTCGGTATCAGTGCTTTCGTAAGGCTAATTTTGTCGGCCTTAACCAATTTTTGGCTGATGTTAACTGGTCCTCTTTTTTGTCTGCTGAGAATTTTGAGCTATCTATTAATAATTTCTATCGGATATTATACACCGCTTTTGATCTCTTTGTTCCATACTCTGCCCTGAGCCCTTCCTCTAAACCGCCTTGGTTTACGCCAAGTCTGTCTAATTTAAAAAATCGTAAGTCTTCTTCTTATAAAAGATTTAAGAAAAGTGGTTCTACAGTCGACTTCTATAAGTTTTCTATATTACGCAGCAAGTTTATTCTCCTTAATTGAACTTGCTACAATAATTATCTTGCCCGTTGTAGGCTTAACTTCCGTAGTGATCCTAAGACATTTTTCTCTTTTGTTAATTCTAAACGTAAGTCTTCCATTTTTCCTGCTTCGCTATTCTATAAAAATGCATGTTCTTCTAACAACTCTGAAATCGCAGACTTGTTTGCGCACTTTTTCAAACTACCTACTCTGTCAACCCTAATAGCATTAACCTCAACTATCCTTTTAAACTTTCTAGCTCAAACCTTATTTCTATTCCTCAGATCTTAGTATCCGACGTTTTAATAACTCTTATGTCCATTCCTAGCTGTGTTCTTAAGCATTGTGCTGGCTCCCTTTTCATGCCACTATCTGTCCTTTCCGCACTTCTATAAAATTTTCTTATCTCCCTGCCATATGGAATGAATCCTTTATTATCCCTTTTCACAAAAAAGTTCCAAGTCTAATATTGAGAACTACCGAGGTATTGCCAAGCTTTCATCAATCCCAAAAGTTTTTGAAAGGATTGTCACAGCACAATTGCAACACTACTGTCGTTCTTTAATATCGGACTCCCAACATGGGTTTGTAAAATGTCGGTTCACCACTACTAATCTTTTAGAACTTGCTTCCCTTATTAACAATGGCTTTAGTAGTAAAATGCAAACCGATGTCATCTATACTGATTTCAGTAAGGCATTTGACTCAGTAAACCATAGCCTTCTTTTAGTTAAACTGTCGCGTTTAGGATTCCCGCCTTGCCTTTTAAAATGGATCTCTTCCTATTTATCTAATCGTATGCAGAAGGTAGTTTTTAAAGGCAGCGAATCTAAAGTAATTTATGTCACGTCAGGGGTACCCCAAGGCAGCCATCTTGGTCCTCTACTTTTTGTCTTATTCATTAATGATCTTCCACAAGTTATCCTGACATCTCGCATTATTATGTATGCGGATTATGTAAAACTTTATTTGTCCTACTCCTACAATGATAATGATTTGCATTCACTTCTTCAACATGATTTTGTTCTGTTCCTCATCTGGCTGATTACTCTACAGACTCCTCTACCCTGGAACGTATCGTGAGTGTTTTAGACCTTGGCATACTGTTTGACCATAAACTCAAATTTAACGATCATATTTGCAACATCGTTAATAAGGCCAGGGGCTTTTATTAAGCGTTGGTCTAAAGAGTTTAACGACCCATACACAACCAAACTTCTTTATATTTCTCTCGTCCGTCCTATTTTGGAATATTGTTCCTGCGTTTGGAGCCCTCAATACCACCTTTATCAGGACATGATTGAGTCTGTACAAAAGCAATTTCTCCTTTTTGCACTTCGTGGCTTAAACTGGGACCCAAATATCCGACTCCCGCCATATTCCGATAGACTTCGCCTTATAAAGTTGCCTTCCTTAATTCATCGCAGAACATGCCACGGCGTGTTATTCTTGCATAAGCTGTTACTCGGTCTTATCGATTCCAGCGTACTTCTTAGCAAAGTTACCTTTGTCATACCGTCTAGAGTAACTCGTACTTTTAGACCTTTAGCCTTACAATTTTGTAGATCTAATTATGCTTTGCACGATCGTTTCCGTGTCTTATGCTCTAACTACAATAACCTTTACAATTTCCTCTCTTTCGAGCAGTCTATCCAATCTATCACTTTTTCTATCTTAAGTCATCTTGACTTGCCACTTCGAGCATCCTTGAGCAACCCTATATGATGAGTCACCCACATGGTCAACGATGATCTATTGGCTCCTTTTGTGATATAATGTTTAATTTTTTATCTTGTTTCCTTGTGTCCTCTATAATATTGTAAATCCAAGTGTCTGGCAAGTTCTTGATGTGAGTTGCTGCATATCGTTAAAAAGTTTACCCACCGGGTTAGAGACGCTGATTAGTTATGTATATTCCCTCTATCTTCTTTTTAAAAATAAATTAAACTTTTTTTTTTTTTTATAATACATATAAGGTCAACTGTACTTTGCTGTAATCCTTTAATTAAAATAAATAAAATTAATAAATAAATAAATAACCCTGAACTGGTGTCTAAGCGAAGGGCTTAACATCAAAGCTGTGATTGTTCCCTTTACGAAGAGATACAACATTAGGCTTCGGAACCTCGTTATAAATAACACTGAGGTGGAGTTTTCAGAACAGGTCAAATATCTAGGTGTGGTCCTAGACAAGCGACTGAATTGGAACTCCCACTTAGAACAAATGCTCTCCAAAGCAAAATGTGGCCATTAAGAAGTGCAGCAAGCTTTAAAGATTAGTATGCGTATCTCTCTCGGGAGCTATACGTACCTATCCAACAGCTGTTACGGAGTCAGTCCTTGGACTTACGCCACTGCACTTTTTCATCCAAAAGTCAGCCATGCAGAGTCTACTGCGTATCCAGATCACATCACATCACAGAGACACTGGTCATGCCGCACTTATATATTCCCTTCCTGACGTATCCATCTGCTCTAGATCAGATCTTATGATCACGGAACTATTTCATAACAAGAAATTTAGATCTCTTCTCCCAAGTCGGGAGACTTGGGCTGATGGCAGCCCCTGAGTAAACCTCCGGTGGCAACAATGGTTCACGGATGGGTCCAAAACTGAACAGGGTGTAGGTGCTGGAGTCGTTGGGCCCAACACCAGAAACTCTAGTGCAATGGGCATCTGGCCCAGCATCTTTCAAGCAGAGATTCATGCCATAGAGATCTGCGCTCATAGTATCCTTAGTAAGGGAACTAGGGGAGCAAACATCTGTATCTACTCAGATAGCCAAGCTGCTATTAGGGCACTATCATCATGGAGCATCTCCTCCAGGATGGTCAAAGAATGCCATAATTACCTCCAAACAAAGTCGTGCTATGTTGGGTACCTGGACACTCAGGAGTGGATGGTAACACGATCGCTGACGATCTAGCACGACAGGGTGCCTCCACCCTGACCACTGCCCCTGCGCCCTTCTGTGGTATTGGTTGGTTCACAATCAAAACTATGGTAAACAAATGGGCTGCAGGAGAAAATAGGAGATACTGGTTCTCCTTACCGGTGTTGCGTCAAGCAAAAGCGCTTATCAAACCCCTGGATATGATCAAGACAAAAGGTTTTGGCAGAGTGGACTTAAAACTCCTGGTAGCTTACCTATCTGGCCACCACACTGTTAGATAACATCCTCAAAAAATTGGCCTATCGGACTCTTCAAAGTGCAGACTCTGTCTCGATGACGATGAAACCACCAGACATATTCTCGACTGCCCAGCGCTGGTATGGGACAGAGCCTGTCACTTGGGAAAGGAACGGATTAGTCCCTTCCATCTTAAACCGCCATCCAGGAAATGAGATGGACAGGACAAGGTTGCTCTAAGCGAGCAAGCTGCGACAT
Source organism: Chymomyza costata (assembly GCA_018150985.1). Classification (NCBI taxonomy): domain Eukaryota; kingdom Metazoa; phylum Arthropoda; class Insecta; order Diptera; family Drosophilidae; genus Chymomyza; species Chymomyza costata. The sequence goes on along the minus strand of JAECWU010000488.1, from coordinate 442,789 downwards.
CTACTGCAGATGCCATGCGGAGAAGCGCGAATTCGGATGCGGATTCGTAGTAAGCCGGAGACTTCGCTACCACGTCTCCAGGTTCACTCCAGTGAACGAAAGGCTGGCTACAATTCACATACGACCGCTGCCCAACCCACGACGTGAAGATCATCCTCGGGGACTTCAACGCAAAGGTTGGAAGAGAACGCATTTTTAACCCCACCATCGGACCGTTCAGCCTCCACGAGACCACCTCGAACAATGGTCTTCGGCTGATTGTCTTCGCCGCGGCGCGAAACATTGTAGTTAGTAGCACCAGATTCAAGCACCTCGATATCCACAAGGCCACTTGGCTGTCCACTGATCAGCGAACCCGCAACCAAATTGATCACGTTGTGATCGACGGAAGGCATGCTTCAAGCGTGCTGGACGTTCGTACGTTCCGTGGAGTCACCGTTGACTCTGACCACTATCTTGTTGCAGCCAAGATACGCATGCATCTGTGCAACGCAAAGAACGTAAGCCCCAGTGCACAACGAAAGCTGGACGTCGCTAAGCTGCAATCACAACGGAGGCTGAGAGCTACTCCGCTCACCTCTCGGAATTGCTCCACCATCCTAACTTTCTACCTTACGATTTTGGCGGACTCTGGGCGCAAATCTCCCACTCCATGCGCACTGCCGCGGAAAAAGTCATTGGTTTCAAGCGTTCAACACCACAACCAATGGTTCGATGAGGAGTGTCGCGAGGCTGCTGCGGCGAAAAACGCCGCCTACAAAAGAACGCTGCGTGCGTCTGTATGAACACCTAGATCTCGGAGACTATAAGAGCTAGAGATACGAAACTTCACCAGCTGAAACGCATATTTCCTCAGAAGATGAAGTTTTTTGAATCATGTCAATATCTCTGCCCGTTCCCTCGTAGCAGAGTTTCGCGGTTTGTAGCTGGACCGTTTAATATTTTAATCTGAAATTTAACAGAGTAACGCGTTGTGGTTACATGCATCTGTGTGTCAAAAATGAACAAAATCGGACAAATACAGCAAAAGTTATTGTCAAAAACGTTAAAATTTCACCTCCCCTTGCCAATAAACTGCTTCAATATTTGACTCTACGTAATTATGATTACAAGTGACCCAGAATCACAATTTTCGGTAAGCTGATTCATGTGGCTCTAATGAACAAATCCACGGCCAAATTTTAGCAATGCAACCCCCCCACCCCCCGCAATCGATTTACCGTGTTTTCTCCCACACCCTTCAACATATCCCCTTGAAACTTACCACATATACTTTAAATAACTTCTTTGATGTAAATTTCGATTTTCTTCAAAATCGTTTGAAATTTGCGTAGCTTATAGGTATAAATATCGTTTTGCACAAACAAAAAAAATTTTCCAATTGGAAAGTTCTTAGAAGGAATATGCAGGAATTAAACTTTTTCGAGAAAAAAGGTACAGGGTATTACACTGTCGGGCACCGCCTCGACAGTATTAAATCTTTTTACTGTTTTCAAATACGCGCCTTGGCTTCTGCTGCTCCTGTTTTTTCTCGTTAATATTCAAGCGCTCGTAAATATCAAACTCATCTTTTAACTCTTTAAACGACTTGCAACGTAACATGGCGTATTTGTACTCGTTTTTAATGTCAAGACCATTTACTCTATACGAAATCACGGCAGCGTCTTCTACTTCACCTAACACTGCTATTTTTTAAATATGCAACATATACTCATGCAACGACTCATCTATTTTCTTTTTTCTGTCTTGCAACTGTTTGTAAGCATCAGCACTGTTAAAGCAACGTCCGAACTCGTCAAGTAATGCATGTTTTAGTTCTTCGTATTCACACACACTTTCGCTGTCCAAAAACAATTTAACGGGCCCACACATTTTGCCTCTGGCTTTCACATAATTTTGCTTCTCTGTTAACCCATACGCGTCTGCATTTTTTTTCGAAAATTTCAAACCATTTCATTATAGGCATCGATTTGCCATCACATTCACCCACTATCTTTTCAAAATTATCTACATTTATTTCAACTTTATTTTCCCTTTGCTCTTCGACTTGTAACTTTAATGTTAATAATTGCAGCATTTGTTCAACTTTTAACTCAACGGCACTGCCAGGCGTACTTTCAATTACACTTTGCCTTACTGTGCTCTCTTGGGAGAACGATCGTGACGGTGCCTCTTCCATTTCAACTTTTTTCTGCGCGCCACTGTTTTTTTCGTTCGCCTTTTTCTTGTTCTCTTTGTGGCTCAAATTTTGCGACGCACTCTCACTCTTACCGCGCACTGCGCTACTAACCTGACGCATGGTCAACTTCTGCACCTCGTCTTTGCCGTTGATGGAACATCTTATCAACAGCTGGTGGAACTGGGTGAACACGTCTATTACCAATTTGGGAAGGTTAAGCTTAGTCTTAAGGGTAGCGGCCCTAAGACTGTTGAATCTTCCCAAACGGAGCAGCCTGCAACCGCTTCCACCACCACCCCAGTGGCCCCCTCCGTGGATACAATTGAGAAAGCTGTAGTGCCCTCAGTGTCCACGGATCCACAAAACCCACAACTAGCAAAGCTGCTGGGCTAGCTAAGGTGGGCACGCACAAGGGCCAGGTCACTGCTACCAGCATCCGCGAAAAGGTGGACCGGCTTCCGAAGGGCGCTCGAGGCAAGGGGTCTCGCCGAGCAAGCGAGACAGCCTCGTCCAGAGCTCCTTTTGGGAGTCCAATGAGCGCCACTAGGGTGCTCCAGGCGAACCAGCACCACGCTAAAGGACCAGCCACCCTGTGCAGGACCTTCGCCGAGGACAAAATCGACCTAGCGCTCATTCGGGAGCCATGGTCGGTGGGTGGCCAAGTCCGAGGCTTAAATGTCAGAGCAAGTAAGTTGTTATATGACCGTCAAGTGGATGTGCCTCGCACTGCGATGCTTATTGATAATGGTGTCAGTTACCTTCCACTAACGAAGTTTATTTCTAGAGATCTAGTAGCTGCGCTCGTCAAAGTTGCCACGGAGACGGGTAGGGAAATAGTGGTGGCGGCTGATGTCCCACCGACAGAGGTCAAGCGGCTCGTTGACCACTGCAGTCAGCGTAAAACGCCATTAGTCGTCGGCTGCGACGCAAACGCTCACCACACCATCTGGGGTAGTAGTGACCTCAACGCTAGAGGTGAGTCTCTCTTAGAATATTTATTGTGTTGTCAATTAAATGTTGTAAATAGAGGGAACAAACCCACCTTCATCAATGCTATTAGAGAAGAGGTATTAGACCTGACTCTGGCTAGCAACTCCCTGTCTGGCCTTATAAGTAACTGGAGGGTAACTAATGAGGCCACACTTTCAGACCATCAGCACATCAGGTTTGACTTGCCGGGGCAGTTAGAGTTGATACTTTTTCAGACACTGGTCGAACATGCGGTCGACTCTAGTCTCCAACATCAACTCGGTGGACGAGATTGATTTGGCTGGTAACCAGCTTGAAGATGTGCTGATCTCCTCTTTCCAAGCCAGTACAGTTGAGCGCTTTTACCAGTCGAAACGTTGGGTTCCCTGATGGAATGCCAACCTGTCGGCTAAATGGAAAACTGTTAGGAAACTCTTTAATAAAGCTAGGAAAACCAAACAGTGGGATGAGTACAAGGCTGCTCTCACTGATTACAACAAGGACATTAGAAATTCTAAAAGGATAACCTGGAAGAACTTCTGCAATAGTGTCCAAAACCTAACAGAAGCGGCTAGACTTCAACGAGTCATGGCCAAAGAGTCCTCAAACGGGGTAGGTCTGTTGAGCAGGAGTGATGGCTCCACTTCAGACCGTAAGGAAACATTGGAGCTCCATCTCCAAACACACTTTCCAGGCTCTTCAATCTGCAATGGAGATGCCCAACTCTCAGATTGGATTGAGCCAAACTTCCGAGGGGCTGCCAGAATATCTGGCACAATATTTGATGCGACAAAGTCAGATGGGCAATTGGCTCCTTTGAACCTTTTAAGGCACCTGGTGGTGACGGAATTTCTCCAGCACTCCTCCAGACATGTCTGGATTTCATTCTGAACCCATTGATTTGTTTGTTTAGAGCAAGCTTTGACTGGGGATACATACCTCACTCTTGGAGGAGAGTTCGGGTGGTTTTCATCCCTAAATCTGGCAATAGGCCAATAGATAAGCCCAAGTCATACAGACCAATCAGTCTAACATCATTCCTTCTGAAAACAGTAGAGAGGCTTCTCGACCTGCATATCAGAAACAAACTGCAAGTCACGACCCCATGGCATCCAATGCAGTTTGCTTATTCCAAGGGGAAGTCAACAGAGGCTGCCTTACACCACCTAGTCAGAAAGATTGAAAACGCTTTTGACTCCAAGAACATAGCGTTGTGCGCCTTCCTGGATGTCGAAGGAGCTTTCGACAACACTGACTTTGGTTCTATCTCTAGAGCGCTGGCACGTAGAAACATAGAACCACACGTGATCGCATGGATCGAATCCATGCTCCGACAGAGGGACATAACTGCATCTCTAGATGGCACAGCAGTCAGCATAAGAGCTGTAAAAGGTTGTCCACAAGGAGGTGTGTTATCTCCCCTACTATGGTATCTCGTGATCGATGAACTGTTATCTAAAGCCGGGTATTCGCTTACACCGTTTTCGTCGACGAAAACGAAATCCCATACATTAGCAACGAACGGTGCCGTTTCGGTGCCGTTTTGTTGCAGGTTCGTTGCTATTTCGTTTCTGTTTCGTTGTACGTTTTCGTTGCTGGCAAAGCCTCATGCAACAGAAAAATTTATTACAAATTTTTTCTTCAGTCTAATGCTAATTTTTTTCTATTATATTGTTAAAAACCCAATAATTAACAACATTGCATACTTTATTTTTAGAAAAAATTACCACAGCGTATGAAAAGAGAGATTTCGTCGCTGCAGCAACGAAAAAAACCTACTTGACGGTTGTTTTAGAGTCTAAAATTTAGACTGAAGAAAAAATTTTTCTGTTGCATGAGGCTTTGCTAATGTATGGGATTTCGATTTCGTCGACGAAAACGGTGTATGCGAATACCCGGCTTTAGGGAAACCAATCGCAAATTTAATAGGAGAAAAATACCCAATATATCTCTACCAAATACATATATGCTCTCTCTCTCTCTTGTTGGTCGTGATTATACCGCGCTCCGCTTAATTTTGTATTTTTTATAATAAAACCTACAAATTTTTAATTCAATCTTTGTTCCAAAGCGTCGAATAACTTATTAGTCCAAATAAACACAGTGATAAACCTGATACAACTGCAACAGTGTAAATTTATTTGTAAAAAACATTTTACTTAAATTCTATACAGTGCAATTTTTTGTTGCTGCTTAATATTTGATTACATTTCAGGCTCTGCCTAGCCGCTCAGCTTAGTTCTCGTTGTTGTTGTTGCTTGTTTCTCAGTGCGGGCTTATTTCGTGCGTCGCTTTGCGTATTCCTCTTTGTGCTGCGCTCACCAACGATTTCTTGTTGTTGCGTGCATCTCTTCTTTGCTTTGAGCACAAGTATTTGTTATTGTTTAATAACTGCTGTGTTTTATAAGCTTTGGGACGCTTATACACCGTCAGTCCAGCTGCTGTTTCGTTTTGGTTTTTGACTTTTGCATTTGCGTACAAAAATCATGAGTGACCATAAAATATGCTGCTATCCATCATGCAAATGGAGTGGTATCCAAACGGAGACCTACGTTGCATGCTGGATGTGCGATAACATGGCACACCTTAAATGTGCGGGTCTTACTGGCCGTGTGCATGATTTTATACGTGAAAGCAAAGGTTTAAATTGGACCTGCATAACCTGCCGCGCTGCTGAAGTTGAAATGAAGGCATTTATGCGCCAAACTAGGCTCGGATTCAATGATCTGTGCAAAGATTTTAGATCATTGCAGGATAAGTTTTCATCCATTGCAAGTATGTTTGCAAATTTACAGCTAATGAGAGTTTCTCCCAAGCGTAAAAAGGCAATCATACTTGCCACCGAGGCTAGTCTAATTGTTTCTTCCAACTCAGCAGGGTTGGATTCTCCCCTAACACCAAATCCGCACCAACTTATATCATTTACAACTCCTGTACCAATCTCGCCCGCCGTTGCTGAGGATCCCACTGATGTCGTTACTGTCGGCTCTGGCGAAATCTTACCCGTCACTGCACTGAAAGATAACAGCACTGCCAGCCCTGCTGCGATTTCTATCGCAGTCCCTATGGATGGTATTATTACTGAAGCATCTACCGCGGCCCCTGTTCTGAGCGCTGTTCCTCCTTCAGTTGCTCCTCCTATTGTGAGTAACTTTTCTTCTTCGGTGCCTTCACATCCACTTATTGGCGTAGCACCAAGAAAATCGGTGTTCGTCTCTAGACTAATGCCCTCCACCACTGAAGACGTTGTCAAGCACTTCATTTGCGAGAAGCTTAACATAACTTCTCCAAATGACATCGAAATAACTAAATCTAATTTTAAGTATAAGCGTGATATTTCTTCTTTTAAAATAAGCGTTCCTGATTCTAGCTTTTCTTCTATACTTAATCCTTCTCTTTGGCCTACTCATACTATAGTGCATGAGTTTACTAAAAAACCTAAAAAAAACTGTAGCCTCCAATGCTGCACCATCCGTTTCCGTTGATAACTCTATTCCAAAAAACTAATTACCAACCTTACCATTCATTACCAGAATGTTCGTGGGCTTCTTTCTAAGCTTAGTAGACTTTTTGCCAATAGCGTAGACGTTGATTCGCATGTTATTGCCTTTTCTGAAACCTGGCTTAATTCTTCTGTCTCTCATTTTGAAATTTTTGTTAATTCATACATAACTTATAGACTTGACCGGCCGTCCGGTCGTGGTGGTGGTGTTCTCATTGCTGTAAACGCCGACCTTGAATCTCATTTACTTTCTCTTAATTTTCCTTCAGGAATTGAGTTTATTGCGGTAAAAGTGTTTACCAATAATTGTTTTACTTATTTTACATGTTCCTATATACCCCCATGCTCTGACTTAAGCGTATATGTGAACCATCTTTCTGCCATTCGTATAGTGGCCGATTCTATTGGTATTAGGGATCAACTAGTTGTTTTAGGCGACTTCAATTTGCCTTCTTTGTCCTGGACTCGCTCGGTTGATTCTAATTCTTTTTTTTCTTCTGATCAGCATGACTTTGTAACTGGACTAATTGATATCTCTCTTAGCCAAATTAACTTTATACATAATTGCTCTAACAGAATGGTTGATCTCGTATTCGTAAGTGATTCTTCGGACTTCGAAATTTCAAGAGTCTGTCCGATTTCCTTACCTGAGGATCCGTATCACCCAACCTTGCAAATCACACTAACACTTAATGTTCGCTATGGTGCTTTGCCCCATGCTCGTGCTACTCGGTATCGGTGCTTTCGTAAGGCTAATTTTGTCGGTCTTAACCAATTTTTGGCTGATCTTAACTGGTCCTCTTTGTTGTCTGCTGAGAACTTTGAGCTATTAATAATTTCTATCGGATATTATACACCGCTTTTGATCTCTTTGTTGCCTACTCTGTCCTGAGTCCTTCCTCTAAACCGCCTTGGTTTACGCCAAGTCTGTCTAATTTAAAAAATCGTAAGTCTTCTTCTTATAAAAGATTTAAGAAAAGTGGTTCTACAGTCGACTTCTATAAGTTTTCTATATTACGCAGCAAGTTTTTTCTCCTTAATAGAACTTGCTACAATAATTATCTTGCCCGTTGTAGGCTTATCTTCCGTAGTGATCCAAAGACATTTTTCTCTTTTGTTAATTCTAAACGTAAGTCTTCCATTTTTCCTGCTTCGCTATTCTATAAAAGCGCATGCTCTTCTAACAACTCTGAAATCGCAGACTTGTTTGCAGACTTTTTCAAACTACCTACTCTGTCAACCTCAACTGTCCTTTTAATCTTTCTAGCTCAAACTTTATTGCTATTCCTCAGATCTTAGAATCCGACGTTTTACAAACTCTTATGTCCATAAAATCTTCCTTCTCTCCTGGCCCTGATGCCATTCCTAGCTGTGTTCTAAAGCATGGTGCTGGCTCTCTTTTCATGCCACTATCTGTCCTTTTCCGCACTTCTTTAAAATTTTCTTATCTTCCTGCCATCTGGAATGAATCCTTCATTATCCCTTTTCACAAAAAGGTAATATTGAGAACTACCGAGGTATTGCCAAGCTTTCATCAATCCCAAAAGTTTTTGAAAGGATTGTCATAGCAGAATTGCAACACTACTGTCGTTCTTTAATATCGGACTCCCAACATGGGTTTGTAAAATGTCGGTCCACCACTACTTATCTTTTAGAACTTGCTTCCCTTATTAACAATGGTTTTAGTAGTAAAATGCAAACCGATGTCATTTATACTGATTTCAGTAAGGCATTTGACTCAGTAAACCATAGCCTTCTTTTAGTTCAACTGTCGCGTTTAGGATTCCCGCCTTGTCTCTTAAAATGGATCTCTTCCTATTTATCTAATCGTATGCAGAAGGTAGTTTTTAAAGGCTGCGAATCTAAAGTAATTTATGTCACGTCAGGGGTACCCCAAGGCAGCCGGGTCCTCTACTTTTGTCTTATTCATTAAGTTATCCGGTCATCTCGCATTCTTATGTATGCGGATGATGTAAAACTTTGTTTGTCCTACTCCTACAATGATAATGATATGCATTTTATTCTTCAGCATGATTTTGATAGCATGCAATATTGGTGTAATGTCAACCAACTCTTCCTAAACAAGACGAAATGTAAAATTATGACATTTTACTGTTCTGTTCCTCATCTGGCTGATTACTCTACAGACTCCTCTACCCTGGAACGTATCGTGAGTGTTTTAGACCTTGGCATACTGTTTGACCATAAACTCAAATTTAACGATCATATTTGCAATATCGTGAATAAAGCCAGGGGTGTTCTTGCTTTTATAAAGCTTTGGTCTAAAGAGTTTAACGACCCTTACACAACCAAACTTCTTTATATTTCTCTCGTCCGTCCTATTTTGGAATATTGTTCCTGCGTTTGGAGCCCTCGATACCACCTTTATCAGGACATGATTGAGTCTGTACAAAAGCAATTTCTCCTTTTTGCACTTCGTGGCTTAAACTCGGACCCAAATATCCGACTCCCGCCATATTCCGATAGACTTAGCCTTATAAAGTTGCCTTCCTTAATTCATCGCAGAACATGCCACGGCGTGTTATTCTTGCATAAGCTGTTACTCGGTCTATCGATTCCAGCGTACTGCTTAGCAAAGTTACCTTTGTCATACCGTCTAGAGTAACTCGTACTTTTAGACCTTTAGCCTTACAATTTTGTAGATCTAATTATGCTTTGCACGATCGTTTCCGTGTCTTATGCTCTAACTATAACAACCTTTACAATTTCCTCTCTTTCGAGCGGTCTATTCAATCTATCACTTTTTCTATCTTAAGTCATCTTGACTTGCCACTACGAGCATCCTTGACCAACCCTATATGATGAGTCACCCACATGGTCAACGGTGATCTATTGGCTCCTTTTGTGATATAATGTTTAATTTTTTATCTAGTTTCCTTGTTTTCTCTATAATATTGTAAATCCAAGTGTCTGGCCAGTTCTTGATGTGAGTTGGTGCATATCGTTAAAAAGTTCACCCACCGGGCTAGAGACGCGGATTAGTAATATATATTCCCTCTATCTTCTTTTTAATAATAATATATACTTTTTTTTTTTTTTTATAATACATATAAGGTCAACTGAACTTAGTTGTACTCCTTTAGTTAAAATAAATAAAAATAAATAAATAAATAAAAAATGATTATTAAAGGTGAAATTGGTATCCAACCAGTTTTTCAGATGTTGTCTTTAAAACATGACGCCAATTTCATTTCATTTTGGTTGAAAGAAATTTTAAGAGATGGAGCTCCGGTTCCTCCAGGAATTGATAGAGATTATTCGCTGGCACTTCTGAATGATACGTGTTTGGCATTTAAAGAAAGAAATTTAAAATCATACATTACTGCATTTATTCGCTAAACCACGTGATTCTGCAAAACCCTCTAAAATGCTTATTTCGGGTCGACATTGCGCACTTGATAAAAATAGTGTGTAAAAAAAAAGCTTTTGAAGGAAAATTATCCAAAATGAAGGATTTTTTGTGAACTGCGTTGGTCTCATGTCAACCTGCGAAAAGATTTCGAACAGGTACTGCATACAGTTTTTGTTGTTGCCTTGAGCGAACACTCAAGCAAAGACAGTGGCCAGAAAGGTGATATTTGCTATCAGAAACATTCATTATTACTTGACGCATTGAAGACTTTTACAATAAATGAAGAAAATTAAGATTATGACGAACGTGCATGCAATTATTTAGAAGATGAATTTCAGAACGAAGAATTGGTCATCCACATAGAAAATATTTTTGAGAAAGCTAAAGAAAACGGAAATGGCGAACAAACATCAGAGAGTTTTCAAAAGGAAGATCAATATGTCGAAAACTTGAATGCTTTTTATTGTCCCGAAATCGTTTCCCATTTAGTGAAACTAGGAACACATTTTCCTTTGTGGACGAACGTTATGAGACAGTATTTCCCTAAAGCTCGAAAAGCAGCTTCATCGGCTAGATGCGAGGCCTATTTCAAAGACTTGAAATACTCGGATTTGGGACCAAATTATACGCCGCTTCGAGTTGACAAGTTCGTTGTTAATCATGTGAGATCTATCGAAAGTATTTCGAAATTGGAAGCTGCTAAAAAAAAAGTATTAGGGACGAAGCCGATTTAAAGATGCAGCATAAAAAAACAAAAGAGCCAAACGAAAAAGTCAAATAACTTTAGATGAAGAAGATTGTTTGTGGTACGAGGAAGATTGGTAGGTCAAAATTCGGCTGTTGGTGGGAGGAAAAAAAATCTTCAGCTTGGTGATACCCTGAGCGATAAAGATAATGGTCACACAGAGGAGCAAAGGTAAAAATCTATTGCATCGAACAAAGTATCTCCAGTATGTGCTTTGACAGAGCAAAATGAAATTGAATCATTGACATTCCACAGAATAAATCGATTGCGAAGGAAATTGGGACTCGTAGAGGAAAATATTTGTGAGATTGTCTAGATATTGAATTGATTTATAAAAAACTTCATTTAAAATGCAAATATGATATTTTACGTAATGGCTCCAATGTGAGCTAGTAAAAATGTCGCATCATCGCATTCAGCTGTTCAAATATTTACTAACGCGTATTTCAATTATTCTAACTTCAAGCAGTTTATCGATTCGAATGATCAAGTGCCACTCTTTCCTTCGTGAGGCATTATGCGGAGACATCAATCATGCTCTGTACTGAAAACGCGCTGAGATACTTGGATTTTTTCAAATTAGTAAAAATATCATGGACTGTTTCGAATCGACGTGTACGTTGCTGAAGAAATAACTCGTCAGTTTCCCGAGTGCTGTCAAAAGGGACGTATGCCCTGAATGCAGTCCCAACCAGCAGATTGACTTGACAGTCATAGAAGTAGATGGTTCTTTAAAAAATTGAGCCCAACTCAAGCAATATATGTCTAAATTTTTAGCAGAGATGCTTTATGAAAAAAATGTATGCCCTTAATGTAACTTAAATTTTGCAAAATTCGAAGAGAATAAGCAATTTATTCTCGTACACTGATAAAAAAAATAAAATCTTAAATCAAGATTTTTGCATTCTTGATTTTAATTCTTAAAATGAGACCAAAAAATCATAGAACAAGGCCAAAAAATCTTGAATCAAGATTAAAGTTCTTGAATTAAGAAACAAAAATATTGAACTCCAATAAAGACCAAAAATTCTAAAATCATGACGAAAATTCTTAAATTTAGACAAAGAGTTCTTAAAACAAGATTAAATTAAGATGAAAAAAATCTTAAATTCAGATTTTGGCGGTAAAAAATTTTAATCTTAAAAGAAGAAAAAAAACATAGCCAAACATTCCTAAATTAAGATTTAAAATTCTTAAATAACGATTTTGGCATACTTAGATTACAAGACAAAAACAAAACACATGCTTCGGAATAAATTAATTCATTTCAATGAAAAAAACAAACTTAGACGACCCCAGTGATGAAATTATTTCTGTCACTTGGCGGCAGTTTGCGAGAATAATAATCTTGTTTAATATTATTTTATTTATATTGGCTTGACAAAATACATTTCTTGCTTTTCAGATACAAATAGATTTTGATATTTTGCACCGGGGGAACAAAAATTTGTTGATATCAAAATGGGAAGGTTCCAAAAAGAGTGTAACAACTTTTTTTGAAAACAACATCCTCAACAATCTGTGCATGGATCAATTTAGCATAGCTAAATCAATAACCCACAGCATGGAATTTTTGAGCCAATTTTAAATTTGTTGATATCAAAATGGGAAGGTTCCAAAAAGAGTGTAACAACTTTTTTTAAAACAACATCCTCAACGATCTGTGCATGGATCAATTTAGCATAGCTAAATCAATAACCCACAACATGGAATTATTAAGCCTATTACTAATATGCTCGAATTCATATGTTTTAAGGTTTAAAAGTTCCTTGAGAAGAAGAATTGACAGTTGTGAAAAACTTCTTGATGAATCGTGAAGCAAAGACTGACGATGGGACAAGAAGTGAAGCTTTCCTAGAAACGTTCGAATTGATGTTGACTGCGATCAATAGGCCACAGCGCCTGTCAATGGTCCATGATCGCATGTACTTGGCTTTCAAAAGTCATCGCACAAATGCATTGAATATAAACATGATTCTCAGAAAATTTTGTGATCGAAAAGAGCGTAAACTAACGTTGTACTATATTTGGTCAACTATATTTTTTGTATCTTATTTTCAGAAATATGATTTAAAAAAATACTTTGCATTAACGTTTTTAAGGTATCATTCTTTAAATCATTTGTTGCGAATTTATAATCCTGCCCGTCTTTTGTTACTTTGTGCCCGTACTACTAGTTAGGTCTGACTACGGGCCTGTGTTTAGTGTTCTTCATTCTTAATCCAAAGTATCTCTGAAAGTTAATTTGAAGTTTCGTATTTATAAATGGTTACTACATATATCTTAGCAAATCAGTTTTCACCAATATAGTCAATATCCATTAGGGCAATCGGTAGATTTTCTTATGAAGCTTGTGTTGGTTAGAGTATATACAAAGTGCGGTGCGCCGCACTCATACCACTGAGCCATCGACACCTACGCCGAGTACACATCAGAATCGGAAACTAAACACTTTTTATATGTTATATTTGGTATGTATCACATTCGCATAAAGATCAGGTGACGCATTTCGCCGTAGCTACAAGCTACGTTTGTATAAGTGCACATTTGTGAGCACGCTCTCGGATCTCTCATTCTGCCTTGTTCATCTATATAAGCGCTTCTGTCTTTACCACGTTGAGCAAACGACATATCAGAAACTGAACAAAAATTTTTCACAAAATACCACCATAGTTTGCTGACAATTTTGTTTGTTTTATTTAAAAATGTTTTGAAAGCAATGTACCACATAGTCGGTTTGCCCTGTTACTAATCAGTGCCCCCAAATAATCAGTGTAATGAACTACGTGCCATGATACCCTAATTATTTAAACAGATACAAAAATATTAAAAATAAATATTTATTTTTTTTATTGTATGTACTGCAAATATTAAAAAAAATTTTTCCAGCGATACAAAAATAAAAAATATTTTATGTTACAATACATTCGTCATCGAAGGTTGGCAGCGCTAACACGTGTTCTGTCAAAAAGAAATTGTATGAAAAGTGAAAATAAGAATAAAATCTCCACTGCCGTGCAAAACTCATAATAGACGCGCATGTCTGTTTAAATGTGGGCAATCAATTTTAAAAACTAAAAAACTTAAATTAGTTTAGTACACGTGAAAATTTATGTGTTGAGACTCCGCTGGCACAAATTTTGTTATTTCATTGTGTGTACACACTGTTTTGTGTGGTGTGCATACACTAGACTTATAAATACGAAACAAAAAATTCTTTATTTTGACAAATATTGTCCCACAGAAGCCCTGCAAGAATACGTAGACAGCTTCGAGAAGTGGGCGCTAATGTGGAATATCGGCATCAACACCAGCAAGTGCGCCAATGTCACCTTTACGAACAGGCGAAATTTGTCTCGTATATCAATGCTCGGCTCTGCATTGCGTCATAAAACTGCGCACAAATATCTTGGCGTTATTCTGGACAGGAGGCTAACCTTCTCGAGGCACATTACAATGATGCAAAAAACTGTGCAATCCAAAGCGAGGAAAATGTTATGGTTGCTGGCTCCCAGAAATAAGCTTTCCTTATTTAATAAAGTTTCGATCTACAAATCTATTTTAAGCCCAATATGGAAGTACGCGGTTCAAATTTACAGAATTGCAGCGAAATCGAACTTAAATAAAATCAGAGTTGTCCAGAGCAAAATATTAAGAAATTTGTGCGGCGCTCCCTGGTATATGCGTATTATGGATATAGAAAAAGATTTGAGGGTGCGTAAAATAGGAGATGTTATCCAATTGCAGGCCAAAAAGTATTTAGAGCGTCTTGGATCTCATCCAAATTTGCTAGCACGACTGCTAACTTCAGAAAGACCGTCTTCCAGAGCACGAATGAGACGATTAAAACGGTGCCACCCACAGGATCTCCCAAGGAGAATCCTTTAGTTAATTTATATAAAATCTTCAATAATAATATTGTTGAATCTTTAGTAATTAAAGAATATTGTAATGTTTAGTTTTGTTATGTATATATTAATGTTTCTTTTTAGTCATTAATTATCTTTGTTTTTTATATAACTTATAATTTGTTTAAGCTGTCATTTTTAGGTAGTAGTACACAAATTTTATATTATTGCTTAATAAAATATACCCATTTTCAACAAAAAAAAAAAAAAAAAAAAAAAAAGACAAATATTGTAAACAGTAAACGCCCAAAGTTTTCAAATACGCGTTATGGTTAAGTCGGTGGATTCAGGTATATTTATTCTTTATCGATTTGGAACCAAACAGCAACAATGGAAAAATTTATGATCTGAAATACCTTAATAATGCAGTTATAAAAGTAGAGCCACCCAGGAAAGTAACTGATATTGTACAATGCTTTCGATGCCAGCAGCTTGGACATTCTAAGACGTATTGTACAAAAATGTTTCGGTGCGTAAAGTGTTCAATGAACCACCCAACTGCAGGGTGTCAAAAAGAAAAAGATGTGCCTGCCAAATGCGTAAACTGCTGACAAAACCACGCTGCTATACAAGGGATGCAAAATATATCAAGAACTAGTTACAAAGCAGAAGCCTAAAAGCAATTTTTGGCGTCAGCACTTTAATCAACCTTTATCTACACATGAGCAACGTTCTTTCCCATCCATCCTTCGCGCAAGTATTACGCGAAACCAAAAATTTAAATGAAGAGAACCCTTTCGCAAAAATTGAAGGTCTTTTAACCAAGCAGCTTGAACTATCAAATAATCTTCTCAACATGATGAATCTTTTGGTATCCAAATTATGCAAATAGATCTTCGAATTGCTATAGGAGCGCAAATGGTCTTTCCAACCACACAGAGGAGGTTCTGCTTTTGCCTAAAACTAATCATATTGATATTTTATTGGTATCAGAAACTCATTTTACCGACAGATACTATTTTATAATTCATGGATATAAACTAATAGCTGCAAATCATCCAGGGAATAGAGCCCACGGTGGTTCTGCTGTTATTGTAAAAAGTGGAATTAAATTCACAATAATGGAAAGTGTTACTGAAAATTCTGTGCAGACTGCCAGTATTCAGGTACGCTGCATGCATTTCGAGCAGTATATTTTCCTCTGAGATTTGGAGTTAAGCAATCTGACTTTAAAGAATTTTTCAAAAACTTGGTCACAAATTCATTGTTTGTGATGACTATAATGCCAAACACCCATGGTGGGGCTCAAGGCTGATAAACCCAAAGGGCTCAGAATTATACAAATGTGTCACCAACAATAACTTTTCGACGCTATCCACAGGTACCCTACTTATTAGCCCTCGGATGTAAATAAAATTCCTGATCTGATGGACTTCTTTGTTTATCGTGGAGAATCATCATCATACATTGCTGAGAGTTTTGACTTAAGTTCCGATCACTCACCAGTTATAGTTACTTACAGCGCTGCTGTGAAGACTCAAACACAAAAATACAAAGTCTTAACACGATAAACGGATGTAGCTGCTTTTAAGGACTGATTGGAGGAAAAAGTCACTCCCAACATTTCATTAAAATCGGCAGCTGAAAATGACCTTGCTGTAGAAAACCTTACCAGCTGTATTCATGAAGCAGCTTTTCTCTGTACACCTCCAACAGCTCCTAGTCAGCAACGAGCAAACTAACTTTTTATACCCTGTACCGTATGGTACAAAGGGTATATTGTGTTTGTGCAAGCCGAAAATGTATGTAACGTACAGAAGGAGACGTCGGAGACCCCCAAAGTTACCTAAAGTATGATCAGTGTGACTCGAGAAGTCGATATACCCATGTCCGTCTGTCCGTCTGTCCGTCTGACCGTCTGTCCGTCTGTCCGTCTGTCCGTATGAACGCCTAGATCTCAGAGATGGTAAGAGCTAGAGCAACCAAACTTTCAGATAAGATCCCTTATTAATCCATAGGAGACAAGTTTATTTTATTTTTTTGATATCGGGGTTACATTATATAGCTCCCATAGGGGTGTTTCAGAGGACCTCGAAAAAAAGCAAAAGTTTTAGATGGATAATTCGTTTGTTTATGAAGATATCATCACCAAAGCTGGCAATCGGAAGTTTTTTTGGAGACCCCCAGCACTGTACCAAATTTTATCAAAATCGGTTGACTATATCATATAGCTCCCATAGGAGCGATCGGTCAAAAAAACATTTTTTGTACAAAATTCGTTGTGTTTCGTTTGTTTGTGCAGATACCGTAACCAAATTTGGCATTAAACAGTTTTTTAGAGTTCCCAAGCACTGTAGCAAATTTGATCAAAATCGGTTGACTATATCATATAGCTCCCATAGGAACGATCGGTCAAAAAAACGCTGTTTTTACAAAATTCGTTGTGTTTCGTTCGGTTTTGAAGATATCGGAACCAAATTTGGCAGTCGGAAGTCTTTTATAGTTCCCAAACAGTGTACTAAATTTGATCATAATCGGTTGACTATATCATATAGTCCCCATAGGACCGATCGGACAAAAAAATTTGTTGGTGCAAAATTCGACTGATTTCTTTTTTTTTTATGAAAACATCGTAACCAAATTTGCCGAATATAATATCTTTTGGAGGTTTTAAGCAATTTGTCGGAATTAATTGCAATGTGGTGGTACAGGGTATCCCAAAGTCGTCTGCGCCCGACTTTAACGTACGCCATCTTTCTTCCTGCAGACGTAAGAAGTCTAATTAAAACTAACAGGGACTTGCGCAAAAGATTTCAAGAAACTCGATGGCCGTCAGACAAAAGACGATATAAGAAAGCTGCGGCTGACCTCAAAAGAAAACTGAGCGAACTAAGAAATGGGACCACTGCAGAATATCTCGGAAGTCTTGACCCATTGTCTAACAATTACGAACACAGCATTACGAGAGCAACCAAATACCTAAGCCAACAAGTTAAAAAAAACGTTGCGATCAAAGATACCAATGGAGTCTGGTGCAGATCTGTTAAGGAAAAAGTTGAAACTTTTGCGAAATTCTTAAAGTGTACGTTTCAGCCTAATGAAATAAGAGATGCAGATAAGAAAATGTTGTCGACGCGCCTTGTCAAATGAGCTTACTGTTTAACTATTTAAACACTACTCAATTAAAACAATTGAGTTTTATGTGCCAAGCACAATGCAACTTGTTAATATATATATAGGTGGACCGAACAGGAGCGCAAAGAAACACATGTCTGGATTCTATTATGTAAATTTTGAGAGTGTCTATTTCATGATGAGTGGCTTATAACTAAAGAACATAAGTATGTGATTGCTTAGAGAGTAAAGCCGGGAATTCGCATACACCGTTTTCGTTGACGAAAACGAAAACTGAAAAACGTTGTTGTACGGTGCCGTTTCGGTGCCGTTTTGTTGCAGGTTCGTTGCTATTTCGTTTCTGTTTCGTTGTACGTTTTCGTTGCTGGCAAAGCCTCATGCAACAGAAAAATTTATTACAAATTTTTTCTTCAGTCTAATGCTAATTTTTTTCTATTATATTGTTAAAAACCTAATAATTAACAAAATTTCATACTTTATTTTATGAAAAAATCACCACAACGTATCTAAAGTGAGATTTCGCCGCTGCAGCAACGAAAACAACCCTCAAGTAGGTTTTTTTCGCAGATGACCTGGCTATCATAGTGACGGGTAAATATGAGAAAACCATCATAGAGATGATGGACAATGCTCTACATATAACCCTGAACTGGTGTCTAAGCGAAGGGCTTAACATCAATCCCCTGAAAGCTGTGATTGTTCCCTTCACGAAGAGATACAACATTAGGCTTCGGAACCTCTTTATAAACAACACTGAGGTGGAGTTTTCAGAACAGGTCAAATATCTAGGTGTGGTCCTAGACAAGCGACTCAAGTGGAACTCCCACTTAGAACAAGTGCTCTCCAAAGCTACTCGAGCCATGTGGGCTTGTAGGAAATTCTTTAGCAACACTTGGGGCTTCAGCCCAAATATTATAGAATGAAGTTAATTTGGCTCAGAGAGATATCAATTAGTCCAGTTACAAAGTCATGCTGATCAGAAGAAAAAAGAGAATTAGAATCAACCGAGCGAGTCCAGGACAAAGAAGGCAAATTGAAGTCGCCTAAAACAATTAGTTGATCCCTAATACCAATAGTATCGGCCACCATACGAATGGCAGAAAGGTGGTTCACATATACGCTTAAGTCAGAGCATGGGGGTATATAGGAACATGTAAAATAAGTAAAACAATTATTGGTAAACACCTTAACCGCAATAAACTCAATTCCTGAGGGAAAATTAAGAGAAAGTAAATGAGATTCAAGGTCAGCTGTTACAGCAGTAAGAATACCACCACCACGACCAGACGGCCGGTCAAGTCTATAAGTTATGTAGGAATTAACAAAATTTCAAAATCAGAGACAGACGAATTAAGCCAGGTTTCAGAAAAGGCAATAACATGCGAATCAAAGTCTACGCTATTGGCAAAAAGTCTACTAAGCTTAAAAAGAAGCCCACGAACATTCGGGTAATGAATGGTAAGGTTAGTAATTAGTTTTTTGGAATAGAGTTATCTACGGAAACGGAAGGTGCAGCATTGGAGGCTAAAGTTTTTTTAGGTTTTTTAGTAAACTCATGCACTATAGTATGAGTAGCCCAAAGAGAAGGATTAAGTATAGAAGAAAAGATAGAATCAGGAACGCTTATTTTAAAAGAAGAAATATCACGCTTATGCTTAAAATTAAATTTAATTACTTCGATGTCATTTGGAGAAGTTAAGTTAAGCTTCTCGCAAATGAAGTGCTTGACAACGTCTTCAGAGGTGTAGGGCATTAGTCTGGAGTCGAACACCGATTTTCTTGGTGCTACGCCAATAAGTGGATGTGAAGGCACCAAAGAAGAAAAGTTACTCACAGTAGGAGGAGCAACTGAAGGAGGAACAGCGCTCAGAACAGTGGCCGAGGTAGATGCTTCATCCATAGGCACTGCGATAGAAATCGCAGCAGGGCTGGCAGTGCTGTAATCTTTCAGTGCAGTGACGGGTAAGATTTCGCCAGAGCCGACAGCAACGACATCAGTGGGATCCTTATAAATGAAATAAGTTGCATCGGACTTGGAGTTAGGGGCGAATCCAGCCCTGCTGAGTTGGAAGAAACAATTAGACTAGCCTCGGTGGCAAGTACGTTTGCCTTTTTTCGCTTAGGAGAGACTCTCATTAGCTAAAAATTGGCAAACATACTTGCAATGGATGAAAACTTATCCTGCAATGATCTTAAATTTTTGTACAGATCATTGAATCCGAGCCTAGTTTGGCGCATAAATGCCTTCATTTCAACTTCAACAGCGCGGCAGGTTATGCAGGTCCAGTTTAGACCTTTGCTTTCACGTATAAAATCATACACAGGCCGGTAAGACCTGCACATTTAAGGTGTGCCATGTTATCGCACATCCAGCATGCAACGTAGGTCTCCGTTTGGATACCACTCCATTTGCATGATGGATAGCAGCATATTTTATGGTCACTCATGATTTTTGTACGCAAATGCAAAAGTCAAAAACCAAAACGAAACAGCAGCTGGACTGACGGTGTATAAGCGTCCCAAAGCTTATAAAACACAGCAGTTATTAAGCAATAACAAATACTTATGCTGAAAGCAAAGAAGAGATGCACGCAACAACAAGAAATCGTTGGTGAGCGCAGCACAAAGAGGAATACTCAAAGCGACGCACGAAATAAGCCCGCACTGAGAAACAAGCAACAACAAGAACTAAGCTGAGCGACTTGGCAGAGCTTGAAATGTTATCAAATATTAAGCAGCAACAAAAAATTGCACTGTATAGAATTTAAGTAAAATGTTTTTTAAAAATAAATTAACACTGTTGCAGTTGTATCAGGTTTATCACTGTATTTAATTGTAATAAGTTATTCGACGCTTTGGAACAAAGATTGAACTACGATTTTTAGGTTTTATTATAAAAAATACAAAATTAAGCGGAGCGCGGTACAAACACGACCAACAAGAGAGAGAGCGAACTTGCTTTTTTGTAGAGCATTGTCCATCATCTCTATGATGGTGTTCTCATATTTACCCGTCACTATGATAGCCAGGTCATCTGCGTAGCCAATGACTTTATAACCAAGCACTGTCAGCTTAGTTAACAGTTCATCGATCACGAGAGACCATAGCAGGGGAGATAACACACCTCCTTGTGGACAACCTTTTACAGCTCTTATGCTGACTGCTGTGCCATCTAGAGATGCAGTTATGTCCCTCTGTCGGAGCATGGATTCGATCCATGCGATCACGTGTGGTTCTATGTTTCTACGTGCCAGCGCTCTAGAGATAGAACCAAAGTCACTGTTGTCGAAAGCTCCTTCGACATCCAGGAAGGCGCTCAAAGCTATGTTCTTGGAGTCAAAAGCGTTTTCAATCTTTCTGACTAGGTGGTGTAAGGCAGCCTCTGTTGACTTCCCCTTGGAATAAGCAAACTGCATTGGATGCCATGGGGTCGTGACTTGCAGTTTGTTTCTGATATGCAGGTCGAGAAGCCTCTCTACTGTTTTCAGAAGGAATGATGTTAGACTGATTGGTCTCTATGACTTGGGCTTATATATTGGCCTATTGCCAGATTTAGGGATGAAAACCACACGAACTCTCCTCCAAGAGTGAGGTATGTATCCCCAGTCAAAGCTTGCTCTAAACAAACAAATCAGTGGGTTCAGAATGAAATCCAGACATGTCTGGAGAAGTGCTGGAGAAATTCCGTCACCACCAGGTGCCTTAAAAGGTTCAAAGGAGCCAATTGCCCATCTGACTTTGTCGCATCAAATATTGTGCCAGATATTCTGGCAGCCCCTCGGAAGTTTGGCTCAATCCAATCTGAGAGTTAGGCATCTCCATTGCAGATTGAAGAGCCTGGAAAGTGTGTTTGGAGAAGGAGCTCCAATGTTTCCTTACGGTCTGAAGTGAAGGAGCCATCACTCCTGCTCAACAGACCTACCCCGTTTGAGGACTCTTTGGCCATGACTCGTTGAAGTCTAGCCGCTTCTGTTAGGTTTTGGACACTATTGCAGAAGTTCTTCCAGGTTTCCCTTTTAGAATTTCTAATGTCCTTGTTGTAATCAGTGAGAGCAGCCTTGTACTCATCCCACTGGATGGTTTTCCTAGCTTTATTAAAGAGTTTCCTAACAGTTTTCCATTTAGCCGTCAGGTTGGCATTCCATCAGGGAACCCAACGTTTCGACTGGTAAAAGTGCTCAACTGTACTGGCTTGGAAAGAGGAGATCAGCACATCTTCAAGCTGGTTACCAGCCAAATCAATCTCGTCTACCGAGTTGATGTTGGAGACTAAAGAGTCGACCGCATGTTCGACCAGTGTCTGAAAAAGTATCCAGTTGGTATTCTTGGTATTGAAAAGCCTCTACCTTAACTCTAACTGCCCCGGCAAGTCAAACCTGATGTGCTGATGGTCTGAAAGTGTGGCCTCATTAGTTACCCTCCAGTTACTTATAAGGCCAGACAGGGAGTTGCTAGCCAGAGTCAGGTCTAATACCTCTTCTCTAATAGCATTGATGAAGGTGGGTTTGTTCCCTCTATTTACAACATTTAATTGACAACACAATAAATATTCTAAGAGAGACTCACCTCTAGCGTTGACGTCACTACTTCCCCAGATGGTGTGGTGAGCGTTTGCGTCGCAGCCGACGACTAATGACGTTTTACGCTGACTGCAGTGGTCAACGAGCCGCTTGACCTCTGTCGGTGGGACATCAGCCGTGTCGCCAGGGAAATAAGCAGCCGCCACCACTATTTCCCTACCCGTCTCCGTGGCAACTTTGACGAGCGCAGCTACTAGATCTCTAGAAATAAACTTCGTTAGTGGAAGGTAACTGACACCATTATCAATAAGCATCGCAGTGCGAGGCACATCCACTTGACGGTCATATAACAACTTACTTGCTCTGACATTTAAGCCTCGGACTTGGCCACCCACCGACCATGGCTCCCGAATGAGCGCTAGGTCGATTTTGTCCTCGGCGAAGGTCCTGCACAGGGTGGCTGGTCCTTTAGCGTGGTGCTGGTTCGCCTGGAGCACCCTAGTGGCGCTCATTGGACTCCCAAAAGGAGCTCTGGACGAGGCTGTCTCGCTTGCTCGGCGAGACCCCTTGCCTCGAGCGCCCTTCGGAAGCCGGTCCACCTTTTCGCGGATGCTGGTAGCAGTGACCTGGCCCTTGTGCGTGCCCACCTTAGCTAGCCCAGCAGCTTTGCTAGTTGTGGGTTTTGTGGATCCGTGGACACTGAGGGCACTACAGCTTTCTCAATTGTATCCACGGAGGGGGCCACTGGGGTGGTGGTGGAAGCGGTTGCAGGCTGCTCCGTTTGGGAAGATTCAACAGTCTTAGGGCCGCTACCCTTAAGACTAAGCTTAACCTTCCCAAATTGGTAATAGACGTGTTCACCCAGTTCCACCAGCTGTTGATAAGATGTTCCATCAACGGCAAAGACGAGGTGCAGAAGTTGACCATGCGTCAGTCTCTGCATTATTCGCCATTGAGCGGTGCAAACTGGATTCTGAGCGTTTATTGCAGCCAGAACCCTATCATTCGTTAGGTTGATGCTATTGGGGAAATAAATTCGAACCACATGTGTTCGGGGAAACTCCTCCTCCGACATCAACCTGATATTGTTGCGAACCCACGCAGCTGTGGGTTCATTCGCACATATCAGCAACACCCAGTTTGAGCGAAGGACACATCCTTCGAACTGTGGTGTCGCATCACCAGCGAACTCGATTGTAACATCGAGAATAGCCTCTTTGATCCGAGCCATTTGTTCGGAAGTAAGAGCTGCAGCGTTTGAAATGAAACCCAGCTTGATGCCTTTAGCTACGCTGCTGTAGGGCATCTTGTTTGACTCGACATGAGCTTGCTTGGGTTTCTTTGTCGCCGTATGTGGCGACTTATCGTCAGATCGGATTCTCTTGACCAGGGTCGCAAGGGGTGCCGATCTGGCGGAAGCTAAAGCGTAAGTTCTGGAGAGACCTTTGCCAAAAGCGGCTTTAAAAAATCTCTTCTCCCGAGAACAGAGCTTTTCAAAGGGAGCATTAGACTCCAGATTGAGGGTCTGGAGTGTGGCGCCGATACTGGCACCAGACGACTTCTGCGAGACTGCACTCACAGTGTCATCTCCGTCAGAGACCAGGAGTTCTTCCTCGGAGCTCAAGGCCGACACCTCGAGCTGCCGATGAAGAGGCTGTGGTCGTTTCGGTTGAAGGTGTATCGGCTGTTATTGAACAGATTGAAGAGGTTGAACCCGAGCCCTGGATGGCGGTAATATCAACCTTTATTTTTTTGAGGGCATCCGCCAGTTGGATAGAGGCACCTTCCCTATTAAGGGTCCGGACATTCCAGGTGCATATCCTTAAATCATAGTCCATTTTCATATTGCGGTGGTCGTCAACGTAGGGGGGGTCCATATCAGAAGCTCGTTTTTTGGTTTTCAGTAGAATTTTGTTTTACAAGGCAGGTCCCAAACCTAGCGCTTAAACGATTATCGTCTGGAAGACTCGCTGCACACATTAGCTCACTATCTAGCGGGTGCTATAATAGCTTCCCAGATGACGCCGCGGGGAGGCTGTGAGTCAACTTGCAATGATCTGTAGCAGAGATCGCTCTGGCGGTCGCCAGGTTGACCACAATCAGAAGCTTTGCTCTGCACAGATAAAGCCAAGTTACTTGGAGGTTAAAGCAGCTTATTTGGCGATGAAAAAATTTCGGCACTACCTATTAGGGGTACAATTCAAGTTGATAACAGACTGCGCCGCTTTCAAGCAGACTACAAGCAAACTGTACATGCAAGACTTCACATTTCAAGTTGAACACCGTAAGGGAGAGAGAATGAAGCACGTCGATTGTCTTAGTCGCTATCCGCAGTGTATGAGAGTAACAACAGAGCTATCAGCCCGTTTGAAGAAAGCTCATCAGGATGACGACTATATCAAAGCGGTCATAGAAATTCTTGCAGAACGCCAGTATCAAGACTTCAAATTGAAAGGTGGTCTTCTCTTCAAAGTCGTAGAGGGAAATGATTTGCTGGTGGTCCCAGGATAGTAATATAGTAATACAGAACTCGCACGAAATCGGTCATCTATCTACTAAAAAGACGATTCACTCCATTCAGCAGCAGTTTTGGATTCCGCATTTGGAGAATAAGGTATCAAAGTTGATTGCTAACTGTATAAAGTGTACTATTTTCAGTAAGAAGCTGGGCAAGCAGGAAGGCTTTTTAATTTGTATCGAGAAAGGGGACACGCCACTACACACGCTGCACGTTGATCATTTGGGTCCCATGGATGCGTCATCAAAGCAGTACAAGTAAATCCTAGCAGCCGTTGATGGGTTTTCCAAGTTTGTATGGCTGTTTCCTACCAAATCAAATGGTCATGATGAAGTGGTCAAGAGGCTGAAGGACTGGTCCAATGTGTTTGGCTTTCCCAAACGCATTATAAGCGATAGAGGTTCGGCATTTACCTGCGCAGCCTTTAAAGAGTTTACAGAAAAGAACAATGTCGATCATGTGTGGACAACAACACGAGTAGCCAGAGGTAATGGTCAAATTGAGCGTGTGAACTGTTCGATTGTGGCTATCATATCGAAGTTGGCAGCAGACGAACCAACCAAGTGGTTTAAATATGTCCAAGAAGTCCACAAGATCATCAATTGTCACATACATGCTGCTGTAAAGATGTGGCCATTGGAGGTTTTATTTGGCACCAAAATGAATACTTAAGATAAAGACCGCATTTTGGAATTGCTAAACGACGAACTAGTTGTTCAGTTCAATGATGAGCGTCAGAAGTTGCGTGAGCTTGCGAAGCAGAATATTGAGCACACGCAAAAGGTATACAAGGGCTATTTTGACAAGAAACGCCGAGCAGAGCTGGAGTACAGGTTGGGTGACCTAGTCGCTATTAAGAGGACGCAATTTGTGGCAGATCGGAAACTGGCAAGCGAATATCTGGGTCCGTATGAGGTGTTAAAAGTTAAGCGAAACGGAAGATATGACGTCCGAAAAGCAGCAACCGTCGAAGGCCCAAATATCACTACAACTAGCTGTGACAATATGAAGTTGTGGAGGTTCATAGCAGAAAACGAAGAGCTTTTGTCATCTGGGTTAGATGAGGATGATTTTTGTTTTTTTTTCGTTTATTAAATTCAAATCAATATCTATCTCTTTATTACTAAAATAAACACTAGTACGTACATTTGTTGTTTGTTACTCTACTAGTCCCTAATGGGCGCTCAAGAATTTGAATAGCTTAGAAATCATTACAATTAGCTTTTTTGGCTTATGCTATTTTACAAACTAACAAGCAAGTTTTAATTTTATTTTTATGGATATTGTATTGAAAGGGTACAAAAACAATACTTCTTTAATTGTAAAAAAAAAAAAAAAAAAGGTTATGATAAAAAAGGGTGGGGAAGGGGAAGAAGGAGGGCACTATTGTTTTTAACAATTTTTAGTTCGAAGTTAACCACCAAAACTTTCTTCGTGTGTTAGCGGAAACTTTTTTATCCCTATGACCTATTTTTTGGTCAAATCTGAATTCGACGCTGTATATCGTTGTTCAAGGTTACAGATTTTGTGGTTGCTCTTCTGTATCTATGGTAGAAAATTGGAACTCCTTCATTATTTTGAATAACTCTGCTCTTATCTAGATAGAGGAATGCTGCGGGAGGCACAAAACCATTGTGGAGTGCGGATTCTATGTACCTGTCGTCCGCGCAAAGCGGCGCCAGGATAAAATTATTCGATTCATTGGCCAGACTACTTTGTATATGCTTGCGTATAATATTTATTATGAAATTGTCTATTCTAATTACTCTAGTGGCATTATATATTTGGTCATTTGGGAAATATTTAATAAAGTCGCTCACTGGAGTTCTGTGTAGGGACGAACAAACTCTTTGGCAACGTCTTTCAAAAATTCTTAGTTTTTCCATGTAAGATGGAGAAATATTAAACCAAATTGGGCTTGCATATGCTATTATTGGGCGAATAAATGACTGGTACATTATTGTTTTAACTCTGCTTTGGAGTCTTCTTGCATGGAACAGGCTTTTGTGCAGATACCAGGCTTTATTTGCTTTTCCTATTTGAGCATGAATGTGGGTATTAAAGTACAAAAATCTGTCTAAATTTACTCCGAGGTATTTTACAGTCTTAGTATTGCTGATAGGTGTGCTGCTGTTTCTCTCTAATATTTGGAATTTTTTCCAGTTTTTTCTAATATTTGTGTTGCATTTATTGACTGGAGGCGTAAAAAGTATTGTTTCGCATTTCTTTGCGTTTATTTTTAAATGCCAATCCTCAGAATATTCTGCTACTTCATTAAACATATTTTGCAAATTCTTGTTAATTTCACTTATTGTGCTGTCGCTGCGATAGATAACTAGGTCATCTGCGAATGCTATGATTTTTCCCATTTTTTCCAATAAGTCGTTAATGTAAATATTAAACAAAATAGGCGAATTAACTGTGCCTTGTTGTAGACCGTAGAGTTGGCAGTTGTCACCTTAATTTGCCTAGGGACGAGTTGGCAGCTCTGAGGCAGCAGCAACGAGCGTCAGCGAGAAGAAGAAGTCAGTCGCGAGAAGCCGTCGTAAGCAGCAGTCGAGTCGTACGTTTAAAGTAGTTTACATAAAGTTGTCCGTTGCTCGCATAAACTAAAAATCTTACTTATACATAATACTATATCAATAAACCTTTATAATAAACAATCTTACATTTGGAGGCGCGTCCAGTTCGATCCTTATGTTTGTGTGAATTACAGTTGTGCGTAAAAGTCGTACGGCCTTGAGCTGTTTGTAAAGTTGATATTAAAAGTCGGTAAAATCAGTCGCGTCTCCGCATAAACAAATTAAAGTTGATGAGCTATATGGTTTTAAGTTGTTTGCAATATAATTTACAGTTGAGCAGTTGTGTTAGCAGTTTACCCGCGGCTGAAAAATTTACAAAAGTTGTGAAATTCGCGTTGAACTAAGGCGCCTGGGCGTCGCGTAGTCAGAAGCCGTTACCTTTTCAAGGAAAAATAACCCGGTAGCAAAAAACGAGTGCGAGCGAGAGAGCGAGCACAAAGAAGCGTGTGCAGTTGTTTGAGAATCCGTTTTCGTTGATTTTGTACGTGTGTGTTTGTCGTTGTGATGTCGCAGCGATTGGTGGTTAGTAGCGCAGTGCGCGGTAAGAGCGAGAGTGCGTCGCAAAATTTGAGCGACAAAGAGAACAAGAAAAAGGCGAACGAAAAAAACAGTGGCGCGCAGCAAAAAGTTGAAATGGAAGAGGCACCGTCACGATCGTTCTCCCAAGAGAGCACAGTAAGGCAAAGTGTAATTGAAAGTACGCCTGGCAGTGCCGTTGAGTTAAAAGTTGAACAAATGCTGCAATTATTAACATTAAAGTTACAAGTCAAAGAGCAAAGGAAAAATAAAGTTGAAATAAACGTAGATAATTTTGAAAAGATAGTGGGTGAATGTGATGGCAAATCGATGCCTATAATGAAATGGTTTGAAATTTTCGAAAAAAATGCAGACGCGTATGGGTTAACAGAGAAGCAAAATTATGTGCAAGCCAGAGGCAAAATGTGTGGGCCCGTTAAATTGTTTTTGGACAGCGAAAGTGTGTGTGAATACGAAGAACTAAAACATGCATTACTTGACGAGTTCGGACGTTGCTTTAACAGTGCTGATGTTTACAAACAGTTGCAAGACAGAAAAAGAAAATAGATGAGTCGTTGCATGAGTATATTTGCATATTTAAAAATTGCAGTGTTAGGTGAAGTAGAAGACGTTGCCGTGATTTCGTATAGAGTAAATGGTCTTGACATTAAAAACGAGTACAAATACGCCATGTTACGTTGCAAGTCGTTAAAGAGTTAAAAGATGAGTTTGATATTTACGAGCGCTTGAATATTAACGAGAAAAAATAGGAGCAGCAGAAGCCAAGGCGCGTATTTGAAAACAGTAAACAAAATTTAATACAGTCGAGACGGTGCCCGACAGTAGAATATCCTGCATCTTTTTTCCGGAAATAATTGCATATTCCTTTTAGGAACTTTCCAATTGGAATTGATTTTTTTTGTGAAATTCGATATGTATACCTAAAAGTTCCGTAAATTATTACCGATTTTGATGAAAATCGAAAGTTACGTCAAAGAAGTTATTTAAAATATTATAGTTAATCACAATCAACGAAAACAACCCACAAGAAGTTTTCGGCAACGAAACAGCCACGAAGCAGCAACGAAATCGTTATTTCTGCTTCGGTGCTGTTTCGTTGCCGAAAAGCAGCAACGAAATTTTTTTCGTTGCCAATGTATGGGATTTCGTTTCCGTCGACGAAAACGGTGTATGCGAATACCCGGCTTAACACGGGCATAACATGATTGCATTAACAGAGAGAATGATATTAACAGCTTATGGCTTTTGTTATTATAATGCAGATACAAATATAAACATTTAAGAAATATATATTGAAATGATTCAACATCGGCCGCATTGAATGGCTTCAAGGGCTTCAAGTTACAATCAGACTTAATTTTTCTTATTTTCCTAATCATATTCAATTTTTCATATTTATCTAGTTTTATATACAAACTAATTCTAGCATTAAAATAACAAGTTCTGTTTGTTTTATGTGATTGTTGAAATGCGGCGATCTGGGTGGGATGAAGCTGGAGATGATTCCGTTGGCTGCAGCAAACGCTGTGATGGCATCTTTGTGGGTGTTGAAGTGGTCCATACACTCCTTCAGCATGCGAGCAGAACCCACAAATTTGGTAGCGTTGTCGCAGTAAATTTTGCTGATATGTAGGTCCACGCCGTCCAACAAACCTAAATAAACACATAAAAACCATTTGAGATTAAGTCTGCAACTAATTCAATATGAACAGCTTTGGAAGTGTAGCGTACGAGTATCGCGCCATACATTTTAATGGAAGTTTTACCTCGTATACCTAATGTTACGAGAATTGGGCCACAGAAATCCACTCCGCTGATTTCAAATGGTCTGTTGACATGCAGATGATCAGTGGGTAGGTTTCCCATGATTTGTGTCGACAATATCGGTTTGTAGCGGAAGCAGTGAACAAAGTTTCGGACGACTGAGTAACACGCCTGCCGTGCATTGATCAACCAGATGTGCTGGCGAAGGAGACCAATTATCACTTTGGGATTTGCGTGGCAATTCGTTTTGTGCAAATATTCGATATATAATTTGCAACCCTTTGGTATCAACAAAGGGAATTTCGAATTATGTGGCAATGGTGTGTTTAAGAAACGGCCTCCTACTCGCGATAGCGACAATATGTTTTTGCCGTCTTTATGCGGATACAAAAAAGGGGTCAGCTTTTGGCAAGATGGTTGCAAAGTTTTTGAGTTGTTTAATTTTGCAATCTCATCTGCGAATGCCGTTTGTCGAAATGCCTGCGCTATTGTCAAAAATGCAAAACTAAGCACGGATGTGGTTGGCACCAATGAAACATGCTTATTAGATTTACCATTAATGAATCTGTAACTATATGAGACGATGCGCAGGATTTTTAAGTATGACCATGTGTTTTCTACTAACTCGATAATTGGGTTAGAAACAACATCGGCCGCGATTAAGACTGTTGCGGACTTTTCTGTTTCTGAACTAAGTAGCTCTTCTGTAAGAGCAAACTTATGGTTTTTGGGCCATGTGTCTTCTACTTGCTGCAGAAAATTTGGGCCTTGGAGCCAAATTGAATCTTTTAGCTCGTCTGCAGAGGTACCTCGAGGGACAATGTCTGCAGGATTGTCCTTAGTTGGAACATATCGCGATTTCTTGCAATTGAATGACCATTAAATTCGATTTGACGGTACATTTTTGCCATATCTGCAGTCATTGCGTACGGATGAAGGCGAAACCGTAATAAAGTAGTAAATAAAAGTGGCTGTACTGTTGGAACCACCATAAGAATGTCGTTCAACGACAATTGTGAAGACGTCTTTGTCGCAGCTTTGTTGATGAGCTTTGCGGTCTTATCACGCATTGATAAGGAATAAAATATTGCGGCTCTCTCGGAATTAGGGCAAGCGGTAGTTTGCCCTGTTTAGTGTGCGGGTAGCGACAGGGCAAAAACCCGACTTGCTATATTTTCTGCAAAACAAACGAAATTGGCCTTTGCTTATGGGACTTACGTGTATTTGGGGTAAATTTTTGTTCAGTTTCTGATTTGTCGTTTGTTCAACGTGATGATAGAGAGAGAAGCGCTTATGTCGATGAACAAGGGAGAATGAGAGATCCGAGAGCGTCCACACGTATATGCACGCATACATTCAAAGCTATTGTCGGGACGCTGATATTGAAACTGATATTGAAATGAAGTGAAAAAGAAACAAGAAGATGTTAAGTTCCTGACTTTGATCAAAGAATATAGAACTACATAGAATGCGCATCTCATACAAAAAATTTTACTATGTGGGGTACACTGATATTAGTACCCCACAGAAAATATTGCTTGCATTTGTACATTTGCTTGAATATGAAATTTTGAAAACGAAATTCGCGCAGTGGCAATGGCCTAGTGGAATGCGTGTTCGACTCACAGTCTAATGTGTCGAGGTTCGATTCTCAAGAAGATGGTTAGATTTAACTTGTTTTTTTTTGTTTATTTTCCATAATTTCTGTTATTTTTCTATTAAATATTTTTATTTTTTTTATTGTCGTAAAAAAATTAATGTTTCATTTTCGTATTTTGATATCATCACAGGTACAGTACGCTTTCTATGCATTTAATTTCATAGTAAAATACGCACTTTTGTGAGGTATAATAAGGAGGTAGCGACAAGACGAAATGAGTGTGTATTTCTTGCAACTGTTTTCCCAATGACAGTATACATACTAAGGTGTGCATGCAAAATTTTTAGAGCTCTACGGTGCGGGCGGGCAGAGATCAAACGTCTGCCAGCAACGTTCATATTTTCAGCCTCCGCCAAATTTGTAAATTTTTAGTTTTTGAGCCTTCATACCCTTTCGAAGCATGTGACTGGTATGACACTTCATAACTACGTTTGCCTTCACCCTTGCAAATGCATGTAAAAAAGGAGAAAAATTGGAAAAGAGTATTTTGCTATCGATTCTCATACTGTTGAATAGTTTTTCGGCGTATACACACAAACTGCATTCTCATTTCCGTGCGCAAAATTTTTACAGCTCTTGTTTACCCCGGCAGGCAGAGCAAAAGCGAAAATCTAAAAATAGCACAGGCATTTCACGAGCGCTGGCAATTGATCTCGGCTCTGAACTTCGTTTTTGGCTGTCGGCAATGTTCATATTTTCAGCCTCAGCAAAAAATGTAAATTTTTACTTTCTAAGCATCCATGCCCTTTCGGGGAATGTGTCTGCTATGACACTTTCTTGCCACGTTTGGCTTCACACTAACAAATGCATGTGAAAAAGGAGAAAAATGCGAAAAAGGGTATTTTGCTATCGACTTCCAATTTGTTCAAGGGTTTTACCGCATGCATACAAAAACACTAATACTTGAATTTACATGTATTCTTGTGTGTGCACAACTGATGCAGTTAATGATAGAGAGAGTAAGCATAGGGCCCTTTATTTTATAAAAATGATTGCTCTAGATCTGATTTCGGTAGGCTCTTTCCAACTTCCTATTCTTTAGTCGAAGCATATTATAATATTATTTTTCACAATTGCTTTAAGAAATAACCAGAGGAATACCAAATAAATCAACATACATATCATCGTTTACCTTTGCCACACTACGATTCCCGAATTGTTCTTTGTTGATTGTAGAGACCACAAAAATAAAATATAATTTTTAATTAATATGCACTGAAAATGGACGGTAGAAAAGGGCAGCACCAGCCAACGCAAAATAAAAATTTCTTCTACGTAATAAAAAATAAAGCCTATAAAATCAAAAATTAAAAATGTGAAACCGATCAAAAAATATTAAAAATAAAAGCAAAAAATATTAACGAATCCGAACCCTGGAGTTGTACTCAAAATAACCTTACGCCATTCAGGCACGCATCCCACTGACCCATCAACACCAACTTGCAACCTATGTTAAAATAAGTCTCTTGTACATTTTGGAAGGACAATAACTTTGCAAATTAACGGAGTCTGCATGTTCTAAAAATATAAGCAACATATCGCTTCGTTTGGTTCGGCCCCCCGTACCCACAAGCGGTGACTGTTCTAAAAATAGAAACAACATTTCGTTTCGTTTGCTGCCGCCCGCCCGTACCAACAAGGGCTAAAATGAATTTGGGCGAGATGCGCATTCTATGTAGTTCTATATTCTTTGCTTTGATACACATCTTGTATGCAAGCCGATGGCTTAGTGCAGGGATGTCCAGGCCCATTGCTCCCATGGCTCTTTTTGTTTTTGTAATGGCTCTTAGGCATAGGCAGCGATGCGCGTGTACATGCACGGCCCTAACTGTATATCACCCAGTGCCTATGCAAATTACAAAAACAATTTCGAGCGTTCTCTCACTTACTCGCTGTTACTCTCTTTGCTCTCTGATCTCGTGTGCACAAAAACAACCCTTGCGTATATTTGTTGTTGGCCCACAGATTTTCAATGTAATTTGTTGTTGCTTTTCGTTTGAGCATGCACTCACAAAAATCGGTATAAGATTCTTTCGCTATTTTTTGGGAAACTTGTAAAATGGGACCTTTAAGGCATTGCTTGCAAACAAAAACTAGTTATGGCCCTGTACCTTTCGGTACAAAGGGTATACTAGATTTATGCAATGTATATAACAGACAGATGGTGGCTATAGGTAAAAACATAGGAATATATTTGTGAATGTGCGTTTACAAGCTTAAAATTAATTTTTTTAAATGGAGAAGTTGATTAACAAACGTACATTTAGAGGCATTATTAAAACTATCATTAACTAAAATAAATATTGATATTGACCAATTTTTAAGTTCTATATATATATATATGTACCATAACTTTTTTCATTATTTTTTACCACTCTTATAAGAATGCACATACAATTTCTTTCAGTGCACTCAATAAACCGTAATAACTGTTAACTTTAAATGTGTTAGTGTTTTTCTTTATATGTATTGGTTTTTGCTCTTCCATAAGCAGTGTTTGGACATCCCTGGCTTAGTGGGATGCGCATCTGAACGGCGCGTGAATGTCGTGGGTTCGAATCCCGATTGAAGCAAAGTTGTTTTATTTTTTTTTTTAATTGTTCTATAATATAAATATTTTTTATTTTTGTATCGATGTAAAATTTTTCTTTTTATACCCTGTACCTATAGGTACAAAGGGTATACTAGATTTGTGCAATGTATGTAACGGCAAGAAGGAGGCGTGGCAGACCCCAAGTCCTTTATACCAAAATGCTTATCATAACCTCGGGTAGCGATTGAGCCATGTCCGTCTGTCCGTCCGTCCGTCTGTATGAACACCTAGATCTCGGAGACTATAAGAGCTAGAGATACGAAACTTTACCAGCTGGTGCGTATATTTCCTCAGAAGATCAAGTTTGTTGAATCATGTCAATATCTTTCCCCGTTCCCCCGTAGCAGAGATTCGCGGTTTTTAGCTAAACCGTTTAACATTTTAATCTGAAACTTAAGAGAGCGATGCGTTGTGGTTACATGCATCTGTGTGTCAAAAATAAACAAAATCGGACAATTACAACAAAAGTTATAGTCTAAAATGTAAAAATTTCACCTCCCCTTGCCTATAAACTGCGTCAATATTTGACTCTACGTAATAATAGTAATAAATGACCTAGAACCACCAATTTTGGTAAGCTAATTCATGTGCCTCTAATGAACAAATCCACATCCAAATTTTATCAATGCGGGCCCCCCACCATCCGCAATCGATTTACCGTGTTTTCTCCCACACCCCTCAACATATCTCCTTGAAACTTACCCCATATACTTTAAATAACTTCTTTAAAGTAAGTTTCGATTTTCATCAAAATCGGTTAAAATTTGCGGAACTTATAGGTATCAATATCGTTTTGCACCAACAAAAAAATGTTCCAATTGGAAATTCTTAGTAAGAATATGCAGGAATAAATCTTTTTTTGAGAAAAAAAGGTACAGGGTATTCCACTGTCGGGCACCGCCTCGACTGTATTACATTTTTAATATTTGCACTTTAATATATATTTTTATTATTTTCGTGTTGAGTTTAAATAATTAGGGTATCATGACACGCGGTTCATTACACTGATTATTGTGGGGGTAGTAAGAGGGCAAAACGACTATCTGGTATATTGCTTGCAAAACATTTGCAAATAAAACAAACAAAATTGGCAGCAAACTATGGTGCTATTTTGTAAACAATTTTGTTTAGTTCAGGGATGTCCAAACACTGCTTATGGAAGAGCAAACACCAATACATATAAAGAAAAACACTAACACATTTAAAGTAAACAGTTATTACGGTTTATTGAGTGCACTGAAAGAAATTGTATGTACATTTTTATAAGAGTGGTAAAAAATAGTGAAAAAAGTTATGGTACATATATTTATAAAGAACTTAAAAATTGGTCAATATAAATATTTATTTTAGTTAATGATAGTTTTAATAATGCCTCTAAATGTACGTTTGTTAATCAACTTTTCCATTTAAAAAAATTAATTTTAAGCTTGTAAACGCACACTTACAAATATATGTGCTTCCAAAAATAAATAAAATTCGCAAGGGATTTCCCGAAAAATATCTATTTACCACCGGATTTTACAAAAAATATATATTTTTTATTCATATGTTTTTACCAATAGCCACCTTCTGCCTGTTAAGTACACTGCATAAATCTAGTAGACCCTTTGTACCAAAAGGTACAGGGCCATAACTACTTTTTGTTTGCAAGCAATGCCTTAAAAGTCCCATTTAACAAGTTTTAAAAAAATAGCGAAAGAATCTCATACCGATTTTTGTGAGTGCATGCTCAAACGAAAAGCAACAACAAATTACATTGAAAATCTGTGGGCCAACAACAAATATACGCAAGGGTTATTTTTGTGCTCACGAGATCAGAGAGCAAAGAGAGTAATTGAGAGAACGCGCGAAATTGTTTTTGTAATTTGCATTGGCACTGGGTGATATCAAAGAATATAGAACTACATAGAATTTGCATCTCATACAAAAAAATTTTACTATGTGGGGTACTGATATTAGTACCCCACAGAAAATATTGCTTGCATTTGTACATTTGCTTGATTATGAAATTTTGAAAATGAAACGCGCGCAGTGGCAATGGCCTAGTGGAATGCGTGTTCGACTCACAGTCTAATGTGTCGAGGTTCGATTCTCACGATGATGTTAGATTCAACTTGTTTTTTTTTTGTTACTTTTCCATAATTTCTGTTCTTTTTCTATTCAATATTTTTATTTTTTTTTATTGTCGTAAGAAAATTAATGTTTCATTTTCGTATTTTGATATCCTCGCAGGTACAGTACGCTTTCTATGCATTTAATTTATGGCATAATAAGGAGGTAGCGACAAGACGAAATGAGTGTGCATTTCTTGCAACTGTTTTCCCAATGACAGTATACATACTAAGGTGTGTATGCAAAATTTTTAGAGCTCTATGGTGCGGGCGGGCAGAGATCAAACGTCTGCCAGCAACGTTCATATTTTCAGCCTCCGCCAAATTTGTAAATTTTTAGTTTTTGAGCCTTCATACCCTTTCGAAGCATGTGACTGGTATGACACTTCATAACCAAGTTTGCCTTCACCCTTACAAATGCATGTAAAAAAGGAGAAAAATTGGAAAAGAGTATTTTGCTATCGGTTCTCATACTGTTGAACAGTTTTTCGGCGTATACACACAAACTGCATTCTCATTTCCGTGCGCAAAATTTTTACAGCTCTTGTTTACCCCGGCAGGCAGAGCGAACGCGAAAATCTAAAAATAGCACAGGCATTTCACGAGCGCTGGCAATTGATCTCGGCTCTGAACTTCGTTTTTGGCTGTCGGCAATGTTCATATTTTCAACCTCAGCCAAAATTGTAAATTTTTAG
This sequence comes from Chymomyza costata, assembly GCA_018150985.1. Lineage (NCBI taxonomy): Eukaryota > Metazoa > Arthropoda > Insecta > Diptera > Drosophilidae > Chymomyza > Chymomyza costata. The sequence continues at coordinate 406,058 of JAECWU010000488.1, read as the reverse complement.
TTTCTAAGCATCCATGCCCTTTCGGGGAATGTGTCTGCTATGACACTTCCTTACCACGTTTGGCTTCACACTAACAAATGCATGTGAAAAAGGAGAAAAATGCGAAAAAGGGTATTTTGCTATCGACTTCCAATTTGTTCAAGGGTTTTACCGCATGCATACACAAACACTAATAATTGAATTTACATGTATTCTTGTGTGTGCACAACTGATGCAGTTAATGATAGAGAGAGTAAGCATAGGGCCCTTTATTTTATAAAAATGATTGCTCTAAATCTGATTTCGGTAGGCTCTTTCCAACTTCCTATTCTTTAGTCGAAGCATTAAAAAAACATATTATAATATTATTTTTCACAATTGCTTTAAGAAATAACCAGAGGAATACCAAATAAATCAACATACATATCATCGTTCACCTTTGCCAATCTACGATTCCCGAATTGTTCTTTGTTGATTGTAGAGACCACAAAAATAAAATATAATTTTTAATTAATATGCACTTAAAATGGACGGTAGAAAAGGGCAGCACCAGCCAACGCAAAATAAAAATTTCTTCTACATAATAAAAAATAAAGCCTATAAAATCAAAAATTAAAAATGTGAAACCGATCAAAAAATATTAAAAATAAAAGCAAAAAATATTAACAAATCCGAACTCTGGAGTTGAACTCGAAATAACCTTACGCCATTCAGGCGCGCATACCACTGACCCATCAACACCAACTTGCAACCTATGCTTAAATAAGTCTCTTGTACATTTTAGAAGGACAATAACTTTGCAAATTAACGGAGTCTGCATGTTCTAAAAATAGAAGCGACATATCGCTTCGTTTGGTGCGGCCCGCCCGTACCCACAAGCGGTGACTGTTCTAAAAATAGAACCAACATTTCGTTTCGTTTGCTGCCGCCCACCCGTACCAACAAGCGCTAAAATGAATTTGGGCGAGATGCGCATTCTATGTAGTTCTATATTTTTTGGTGATATACAGTTAGGGCCGTGCATGTACACGCGCATCGCTGCCTATGCCTAAGAGCCATTACAAAAACAAAAAGAGCCATGGGAGCAATGGGCCTGGACATCCCTGGTTTAGTTTCTGATCTGTCGTTTGCACAGTGTGATAAAGAGAGAAGTGCTTATGTAGATGAACAAGAAAGAATGAGAGATCCGAGAGCGTCCACACGTATATGCACGCATACATTCAAATCTTTTGTCGGAACGTAGAACATGAATTTAGTTAAAAAATTTTGTTCAGTTTCTGATGTGTCGTTTGCACAATGCGGTAAAGAGAGAAGGGCTTATGTAGATGAACAAGGGAAAATGAGAGATCCGAGAGCGTCCACACGTATATGCACGCATACATTCAAAGCTATTGTCGACTGATATTGAAATGAAGTGAAAAAGAAACAAGAAGATGTTAACTTCCTGACTTTGATAGACATCTTGTATGCAAGCCGATGGCTTAGTGGGATGCGCATCTGAACGGTGCGTGAATGGTCGTGGGTTCGAGTCCCGATTGAAGCAAAGTTGTTTTATTTTTTTATTAATTGTTCTATAATATAAATATTCTTTATTTTTGTATCGATGCAAAATTTTTCTTTTTTATATTTGCACTTAAATAAAAAAATTAATATATATTTTTATTATTTTCGTGTTGAGTTTAAATAATTAGGGTGTCTTGACACGCGGTTCATTACACTGATTATTGTGGGGGTAGTAAGAGGGCAAACCGACTATCTGGTATATTGCTTGCAAAACATTTGTAAATAAAACAAACAAAATTGGCAGCAAACTATGGTATTATTTTGACAAAAAATTTTTGTTCAGTTTCTGATCTGTCGTTTGCTTAGTGATAACGAGAGAAGCGCTCTTGTAAATTAACAAGGCAGAATGAGAGATCCGAGAACGTGCTCACACATGTGCTCTCATACAAACGTAGCTTGAAGCTACGGCGAAATGCGTTGCTTGTTCTTTTTAAGCGAATTTGAAACAACAAAATATAATAAGTGTAGTTTCTGATTCTGATGCTCACTCGGCGTAGGTGTCAATGGCTCAGTGATATGAGTGTGTATGCCTGAGGCGGAAAGGTTGTATGTTCGAGACTTCATAGGATCAATATTTTTTACCTTTATTTTGAAGTATTAACAAAAATATTTATTATTTTTATTTGAAGGATGAATAAAAATAATTGTATCCTTTTTAACAAAAAGATATGATATCCAACCAAAAAAAAACATCAAAAATGTAAATTTTGGTGTTTAGTGTCCTTCTCGCATCAAGAAAAATGCTCTGCAACAAAAAGATATGATATATAATCCAAAGTATCTCTGAAAGTTAATTTGCAGTTTCGTATTTATAAAAGGTCACTACATCTATCTTAGCAAATCAGTTTTCACCAATATAATTAATATCCATTAGGGCAATCGCTAGATTTTCTTATGAAGCTTGTATTGGTTATATACAAAGTGCGGTGCTCCGTCTGGAAAGATTTATGTGGGTGCACGAAATTATACTCAACAGCCCGTCTTTATACCATTTCATAGCAAACAAATTCTTTTTCATTTAAAAACTTGCATTGTCGAAATTGATTTAAAAATGCACCGTTAGTAAAATATTTCTATGAATTATTTATAGAAATGTGTGCTTTTAAAAAAATGTCCGAAGTTTTTCCAATACATTGATATTCTATAGATTGAAATTGGTTCTGTACGTAGTTTTGTATCAAACGACGGGATCTTGAGTATAATTTCGTGCACCTACATAAATCTTTCCAGACGGAGCACCGCACTTTGTATATAACCAATACAAGCTTCATAAGAAAATCTAGCGATTGCCCTAATGGATATTAACTATATTGGTGAAAACTGATTTGCTAAGATAGATGTAGTGACCTTTTATAAATACGAAACTGCAAATTAACTTTCAGAGATACTTTGGATTATATATCATATCTTTTTGTTGCAGAGCATTTTTCTTGATGCGAGAAGGACACTAAACACCAAAATTTACATTTTTGATGTTTTTTTTTGGTTGGATATTTTTGTCTGTGGCACTAGCGAGATGTATTTCTTCATGAAGACTATATACAAATGGCGCACATCAGGCTGCTTCGACATTCTTTGTTCTACAACCAAGAAGCGTCTTTTGGCTGTATCAAACGACAAACCAAGACACTGTGCACAAGATTTAAATGGAAGCGTAACACTCAGACGACCCGAGGGTAAACGAACAGTTGTCTCAACAAATGATTTCTCGCAAAGCTGCTGTTCTGGGGTAAACGAGTTCGAATTTGTAGTATTTGGAATCTCTTCCAACTCCCAGACTTTTCGAACAGTGGCGTCTGTGCAGTCAAAATTATCAATCGTCCTTATAAGCGACGTTGATTGGCAAGCGTTCGCGCTTTGAGTCTTGCGGTAGCTTTTAAAATTAGCGAATTTTTACTGCTTTTTATATATCCTTCTCTAAGCAAATCGTAGAACGTGTCTGCTCCAATTAGCAAATCGACGTTCTGCGGTAGCGTTTGTTTAACGCAGATTCACAGTCGTTCCATAGTGGAAGCTTACTGTAATCAAGGCTTTCCTCCCATTTTGTCCTAGTTCTGGCTTCCACTTTACCCATAACAAAGGGAATGAGCATTGCGTTGCATATTTCCTTATCAGAGCCCAGAGATAAAAGCGACTCGTAAATGGCTCTGACAGTGTCGATTAAGGAGCAAAGAGAAGAATCTGATGGCCCTTGCATTTTCGAAAGATCGAATAACTTTGATATGCAATCAAAAACAATTAAGCAACTGTTGTCATAGACTCGCTTAAGAGCTGACAATGCTTAATTAATTGCATCGCTGACTTGATATGCCTTTACTGTACCAAACATGAAAGCAAATGGTTGAACTTTTCAATATTTGACAATGATGGATCATTATCAACCAAATTTTCAAAAAGTCCTATAAAATTCTTATTCAGAATAATCTCCGCTGAACTTTGGCAGTTTCATGCTAGGGAGATGTCTAGTGTGTGGCATAGATGCAATCATTGTGGAGTTAGCTTGCGTTTCTCGGGAAGCCGGTGGTCGATCAAGCTTACTCATCAATAAGGCCTTAGTGGAAATGCATAAATTTTCTAAGTCAGCTCTAGATACTAGATCAGAATTGATCTTATCTAGCTCCTGTTGAGTTACGAATGCGCTGTCAATGTAAAGATTTAGAATTTCTAAGCGACATTCTATAATACTTCAAAGGGTTCTAGGATGTTTGACTTATTTTGCATAAAATCTTTAATGCGCTGAATATTATTTGTAATATTCGTGTGATCTTGTAGCAAGCTATCTAGCTTGCTAGAATCGAGATCGCAAATAGACCTATTCTTGCCCTTTTTGACAGGCATTGTTTGTTAGTTAAACTTTGATTTAAAGAACACAAAAAAATATGACGATATATTTATATGATAGGCAAAATTATGAAGAATTACTCGTGAATAATCAATGTCTAAGCACGTTGATAAAGGTACAACAAATTTAAACAAATATTTTGAATTTAAAAAAAAAAATAATTAAAACTGGTATTGGAAATAGAGTATTAACGATGTTGATTCAAATTTATGATGCATATTCTGCTAAATTTGGTTTTAAAATGTATATGTATATGCACTATTAATTAGTACTTGTTTTTCTCTATATGAATTTGTTTTAAATATTTTAATACTGAAACAATGTGTTCTTGCCCACTGTGCATGTGCATTAACAGCACAACAGTCAGAGCAAGAATAAAGAGCGCAAGCGAACAACAACAACAACACCAAGCTGAGCCGCTCCCACAAGCAAAACGAACTGCAAGATCTGAGAGCAGCGGAAGATATCATAACCAAATTTGGCAATCGGAAGTTTTTTAGAGACCCCCGGAACTGTGCCAAATTTCATCAAAATCGGTTGACTATATCATATAGCTCCCATAGGATCGATCGGTCAAAAAAATGTTTTTTGTACAAAATTCGTTGTGTTTCGTTTGTTTGTGAAGATACCGTAACCAAATTTGCCATAAAGAAGTTTTTTAGAGTTCCCAAGCACTGTTCCAAATTTGATCAAAATCGGTTGACTATATCATATAGCTCCCATAGGACCAATCGGTCAAAAAATCGTTTTTTCTACAAAATTCGTTGCGTTTCGTTTGTTTGTAAACATATTGTTAGCAAATTTGGCATTAAGAAGTTTTTTAGAGTACCCAAGCATTGCACCAAGTTTGATCAAAATCGTATCATATAGCTCCCATAAGAACTTTCGGTCAAAAAAACGCTTTTTTTACAAAATTCGTTGTATTTCGTTTGGTTTTGAAGATATCGGAACCAAATTTGGCTGTCGGGAGTTTTTTATAGTTCCCAATCAGTGTACTTAATTTGATCAAAATCGGTTGACTATATCATATAGTCCCCATAGGACGACCGATCGGTCAAAAAAATTGTTTGGTGCAAAATTCGACTGATTTCTTTTTTTTAATGAAAATATCGTAACCAAATTTGCCGAATAAAATATCTTTTGGAGGTTTTAAGCAATGTGTCGGACTTAATTGCAATGTGGTGGTACAGGATAGTCCCAAAGTCGTCTGCGCCGGACTTTAACGTACGCCATCTTTATTTTATGTTTTGCATATTTAATATAATTTTGTAGGTTTTTTTTATTTTTTTAATATGTTTTTTAAGTATGTATGTATATGTTTCAATCGATAAACCGATCACTTCCAAGGCTTTATCTATAAGTATGTATGTATAACTTGTATTTTTATTTGTTAAATATATTTATGTGTTTATTTCACAATATATATTTAGACGTATTGTCTAGAAATATAAAACGACGAATGCCAAATTAACCACCACCACCGATTTATGTATATCTTATGTGCGTTTGAAACTACGTTTATGCATATATTTGTACACTTATGTATGTATGTAACACTTGTACTTATGCTTGTACGAATATGTGTCACTGGCGTTGCAAATGCCGGTATGAATTTTCCCAAATTTTATTTTTGTATAAAAACACAAAACACTGCACAATAAGATTCACGTACGTATGTTTGTGGTTTAATTTTTCGCACTCGTTACCTAGTTGTTACTTCCCTGGGAATATAGGTGATCCATTTAGGCACGGTCGGTGATCCAACGCTGATGCAAAAAAGCCAAATCCAAAGTAAATCCAGTAATGAAAATCCAGACTCCAATCCAGCTGCGTTTATCCAGTCTAGTTCGTCCAGTAGTCCACTCGGGGGCGCCAAAAAATGTTTAACTATTTAAACACTACTCAATTAAAGCAATGGAGTTTGATGTGCCAAGGTAGCACAATGCAACTTGTTAATATATATATAGGTGGACCGAACAGGAGCGTAAAGAAACACACGTCTGGATTCTATTATGTAAATTTTGAGAGTGTCTATTTCATGATGAGTGGCTTATAACTAAAGAACATAAGTATGTGATTGCTTAGAGAGTAACACGGGTATAACATGATTGCATTAACAGAGAATATGATATTAACAGCTTATGGCTTATGTTATTACAATGCAGATACAAATATAAACATTTAAGAAATATATATTGAAATGATTCAACACTTACCTATTAGTAAAATTACAATTTCTGAGGTGGAGGAGGATGTAAAACGTATTAACAATAATAAATCGCCAGGATTTGACAAAATTTATGGGATATCAATTAAAAACCTTCCCCAAAATTGCATCCGCCTGTTAACTTATATCTGCAACGCTATGCTACGTCTGGATTACTACCCTGGTCAATGGAAATGTGCCGAGATAATAATGATTCCGAAGCCGAAGAAACCTGATAATGTAATTTCTTCATATAGGCCTATTAGTTTGCTAACAATTTTCTCAAAAATATTTGAAAAACTTTTTTTGAAAAGAATGTTACCAGCACTGGAAGAACTAGCCATCATACCGGAACATCAATTTGGGTTCAGGAAAGGTCATGGAACTATTGAACAATGTCATCGAATAGTCAACATTATTACGGATTCCCTTGAAAGCAAAAAATTCTGCTCTGCGGTTTTTCTTGACGTACAGCAAGCATTTGACAGGGTTTGGCACAATGGTCTGCTATACAAGATAAAATCTTGGCTTCCTGCTCCATTCTACCTGCTAATAAAATCGTATCTAAAGGGTCGTAGGGTTTTACGTCCAGGAACAATGTGAGTCATCCTCGCTTCAATCTATAAACGCAGGAGTTCCTCAAGGTAGTGTACTGGCTCCAGTACTGTACACTATATTTACATCCGATGTTCCAACTTCAAGTAGAGTAGACGTCGCAACTTTCGCTGATGACACGGCAATTATTGCATCTAGCGCATCTCCTGTGGAAGCATCTCAACTTCTGCAGTCTCAGTTGAGTTTGCTAGAGAAATGGTTAACTGAATGGAAAATATTGGGTCGTTCACTAAATAATTTCGTTTTTTTAGTGCAATTTAAACACGATTTTTTTATTGTGTAAAACATTTTATGAAATTATATATTCTCCATTTTGATCCAATACCTTTTGCCATCTTTCGGGCAAGAGATTGATTCCACGCTCATAAAATTTTTGATCCTTGCAGGCAAAAAACTGGTCCAAGTGGTTTTTGACGTCCTGATTTGAGGTGAAGGTTCTCCCATCCAAAAATTTTGCAGAGACCGGAATAGTCCGCAGGTGCCAAGTCTGGAGAATATGGTGGGTGTGGTAGCACATCCCATTCAAGCTGCAAAAGCTTTTGGCGAGTCATCATATTTGTATGAGGTATCGCATTATTCTGGTGGAACACTACACCTTTCCTATTGATCAATTCTGGACTCTTCTGTTTGAGTAAAACAGTAAAATATGCCGAAAATGCTGTTTTTGATCTCTATCTTCGATAGGGCACCAAACAAAACCTATTCCAAAAAATGTAACAAAATTTTGTACAAAAAAGCCTTACTATATCAGCTGTTCAAATATATAAAGGTAAAGCGGTTAAGTGTGAAATTGGCTGCGAAAAAATTCAATAACATCAGCTGTTGTCATCAAACGAAATTACTTAGTGAACGACCCAATAGTAGTAAACTCGCAGAAATCCGCCCAAACTGTATTTGCTCTGAGAAAAGGAACTGTCACTCGGTTTGGTTATACAGATCGGAAACTCCGCAAAGTGATGTAGTTAAATACCTTGGAATACACCTGGATAGAAGACTCATGTGGAATGCGCATATAAAAGCCAAACACGCGCAGCTCAAAAGTCGCAGACGACTTTGGGATACCCTGTACCACCACATCGCAATTAAGTCCGAAATATTGCTTAAGACCTCCAAAAGACTTATACGATATTTTCATAAACAAACAGAAATCAGTCGAATTTTGAACCAAACAATTTTTTTGACCGATCGGTCCTACGGGAACTATACGACTATATCAACCGATTTTGATCTAATTTAGTACACTGATTGGAAACTATAAAAAACTTCCGACTGCCAAATTTGGTTCCGATATCTTCAAAACCAAACGAAACAACGAATTTTGTACAATAAATCGTTTTTTTGACCGATCGTTCCTATGGGAGCTATATGATATAGTCAACCGATTTTGATCAAATTTGGAACAGTGCTTGGGAACTATAAAAAAACTTCTTAATGCCAAATTTGGTTACGGTATCTTCACAAACAAACCAATCATAAAGAATTTTGCACAAAACATGTTTTTTTGACCGATTGGTCCTATGGGAGCTATATGATATAGTCAACCGATATTGATCAAATTTGCTACAGTGCTTGGGAACGCTAAAAAACTCCTCAATGCCAAATTTGGTTACAATATCTTCACAAACAAACCAAACACAACGAATTTTAAACAAAAAAAATGGCGTACGTTAAAGTCGGGCGCAGACGACTTTGGAATACCCTGTACCACCACATTGCAATTAAGTCCGACATATTGCTTAAGACCTCCAAAATATATTTTTTTCGGCAAATTTGGCTACGATATTTTCATAAACAAACAGAAATCAGTCGAATTTTGCACCAAACAATTTTTTTGACCGATCGGTCCTATGGGGACTATATGATATAGTCAACGGATTTGATAAAATTTAGTACACTGATTAAAAACTATTAAAAACTTCCGACTGCCAAATTTGGTTCCGATATCTTCAAAACCAAACGAAACACAACGAATTTTGTAAAAAAGGGTTTTTTTGACCGATTGGTCCTATGGGAGCTATATGATATAGTCAACCGATTTTGATCAAACTTGGTGCAGTGCTTGGGAACTCTAAAAAACTTCTTAATACTAAATTTGGTTACGGTATCTTCACAAGCAAACGAAACACAACGAATTTTGTAAAAAAAGCGTTTTTTTGACCGATCGATCCTATGGGAGCTATATGACAAAGTCAACCGACTTTGATTAAATTTGACACAGTGCTTGGGAACTCTAAACTAACTTTTAAGTGCCAAATTTGGTTACAATATCTTCATAAACAAACGAAATATCCATCTAAAACTTTTGGCTTTTTTCGAGGTCCTCTGAAACACCCCTATGCGAGCTATATAATGTAATCCCGATATCAAAAAAATAAAATAAACTTGTCTTCCGTGGATAATAACGGATCTAATCTGAAAGTTTGGTTGCTCTAGCTCTTACCATCTCTGAGACCTAGGCGTTCATACAAACGGACAGACAGACAGACAGACAGACGGACATTGGTATATCGACTTTTCTAGTCACTCTGATCATACTTTAGGTAACTTTGGGGGTCTCCGACGTCTCCTTCTGTACGTTACATACATTTTCGGCTTGCACAAACACAATATACCCTTTGTACCATACGGTACAGGGTATAAACATTTTTTCGACCGATCGATCCTATGGGAGCTATATGATATAGTCAACCGATTTTGATAAAATTTGGCACAGTGCTGGGGGTCCCTAAAAAACCGTTTGCCAGATTTGGTTATGATATCTTCATAAACAAACGAATTATCCATCTAAAACTTTTGATTTTTTTCGAGGTCCTCTGAAACACCCCTATGGGAGCTATATAATGTAATCCCGATATCAAAAAAATAAAATAAACTTGTCTCCTATGGATTAATAAGGGATCTTATCTGAAAGTTTGGTTGCTCTAGCTCTTACCATCTATGAGATCTAGGCGTTCATACGGACAGACGGACATGGGTATATCGACTTCTCTAGTCACCCTGATCATACCTTAGGTAACTTTGGGGGCCTCCGACGTCTCCTTCTGTATGTTACATACAATTTCGGATTGCACAAACTTAATATATATATACCGAACGGTACAGGTGATAAAAATCTGCAGGCTCGAAATTCAAAATAGACCTATGTTTTCTTCGTCAAAGTTGCCTAGAATTGTCCGTGGAATACTCTTAGGGGGCCGCGATTTCTAAAAAATTTGACCCACCCTACTGTGTATACAAACATGTGTTACATAACGTATGTAATACAAGTATGTTAGCCGTTTGTCAAACAAAAGCTTTTTTTTGTGCACCTGCACTGCACTCTGCTTGTTACGGGGTAACTCAAAGGCGGCCACGCCCGACTTTAACTATCGGCGTTTTTATTATATTCTATTTAATATAACATCTATTTAAACAAGATTTGGACACTTAACCAAGTACAAAAATATAATTCTTCGTGAAAGAGATCGGCTAGCAGGAGAAGTAATAGATTTGGAAAAACGCTTACAAACTAATCGCTATTATTCTGAAAATTTGGAGACCATTATCCGTAATAATCAAGAATCTATGGGAAAAATGTCTGCCCGCGCCAAGTTTGCGGAAGGTGAGCGATATAACGCAGAATCAAAGCTCCGATCATTCTTAAAATCAATGGAGGAACAAAAAGACGCACATGGAAAGACTTTGGCAAAACTAGAAACAATGGGCAGGGACCTAAATGAGGCGGCGCACAAATTCAATCAAAAGACTGCTGAATATGACCGATTAAAAGTTATGACTGAGAAATATAAGTTAGATTTAGACATTGCAAACAAGTTGACACACAAACAAGAGGATCGAATAAAGGAAATGGAAAAAATACAATCAAATAACGATGAGCTTATAAAAACTTCTCGACTAATAGAAAAGGAGAAATCAAATACAATATTTCAACTGACAGCAAAGTTGAAAAAACTGACTGAGGATCAAAATAACTGTTCTTCTCGTTTATACAAATCAAATAGACAAGTGGGCATATTAAACAAAGAAATTCTTCGCAATAAGTAAGTAGAAGTAAGCTTTTTTATTGGATAACAAGACTGCTCATATTATTAATACGACGATGTAAGTAAATGATTATTTTTATACCCTGTACCTTATGGTACAAAAGGTTTAGTAAGTCTCTGCACAACATACAAAAGGGGACGTCGAAGACCCCCAAAGCTACCTAAAGTATGACCATGGTGACCAAGGAGTCGATATACCGATTTCCGTCTGTCTGTCCGTCTTCCCATCTGTCCGTCTGGCTGTACGTTAGGGTGGAGTGATAGTGTATGAAGCAAATTTTTTTAATTTTTTTAATGGAATAGCAATACAAAGTTGCCTTTTAATTAGTAAATTCAGCATACAAAAGATTGTTTACTTGTCTTGATGTTATGAGGTGCCCCAACCCAATTGAAAATTAGAAAAATACTAAATTTTTAAAAACATTGATCTAATTTTGAATGATAGTATTTTTCTAGATTTCCTGTCCCTTATAAAAGAAACTACATTGTGGTACACTGATAAAAAAATAAAATCTTAAATCAAAATTTTTGCATTCTTGATTTTAATTCTTAAAATGAGACCAAAAAATCGTAGAACAAGGCCAAAAAATGTTGAATCAAGATTAAAGTTCTTGAATTAAGAAACAAAAATATTGAACTCCAATAAAGACCAAAAATTCTAAAATCATGACGAAAATTCTTAAATTTAGACAAAGAGTTCTTAAAACAAGATTAAATTAAGATGAAAAAAATCTTAAATTCAGATTTTGGCGGTAAAAAAATTGCAATCTTAAAAGAAGAAAAAATATTCTCGAAATAAGAAAAAAGTCTTAAAACATAGCCAAACATTCTTAAATTAAGATTTAAAATTCTTAAATTACAATTTTCGCATACTTAGATTACAAGACAAAAACAAAACACATGCTTCGGCTGAGGCGCCTGTGTTCGTTATGAAAACGCACTATTTGTACGTGTTCTTTTTCAGTGCTGTCTCGCTTGCACTCGCACTCGCACGTAAGAAAAATTGGGTTTTTGAAGCGTGTCAAAAATTAGGCGATAGCTTCAATTCATGGCTTCAATTTTCAGTATACCACCAACAAGTGCAGACGCGTTTTTGTTAACATGTTGTTGTGCATAATATATATGTAACATGCGGGATCAAAGTAAATAAAGTTTCAACGAGAAAGATCCTGTCGAAAAATTTAATTAATCTTTTTAAGGATTTCGAAATGGAAGGAATATATGAATATATAAAAGGTGAGTGGAATAAATTAATTCATTTCAATGAAAAAACAAACTTAGGCGACGTTATTCATGAAATTATTTCTGTACACTTGGCGGCAGTTTGCGAGAATAATAATCTTGTATAATATTATTTTATTTATATTGGCTTGACAAAATACATTTCTTGCTTTTCAGATACAAATAGATTTTGATATTTTGCACCGGGGGAAAAAAAAGTTGATATCCAAATGGAAAGGTTTCAAAAAGAGTGTAACAACTTTTTTTGAAAACAACATCCCCAACGATCTGTGCATGGATCAATTTAGCATAGCTACATCAATAACCCACAAAGGTAAGACTAGAAAAACAATTCTTTTATGCATAGGTATAAGTAAAATTTTTCAATTATATATAGGTTTTATTAATTATATTTTATTGATTTTAATTATGACTTTAAAATTCGATTTCTCAATAGATCCAAGAGAGGCCTACATGTACGCAATTCTGCTAACATCGGTATTGCCGTCATCTGTGAGATTACAAGACGAATCGGGAAAACGTATCAGGAAGGAAACGGAGAGTGGAAATGAATCCATAAAATATCTCAGACTGCTTCAATTATATCCAATTAACAAGTGTAAAACATATATTCGCCCTAAAACGCAATAATATAATAAGTTTGTGTAAGTTTGTAGTTATAAAAGTTTGTTATTTAAAAAAAAAAACAAAAAAAAAATAAAAATTTTAACATACATTTTAAGAGCATTTTCCTTTATTTGTAATGAGAATTTATCAATCTTATTTCAAGATTTTAACAATCTTATTGCAAGATTGGTCGAAATCCGAAATTAAGATTTTGGTCACGATTTTAGTCTTTTTCTTGGCTTACTTCAATCTTAAACATTCTTAACTTTAAGATTTTTCGCTCTTAAAAGAAGTTTACCCATTCTAGGACTGGCACCAATTCGTTCTTAAAGTAAGCTTAAAAATCTCTTTTCAAGATTGTTCACAATCCGAAATTAAGATTTTGGTCACGATTTTAGCTATTTTTCCGGCTTATTTTAAGAATAAAGATTCTTATTTCAAGATTTTTTAGGCTTAAAACAATCATATTTAACTCTAAAATCAAGATTATTCGGGCTAAACTGCAAAAATCTTAAATCAAGAACGGCATTCTTAAACTGACAACAAAAAAAGCTTACGCTACTTTCGTGACTATTTGGTCACGATTTTATGACCAAAAATCTTAAAATCAGACAGTTTTTTTTATCAGTGTACGTTAAATAAAAGCCTGGTTGGTAGTATTAATGTTTTTAATCAAGAAAAATTTCAAAATATACATTACCAAGGAATGAAAAAAATCAGAAATAAGTAGATTATTTGGTATTAAATAGTTTTTTTGTTTCAAAATTAGGCATTTGCTGCCGTGATAATAGTCTTGCCCTTATGAAACCGTCTCGTTTTTTTTCTCCACAAACTGCACTTGAAGCTTCGGTCACCAATTCGAACAGCGCTCTACGGCTTGGGTATGGCACGGAAAATATTTAATATTCTGACATGTAGTCAAACCGTTTTTGGCAATCTCTTTCAAGGCTTCATCAGATAAATTGGAAGTTAGAGGTGGCTCAGTTATCTTACAGTCTTTCCACGTAATTAAGTCGGTATAATCTTTAGCGTCGAAATTTAAAGCAGGCACTTTAAATGTTCGAAGCCCTAGAGTATTCTCTACTCTTGCTTTTAAAATTCGCTGATATGCTAGTATGTATGATTTCTCTGTCGTCTCCAAGCATAGCAATAAGAATATTTTCTGGGTGACCAAAATATCCATTTCGTTGGATTACCTTATCAAGGATTTTCTTCAAAGGCGCATTCAAATATCGAGTTAGGGTAATTGTTTGCCACAGGTGCTTAGCTCCGTTTGTCCATGAAGGATAACATTTTATTGTGAACCACATTGAACCATAAACTCTCATTACGAAAGTGGCTAAAATCACTAAATTTTCTTCGGGGTCTGTTTTAGTAGCATATAATCTTAATATTCTATTTGCTGCAGTAAGCCATCTAGATTGGTTAAGTGGTCCAGTTGTAATATTAGCTAGATTGGGAGAAAAATGCCAGTGCTGATAGCTGTCATCACATCGTAAAGATATTTTTGGTCTGTGCTCAAGTCATTTCTAGCGACTTCAGGTATTTACTATGCAGGGAACGGTGGTAAATTGAACAAGTGGCATTGATTCACATTTTTGTAATTCAGATCCAATAGGGCCTGAAAAGCATTTAAGACCTGCAGTTTTTCCATCCAAATGCAATAAAAGATGTCGCAATGGTAACTCATTCGAATGTAACTGGCTGACAAACCATTGTAATGGTTTGTTAAGTTCTTCTTCCATAAAATGAATAATACCTCCTTTAAAACCTGTATTCACGACTTTACCATCGCAACCATTAACAACTATTTCATCGAATTCCACCGATTTTGTTCTCAAATGATTTATTATGGTACTTTCAATATCTTTAGCAGTTTCCAACTCACACTTAACATGCACGAAATAATCACTTCCTGGCTCTGATAAAATCCCATAATGGTCTTCTGTTACTCATTTTCTTTAAAAATTGCCTTCCTTCTGAATACTAACCAAAGTTTTTTTTTCCATCAAAATAAATTCCGCGTATACTTTTATTGCGATCTGCATCGTGTAATGCTGATCTGACTTTCGTTTCGGCGCAACTTTGAACGATCAATGACAGCACTTGGATCCTTTGATGTAGTAATACCAATATCTTTTAGCACAGAAGAAGCTATAATAGCAGCTGCTCTATCAGAGACTCCAGTACGATCGCAGGCGAGAGCTAATGATGGTAAATTTAATCTCTTATTCTTTGGTGGCGGAGCAGTTACTTGTTTTGGCGAGGACTAGGAGCTATGCTATTATTGCTTGAACTGGTGCTTTCGGTTTTTAAGTCATCAGGCAAAGAACGAGAACAAGACGGTTGGTTAGGATCCAGTATCTCTTTGTAACGCAGTAATTATTTTTCTTGTCATTTTAATTTTTTCATATTTTTTACAGTCGCAACCAAATCTACAGCGCCTTTCATCATTTTTCTTGTAGTTCTTTGATCAAGTAAAAAATATACTTCTTCCTTGGCAACACGACTGTCTTTTGAGCAATTACACTCTGAGATTACTTTGCATTTGCAACTGCAAACATCAAATAACCGTTGGGACAAATTCATTTATTTTCTCTTGACATTTCTTGTTCGTTTGACGACCTTGATAAGGTTTTAGTAAGCTTCTATATTTGTCATGGTAAGATCGAATAAGTTGTAGTAATCTCATAAAGCTGACAGTAGGAAGCGACGCTTTTCGCCAGATATTTAAAATTTACGTAGCCAATCTTTGGGATATATCATGAACTGTCGGCTTATGTTCTGCTCCCGACAATTAGACGTTGGTGTTTTTTGACAACATTTTGCGAATTTCTATAAAGTTCATGATGTTGGGGGCACCTCTAAATTTATCATGTGCCAAATAAAATTTTGTATGTATGTTTGTGAACAATAACAGCAAGTTTTTACAGGTATTCCGAAACGAATATGAAAAAACAAATTTTTCACTCCACCCTACTGTACGTATGAACGCCTAGATCTCAGAAATGGTTCAGATTAGACCCCTTATTATTCCTTAGGAGACAAGATTATATTATTTTTTGTTTTTGATATGAGGATTATATTACACTAGTCGACAAATTTATCAATTTTTTTTTCTCCAGAGATAAGAGTTATATTTTATGTTAGGGCATTGTTTCAGCGTTCAGAATCCGGTTTTTTTTTATCCTCCCATGGCTCGATTTTTTTTATGGATATTTTAGTGAAAAAGGATATTTTTTTCAAAATACGGTTGCACATATGAGCTCATAAAAACTGTACTAATACGAATTTTTTCATTATTTTGATTTTTCTCAAAAGTAGAGTAGATTATCTTTCCAAATTACCCTGAATCACAGAAAAAATAACAGCCGATAGTGTGTGCCCAAAACAACGAAAAACAGAACATTTTGGTGACTTTTGTCACTTTAAATTTTGCTATTTTATATTATTGGTCATGATATGTAGATGCGATTTCTGTACAGTGTCGTCTTTTTACGATAAAAAATGACTGATTTATTCAATTTTTAGTAAAAATGAAAAGAATATTCTTTTTTTCGAAAGAATTTTTTTTTTTGGTACTTTCACTTTTAACATTTGAAAAGAGGCTCAATCTTCCCCTTACAAACTTAATTCACCGTCGTGATGTTTGCACCATTACTCCTGACTTGCAGCTTAGCCAATTTGACAATTGGTCATATAAGTTGGCCACTTGCTGTACGTACAACTGCGCTGAGTGCTTGTCCATCCTTTGCTAGGCAGAGATCCATCACGATTCCTTTTCTCCAGTTGGTTTTCAGGTTCGTCTCGTCGACTATAACAACCACATCGCCTATCTCGATCGGGTCGTCAGCTCGTCCAAGCCATTTAGCTCACCGTGTCAAAAACGGCAAGTATTCCCGTGTCCACTTCTTATGAAATCTCTCGGCCACCTGTTGTGCAACTCGAAAACTCTTGCCTATCTGCACGCCGTTGTGGGCATCATTTGTTGTTGCGCTTCTGCGCAAGTTGCTACACGCAGAAAGTTATTTGGCGTCAGCACATCTGCGTTAACTGATTCCTGCGGTATGTACGTTAAAGGCCTTGAGTTTAAAGTGTAGCACTGGCTCACGCACATGTGTTTCGTCCAGTATGTCGGTCAACTAAGACTTAGGTTAGGTTAAGTTATAGTGGTAGCTAGATTATCAAGCCAGCACACTTAGGCCTAGACTGGCCCGTTGTGATACCACGCGAATCTCTATTTAAACCCGTCTCCAAAAAGTATTCTTAAAGGGAATCCCAGCCTGTTGCTGCGATAGAGCTCGCAATCGTTCTCGGACAGATAGGACGTAGCTCCTCTAGGTTTTGGAGGAAATAATTTCCCAGATGCTTTTTCCTGCGTCTACATAGAGCCTCACAGGAGCAGAAGAAGTGCTCCACTGATTCTCTGCAACTTCTGCAGAAGTCAGTGCTCGGAGCATTTATTCTGGTCGTATGTACTCCGACAAGCCAATGACCGATGACCGCTCTAACAACTCCCGAAAACTGTGAGCGGTTAAGTTCATCTATCATCACTCATGGATAGATTTGCGGCAGTTGTTGACTGTCAACGAGTTGGAAGACAACGCTCGTAATGACTATAGCTGCCTGGCTATCGGAGTATATATTTATTTCACCGGTTTCCTCCAACCTGGTTGTTGAGCTTAGAGCCATCTGTGAAGAAATTTATGCGGTCGCTTAGACCTGGTTGGTTTTCCATCCACGATTCCCTAGAGAGGATGGTGATTGTAAATAAAGTTGAGGAATGCTCTAAAGGTAAGCAATAGTCTGTACCTGACACGTTTGTGTCTTCCTTTAAGATGGACAAGTGCCCATATCTTAAAACTGTCCAGCAATTCTCACCCTTGAGACGCCTCGCTGTTAAGGTGGCAATTTCTTTTGCCATTAAAAGGATGAGTGATATATTAGTGAGCGCATTAAGCGCTTCACTAGAGGTAGTTCTAAAGGCCACCTGCTATGCATAATTGTGCCGTTCTTTGTACCTTGTTTAGTACTTTAAGCATAGATTTAATGTTTAGGGCTGGCCACCAGGTAGATACCCCATATAAAAAGATTGGTCTTACAATGGCTGCGTAAATCCATGTAACTACTTTAGGGGACATACCCCAATTGAGTCCTATTGTCCTCTTGCAGGCAAAGAGCGCTGTATTGGGATCTTATACTTTCTTGAGAAGAGAATAACTTCCGTTTTTTCCAGGTTAACACTCAAACCGCTTTCAAGTGCCCAGAGTGACAGTTCCCTAAGTTTTGAGGCCATGCGGGCGCAAGGGATTGTGGGAATTTTCCATTCAACATAATAACAACGTCATCCGCAAAGGCAACAACTTTACAGCCACCTCCTTCTATGCGACGTAGCATATGTTCATAGAAGAGGCGATAGCACTACACCGTCACGTTCAGCCCTAACATATGCCACTGCTGCATAAGCGTGGAAGCCCAGCAGGCCAAGCGGGTCAAAAATTGTCATTACAACACGTAATACGTGCCGCTTGGTTGGGACCACCTTCTCGTTGAATATGGAATCATCAAATTTCTGGAAAAATGTGAATTCGTCAGTCTTCGGAATCCACCACATGCACAGCAACCTTTCTAGCATCGCTTCTGTGCCTTCGATGCATTTCTCCTATTGATTTGTTGCTTCCGTGAGTGCGTTCCTAACTTCTGCTGAGTTTGACACCCAGCCTCTCATCTCGAAGCCGCCATCACTATGTATGGCCCGAACACGCACTGCCATTTGAGCCAGATCATCTTCAGAATCAGCTCTTTGCAGCCAGTCGTCTACGAAGGTGTTTCAATTTCCCACAAAGCGCATTGCATTCTGGTTTATAATATAGCTTGCCACTGACGGTGAACAAGTAGCCCCGAAAGTCATTACTTGCATGAGCAGTTTCTCCGTAGCGCCGAAGAAACTGCTGTGCTGCTTGGTCATCTTGCTTCACTCTTACTCGGTGGAACATTTCTCAGCTACTGGCTTCCCCCTGAAACGTATAAGAATACCGACCAAATTTGGTAACAAATCAGGACCCTTGAGCAGTACTGTAATTAGGGCGACCCCGTCTACCCTTGCTGCTGCGTCCCACGCAAGCCCCGATTTCCCTTGTGTGTATTTGTGACTACAAATAGCGGCAAATACCATGAGGGTTTGACATTTGTCACACATATCCTTGTTGTTCATATCGTCGAAGTTGTGTGTTTACAAATTCGCACAACTTCTTATCACGTGTCATGCGTGATTCCAGGCATTTTATCGTTGCATTGCCATACCATATGAATCTGGTAGAGCAATGTCATCCTGTCTCCAGAGCAATCCGGTTTCCCAACTTTTTTCCGAGATGGAGTATTTTCTTGTCTTTACTAGTATCGTCTGCGACCTTTCATCCTCTTAAGACTTTGTTATGCATGCACCTACGATACTCTTACGCCTTCACGATAGCATCCACGCTATATACTGACCAGCCGAGTCTTGTTTTGGTAGCTATCAGCTGAGTGCTTTTAAATTCTCTCACAGTTAATGGCACTCCAAGTTTTGCGTTGTCTAGGCATATTATTATCTTAATAATGAATGAATATTCACAGGTAGCGCAGCGGGACCCGTTTATTGCGTTCTAGCTCTACGCGGCTTGGGGGGTTTTTTTTTGCTACTGCGAATACTCACACTACACGAACTTTATTATAGAGTCCCTACAGACATTACAGGTCTGAACAATTCAAACGAAATAACCAAACTAGCCACAATAACAAGTGTGCACTAAAACTGGACAAACATACTAAAAACAATATGTAGTTCTTCCTTTGAATATCACTTGGTGAGCCGACTAAGTTGTTAATGTCACCCACGTTCTTTACCCACCCAACCATGGTCCTCGGAAATGATGACATTGGAGAACCCCATTTACAATTACACTACATTATTATTATTACAGCATCATACCAGAGAGAAAGAAAAATTAAATTAACGAATCATGTCAAATTCAAAAACATTCTGTAATATATTCTACGCCATTGAACACTATCTTTCTTATAAAAAAAAATTTAATTAAATTGTAACAACCTATCCAAACCTAACATTATTGATTGTATATATAGGAGACTTTAAAAAAAATATAAAATACCCAAAAGGTACTTAAAAGCTAATATTTACATAATTATTATTATGGTTATATATATATATTGTTTATTTATCATTAACATAATTATGGGTACAAATAATAAGTTATAGAGTTTAGCTTTAAAAAGAAGCTTTACAACTAGGAAATTAAAAATTGTGTTGTGTAAATTTTTTTAAAGTAAAATTTAATTTTTAAGGAAAAAATTAGAATAAAAACCTTAGAAATAAAAAAATAAAAAAAAAAAAAAAAAAATAGAAACTAAAACATTGAAATTACATGTGTATGGGTTTCTTTTTTCAAACACTTAGGAAATTTGATCAAAATCGGTTGACTATATCATATAGCTCCCATAGGACCAATCGGTCAAAAAAACGTGTTTTGTGCAAAATTCGGCGTGTTTCGTTTGTTTGTGAAGATACCGTAACCAAATTTGGCATGAGGACCCTCAGAACTGTACCAAATTTTATCAAAATAGCTCCCATAGGATCGATCGGTCGAAAAAATGTTTTTTGTACAAAATTCGTTGTTTCGTGTTTGTGAAGATATCGGTACCAAATTTGGCATTAAGAAGTTTTTTAGAGTTCCCAAGCACTGCACCAAGTTTGATCAAAATCGGTTGACTATATCATATAGCTCCCATAGGAACGATCGGTCATAAGAACTTTTTATACCCTGTACCGTATGGTACAAAGGGTATATTGTGTTTGTGCAAGCCGAAAATGTATGTAACGTACAGAAGGAGACGTCGGAGACCCCCCAAAGTTACCTAAAGTATGATCAGTGTGACTCGAGAAGTCGATATACCCATGTCCGTCTGTCCGTCTGTCAGTATGAACGCCTAGATCTCAGAGATGGTAAGAGCTAGAGCAACCAAACTTTCAGATAAGATCCCTTGTTAATCCATAGGGTCAAGTTTATTTTATTTTTTTGATATCGGGATTACATAATATAGCTCCCATAGGGGTGTTTCAGAGGACCTCGAAAAAAAGCAAAAGTTTTAGATGGATAATTCGTTTGTTTATGAAGATATCATAACCAAATCTAGCAGTCGGAAGTTTTTTAGAGATCCCCAGCACTGTAGCAAATTTTATCAAAATCGGTTGACTATATCATATAGCTCCCATAGGATCGATCGGTCGAAAAAATGTTTTTTTGTAAATTCGTTGTGTTTCGTTTGGTTTTGAAGATATCGGAACCAAATTCGACAAGAGGAAGTTTTTAAGAATTCCCAAGCACTGTTACAAATTTGATCAAAATCGGTTGACTATATCGTATAGCTCCCATAGGACCAATCGGTCAAAAAAATCGTTTTTTCTACAAAATTCGTTGCGTTTCGTGTTTGTAAAGATATTGTTAGCAAATT
Source organism: Chymomyza costata (assembly GCA_018150985.1). NCBI lineage: Eukaryota > Metazoa > Arthropoda > Insecta > Diptera > Drosophilidae > Chymomyza > Chymomyza costata. Next base: position 384,451 of record JAECWU010000488.1, on the reverse strand, counting down.
TGGCATTAAGAAGTTTTTTAGAGTACCCAAGCACTGCACCAAGTTTGATCAAAATCGGTTGACTATATCATATAGTCCCCATAGGACCGATCGGTCAAAAAATTGTTTGGTGCAAAATTCGACTGTTTTTTTTTTTTTTTGAAAATATCGTTACCAAATTTGCCGAATAAAATATCTTTTAAAGGTTTTAAACAATGTGTCGGAATTAATTGCGGTGGTACAGGGTATCCCAAAGTCGTCTGCGCCCGACTTTAACGTACGCCATCTTTTGTACAAAATTCGTTGTGTTTCGTTTGTTTGTGAAGATATTGTTAGCAAATTTGGCATTAAGAAGTTTTTTAGAGTACCCAAGCACTGCATCAAGTTTGATCAAAATCGGTTGACTATATCATATAGCTCCCGTAGGAACATTCGGTCAAAAAAACGTTTTTTTTTTCAAAATTCGTTGTGTTTCGTTTGGTTTTGAAGATATCGGAAATTTGGCAATTTCGGCTGTCGGGAGTTTTTTATAGTTCCCAATTTGATCCAAATCGGTTGACTATATCATATAGTCTCCATAGGACCGATCGGTCAAAAAAATTTTTGGTGCAAAATTCGACTGATTTCTTTTTATACCCTGTACCGTATGGTACAAAGGGTATATTGTGTTTGTGCAAGCCGAAAATGTATGTAACGTACAGAAGGAGACGTCGGAGACCCCCCAAAGTTACCTAAAGTATGATCAGTGTGACTCGAGAAGTCGATATACCCATGTCCGTCTGTCCGTCTGTCCGTCTGTCCGTCTGTCCGTATGAACGCCTAGATCTCAGAGATGGTAAGAGCTAGAGCAACCAAACTTTCAGATAAGATCCCTTATTAATCCATAGGAGACAAGTTTATTTTATTTTTTTGATATCGGGGTTACATTATATAGCTCCCATAGGGGTGTTTCAGAGGACCTCGAAAAAAACCAAAAGTTTTAGATGGATAATTCGTTTGTTTATGAAGATATCATAACCAAATTTGGCAATCGGAAGTTTTTTAGAGACCCCCAGCACTGTACTAAATTTTATCAAAATCGGTTGACTATATCATATAGCTCCCATAGGATCGATCGGTCGAAAAAATATTTTTTGGACAAAATTCGTTGTGTTTCGTTTGTTTGTGAAGATACCGTAACCAAATTTGGCATGAGGAAGTTTTTTAGAGTACCCAAGCACTGTTCCAAATTTGATCAAAATCGGTTGACTAAATCATATAGCTCCCATAGGACCAATCGGTCAAAAAATCGTTTTTTGTACAAAATTCGTTGCGTTTCGTTTGTTTGTAAAGATATTGTTAGCAAATTTGGCATTAAGAAGTTTTTTAGAGTACCCAAGCACTGCACCAAGTTTGATCAAAATCGGTTGGCTATATCATATAGCTCCCATGGGAACAATCGGTCAAAAAAACGCTTTTTTTACAAAATTCGTTGTGTTTCGTTTGGTTTTGAAGATATCGTAACCAAAATTGGCTGTCGGGAGTTTTTTATAGTTCCCAATCAGTGTACTAAATTTGACCAAAATCGGTTGACTATATCATATAGTCCCCATAGGACCGATTGGTCAAAAAAATTGTTTGGTGCAAAATTCGACTGATTTCTTTTTTTTTATGAAAATATCGTAACCAAATTTGCCGAATAAAATATCTTTTGGAGGTTTTAAGCAATGTGTCGGACTTAATTGCAATGTGGTGGTACAGGGTATCCCAAAGTCGTCTGCGCCCGACTTTAACGTACGCCATCTTTTTTTTTTTTTTTTATGAAAACATCGTAACCAAATTTGCCGAATATAATATCTTTTTGAGGTTTTAAGCAATTTGTCGGAATTAATTGCAATGAGTTGGTACAGGGTATCCCAAAGTCGTCTGCGCCCGACTTTAACGTACGCCATTTTTTTTTGATGAAAATATCGTAATTAAATTTGCCTGATAAAATATCTTTTGGAGGTTTTAAGCAATGTGTCGGACTTAATTGCAATATGGTTGTACAGGGTATCGAAAAGTCGTCTGCGCCCGACTTTTTGATTTAGGTTCATTCTGCGAAATGTCATTGGTCCTGCGCAAACAAAGTTCCTCAGATGGGCCATCAATACCCAACTCGTCAGCTACGCTGCTCTCTAATAGTCTCTAAAAGTCTGGACTGATTTCGGAGGACCATACAAAGTCACTGGAACATAGCGAAACAACGCCTTGTTATTTTGCCCTGTAAACTTCACAGGTCCGTCGTCAGCTAATCCTTCATATATTGCGACAGTTGCGCCCAAAGAATTGCTTGCCTTTGATGAATTCGCGCCTATGTGCATCACCCGATCATCCCACTTGACGCCGTTGCTGCCATAGTCCACTGTCGAGTTCAGCATACCCCCTTTTGCAGCTATTTTTATCGAGCTCGATGTCATGTCCTCTTATAGGTGAGAGTCCCTGATGGGCCCACATAGCACCTTCTTGCGGAGCCCTACCAGCCATCTGGTAGCGTACCGCTGCCTGTTGCTTACATAAAGGTTCTCGACCCAATATCGCCCACGCCTGTTGGCGCGGCAGCACGTTGACAACTAATACTTTGATGTGACCACTAGGGTGGCCGCCGCTGGTATGGAGGATTTTTAAACCGTCGATATTTATAACGCCACTCCTTAACAATTAATATGAGACTTTTTGAACCATCATTTGTTTCATTGGAAATAAGATTTTAAAGTTTATGTAGAACAGTACCATTAAAAAACGGAAAAAGTGCAAGTTATGACCTTTGACCTATTCCCACGACCATCAAATACATTCGGATCGTTTTTAAATTTTACAGGCGCTATGTGCAGGTAAAAAGGAAACTTTTTAAGTGGTGGCGTTAGTAAAATCGTGAGACGTTGCAAAAATGGCCACCCTAGTGACCACGTGACTCCGCCCCTAGTAGACACATTAGTAGCGGCCATGGAATCCACTGAGATCACATCATTTTGCGTATCACTAACATGAGACGATTCTACTGGGCAATTATGCACACCAACGATCCCGGCATAGCAATGCTCTCTGCACTTGCTGCCGCACCAGAATGTGAGCTTGTAATTTCACTAATCAATCCACTCAAAGGCAACGTACTTCCTTGCTGCTATAATCGCTGTAATCCTCGGTATTTACAACGACACTGTCTTATAGCACGTTCCTTATGGCTGTTGATTTTAGGTTATGTTACTCCAGAGTCGGCGCTCTCACTCAAATTAAAGGAAATTTATAATATAGTACGCGAGCCAAAAGTAATACGAAGTTTTTATACCCTGTACCGTATGGTACAAAGGGTATATTGTGTTTGTGCAAGCCGAAAACGTATGAAACGTACAGAAGGAGACGTCGCGACGTCGCTAATCCCTATGCTCGCGTGCATAGGCCGTGCCGACCACTGCTCTAAACGAAAAGAGTTATTTGGGCTTTTATGTGTATGTATTTCATTTTCACGCAAGACCCTACGCGATGAAAATGTTTTGCCTCCTAGATGCAATGCTTCAATCTGAGTTTGCAGAGTTGAAGTTATGTGAGCGGTCAAATGTTCTAACATACTGTTTTGCTGAACCTGTATTTCTGATTGAATATATTCTAGAATTTCTTCATTTTCCACCTGAGCTTTTTGTCCCTGCGAACTTCTCATAGCCCTTGTGGTAACGCCTATTTTACGTGCTGTACCTCTCCCTTGTAAACCCGCGTTTATATAAAGAAGAATAAGGTTTATTATCATCACGGTATGATGCACCGATAGTTTTTTCCTTATTTTGTGTTTCGATCATGTCGTTTTCCGTATGTACATTCGAATTTAATTGAGACAGAAATTGCTCATTAAAATTCAGATGACAAGTTGGGCAATTTGCCGAAGTTTTTGAGAATTCATACAAACAAGTCTTGTGAAAGTCATGGTTACAAGTAGTTTTAGTGACTGGCTGGTCAGTTGTTATCAAATTATTACAAAGTTTGTTCTGATCATGCAGCACGGCTGCAATATTTTCATTACTACGGTGTAATGGCATATTTGTGTTTTGTAAGTATCCTAATATATATCGTCAAAAATCGTCATAACTCCAAGCAATATCGAGACTCAGCAAAGTTCATTCAGCAATCACAACTATTTATTCTTGTAAACTAAACTATTGTTGTTTTTCCTCATCTTTATTGAAGACTGGTCGGGTCATCAAATATCCTCTAAGACCTGAAAATTCTGAGCCCTCACATTGAACAAAAGAAAAACATTATTTTGAAGCTTGTAGGAAAAATGTGCAAGCAATTCTTTGTCGACAAATCCGTAAATGCTCGAATTGCAATCGAAAATTCCAAGAACGGTATACAATTATTCCCACGTACTTCTGTGAACAGTTTTACCCCACTGAATCTGTCCATTGGCTATCTTCTGCGGTCGATCAACCCATTAATGCTCGAGTTGCAATCGAAAATTCAAAGCAGATGACATACCTCTGAACAAAATTCAAATGTGTAAAAACCTTTAAATTAAATTATTCGGTAAACAAAATTGGAAAATGTCTTGTAATGAAATCAGACGCAACTAATCTCCTCTGGTCATTCAATCCGTAAATAATCGAATTGCAATCGAAAATTCCACGAATATGAAATAGCGCTATGAGGAAAGCAAACGAAAATCCCCAAAAATTGTTTGGTATAAAACAGAGAATATGAATATGGATGAAAATAAGGAGCTGACTGTGAGGAACTAATTGATATTTAGAAATGCGGACTAACCGCATCTCTGTTAAATACTGATGTTGTTGTATAACTATACAGGTGTTATTGTATGGCAGGGATAAACCCAATCAATCCTGTCAGGCCCCACGTTGGGCGCCAATTATGTAACGTGCGGCTGCCAAGGCCTAAAAAAGCCGTTGCATCGGATAGGGATCGGAAGTCTCGTGCACTATGCATCGCTCTATGCCTAGCTCGTCGGATCGGCGGGGTTCTTTTCCTTACCCTATTTCGTGACACCTTACATAATAATTAAAGTGCACGATTTCGGAAACTAAAAATGATAAGATAATATCAATGAAGCCAGTTATTGCCGATTCGATTGCTAAATAAAAAATTTGCTGTACTCCGACATATCAATGTGGACTAAGATGGTATTTATCCACTTCTCTGTACCCACCCAACCTTGGCAATTGGCGGAGCGATGTTAGCAATTGCCCCTATACACATCAGCTAAAAGCTGTTAAACTCGATACGCCTGAGTCATGACGATTTTGATACTATTTATTTAAACTAACATAATAATAATATATTCATAGTTTCGCTTTGTTCCATAGTTTACGATTAAAATCTGATTTCGAAATAAGGTATTTAAAAGAAGAAAAAAAAACTTGAATTATCCAATTCAAAACTTGTTAAATTCAATCGGTTTAGTTACATTATTATTAATATTCTTTTTAAAAATTATTGATTTAATTAAAATTTTGTTATATATAAAGAACTTTAAAATTAAATGTGTTGTTTTCTTTTTTCCTTTTTCCTCTAATACAAACTAAATATTACATTATTTAATAAAAACACAATTATTTTTCAAAGTAAATTATGTTGTAATTCAAGTGTTACACTCAGTTATTGTCAAAAATATGTACATATATGTTAGCAGTTAAATATATAAAGCAGTTATATATATAAAGTCCGTGTGTGTTTATGTATGTCCAGTTTGATATATGAAATTTTGTGTATTCCTCCTAGTTGCTCTAGCAGTTTTCAAATCTGGCAGTGCCACACAATTCGCTGAGAGCGGGAGAGCAGATCTACTGAGCGCGGCAACGAAGGCAACTTTGCTTCTGCTCTCTCTCGACGCGACGTTAATGTTTGTAACTGTGTGATCATGGTGGAATAATACAAGGTGAGGACAAAAGCGAAAAATACGGACCCATAAGAAAATGTGTGCATCTGAGCAAGAGAAAACATCGCCTTTGCTACTGTAGCGAGAGCGAGTATGCATAAGGGTGGGCAAAAACTATTTTGTTTGTCTGTCTTGCTGTGCATTTTGTACATATGTATGTTTGTTTTGTTATTGCTGCTTGATTGTGTTGCTGAAATTGTGATCGTTTGTTGTTGCTGGAATTTGTTCATGGACTAGTTTTCTTTAATAAATAAAATACTCGGTTACTTCAATTTTAAATTTTTTTTTATTATTTATTATTAATTTAATTTAATTTAATTTTATTCCATGGCATTAATATTTAGTTTTACAAGATAAATATAAATATATACAGAGTTTTAATTATTTATTATTATTAATACTATTCTTCAATAACACGCGAGGACAAATACGATCGAATGCCGACGGCACTTGCACAACCTTTCGCTTTGAAATGTAATTCACTGCTGCAAACAAAATAAAGACCCAGCCACATTAGAACTTCAACAATAACACGCGAGGACAGAATGCCGACGGCACTTGCACAACCTTTCACTTTGAAATGTAATTCACTACTGCAAGCAAAATGAGGACCCACAAGAGAGCCGTAAAGTCACAACCACTACCAACCATTCACTTTTAACTTACATTTTTGCCTGTTTTGTGCCAATAACAATAAAAGTACACGTACACACACAAAATTATTGACAAAATATACTTTTTAAATATTTTACATAAAGTTAAACGCAGCTAGAAAATTTAGCGTGAGCACGTCCGTACACCACTAGCTGACTTTTTAATGCTCTTGTTGCTTGTCGCTGCCATGAGAGAAAGAGAGCGCGTTCTTTACAGTGGTGAACGTGAGTAGTACTTAGGTAGTAGGTAGTAGCAAAGAATATAGAACTACATAGAATGCGCATCTCATACAAAAAAATTTTACTATGTGGGGTACTGATATTAGTACCCCACAGAAAATATTGCTTGCATTTTTACATTTGCTTGAATATGAAATTTTGAAAACGAAACGCGCCCAGTGGCAATGGCCTAGTGGAATGCGTGTTCGACTCACAGTCTAATGTGTCGAGGTTCGATTCTCAAGAAGATGGTTAGATTTAACTTGTTTTTTTTTGTTTATTTTCCATAATTTCTGTTATTTTTCTATTAAATATTTTTATTTTTTTTATTGTCGTAAAAAAATTAATGTTTCATTTTCGTATTTTGATATCATCACAGGTACAGTACGCTTTCTATGCATTTAATTTCATAGTAAAATACGCACTTTTGTGAGGTATAATAAGGAGGTAGCGACAAGACGAAATGAGTGTGTATTTCTTGCAACTGTTTTCCCAATGACAGTATACATACTAAGGTGTGCATGCAAAATTTTTAGAGCTCTACGGTGCGGGCGGGCAGAGATCAAACGTCTGCCAGCAACGTTCATATTTTCAGCCTCCGCCAAATTTGTAAATTTTTAGTTTTTGAGCCTTCATACCCTTTCGAAGCATGTGACTGGTATGACACTTCATAACTACGTTTGCCTTCACCCTTGCAAATGCATGTAAAAAAGGAGAAAAATTGGAAAAGAGTATTTTGCTATCGATTCTCATACTGTTGAATAGTTTTTCGGCGTATACACACAAACTGCATTCTCATTTCCGTGCGCAAAATTTTTACAGCTCTTGTTTACCCCGGCAGGCAGAGCAAAAGCGAAAATCTAAAAATAGCACAGGCATTTCACGAGCGCTGGCAATTGATCTCGGCTCTGAACTTCGTTTTTGGCTGTCGGCAATGTTCATATTTTCAGCCTCAGCAAAAAATGTAAATTTTTACTTTCTAAGCATCCATGCCCTTTCGGGGAATGTGTCTGCTATGACACTTTCTTGCCACGTTTGGCTTCACACTAACAAATGCATGTGAAAAAGGAGAAAAATGCGAAAAAGGGTATTTTGCTATCGACTTCCAATTTGTTCAAGGGTTTTACCGCATGCACACACAAACACTAATACTTGAATTTACATGTATTCTTGTGTGTGCACAACTGATGCAGTTAATGATAGAGAGAGTAAGCATAGGGCCCTTTATTTTATAAAAATGATTTCTCTCTTTCCAACTTCCTATTCTTTAGTCGAAGCATATTATAATATTATTTTTCACAATTGCTTTAAGAAATAACCAGAGGAATACCAAATAAATCAACATACATATCATCGTTCACCTTTGCCACACTACGATTCCCGAATTGTTCTTTGTTGATTGTAGAGACCACAAAAATAAAATATAATTTTTATTTGGACCGCAAAATAAAAATTTCTTTTACGTAATAAAAAATAAAGCCTATAAAATCAAAAATTAAAAATGTGAAACCGATCAAAAAATATTAAAAATAAAAGCAAAAAATATAAAAAAATCCGAACCCTGGAGTTGAACACAAAATAATCTCACGCCATTCAGGCACGCATACCACTGACCCATCAACACCAATTTGCAACCTATGTTAAAATAGGTCTGTTGTACATTTTCGAAGGACAACAACTTTGCAAATTAACGGAGTCTGTATGTTCTAAAAATAGAAGCAACATATCGCTTCGTTTGGTGCGGCCCGCCCGTACCAACAAGCGGTGACTGTTCTAAAAATAGAACCAACATTTCGTTTCGTTTGCTGCCGCCCGCCCGTACCAACAAGCGCTAAAATGAATTTGGGCGAGATGCGCATTCTATGTAGTTCTATATTCTTTGGTAGTAGGTAGTAGGAGTAAAGCGAGACATAAACAGTGTATGCACCAAAGACCATGCAGAGCAAATTAGCCCTATAAAATTCACCGTTTTCTGCTGACCACTACAAGTTGCAGTGGTTACATAGGTTGGATAGGGATTGCTCGAATAGATTCTTAAGGGTTAGAAGGGTGTAGACGAAGACTGATGAATTTTAAAAAATGAGTGCGTGGGAGGGAAGAGTTGAATTTGCTGTGATCACAGCAAAGTAGATTGTTTTATGTGTGTTGACTGTTTTATAATGATGGTTGGTGAGGTTCCAGATATTCTGTTCATTTTCTTTTCCGTATAGTTTTTTAATATAGTTAATGATGTCTTTAGTATTGAGGTTCTCTAGGAATATTAGAGGTAATAGGGAACTATTTTTAGCTGCTTTGTCGGCTGTTTCGTTGCCTGCGATACCACAATGGCCAGGTATCCAGATTTTATTCGGGCAAAATTCTTAAGAAGCAGTTGTCTGATGGTTGCAGCATAATAAGAGTCGTTTGAAAGATTTTTGATTGATTCGATAGCTGAAAGTGAATCTGAACATATTGCGTAGTATTTGGGGCTGTTTTTAATTCTAGTTATTGCTTGGAAGATGACTATTATTTCTGCAGAATATATTGAACTGTATGGTGGAAGGAGTGATTGTTGGATAATTCTATCAGTGTAGGTTATTCCGAAAGATGTTATGTTCTGTGTTTTTGAGCCGTCTGTGAAAATAAAGGTATGCGAGGGAAGTGTATTTTTGATCTCTTTAATTTTATTTTGAAAATAGCCGGCGAGGTATCAGATTTTGTGAGATAATGGAGGGTGGTGTCTATTGTTGACGAGTTGAAAATCCAAGGGGGAAAGAGGATTTGGGCAGGGGAGAGGGAGTTGTAGGCAGGCCTAGTTTGTTGCAGAGTTCCAATGAACGGTAAAGGGACGATGTAAACTTGGGAGTTTTTTTGGATCTTAATATTTTGTATGTAGGGGTGGCAACAGGGGAATTACTGGCCTGGACAATTGACTTATTTAATTTTGCGAGTGAAATCTGATATCTTATTTCGAATGGTTGGATATTGGTTTCAAATAGGATATTGTTAATAGGAGTTGATCTGAAGGCGCCTAATGCGAGTCTTAGCGCCGAGTGATAGATGGGTTTGATTCTGCTTAGCTGAGAGCGTGGGGCATTACCATAAAGGTATAAGCCATAGTCTATTTTGGACATGATTATTGAGTTTATTATGCGTATAAGGGTAAGGGGGTTGCAGTTGTACTTTTTGTTAGAGAGGCATTTGATGATGTTAAGTTTTTTTGAAAGGGAGATTAAAAGGTTCTCGATGTGTTTGTTCCAGGTATACCTTTTGCTGAAGATGAAACCGAGAATTCTGAGGCTATCGACATTGATGATGGGTAATGAGTTTGACGTTATTTGGAATGAGCATGACGTCTTTTTGCAGAAGTGAATGTGTTTGCATTTTGAGATTGAAAGTTTTGCGCCAGAATAGTCACACCAGGAAATAATTTCGTTAAATAAACGGTCCAGGGAAACAAGAGTATGGGCTTTATTCATCTTTTCAATTATATGGTAATCGTCTGCGAAGGCGCAGAAGTCAAATTGTTTATGTGCTGAAATTATTCTATTGAGTTTGTTAAATGCTATAAGAAAGAGAATAACCGAGAGTGGAGAACCTTGTTGTATGCCATTAGAGAGTGGATATATACTGTTATTTTACGGTTGGTCATAAAATTTTTTACAAAATTTATTATTTTTGGTCCGATCTTCCAACTTTTTAATTCGTCCACAATGGTGTGAAGTCCGATTTTGTCGAATGCTTTTGCGAAGTCAAGGGAAATAACTGATGCGTGGTTTTTGGATGATAGGGCAGATGATATCAAGGTAACTAAACAATCAGATATTGATTTGCATTTTTTAAATCCTATTTGTCGATTAGCTTGTTTGGCAACCATCTTGTCGAGTAGTTTTGAACAACAGGAATTGAGGGATATTGGTCTATAGGAGGTGATGATTGACTTGTCGGAGGAAGGTCTTAAGAGGGGGATGATTTTGCTGATTTTGTAATGTTGGGGGATGTGACTGGCAAATATATTGTTGTAAAGATTGAGTAAACGATAGGAAACTGTTGTGTCTAGATGGTGCAGCATTGGATATGAGATCCTATCAATGCCAGGGATATTTCCTTTCAGTTTATTTAAAGCGGCATAAAATTCAATGATAGAGAATGGTTCCTCAAGTTGTTGTGCATCGCTTATGGGAATATATGAAAGGGAAGAGATATTATGTTTGTGGTAGCGAAAGTTGTGGGAGAAATTATTGTCAGCGGATTCTGATGACCAGTATTTAGCGAACTCGTTTGTCACTAGTTCTCTTTCCGTTAGGAATGAATTATTGTCATCGCAACGTATGCAGTGAATAGAAATGTAGGGTTTAGTTCCGCAAAAGGATTTAATTTGGGACAAAATTTTGGAGGTGGGAGCGTTAGGTTTAATGTCGGCTGTAAAATTTTTAAGTGATTTTCTCTTTGAGATTTTGATTTCCCGTTTGGAAATTGCGTTGGCTCTTTTAAAATTAATAATATTGCCCGTGTTTATGTTACGTCTAAGAATATACCATAGTTTGTTTTTTGATGCCTTCAAACTTTGCAACTTGTCATTCCACCACGGAACAAGGTAAGTCTTATTTGCGTTACTACAGGTTTGCGGTATTGACGCATGAGCACTTTGCCGCAGAATTTTTACGAAATTAGCGGATTCTTTGTTGATATTGGGGCTTACTGGTTTTTCTAGGCTTAAAATTTTGGAGGTTTTAGTAAATTGGTTCCAATTTTCTTGATCTATTTTAAATTTTGGGCCAAATTTAGGAGAAGACATGGATGAGTTAAAGAGGGAGATTGTAATTGGAAAGTGGTCACTACCGTGCAGACAGTTGTTTACATTCCAAGACGCATGAAGGCTTATTGCGGGAAGAAGCTAATGTGAGATCAATATGGGTAAATGTGTGGTGGGTGCTGAAATGAGTAGGCGAGCCGTCATTCAGGATAATGAGGGGTGATTGGTTTATGAAATCAATTATCGTGTTTCCCCTATGGTTGTTAATAGGCGGACCCCAAGATTGGTGCCAGCCGTTTAAATCGCCGGTTATTATAGTTGGTTCTGATAGAGAATTAAACACGTTTTTAAGGTTGTTCACGGTGAAGGGAAGGTTTGGATAAATATACGCAGATTCGAAATAATGGGGCAGCGGTAGATTGTTGTGTTGCAGAGAATTATGGACTAAAAGGGCAGCACCACCAGAGGACGATGGGGGAAATCGGAGAAATAGGGAGTATAATTTAATGGTGTGGGAAAATTATTAGTGGAGTTGAGGTGGGTTTCTTGGAGTGATATTGTTTTCGGGGCTTGGGTTTTTATCAGAATCATTAACTGATCATAGTTGTTACGAAAACCGTTCATATTTCATTGAAGAATCTTAATCATTTTAAGGTAACGCAAATTAATACTAAGGAAGGATACTTAGCTTATAATTTGTTAAGTGCTGTCGCTGTCGCTAAGTACTTGAGCGTTATGGTTTTTATGTTTTTTTGCAATTGGTTCGTTTTTTACTTTTGATTTAAATGGCTTGGCTAGAGAGTTGGGTTTCATCATCATTTAGAAGTGAAGAGGATGCTGAAGATGAAGCTGATGTGGCAGAGGTTGAAGCGGTATCCATAGGTTTTTCAATATCATCGTTTGTTGTTAAGTTACGTGTCGGCAGATGTGAAGAGGATGCTGAAGATGAAGCTGATGTGGTAGAGTTTGAGGAGGTATTCATCGGTGCTTCAATATCATAGTATGTTGTTAAGTTTCGCCTCGTAGTTTTGATTAAATTGATGGTATTTTTAATTGATGAGTTTTGGTGGGAGTTTGATGTTGCTTGTTGTGGTTTTTGCTGGGGAACTTCGTTGGTGGCTGAGTGTTGAGCAGTTATGGATGTGGAACTGCCACTTTTCAACTTTTTGTAGAGTTTTTATGGCAGTTAACTCTTTTTGTTTAATAAAAGCAGGGCAAGACTTGTCCAAAGGGCTGTGATTATTTAAATTGTTTGGATCGTATTTGCAGTTGATGCAGAATTTTTTATCCTTTTTTAGTATTTTCATCAATGTTGCGTAGTTCATTGCAGTAGATAACACCCTTGGAAAAATTTAGAGTTTTGTGTTCGTTAACAGTGACAGGAAATTCTCCGAAGGTTTTAAGCTTTATAAGTTTTTCTGCTTGTGCGTTGTTTTTTGTTTTTATTAATTGTTTGTTTTTTCTTGTTTTTTTGCACATTTCAACTTCCCCGTCAGATCTGATTATGTTGATAAATTTTGAAACGCAATTGTTTTGTTTAAGCCTACTTATATCCGGTGGCGGCATTGTTGTTGTTAAAGGGCCGTGGCCCTGACAAGACAAGTTAATTTCTAGAAGGCTCTAGAACAGGAACGTTATATTTAGTCAGGGAAGTCCCAAAAAATATGCACTGTCACTGCACTTTTTTCTTTGTGATGTTTTTTTTTTTTTTGTCAATTAATATTTAATTATGTAAGCACTTAAGTTTGTTGATGAATACGATAATGCCTCAGCCCTGGACTTGTCAACAGAAATCAGTCGAATTTTGCACCAAACTATTTTTTTGACCAAACCAAACTATATGATATAAACAACCGATTTTGATCACATTTGGTACAGCGCTTGGGAACTTTAAAAACTTACGTGTGCCAAATTTGGTAACGATAACTTCATAAACAAACGAAACAACGAATTTTGTACAAAAAACATTTTTTCGACCGATCGATCCTATGGGAGCTATGTGATATAGTCAACTAATTTTGATAAAATTTGGTACAGTGCTTGGGAACTCTAAAAAACTTCTTAATGCCGAATTTGGTTACGGTATCTTCACAAACAAACGAAACACAACGAAATTTGTACAAAACACGTTTTTTTGACCGATTGGTCCTATGGGAGCTATATGATATAGTCAACCGATATTGATCAAATTTGCTACAGTGCTTGGGAACTCTAAAAAACTTTTTATTGCCAAATTTGGTTACAATATCTTCACAAACAAACGAAACACAACGAATTTTGTACAAAATACATTTTTTCGACCGATCGATCCTATGGGAGCTATGTGATATAGTCAACCGATTTTGATAAAATTTGGTACAGTGCTGGGGGTCTCTAAAAAAACCAAATTTGGCAATCGGAAGGACTGACGGACATGGGTATATCAACTTTTCTAGTCACACTGATCATACTTTAGGTAACTTTAGTAGTTAGCCGTTAGTCTATGTAGGGGGAATCACGCAGTGGTAGTAATACCGCTGTGCTGTAGCTGCTAGGCTAGGAAGTGCGACAATAACCTCTGCGTGGTAACCACCGGTAACACACTTCTCAGTAAGGTCATGTCACTGCTGAGAGTGTGGCCGATATAGTTGGGCTAAGAGAGAAAACTCTACACAAATCCCAATCCAAGGTGGAACAGCGTATGCCGAGGAATGAATGGCTAGAGGGTATCTAGTCGTTAATATACGAACTTGGGGTGCCAAGCCAAGGCCCCATTTAAATAAGTGCCTTACTGCAGGTAGAGCAGCCTTCAATTGGCGTGAGCCAAGAAGCTGCCCCTCAACGCCCGACAGGCACGGCAACAGCAACAGAGAAGCCTAAAAAAAGAGGTTTACATACCTCCTAAAGAAAGGGCTTAGCAGAGAGGAGGCATACGCTAAAGCGTTGCACCCTATGCCATCAAAGGGAGAACAATCCACTCCTGGCCCCAAGAGACAGAGGTCCAATGAAACGACCCCTCAAGAGGCTACCAATAACAAGCGGGCCAGAGAGGATCAACCCTCTACCTCGAAGGCCGCAGCAGCAGCCGCATCTCCCGCATAAAGACCAACTAATGCGGCGAAAATGCCAACAGAAGACAGCACCACAGCCAAGAAGAGGCAGCCCACTGCCTCCTACAAGGATTTGGTGTCTGGCATCAAAATGGCAGTATTTGCAAGAGACTACCAAAATACGCCCATGACAACGGAGCAAATGAACTACATCCAGGAACTCATTCTGGATAAAATAGTAGAGGAGAAAGAACAGGCCATAAAACCTGCTTTCCTAGGCGCTACATATATAGCAGGATATCTAGTCCTGCACTGCAAAGATAGCACCTCATCAGAATGGCTAAAGGCGACCATCACAACGGCACCACCTTGGCAAGGAGCCTCACTGTGGGCCACAGAGGAATCCAAAATTCCTCACTCAAGGATCGCAGTGGGGTACTTCCCTAACTCTCAATCCCTAGAAACCTCTAGGATATTGAATTTAATACAGGGGCAGAACAAAGGCCTCTACGTCGAGACGTGGCGTACACTGAAAAGAGCCGAAAGAGGCTCTACTGTCACTCTGGTCCTGGCGGTGGACCAAAAATCAGCAGCCAGCCTGATCGAGTCGGCAGAAAAGGTCAACTTCCGTTTTGGCCAAGCGACTATACGGCTAAAAACTGCGCCCGTCAATGCAGACGCATTGGCGGACAAAACGGATGCAGTAGAGCTGGAAGAAGAGGACGAAAGTACTCCATCCACTCCTGACCCCGCTAACACAACATGAGGTGCATCCAGGCAAATCTTCACCATGCTAAGGCTGCAACAGCCGAACTAAGCAGAAGGTTTGCCGGTTGAAGCATCAACATAGGGCAATCCAAGAGCCCTGGATACATAGAGGCAGAATAACAGGCCTCAAAATACCAAACACACAGGTAATCTTTGACGTTGGTGCAGCCAAACCAAGGGCTGCACTTGTCATTGATACCAATATTAAATTTCTGCCATTTACAAAATTTATGAATGGCGACACAGCAACAGTGCTCGTTGAAGCAGTCTCGGGTGGAAAGAAAATAGAGGTTGTCATAACCTCAGCTTACTTTCCAGGAGACACCAACGAAGCACCACCACCAAATATTGTAGGTCTAGTGGAATACTGTAGAACACAAAGTAAGACCTTAATAATAGGCTGTGATGCAAATGCGCACAACATAATCTGGGGAAGTACAGATACAAACCTTAGAGGTGAGACACACATACAATTCCTTCTACAAACCAACTTAGGCATTGCAAACAGGGGTAATAAACCAACCTTTGAAAACGCCATACGACGAGAGGTTCTTGATCTCACACTCATAACAAATAATTCACTAGATATGATCACTAACTGGAGAGTCTCTGACGAGGACTCTATGTCTGATCATAAACACATATTCTTTGAAATAAGGGGGTTAACCAAGAGCTTAATGCTCTACAGAAGCCCGCAAGCAACTAACTGGGAGAAATACCCAGAATGTCTAGAATCTAGACTTACCAGAAGCACGCTTTCCCCAAAATCGATAGAGGAACTGGATGCATCAGTCGAAACATTGACCGACTCCACAATATCCTCATATCACGAATGTAGTCCACTCAAGGTAAAATCCTCAACAAAGAGGGTTCCCTGGTGGAATAAAGGACTTGCTAAGCTGCGCCAAATAGCAAGATCTAAATTTAACGATGCAAGGAAGAACAACACATGGGAAGATTATAGAGAATCTCTTACATTATATAACAAAGAACTAAGGAAGTCAAAAAGGAACTCATGGAAGAAATTCTGTGAAGAACTCAATGACGTCCCGAACACTGCTAGAATACAAAAATCATTGTCAAAAGGAGTAACTAATCCAATTGGCACACTAAAGGCACCGGACGGTACCTTCACAAACTCTTTCACCGATACACTAGAGCTTCTCCTTAAAACTCATTTCCCTGACTGTAGGCTTAACGCAACCAATGACAATGCGCAAGGGGAATTAACCTATAACAATAACAGGGCAATAACTTCTAACATTACAAAGATAGTCACCTTTGAAAGGGTAGAATGGACCATAAACTCGTTCAAACCCTTCAAATCACCAGGACCTGATGATATATTTCCAGCCCTAATCACTAAAGGGACAGTAAGACTTATACGTATCATGGTTCAAATATTTAGATCTAGCCTAACGTTGGGATACATTCCAAAGATATGGAGAGAGGTTAAGGTAATTTTTCTACCAAAGGGGGAAACAAACCCCCAGAATCTCCCAAATCCTACAGACCCATGAGTTTAACGTCTTTCATGTTAAAGACCATGGAAAAGATCATAGACTGCTACCTAAGAGAAGAGGTTATATCAAATACTCCGCTTAACAAGTTGCAATTTGCCTATCAAAAAGGAAGTCAACAGTCACATCACTTCATACAATTGTTCGAGTTATAGAAAAGGCGATAAGCCTAAAGGAAGTTGCCCTATGTGCATTTATGGACATTGAGGGGGCCTTCGATAACGCGAACTTTAAAGCAATAGAACTGGCACTTTCCAGCAGAGGAGCAGATCCAGCGATAGTAAAATGGGTATGCAATATGCTTAACCAAAGACAGATCACAGCATCATTAGGGCAAGCCATGCTTACTGTCAAAGCTGTAAAAGGATGTCTGAAGTGGGGGTACTCTCACCACAGCTATGGTCCTTGATGGCTGATAACCTAATAGAGACCCTCAACAACAAAGGGTACAAAACAATCGGATATGCAGACGACATATCTGTAATTATCACAGACAACCATTAAAGGACCATTAGGGACTTAATGCAAGACGCCTTAGACACAACATGGGAGTGAAGAAAGAGGGTTGGTCAATCAATCCTACAAAAACCACTATTGTCCCATTTACTAGAAAAAGGGCGTTGCACATCCCCATACTAACAATAAATGGGATAGAGGTACCCTTAAGGGAAGAGGTAAAATATCTGGGAATTATCCTGGATAAAAAACTCACCTGGGGCGCACACCTTGATTCTGCAATAACAAAGGCCAAGAAAAACCTCTGGACAACGAAAAACTTCTGGGCAAATCCTGGGGTCTGAGCCCCAAAATGAGTCTATGGATCTACACCCAAATGGTTAGACCCATCATACTATATGAGGCATTGGTATGGTGGGAGAAAACCAAACAAACCACAGCTATTTTAAAACTGGGGCCATGAAAACTACCCCAACTGCTGGCATGGAAGCACTGCTAAATGTACCACCGCTACACCTAGCAATACAAGAGGAAGCTGCAATGCAAGCACTCCCAATCCACTTAAAAGAAAAATTCAAACCAGGAAACCTTACTGGCCACCTTCAAATCCTTAACAGGGTCAGAAATGCCACACACATGACCCAAGTAAACGACCACACAGACCCAGTACTCAATTTCACCAAGAGGTACAAAGTCATATTTCCATCAAGAGAGGAATGGAATGCTAACCCAGTCTGGTTACATGACGACTCGCAAACATGGTATACAGATGGATCCAAAACGCTCCACGGTGTAGGAGCAGGAATAGTGGGCCCCAGAGCACACAAATCAATAACACTAAGCAATGACACCACAATTTTCCATGCGGAACTGTTCGCTATAATGGAAACTGTGGATATCTTTTCTAAAAGAGGACTCAAGAGAGTTAAGATCAAAATACTCTCAGACAGTCAATCAGTCCTCAAAGCACTGAAAAGCTACACATTTACTTCTAAAGTCCTTACAGAGTGTAACAATGCACTCAACCAACTGGCCACCCACAACCAAGTTTCATTGATTTGGGTGCCCGGTCACGAAGGACATGAAGGCAATGAAAAGGCGGACCTTTACGCCAAGAAGGGTGCGGAAAAGCCATTTATAGGCCCCACTCCCTTTTTCGGCTTCAATAAAAACAGTATTAAACATGAGACCAAGAAATGGACTCAACAAAAAATTACGGAATACTGGAATGGCATTGAGGGTCTCAATCATTCCAAAAAATTCCTAAGCTTCGATGCCAAAAGAGCGACCACTACTCTCACTCTTAAAAGGAAAAGTCTAAAGACACTCACTGGAGCACTAACGGGCCACTTCGCCTGTAAAAAACACCTACACAGAATAGGTCTATCAGATTCAGATACTTGCAGATTCTGCTGTGATGAGAAAGAGTCCATGAAACACCTGATCACAAATTGTGAAGCACTATGCCACAGGAGATACAAAATTTTAGGAGCGCACCTACTAGAAGATGTAGACCTACAGAAGCTCCCTGTGAAGGAGCTGGTCAACTTCCTCGACATACTAAATGTCAAAATACAAAGGGGTGCACAATAGATCAAATTGATCTTAGCTTGTAGCAAATTAAACATAAACTGATTTTGTGTTTTCTGCCACACAGCACCAAAGCCACGGGCCACGACATACTAATGCTGGAGCGCTTTAGCGTTGAGAGAGCAAGCACGCTCTCTAAGCAAGAGCCGAAGTCATGCACAAGCAACTTCGTGTCTGTTGCTTTGCAACAAGAGCATAGCCATGGTATAATAACAAGGTAACGAACGTTGAGACGGCGCTCTCGCGGTTGACATGCATATTTCAGTTCAGTATGAAAGTAACTTTGTGCTGAAAGGTTGTGCAGCCGCTTGTTGTCGAAATGCCGTCGGCAAAACAAATGCGTGAACAACGGATGCATATAAAAATGTGTATTCTGTTCATTTCATTTTTATAAATTTTTAAAATGACTGCACACTAATAGTGTTTGTTTTTAGTTGGTTTTGGTAAAACCGAATGAAAAGGAACACATTTGTTACTAGTGCGTTGTCGTTTATAAATAAAAATATATTAAATGTAATTAAACAAATTTCAGCAAAGCAATATGTATTAAACAAACACATTTTCATATGTTTTGCTTGCCCCCATGCTGTATCACTCTCTCTCGCACTACTAACAGCACATACAATTTTTTTTTTTGCTCACACTTACATGCTACTTTGTTATTCTTCATTCCCTTTTGGCATGCATACGTGACGCTACCTTGTTATTATACCTTGAGCATAGCAACGCCAGAGAATTTGCTGAGAGTAGTTCAGTACAAAAATCACGTACACATGTATGTGTTTTGTGTACAACACAGAACGTGTGAAATCCAATCCCATGGGATTGGGCCGTGCCGACCACTGGTTTAGAGTCATCGGAACATGAACAAATAAATGACTCAAGAGGAAATAATGGCCGTTCAATGACATTTTTAGCTTCAGAAAGAGTTAGTAAAATCATTCTAGGTTGGCGTTTAAAATTTGATGGTAGTAAAGACGGTATATCTGCGTCTGATTTTATTTATCGAGTTTCTGCTTTGACAGCTCAAAATCTTGGAAATGACTTTCAACTCCTATGCGATCACATTCATTTGCTTCTTACCGGAAAGGCTAACGAATGGTACTGGCATTTTCATAAAAAACACTCCCAACTCGATTGGAATACTTTCAACTTTGCTTTTCGTGATAAATATGAAGAAATCTATAGCGATGTAGACATCTGGCTTAAGATTTCAAAACGTCGTCAAGGTGAAAACGAACCATTTGATAACTACCTTGTTGCTATAGAGGATATGGTTAGTCGTCTTATGCGTAATATTTCTGAACCAGATTTAGTCAAACTGTTAATCGATAATTCAAAGACTTCACTTCGTTTAGAGTTGTTGCATTTGAATATACGCTCTGTAGCTAAATTGCGTGATGAGGTTCGTAAACATGAACAATTTTATTCCGACTCCCGCAATTCTGCATACAAATATCAGGTTAGTCCCCGTAGAAATGTGTGTGAACTCTCAAGTATAGATGAAACAAATGATGAGGAGGAAATTTCAGAAATTGTTCGTAGGAAGATGGTATGTTGGAACTGCAATAAGACAGGTCATAGATATGATGATTGTTTAGAGGCACGTTCAATATTATGTTATGGTTGCGGAACCAGCCGCGTTGCTCTAAATGTAATCCTTCGGAAAACCGATTGAGGGATGCGCAGACCTCCACCCAATAAGTGCATCCCGTGGTGTAGTAACAACTGATAGCTTTTCACAAACAGATTTTAGTAATTGCAAAAATGATAACTCCAGCTTAACAAATAGTGTGGTCCGAACTTTTGAACCTTTCCATGTGAAGTTAGCTAAATATCAGAAAGTTAGAGAGAGAATATTCGGTGGTGTTAGCTCATTAGTAATTTCTCCAAAAAGATCTACATTACGCTATAGAAAATTCGCGAAAAATATTCGCTTTACACGGAAAATGTTAATTTCATCAATATTCATAAACAGTGACAACAGGTTGTACACCCAGATATCTGTACAAGGAAAATCTTATGCAGCTTTGTTAGATTCAGGAGCAAACGCTAGTTGTATTGGCAATCAGGCTGCTAAAGATATCTGCAACCATCCAAAGATTCGTAAATGCTCGGGTCACATTAAAACTGCTGACGGTAGTAGATGCCCAGTTGTGGGATCATTTGAAACGCTTATTACATATCGAGCAATAACGAAAACAGTTAAATTTTTCATAATTCCATGTTGTAAAGCAACAAGATCTTTACTTAGGTATAGGTTTTTGGATTGATTTCGGCTTGTTGAAGGGTTTAGTAGATCCTTGTATTTCGGAATTGGATGTCGGAAGCGAAAATTTTGACGAAGAATCTCCAAAACTGCATATACTCTCATGTACAAGAAATTTTCAATTAGCTAGGGATGACCGTTTACAATTATTAAGAAAAACTCTACATAAAAACATGAAAGTAGCCTATGACAGACAAGCTGCTCAATATAATTTGCGAACTAAACCTGTGAATTTTAAAATTAATCAGGAAGTCTTCCGAAGAAATTTTGTGCAAAAGGTATTAATGCAACACTTTGTCCAGCTTGGCTTAAGTCAAGAGTGAGGGAAAAGCTAGGGAATTCGTTTTATGTACTTGAGAACGTGCAAGGTAAATTAATAGGTACATATCATGCATAAGATATTCGTCAGTAACTTCCCTTTCCCAGTCTAATTCTTTGCATTAAGAATTTAAGAATTATTAAAGTGCAAAGTGTGGTGGCTAAAAGCAAATTAAAGTGGTCAAAATCTTAAAATTGATTGAAAATAGTGGCGAAAAACGTCAAATAAACTTAACAGATGTGCAGAACTAACAAAAACCAGTGCTTCTAAAACTTCGCGTAAGAAAGCGAGAGCGCGAGTTACCATACATGATATGGCACCCCTAGATCGCAGACCAAACGCCACCCATGGTCAAGCGAGAAAACCACGGCAAAGCAGCAGGTGACGACGTTTTAAATGTGACAAGGACGGCAACAATGAATTAGACTTGCATGCATCCTCGTGAAACGACGTATCGCACCGGTCGTGATAACATGTGGAGTTAGGGCCGGACACCGTCGGAAGACTTGTTGGACGCGAACTAAACGGTTCGAAGCGGTCACTGAAACTTGTCGACCGTCGGTTACCGGCATTGAGATAGTATAATTAAATTGAAAAAATTAAATAAAAGATCCGTGCACCACAGCACAGTGCAACACAGCACACTATAAAATAAATAATCGAATAAAAAAAAATTGTTAATACAATTATAGAAGTAGGTATAAATATACCATATATATATATATATATAAATATATTAAATATTATAATAATATATTATAGATATTATGAGGAAATTTTAAATTTTATGCCTGATATACCACCACAACACCATTCTATGAAGAACAATGAAATTTTGAAATATAAAAAAAATAAATACTAAAGTCCTATTTATTTACAGAATTTTATATTAAACTACTTACCGTCACGAGAGAGACATATTTACACCATACATATAGTAACTACATAAAATAAATATAAAAGGCCTTACTATATAACATATAAAAATAAACACGAAGTTAAAAGTATATATACTCATAGAATTAAGTAAAAACATAATACCACACACACCACCAAATACATCATACATATAGCAACTACACATATCATAAATATAAAACACATATAATATACAATATAAGAAAAAACACAGAGTTAAGTGTAAACATACACATATAGTTAAGTTAACACACAATACCTAGAAATACTTCATATACACAGAAAAGTTTCCAATCAATACAAAGCGTTATCTATATAAATCTTCAATACAATACACAAATATTGATGTCAAATTTAGTAAAACCAACAATTACCTGAAGTAAGACTAAAATTAGTGCTAGCTTGTCCGATATTAGGGACAAATCTACAAAAGACACACAGAACAGATTGAAAACGTTAGTGATAACTCCCAAGAAATGGCGTCTGGCCGAGCGACTCCACCAACTCATCAAGCGTTACTCAACCCACAGGAAGTATTTGACTCACTTAGAATTCCGGATGCCATCCGTTTTCTTCCACCTTATGAGGGGAATGCAAAAACTCTTAACGAGTTTATTAACAATGTAGAGGAGATTCTTTTGTTGATTAGGGGAACTGATCAGACCCCGTACGGGGAAATGTTGCTTAGGGCTATCCGTAATAAAATCGATAAAGCCTTGCTTGCGGCTGGCGTCCCACTAAATTGGGACGAAATTAAAAATGAATTAAGTTCAAGTTTCTCGGATAAGCGGGAGGAATCATCATTATTATGTGACTTGCATTTACTGACTCAGAGGGAAATGACGGTATCTCAACTTTATGAGAAAATTGTTGAGATCAGGTCGGCACTATTCAATTTAGTGGACGCAACTGAAAAAGAAATTACCATGGCTAAAGAAAAAAAACAGCGTATGAAAAAACTTGCCTATCCACCTTTGCAAGTGGTATAAAGGGACCATTAGGTAGCTTCGTTAGGTCGTTAAAGCCAACATCCTTAAAAGAAGCCTATGAAGCAGCCATTAATGAAAAGACAGGAGTTCGAAAGAGCAGTGGTCGCTCATAATAGACAGAACGAGAGATATTTAAGACCCACAAACTATACAGGAAATCGATATTGATATAAATCCAGTCCGTGTCAATCAAACAATGTTGTCCGCTATGTGAGACCCAATCGGGTTAATTACGAGGGCCGAAATTACAAACAACCAGAAACACCTAGGAGACCAGATAATTGGAACGGGTCTTCTCGGTACCACAACCCAAACACCACACCGAGAGCAAATAGGTTGGCAATTATGCCAAAATCAGAAACAGAATCGAGACAATCTCAACGTAGTGGAAATTCAGAGACGCAAGGAAGACTGTACAACATAGAACAAAACGAACCAACTAAAGAACAATCGCAACCCCAAAAGCAAGGTTGGACTGAAACGACAAATTTTCGAGTACCCGCCTCAGAACCCAGACAGGATATATAGATGTTAATAAACATGGATCTAGATTACCCTATGTCTTTATAGAATCTCCATTCGGAAGATCCTTGAGATTTTTAATTGATACTAGGGCATCAGACTCATTTTTAGACCCATAATTCACAACAAAAAGTAATAGAATTCAATCAAGCGAACCGACCGTAATCAAAATACTACTAAATATACACTCATTAAAGGAAAAAGTTAAATTCCCGATCTTTCAAGAGTTCCAAACGGATGGGAAATTCACATTTTTATTGTTTAAATTTCACGATTTTTTTGATGGCCTTTTTGGATGGACATTTTACGACAATTAAAGACTAAGATAGATCTACAATCCCTAACGTTAGAAACGTCGCAAGCCAACTTACCGATTAATATCCGATCCAATCATACTTCGGAACTGTTTATATTAGAATCAAATACAAGAACGATAGTAGTACTGCCGGTAAACATTAAGCAAGGTAGATTCTTTTGCAACCAAATAGAGGTAGCTGAAAATATTATTATTTCCGAAGGGCTGTACAAGTCTGTAAATAACATGAGTTATATGGAAGTATCAAACTATTCGGACGCTCAACAAAATTATATTTAGATTCCCCATTGGTAGCGGAGCTTTGGGAAGAGAAGGATTTTAATGAAATCAATTTTTTAGAATACAAAGAGGAGTTTCACAAAAATAACGAGGAAATTTTAAAGCAATTGCGGACAGAACATTTAACACCGAGGAGAAATTTTAACTCAAAAAGCTTTGTCTAAAATTTCCGTCCTTGTTTTACAATAAGGATGAAAAACTCACATTTACTAACTTGATTAAACATAACATCCCAACAGCGGATGATATTCCCCTATATACCAAACCTTTCAGATATGGACATTTTGAAAGAAAGGAAGTTCGGGCACAGTTTGACAAGCTATTAGAGCAAAATATTATCAGGAACAGTCCAGTTTGGCTTGTACCAAAAAAGCCAGACGCTTCGGGGAAAAGAAATGGATATTAGTGGTCGACTTTAGAAAACTTAACGAAAAAACAATTAAAGACAAATACCCCATGCCAGTAATCAACGACGCACAGTGGCACGGAAGCCGAAAAAACGTTGTAAAAATCATATTTTCTAAACCAATAGTGGAAGTTGGATTTTGTTGCCTGTGCAACATTTGCCATTGAAAAATATGTACCTAAATATTTTTTTTTTCATTTATAAAAATAAAGAAATTTTGATGATACATTTTGTATTTTATAATTTTATATTTCAGTCAATAAATTTAATTTAACAATGCTTTTTTACTATAAAATGTTACAAAATTTGTCTTATCAGTAGTCTTTTGTAAAATAATCCATATTTACGTTTGAAGGAATATTTAAAAGACTTAACATTTCTTTTGAATAAATACTTGTTAATTCTGTATTGGATCTCACTTGTCTAAGGGATGCAACTAGTGGATCTGAAGAGGCTGCTAACATATTAAAAAGATCCTCGTTTTCCCTTGATCGTGATATTTTACATGTATTCATAGCTCTAAATTTTTTATAATCCTTGTTTCTCGATTCCTGGGCTTCTTCTGACATCTCCCCAATGGGAAGGCAATGATATTCAATTATAGTTTGGCCATGTGCCAAAACTTTGTAAAGCGTGGGAGCCATATTTTTCGATTAACAGCTCTGCAGTTTTGGTGGCATATTCACCAAATTTGCTGCAGTTAATTTTTTTCCTTGCAGTTCAAAATATTTAAAATAACACCCAATCTTTTGATAATTTCATCATCCACTCCAGTTATTTCTGATGTAATTTTGTTTTCTGCAAAGAATTTTCTTGATGAGTTTCCATCGTTTGAGTTACCATATCCATATTTGGGGCGGTCGACTATCAGTCCAAGTCAGTTAAAGAATTCTTTTTGAATTTTGCTTTTCCTGATATTTTGCTTTTGTTTTTCTGGTGTGTTGTCTTCAAAGGATTCGTTAACTTAAGATTATATGCAAGCTTCAAAATAAACTCCATGCATCTAATTCTGGCATGCAATGCCATGCAGATTTCCCTCTTCAATTAAGGAATTATCCAAATTTTGGAAATCCTTTTGTGTTTTTTTGCAAAAAGCGCATGCCAAGGTCGATTTGGTGTTTGTAAGTTCGTTGAGAATCTTGCCGTCTACCATTGTTAGGAAAAATTCATATTTCACAGCAATGGTTATTCCTTCCTTGATTTGTAGTAATGCAGGCCTTATATCTTTAATGTGCTTCTTAATATCAGCTACTGTAGACTTGATTTTTTCCGAAGATTCTTTGGCGTATTTGAACAATATCGGACGACAATAGTGAACAGATGAAGGGTGCGGGTTTTTCCAAAATTCCAATGCTTCACTTTTTAGTCGTAGAGGGACAACAGAGGCCATGAACATGTTTGCATCTGTAACACCTTCATCATCAGTGGCTATTGGTTGCTTGTAGGCACTTTGGCCAGAAGATCCATCGCAGCCCCATTTGCTGATTAAAGTGAGACTTTGTGGAAGAGTCTCCGTCTCATTTTCAGGTAAGCTTTTAATGAGACGTTTTGCAGTGTGATCCATTAGATCTTGAAGTTTAACCTCTGCTGAGACATCCGTCACTATAGTGGGTTACGGTACTGCGCTCTGTTTAGCCGATCCAATTTCATTGTATCCAGGAAGAATGTTAACATTATGCCGGATTAAAGAATCCCGCAATAATAAATATTTTCCCTTAGACAGATTCAAATCCATAAACAACGCCAAAGCCTCTTCAGCGCTATACTCCATTGGTAGCGAATTTGGTGGTGTGGGGATGCTTTCCTTTATCCTTTTAAGTCGCAAAGGGCTTGCATCGGCAACCGCTTTTGTTATATGTGACCTTATTTTTTCTACGTTTCACTGCAATGTGTGTTCTTATAAAGTCAAAACAAAACTATGATGTTTCTGAAGTATTCAGGCAATATATACAAATTTTAAACCTATATCCAGAGAACGTGTAACAGGTACAAATTAAAGAACATTAAATGTTTTAAAACTACCTGGAAACACAAAAAAAAAAATGGGATGATTAATCCTTTTTTTTAAATGTCACAGGTAGGCTTTATTTTAAGCAATCAGATCTAAATCTAGTGGCTGCATCTATTGCGTGTTCTTCTTCTTATACCTGCGTCCGCATATTTTGGAGTTGGGTTTCAGGGCCTTTACTGGCCTTACAGCCAAACATGCAAATTCAGGCTGACAATATTTATAGAGCAGGTAAATAAATTGATAACAAACGTATTTATGTTAAAACGAAAATGGTTAATTTGGGATAATGTTTTTTTATTTTCTTCCAAAGTTGAAAAAGTGGTCCAAATATAGTGGTTCAGGTAAACGGATGTATTGAAAAACCCAGAAAAGATACGAAGTAATTTTTTTCTATTTTATGCTTAAATTCCATATACCTTTTTATACAAATCAAGAAAATAGCAATTGGTTGCATAGTTTTTTTTTAAAACAATTTTAAACATGAACTTTTTATTCAAAAAATTCCTATTTTTTCCAAAGTTGAAAATATACTACACTTTGAGCGGCTGTAGCAACTAAACTATTTATCCGAGTTGAATAAAATTTTAATTTTCTTGATCCCTGGGAAATTCTAAATCAGATGCATGTCTTACTTTTACAAAATGATTTCATCGCAAAATCGATTTTTGCAACGCTTTTGCGACTGCCGTGCCACTGTGCGTCGTGGCGTGATACCATTATTTATTAACAAAATAAGTTAACACTAGCTTTGCCAAAACCGCCAGAACTCCAATATGCATGTTAGCGCGTAAGTCCACAAGTGCGCCATGTCAGCACATTCTGGAATCAACGTGGGACAAACCAGTAGCGGCAGAGCTACAGCAGCGACGCGGCAGCACCAGCTTAAGGTAGTCTATAAAAACAACTTATGTTAGAATTAAGTTTTTCAGTTTAATAAAAAGCTCCCGACATGCAGAAGTAAAAAAAGTGGTTTTTTTTATAAAACAAAAAAGAAAATAATTTAATTGGCGCCCGAGCAGGGACCAACGTGAATACCGCGACACGTAATAAAGAGAAATAATAATAATAAAGTAAAAAGGATAAGTGAATCCCCCTAAACAGTGGGTTT
Organism: Chymomyza costata; assembly: GCA_018150985.1. NCBI lineage: Eukaryota > Metazoa > Arthropoda > Insecta > Diptera > Drosophilidae > Chymomyza > Chymomyza costata. The sequence goes on along the minus strand of JAECWU010000488.1, from coordinate 356,463 downwards.
ATCCTCGCGAATTCGAAACGTTGAAAAAATCTTTGTCGAACGACCTGTAGTATCCGTTCGCAGGTCACGCGAAATAAAAGTATCTGGAGGAACCTGAGTCGTCGCCTTGCCGCCGCCCCATCGCTGGAAAAAAAGGAGTTTGTCCAAAAGATCATCGCGCAGATTCGGCTAAAATGCTAAAATCCCAAAAAAAAAAAAAAAAAAAATATATATTTGCAATAAATAAAAAAGGAAGCAAATCAATAAATAAAATTAAAAACCTAAGTAAAAATATAAATTTTAAGCAATTAAGAAAAATCCCAAATAACTAAATTTTTGCCAAAAAAAATACATAATACGACTTGTGGTCCAAATCCAAATTAACCATTATGCAGGAAGAATTGTCCGAAGTCGTTGCGGGCCTTAACATTGGTAATCAAAACCGTCTGCCATGACGTCCGAATAGCAGTACCCCAATAGTAAGCCCTGAACTCAGAGATGTTATATTAATCCTAATTAAAGAAGTTATTAGCAGCAACTCAGGAACCGAAAAACTCGAAGATGTGCCATTAGTTAGACCTGGTAATAACGAGCAACCCAAAATCCCTGAGGTAGTAAAACTTATTAGAGATTTTTCTTGGGACCGCACCTCTTTTGGTTCTTGGAAGAGAAATGTGGACAGAATCATGAGTATCTACGAAGGGGAGGAAAACTCCTACGGCTACTACTTAGTAACACTAGCCTTTCGAAACGAAGTAGTCGGTGAAGCCGACACCGTGTTAGAATCCTACAACACGCCCATGAACTGGAAAGCTATATCCCGATGCCTCACGGCGCATTACGCTGACAAACGCGATCTTAAGACTCTTGAATACCACCTATTTTCTCTGTCCCATGGACGAGCTACCATTAGCGAGTTCTATCAAACGGTATATTATCAACTCTCGCTTATTTTAAATCAAAAAAACACTCAAGAAGACTCCCAAGAAAGCCCTAGATACATTTGTGAGGGGACTAAATGGGGACCTACCTCGCTTATTAGCCATAAAAGAGCCTAGAGATTTGAGTCACACACTCCATCTCTGCGGATTGGTAGAAAATCAGGAACACAGAAATCTGTTCACATCTAAACTCAAGCAGCAAACGCCACCATTACCACCTTAACAACCACTTGGGCTGTTGGGCATAAAACAATCCATGCATAGACTGCACGCTGTTAACCATCTGGGCAATTGGAGAACTTTCATTCCCCGGCTATATTATGCCCCGAATTACCAAGCACCGGTAAGTCAGCAATCCCAAGCACCGTGGCCATCCCAAGGAGCATTTCAAAGAATCCCACAAACCAATAATCCACACCTAGCTCAACGACAGAATTTCACAGTACCTCCACGTCCATTTGCCCCAAAACCACAACCTAGACCTATGCCTATGGAGATGGATCCATCAGTAAGATCAAAAGTCGTTAACTATATGAATAGGCCCAATACCAACGCATTCGTAGGTAAACGTCCGCCACCGTCACAGAACGCAGGACCCACGCATAAGTTCCAGAGGCAATATCATATAACCACTGGAAACATAGATCAACCACACGAAGAATCGATTATAGAGGTACCATACGAACCAGTAGAAAATTAACAAGCATATTTTGACAAGGTCCAATTAGAGGGAGTATATGAACCGTTAGAGCCGCTCACGCAAGAAAATGCGTATGAACAAGATTTAGAAACTGTCGATGCTACCGATGTTTATTTTTTAGGCTAAATCGTTCCTCACTGCCATATTTCCAATGCAGATTGAGGGACGGTACAACGCTTAGATTCGTGATTGACACTGGCTCCAACCAAAATTATATTCAGTCCGATTTAGTCCGTAAACCCAAGCTAAATAAAAACGAGTCTTTTGCTAATTCTAAATTCAAACTTATTCAAACGGGATGACATGCCTATTAAATTTTTCCTTCTTCCAACTTTAAAAACATTCAATGGAATTTTGGGTAATGATACCCTAAGAAAATGAACGCTGTCATCGATGTTAAAAACGATGTTCTGATATTGAACGGAAGTTATAGGCTTAGAATAAGGCAGCTCGCCACTACAGCCATTAATAAGGTTGTAGTAAGATCGGAGCACATGACGAACAAACAAAAGGATATTATGGAACAATTGACAAAAATTCATTCCGATTTGTTCGCAGAGCCCGACGAGAAACTTACCTACACAACTAAAGCTGTGGGGGAGATAAGAACCTCGTCGGATACGCCTGTGTATAGTAGACATTATCCGTACCCTACCTCACTAAGGGCTGAAGTAGAGAAACAGATAAACCAATTATTAAGGGACGGTATCATACGACCTTCACAGTCACCCTATAATTCTCCAGTATGGATAGTACCCAAGAAAAGTGACGCCTCAGGCGAAAGAAAGTATAGAGTAGTGATTGACTATCGCAAGCTTAATACAGTTACCATTTCAGACCGATATCCGATTCCGGAGATAGGAGAAATCATTGCACAACTGGGAGAGAATACGTTTTTCTCAGTGTTAGATTTAAAGAGTGGGTTTCATCAAATTCCCCTTAAGATAGGTGATATTGCCAAAACAGCATTTTCCATTAACGGTGGAAAATTCGAGTTCACAAGATTACCATTTGGACTAAAAAATTCCCCATCAATCTTCCAAAGGGCCTTAGATGACATTCTAAGGGACCATGTTGGAAAAATATGCTACGTCTATATAGACGACATCATAGTTTTGAGCAAGTCTGAAGATGAACATGCAAGGGATCTGGGCAAAGTCTTCTCAACCTTGGCTAAGGCCAACATGAAAATTCAAATCGATAAATGCGAGTTTTTTAAGACGGAAGTCGATTTCTTGGGCTTCACTATTTCAAAAAATGGCATTGAAACCAATGTTGAGAAAGTAAAAGCCATCGAGGCCTTTCCCGTACCCAAAACTCTGAAGGTTTTACGATCTTTCCTGGGTTTATCGAGCTATTATCGCAGGTTCATACGGGACTACGCTAAAATAGCAAAGCCCCTTACTACCCTTCTCAGAGGAGAAAATGGAAGATCTTCAAAGAACATTTCGGCTAGAATAAAAATCACTTTGGATAATGAAGCGTTAGAATCGTTTGACAAGATTTAACGAACACTGGCCTCCCAAGACGTGATGCTAGCATACCCAGACTTTGGCAAAGAATTCCAATTGACAACTGATGCCTCGAATTTTGCTATTGGAGCAGTACTCGAGCAGAACGGCAGACCGATTACTTTCATTTCCCGCACTCTTTCGAAGGCCGAAGAAAATTATGCCGCAAATGAAAAAGAAATGCTGGCTATAGTTTGGGCTCTCCAGAGCTTGCGGATGTACCTATACGGTACCGGTAAAGTAGTAATATTTACTGACCACTAGCCTTTGACTTTTGCTCTTAGCAACAAAAATCATAATGGTAAACTCAAGAGGTGGAAAAGTTACCTCGGCTTTTTCGCTAAAAGTTAAGGTGATACCATTTAAATTCGGAGGTCTAACATTCGGTAGTTTATGCTTCCTTGTGAACATAATAAGTTCCGTTTTGCTGGCGTTGACACATAGCCCACATGATTTAGACCACTGATCAACCTCATTCAGTAGTCGTTGCATGATCTCACAGGGGGTACTCGGAAATTTCCCCCTTACAACCAAGGCAACGTCATCCGCATAGGCAACAAGTTTATGTCTACTCTCTTCTAGGTTCCGCAAAAGCTTGTTCATCTTCAGAGAGGAGATAGGTCCCCTCCTTGAGGGGTGCCCCTTCGAGTCTCCTAACGTTGAATTCACGAACCTGCTAACCAGCATGTGCTCGATGAAATCCACCAGAAATTCAGAGATGTCCAGATCTGTCAACGCATTCGTTATCGCCTTAAGCTGGATATTATTGAAAGCACCCTTGATATCAAGAAACGCTACTAAGGTAAATTCCTTGTTCGCTAATGATTTTTCAATTCCTATGACAAGTGTATTCAAAGCTGTTTCAGTGGATTTCCCTCTGCAATAAGCATGTTGTGAACTTGCTAGTTGCGATGGGAGAATAGTACGTCTGATACTCAACTCTATGATACGTTCGAGTGTTTTTAGAAGAAAAGATGATAAGCTGATAGGCCTGAAGTCTTTGGGAATAACATGAGATATTTTACCGGCTTTGGGTATAAAAACAACTTTAACTTCCTTCCATAAGGCAGGAATGTGTTTCAGTAAAAGTACACATTTATAGATAGTTACGAGCCATTTTGCAATATAATCTATCGACAATTGAAGTTGACCTGGGAAAATTCCATCAGGCCCTGGTGATTTATAGGGTTTGAATGCCTTAACCGCCCAATCAACATTGGGCTCTGTAATTAGGTCTAAGATACCCTTGTCAGGCTCTATGATGTTACTGATTATCTCAGCCTCGACCGTGTGGCCACTGGTCGAACCCGGGAAGTGCGTATCTAGTAGTACGTTTAAAGTTTCCTCACTAGATTCTGTCCAGCTCATATCAGGTTTCTGAATGTATCCAGTAGTCTGGTTAGAGCTCGAAATAATTTTTCTTAGCCGAGAAGCCTCGGCAACATCTACCGTCTACCATTGTTAGGAAAAATTCATATTTCACAGCAATGGTTATTCCTTCCTTGATTTGTAATAATGCAGGCCTTATATCTTTAATGTGCTTCTTAATATCAGCTACTGTAGACCTGATTATTTCCAAAGATTCTTTGGCGTATTTAAATAATATCTGACGACAATAGTGAACAGATGAAGGGCGCGGGTTTTTCCAATATTCCAATGTTACACTTTTTAGTCGTAGAGGGACAACAGAAGCTATTTTCATATTTGCGCATCTGTAACACCTTCATCATCTGTGGCTATTGGTTGCTTGTAAGCACTTTGGCCAGAAGATCCATCGCAGCCCCATTTGCTGATTAAAGTGAGACTTTGTGGAAGAGTCTCCGTCTCATTTTCAGGTAAGATTTTAATGAGACGTTTTGCAGTGTGATCCATTAGATCTTGAAGTTTAACCTCTCCTGAGACATCCGTCACTATAGTGGGTTGCCGTACTGCGCTTTGTTTAGCCGATCCAATTTTATTGTATCCAGGAAGAATATTAACATTATGCCGGATTAAAGAATCCCGCAATAATAAATATTTTCCCTTAGACAGATTCAAATCCATAAACAACGCCAAAGCCTCTTCAGCGCTATACTCCATTGGTAGCGAATTTGGTGGTGTGGGGATGCTTTCCTTTATCCTTTTAAGTCGCAAAGGGCTTGCATCGGCAACCGCTTTTGTTATATGTGACCTTATTTTTTCTACGTTTCACTGCAATGTGTGTTCTCATAAAGTCAAAACAAAACTATGATGTTTCTGAAGTATTCAGGCAATATATACAAATTTTAAGCCTATATCCAGAGAACGTGTAACAGGTACAAATTAAATATAATTAAATGTTTTAAAACTACCTGGAAACACAAAAAAAAATTGGGATGATTAATCCTTTTTTTTTTAAATGTCACAGGAAGGCTTTATTTTGTTGCAAAGTGAAAATATAAGCAATCAGATCTAAATCTAGTGGCTGCATCTACTGCTCGTTCTTCTTCTTATACCTGCGTCCGCATATTTTGGAGTTGGGTTTCAGGGCCTTTACTGGCCTTACAGCCAAACATGCAAATTCAGGCTGACAATATTTATAGAGCAGGTAAATAAATTGATAACAAACGTATTTATGTTAAAACGAAAATGGTTAATTTGGGATAATGTTTTTTTATTTTCTTCCAAAGTTGAAAAAGTGGTCCAAATATAGTGGTTCAGGTAAACGGATGTATTGAAAAACCCAGAAAAGATACGAAGTTATTTTTTCTATTTTATGCTTAAATTCCATATACCTTTTTATACAAATCAAGAAAATAGCAATTGGTTGCATAGTTTTTTTTAAAACAATTTTAAACATGAACTTTTTATTCAAAAAATTCCTATTTTTTCCAAAGTTGAAAATATACTACACTTTGAGCGGCTGTAGCAACTAAACTATTTATCCGAGTTGAATAAAATTTTAATTTTCTTGATCCCTGGGAAATTCTAAATCAGATGCATGTCTTACTTTTACAAAATGATTTCATCGCAAAATCGATTTTTGCAACGCTTTTGCGACTGCCGTGCCACTGTGCGTCGTGGCGTGATACCATTATTTATTAACAAAATAAGTTAACACTAGCTTTGCCAAAACCGCCAGAACTCCAATATGCATGTTAGCGCGTAAGTCCACAAGTGCGCCATGTCAGCACATTCTGGAATCAACGTGGGACAAACCAGTAGCGGCAGAGCTACAGCAGCGACGCGGCAGCACCAGCTTAAGGTAGTCTATAAAAACAACTTATGTTAGAATTAAGTTTTTCAGTTTAATAAAAAGCTTCCGACATGCAGAAGTAAAAAAGTGGTTTTTTTATAAAACAAAAAAGAAAATAATTTAATTGGCGCCCGAGCAGGGACCAACGTGAATACCGCGACACGTAATAAAGAGCGCCTCAAGAAACCGCTAAGTAACGTAGTAAAAAGGATAAGTGAATCCCCCTAAACAGTGGGTTTATCCTCACGAATTCGAAACGTTGAAAAAATCTTTGTCGAACGACCTGTAGTATCCGTTCGCAGGTCACGCGAAATAAAAGTATCTGGAGGAACCTAAGTCACCGCCTTGCCGCCGCCCCATCGCTGGAAAAAAGAAGTTTGTCCAAAAGATCATCGCGCAGATTCGCCTAAGATGCTAAAATCCCAAAAAAAAAAAAAAAATAAATAAAATACATATTTGCAATAAATAAAAAAGGAAGCAAATCAATAAATAAAATTAAAAACCTAAGTAAAAATATAAATTTTAAGCAATTAAGAAAAATCCCAAAAAACTAAATTTTTGCCAAGAAAAATACATAATACGACTTGTGGTCCAAATCCAAATTAACCATTATGTAGGAAGAATTGTCCGAAGTCGTTGCGGGCCTTAACATTGGTAATCAAAACCGTCTGCCATCACGTCCGAATAGCAGTACCCCAATAGTAAGCCCTGAACTCAGAGATGTTATATTAATCCTAATTAAAGAAGTTATTAGCAGCAACTCAGGAACCGAAAAACTCGAAGATGTGCCATTACTTAGACCTGGTAATAACGAGCAACCAAAAATCCCTGAGGTAGTAAAACTTATTAGAGATTTTTCTGGGGACCGCACCTCTTTTGGTTCTTGGAAGAGAAATGTGGACAGAATCATGAGTATCTACGCTGACAAACGCGACCTTAAGACTCTTGAATACCACCTATTTTCTCTGTCCCATGGACGAACTACCATTAGCGAGTTCTATCAAACGGTATATTATCAACTCTCGCTTATTTTAAATCAAAAAAACACTCAAGAAGACTCCCAAGAAAGCCCTAGATACATTTGTGAGGGGACTAAATGGGGACCTACCTCGCTTATTAGCCATAAAAGAGCCTAGAGATTTGAGTCACACACTCCATCTCTGCGGATTGGTAGAAAATCAGGAACACAGAAATCTGTTCACATCTAAACTCAAGCAGCAAACGCCACCATTACCACCTTAACAACCACTTGGGCTGTTGGGCATAAAACAATCCATGCATAGACTGCACGCTGTTAACCATCTGGGCAATTGGAGAACTTTCATTCCCCGGCTATATTATGCCCCGAATTACCAAGCACCGGTAAGTCAGCAATCCCAAGCACCGTGGCCATCCCAAGGAGCATTTCAAAGAATCCCACAAACCAATAATCCACACCTAGCTCAACGACAGAATTTCACAGTACCTCCACGTCCATTTGCCCCAAAACCACAACCTAGACCTATGCCTATGGAGATGGATCCATCAGTAAGATCAAAAGTCGTTAACTATATGAATAGGCCCAATACCAACGCATTCGTAGGTAAACGTCCGCCACCGTCACAGAACGCAGGACCCACGCATAAGTTCCAGAGGCAATATCATATAACCACTGGAAACATAGATCAACCACACGAAGAATCGATTATAGAGGTACCATACGAACCAGTAGAAAATTAACAAGCATATTTTGACAAGGTCCAATTAGAGGGAGTATATGAACCGTTAGAGCCGCTCACGCAAGAAAATGCGTATGAACAAGATTTAGAAACTGTCGATGCTACCGATGTTTATTTTTTAGGCTAAATCGTTCCTCACTGCCATATTTCCAATGCAGATTGAGGGACGGTACAACGCTTAGATTCTTGATTGACACTGGCTCCAACCAAAATTATATTCAGTCCGATTTAGTCCGTAAACCCAAGCTAAATAAAAACGAGTCTTTTGCTAATTCTAAATTCAAACTTATTCAAACGGGATGACATGCCTATTAAATTTTTCCTTCTTCCAACTTTAAAAACATTCAATGGAATTTTGGGTAATGATACCCTAAGAAAATGAACGCTGTCATCGATGTTAAAAACGATGTTCTGATATTGAACGGAAGTTATAGGCTTAGAATAAGGCAGCTCGTCACTACAGCCATTAATAAGGTTGTAGTAAGATCGGAGCACATGACGAACAAACAAAAGGATATTATGGAACAATTGACAAAAATTCATTCCGATTTGTTCGCAGAGCCCGACGAGAAACTTACCTACACAACTAAAGTTGTGGGGGAGATAAGAACCTCGTCGGATACGCCTGTGTATAGTAGACATTATCCGTACCCTACCTCACTAAGGGCTGAAGTAGAGAAACAGATAAACCAATTATTAAGGGACGGTATCATACGACCTTCACAGTCACCCTATAATTCTCCAGTATGGATAGTACCCAAGAAAAGTGACGCCTCAGGCGAAAGAAAGTATAGAGTAGTGATTGACTATCGCAAGCTTAATACAGTTACCATTTCAGACCGATATCCGATTCCGGAGATAGGAGAAATCATTGCACAACTGGGAGAGAATACGTTTTTCTCAGTGTTAGATTTAAAGAGTGGGTTTCATCAAATTCCCCTTAAGATAGGTGATATTGCGAAAACAGCATTTTCCATTAACGGTGGAAAATTCGAGTTCACAAGATTACCATTTGGACTAAAAAATTCCCCATCAATCTTCCAAAGGGCCTTAGATGACATTCTAAGGGACCATGTTGGAAAAATATGCTACGTCTATATAGACGACATCATAGTTTTCAGCAAGTCTGAAGATGAACATGCAAGGGATCTGGGCAAAGACTTCTCAACCTTGGCTAAGGCCAACATGAAAATTCAAATCGATAAATGCGAGTTTTTTAAGACGGAAGTCGATTTCTTGGGCTTCACTATTTCAAAAAATGGCATTGAAACCAATGTTGAGAAAGTAAAAGCCATCGAGGCCTTTCCCGTACCCAAAACTCTGAAGGATTTACGATCTTTCCTGGGTTTATCGAGCTATTATCGCAGGTTCATACGGGACTACGCTAAAATAGCAAAGCCCCTTACTACCCTTCTCAGAGGAGAAAACGGAAGATCTTCAAAGAACATCTCGGCTAGAATAAAAATCACTTTGGATAATGAAGCGTTAGAATCGTTTGACAAGATTTAACGAACACTGGCCTCCCAAGACGTGATGCTAGCATACCCAGACTTTGGCAAAGAATTCCAATTGACAACTGATGCCTCGAATTTTGCTATTGGAGCAGTACTCGATCAGAACGGCAGACCGATTACTTTCATTTCCCGCACTCTTTCGAAGGCCGAAGAAAATTATGCCGCAAATGCAAAAGAAATGCTGGCTATAGTTTGGGCTCTCCAGAGCTTGCGGATGTACCTATACGGTACCGGTAAAGTAGTAATATTTACTGACCACTAGCCTTTGACTTTTGCTCTTAGCAACAAAAATCATAATGGTAAACTCAAGAGGTGGAAAAGTTACCTCGGCTTTTTCGCTAAAAGTTAAGGTGATACCATTTAAATTCGGAGGTCTAACATTCGGTAGTTTATGCTTCCTTGTGAACATAATAAGTTCCGTTTTGCTGGCGTTGACACATAGCCCACATGATTTAGACCACTGATCAACCTCATTCAGTAGTCGTTGCATGATCTCACAGGGGGTATTCGGAAATTTCCCCCTTACAACCAAGGCAACGTCATCCGCATAGGCAACAAGTTTATGTCTACTCTCTTCTAGGTTCCGCAAAAGCTTGTTCATCTTCAGAGAGGAGATAGGACCCCTCCTTGAGGGGTGCCCCTTCGAGTCTCCTAACGTTGAATTCACGAACCTGCTAACCAGCATGTGCTCGATGAAATCCACCAGAAATTCAGAGATGTCCAGATCTGTCAACGCATTCGTTATCGCCTTAAGCTGGATATTATTGAAAGCACCCTTGATATCAAGAAACGCTACTAAGGTAAATTCCTTGTTCGCTAATGATTTTTCAATTCCTATGACAAGTGTATTCAAAGCTGTTTCAGTGGATTTCCCTCTGCAATAAGCATGTTGTGAACTTGCTAGTTGCGATGGGAGAATAGTACGTCTGATACTCAACTCTATGATACGTTCGAGTGTTTTTAGAAGAAAAGATGATAAGCTGATAGGGCTGAAGTCTTTGGGACTAACATGAGATATTTTACCCGCTTTGGGTATAAAAACAACTTTAACTTCCTTCCATAAGGCAGGAATGTGTTTCAGTAAAAGTACACATTTATAATTAATCCTCCACGAGGACCTTTTAGCTTTCCTCAACTCCTTTTTGTATATCCTAAGATTTTCATAGTAGCAGGTCCAATCACTATCCTCACGTGAGGATTTCGCTTTATTGAACTGCCTTCTGCACTGTAGTCGCAGCTGATTAAGCCCTGCTGTCCACCAGGGTTTTTCTTTTTCCCTCTGTATATTTTCCAGGGGCAGGCTTTATCCAGCGCTTGCTTACACGCTCTCCTGAAAGACTCAACGAGGCTATGTAGCTCTTTACTATTGTTAGGATAAAAGGAAGGGGTTACCCTCTAGTTCGTGTTAATACAATTGCCAATTTGTCCTTTTCAGGTTTCTATTTTTGACAGTTTTCTGTGGAACTTCTCGGAGCCCAATTTCTATAAATCGATGATCAGAGAATGAATGTTCTTTCGATACCATCCAGTGATCTATCTTATCAAACAGAGAGTCTGACACCAAAGTTATGTCTAAAACCCCTTGTCGATTACGAATGACAAAGGTGCGCTCCCTACCTCGATTGCATAACAAGAGTTTCTTATTAATAATGTAGTTAAAGAGAGACTCACCCCTTTCGTTGGTATCTGAGCTGCCCCATATAGTATGGTGTGTGTTTGCATCACCGCCCAGGATAAGTTGATATTTACTTCTTTCGCTGTCCATTTCCAGCTCTCTTAGCCATGCAAGGTTTTGATGATCACCTTACCAAAACCATAGTTCACTATGCCGCCGCATTTCGCTAGCGGCTCAATTGAGTCTTCGGATAGTAGCAGAAGCTCTTGCATTGTCGCTTTCTGCTTAACCACCTCAAAGTCGGCATTGTCATTACCGCCTTCTATCTTTGCAAAAACCCACTTGTCCACCGGCAGATTTGGATTGCATGCTAGCTGCATAATCTTGTCCGGCTCTGACGGGGCAGTTGGAATCCACACTCTCGCTCTGGGCCTGGAGGGGATGTCTTTCTTGTCCACCGCTACCAGCTTCGCTCGAGGGTACACTTCTCCAACTCTTGAGATGGCATCCTTATACAGTGACACCGATCTCTCATCGTCACATGCTATGACCTTTATCTGCCCTTGGTACCAACCCGCGTCTTTGCACGATGGCGGTGGTCCTGGGTTGCTGCAGATTACGTCCATAGCTACACTAGAAAGGGTTCGTTGTACCCATTTCCATTGAACCCTAGGAATTCTTCCTTCCGGGTCAATTTGATCAAGCACGCCAATCAGAATATGGTCGCGCGTAACTTCAGCGATTTGTACGGGTTTGTCACTTGCGTCTTCGCTTTCTTGGCATTCACTTTAGGCTCTTCCATGGACCTTTGTCTTTTTTGAGCCACCTGCACTTTGGGTGCTGCTGCTTTTAGTTTTTCGAGGAAGAAACCTGGGATTACTGCATTCAATGGCTGCAACCAGGTCCTTCGTTTTCTCCTCTTTCGTTGGCGGTTCTTTATGCACTCTTTTCAGTAGTCTGCAGGCGATGCGTTTTTCAGCGTAACCCACCTTAGCTGGGTCCGTTATTTTAATGGTAGGCCATTTTCGCGCACACGCATTGCCCACAGCACCCTCTTTGGCAGTACCATCCACATCGCGCTTGCTAGTCGCATTACGCTGACTACCTGCGTTACTGGTTCCGGTTGCCTTGGAGGTTGCTGTTGCAACCATTCATTTTTGGACCCACGAGTGTGGGAGAGAGGATGTCCGCCTGCGCATAGCTCCCGGTACGCAGGTAAGGCTAAATATTACGGAGGGCGCCAGGTATCCGTAAGCTCACGTTCACGACTGGGCTATTTTGGGGCCCCCAGCCAGGCTGATCATCGGCACGGGTCGCATAACACCTTGATCCAGCCCCTTAATTACTCTCCACCATGCTGTACTATTGAAAAGTAGCGAACACAGTATATTGCATTTTTAACTTAGCTAGGTGCCTTCAGCCTATAGAAATAGACTGAAAACTGTGGCACCTATTACCGGTCGGCACCCTCGGGGAGGGTTCAGTGAGAGATTTTGCCACCCAAATTCGTAAATAACTGTTGACCGTTTTTTTATTTGCGGTCTTTCAATACTATTGAATCAATAAAAACTCATTAAGAGCGAACCGATTGAGCGCTCGCACATTGAGCATCAGCAGATGAACGAAAAAATGAAAGGCTCAACGCAAACGGTCTTTAATGTTTTAATTTGCTTTGTTGAGAACCAGAGCGAAAGGCAAATAAAAAAATTGGTTATTGGTTGAGCACAGACCGATTCATTAAAAGAACAATGTGAATGGTTAAGAGTTATTTTTGGACAACGAAAAACGATCAACTGTTATTTGCGAGCTTATTATTTAAAATTATTAAATATAAAAACTCGAAAAAGTCAACAAAAATTTATTTTAAATTTTACATGCTCTACCGTGGTAGGTGATAAGAAATATGTCATTGAAATCGTATTATATATGTCTATATACCTCTACCAAATCACTAACGCCCAGTCTTAAGAGCAGTTTTAACAATGACATTACGAAATCAAAATCCCGTTAACGGAGAATTGTTAAACAATGTGACTAACAATTATGTTTTCACAGAAATACTATTAATTCACTAGAAAAGATGTTGTTAATGCAAATGGGCGAATTGACGACATACGACGTATCAAAGACACTGTACAACGAGAAAAGGGTGTCCTTCGCAGCGAAATTATTAAATTGAATAACAACATGGCAGATATAAAGCATGATATGATGACAAAAACAAATACAATCTCTTCACTTAGCCTGGATATAGTTAAGTTAAATATAAAGCTAGATGAATCACATTTGCTAAAAGCTAAAGCTGAAAAAGATAGAGAAGAGATGTCTCAGCAAACTGAAACTTTGCATGATCGTATTGAATATTACCAAGGTAAGATACCATACTTTTATTAAATAGTTAAAACATACAAATTTGTTTTTTTTTTAATTAGACCAGCTGAATTTAAAGGTCAGCCTGGTAAATAACCTTACAGAAAAGCTAAAAGAAAAGATTCGTGTAGCGCACAATCTAAAAAGGCAACTTGAAATACTCTACTCTCAAAAAATGTCTTTACAGCGTAACCTCCAAAGTGCGACGCAAGAACGTGATTGCTTTCGGACAATCCAAAACGTAAGTATTAACATTGTAAATTAAATTAATTTGGTTGTAGTGTTTATACACTGTACCACATTCTATGCGCTATATTTTCTACAACTTTAAAATTATAACTAGTTTGTGCTTGGGAAAAAAACAAATATGTCACAATTTTCACACTCGTGAATGCGACATTCGTACGCCTTTCCAGCGCAAAAAAAAAAAACATTCGGCCTGGCTCTGGAAAACGAATCCGAACATTATTAATTTTAAATTTTAAAAATGCTTAATTTAAGATAGCGCCACTACTTAACTAGGTGTGGTAGCACTGACAACAGCTGTTTGGATTTTGCCGCCTTCGCGATAATTTACATTTATTAGAAAGCCGTTTACTATTTATTATTTTTTGTGATCTGTTTAGGAGCCAAGTGACGCTATAACAATCCAAACAAAGTATTAAATTAATTATTTTTCGGTCTAAGGTCTAGGATTATTAGTTATAGTATTGTAGTTATTGTATTATAATTAATATTAAAATAAATAAATAAATAAATTATTTGTCGCCGTAGTAAAAATTATCATCATATATCATAGCCCGGTGAAAACGCGTTCTTCCCTTGTTATTCTCCGGGCCTCATATGGCTTCATAAGATGCTCATCTAATGGTAACGCATCATCGCCAACAAGATAATACGGTGTGAGCACACCATCGATGATGCTTTTGCCCGGAAATTTGAGGCTTTCTGTTAGCAAGGCCTTATAATTGCAAAAAGCGCCGCCACTATTTCGTTACTCCAAAGACGAATTTCGTCGGACAAGCCTTGAATGATTGCATACGAGATTCTTATATGCTTTATGGCGACCCAATATGCCGTTGCAGGTCGCCACAAGCCTGTACACCATTTTAGTTTGTTTTTAGTTTTTTTAAATAACGGCCAACTTGGCTTTAGCTGCAATAGAATTGCGTCACCAATCTTTGGACTGTGCTCGCTGTATAAATGTTAAGTGAACGCTACTTGCCTTGAATTTCAGATGCGTCTTTTTGGCTTCTATGTATTTTCGCCGAGTAAGTCGCATGCCCAGGTACGTTACTTCGTCAGCTTGTGGAATGCATTCGTTGTTCAACAGCCAAGGCGGGCACCTTTTTTTGTTGAGCGTAAACGTAACTTGCTAGAATTTTTGTTCGTTTACTTGCATGCGCCAGTCTTCAAGGCATCTCCCCACAGCTATTAGGTGACGAGCCAGTGGAGCAGTTGCCTTTGCTGGTCATCTGGAGCGTCTAAGGATCGCCGTATCATCGGCAAAAGTAGAAGTTGTTAGTTACTAGTCTGTGGGGATTTCCGCCATGTATAGGATGTAGAGGACTGGGCCAAGAACTCCAGCTTCGATGATGTGATCCTGGGACATGCATGTGTTACATCTCACTGCGAAAACTCTTTTATAGAGATACGACTCAAGTAACTTGTGCATATTTTGTGGCACCAGCTTTGTTATTTTTTTTACTTTTGCATAAGTCCGTCCATCTAAACTTGGTCAAATGCTTGTGCGACATCGAGAAATATTGCCGTGCATTATTCCCGAAGCTCGAAAGCAGTGCGGATTTCTGATGTGATGCATAGACCTGTTCGATCGTTCCATGTTTTTTTCGAAAACCAAATGTGTGCGATGGTATAATGTTGCGGGTTTTGAGGTGTGGGCTGATGCGCAACAGGAGGACTTTTTCAAACAGTTTCGAAAGACAAGTTAGGAGGCTAATTGGTCTGTGTAATAAGCGGGTGCTTATTAACTGAAACATTGTGTATATTTATTTGTTAGTTTATATATTTTTGTACACTTAATCATAGGTATAATTGTACTCCATGGTGGTTGGTTCTCAACTGAGGTTCGCTCACTAGAACCAATAACACACCAGGGTTACAAGATTACTTTGATTAAATCTAGTTTACAATTATTATACGCTTTTTCTTTTTTCTTAATTATATGCATTATGTTTTTAATTTAATACTACCGCCTGGACCAATCTAACTCACAATATCTCTCAAGTGGGCGTACCAATCGAACACTTCGGGTTTGATAAAACGGACCTGGCATGCCAGTGCCACTATCTTTTGACCCGGATGCTGTAAAAAATTCTTCATCTGATTCTGTGTTGTTTCAGGAATCATGTCTTGTTCATTGTTAGTAAGGGAAGTAGTCCGGTTGTGGACATAGTTTGCTATTTCAGCCATAACTTTTGACCAAGTCAATATTTTGCAGACATATGCATATCAATGGAAAGCTACAGACATTAGCTAACTACTGAAAAAAGAATTGACTTGATTCCATGAAAAAGAAAAAAATTATTAAACTTTTTCTGGAGTAGTCAATTTTTACGAAAAATAAAATTTCACTTTATTCAAAAAGAACGAAATTTATTTTGTCTTCAAAGCAGTAATAATAAAATAAAAGTAAAAAAAAGAATTAAAATTTAGTTATTCATCGTCCGTATCAGTTTCGCAAGTCAGCGCATCTCAAATGCACCGGCCGGTGGCACGTGTTGCGTTCGATGGAGTTTTCGACGGTCGTTGAATGGGCAAAAGCTTCTTGCAAATAATGCAAAAATCGTGATCCCCGTCCTCAGACGATGATGATGGAGCCTTCTTTGCATTGACGCGTCTAGACGATGGTTTCAGTTTGGCTGACAGAGTCACTGTTCTTGCTGAAGCTGCGGTTTCTTTTATTTGTGTCGCTTTAGCTTCTTTGTTAACTGCTCTGAAGGCTTCCTTGGTTTAGCTCTTTTTAAAGGACCTATTGCATCTAAAATCTAGAAGCAACTCATCGAGTCAGCTCCCGATGTCTATTGCTCGGATATGGTGGTCACTTTTTCAACGTGCCCAATGGCACACGTTAGGTACATTTACGGATAAAACCGAACATACACCATCTTCAACATTCGAAATGCGCCCAGCTGCTTATTAACTTTCTTGAGGTAACGCTCTAAGCTCGATGGAGTTTTCGACGGTCGTTGAATGGGCAAAAGCTTCTTGCAAATAATGCAAAAATCGTGATCCCCGTCCTCAGACGATGATGATGGAGCCTTCTTTGCATTGACGCGTCTTGACGATGGTTTCAGTTTAGCTGACAGAGTCACTGTTCTTGCTGAAGCTGCGGTTTCTTTTATTTGTGTCGCTTTAGCTTCTTTGTTAACTGCTCTGAAGGCTTCCTTGGTTTAGCTCTTTTTAAAGGACCTATTGCATCTAAAATCTAGAAGCAACTCATCGAGTCAGCTCCCGATGTCTATTTCTCGGATATGGTGGTCACTTTTTCAACGTGCCCAATGGCACACGTTCGGTACATTTACGGATAAAACCGAACATAACACCATCTTCAACATTCGAAATGCGCCCAGCTGCTTATTAACTTTCTTGAGGTAACGCTCTAAGCTATTTCGAGGATCGCCATTTGCGTTGGCAGTCGGTTTTACGGGCTCATTGTCAATTTTGCATCTTTAACCCATTAATATCCGACACTCTTTAAAATTTCAAATCAAGGAGATTTTTTGTTTTGTTTAATTATTGAAATTAATTTAAATTAGCTTAGATATTTTTTTCTTTGGAAACGGTTTCCAGCAAAGATAGCTATGATCGAAAACGCTGAGCGCTTGTATGACATCGAAGTCTGAGTTATGAAAAAGAACAATGCGATGACAATCTACTTAATTAGAACTGTTTCCGTATAATATTACAGCTTCTCAAGTATGTTTCCAATTTAGCAAAATTCCTCTGAAAGTATCATTATCAGAACCTTTACCTTTCTTCTTCCTGAAACGCTTACTGCCTAGTTTGCTATCAAATAAATTTTCGAAAACTACAATCGGTTTCTTTCCTCCCAAGCCCGCTGCCATTTTCGCTTGGTTCTCAATATAGAAACTGGCTACATTTTACGCCTGGAGTTATAAAAGGTTGATATTTTTATGCTTTCATATGCATTTCAATGGCATAACAATCCTTTATTAAGGACATTGTGTAAAAATTAAATTTATACTCGAAAGTACAGTGGTAAGGGACTTCTGTTCGATTTTGATGTTCCAGCAATGAAAACACCAAAATCCACCCTGTCTTCGAAATACGACGTAAACAAATTTAATGTGTTCTTGATGTGAACAAAATACAAAAATTGTTTTTAAAGAAATCGGAAAATAAAAATGATTGCGCTCAAAAGTGATCAAATCAAAATAAAAAATGAAGGAAAATATATGTGCTGGAACTTCCATAATCAAAAAAGGTTTTCGGGCATACAGTAAATAGACAATTTTTTTTTTCAATGCATTCCAAAATGGCTTCAAAAATGTAAGTTTGGTTACTTTTTAGCTTGTAAATTGGCACACATCTACTTTCTTTTTTTGCATTGCTATTTTATTTACAAGGGTTTTTTATATTGTGTGAAATTGTCGTTGAAACTAATTTGAACTGTTTTTAGTGAATTTTTCTACAATTTTCTGATATATTTTTTCAATATTTTCCATAACAATTCATTTTTAGTATGGCTGCACGTTGACCGATCACAAAAACCACAATTGTGACTACTCTGGAATGTTAATTCAATGTTTTTTCAAATTCAATTTAATGCGCACTTAAATTTAAAATCAATAAACTTTCATAAATTTTAGCAATCATGGGTTTTTATTTCAGTTTTCTAAATTTTTTTTTGTGGTCGTTATCAATCTCTTTTGAAAATTGTCTGTAAAATGCTTATTTTTATCAATTTCAAATGATTTGCTTATTGTGGATTATAGTTCTTTCTTTTCTCTTTCCAACGGTATATTTTCATTGATGCCTATGTGTATTGAATGTCGAGATATAGCTATATGACCCGATATTACAAAATTTGAATATGAATCAATTAAAGCTACATAATCCCGACCTGCATACTCGAAAAAATCCATGGCTACTAATTGTAACGGATACTGTTGTGGTTCTTCTTGTACTAGCGGTTCCTTGTGATTGTTGCGCTTGAATTTTTCACAAACACGGCAAGATTCTATCAGCTCTTTAATTTGTTTATTCATAGCCGGCCAATAATACCTTATTCTAAGGTAGGGTTCATGTAACCATAGCAGTACTTTCTGTTGCATATTAAATGTTATGACTAACCTACCATTCCAGAATAAAAGACCGTTTTCAAAATGTAATTCCGATTTAATTGCATGCAATTGTTAGCCCATGTCATCAAGATGATGATATCCTGGCCAACCATCTGCTACGAATGCACAAATACGCTTCAATTTTTCATCAAGTTTTTACGATAAAGATCATAATTATCTTGAGTTACACAAACGGTTTTGGTGACCGTATGTATAACCTCTGACAGTCCTTCAATCTCTGAGATTTCCGACAGTTGGGCACGAGATAAGGAATCTGCAACAAACATTTCTTTGCCTGGCTTATAGACAATTATCATTTTTTGATATTTCTGTAAGAACATAAACATTCGCTGAATCGCATGTGTCGGGAGCAGAACATAACAAACACATAACATAAACATAACAAACACATAACAAAATAACTACTTCATAGCATAAGAACAACTTAATACAGGCAGTACATATGTAACAGCAATTCTGTATACATATTCTCTTTTGTTATCATGCTCCTTGTTATGATGCATTTATCTACTGCGTTAGATACTCACTAGAGGTCTGCATGGCTACATTCACTTCTACTCACATAGTACTATATAGTACTATGTGGTACTCTAAATACTCTACTCAAAATTTTACAGTACCCCATTTTTACAGTACCCACAGAAGTGAATATTCATGCATGCTGTCTTTTTAACATAAGCACAGGCAAAATGTTATGAGAACACTGAGTATAGAAGTGTACAAAAAAAGCATACATGCATATGTATGTACGTGAGTAGCTGTTGCTGCAAAAAAAATCAAAGCAGAGAAAACAAAGCCGGCGCAATTAACATTTGGAAACTGTGTGTATGTGTTGTAGTAAATTGACTTAGGCAGTTAAATTGGCATTAAATTGATATGTTTTAGAGCTACAAAATTAGGTGTTGGCTTATTTGTTTGCGTTTGTATACTTTTATTTTTTTTTTTAATTATATGACTTTTTTCTTTAAAACATTTTGAAAATCAATAAAGCAAATAATAATGTGTAACCTTCTTTAAAACAAAAAAATGAAATTTAATTGACTTGAATTAATAGAAAACATGTTGCAATAATAATAATGTGAAAGTATTATTTAATTATAAAATAAATATATTACTCTAAATTAAAGTATTAAATTTTGTTTTTTTTTAATTATGAAAACTCAAATATTAAAGAATTATGTGTTAAACCAAAGAACATACAACATAAAACGCATATGTGTTTTTGTGTGCACGCTGTATGAACCGTTGAACAGATTGAAAGTCGATAGAGAAGTACCCTTTTTCGCATTTTATACAGACTATTCTTAGTGTGAATGTAAACACGATTAACAAGTGTCATAGCAGTCACCTTACTTCGAAAGGGTATACATACAACAAGCACGCAAGCCACCCCAATTTGACCAAGAAAACATTTATGCTTTCTCGCTCATGCCTGCTGCATTTACTATGTCATTTATTTAATTTTATGCCTTTGATTACGCTCGCGATCGCTGCTCTCGCGCTCTCTGCTCTCTTTCATTTTTTCATACGTATTTTACTTTGATATAGTAGTGTACTCACTATGGTACACCATAAAAGTACTTCACCCACAATTTTGGAACCCATGCTTGTGTGAGCACACTATTCACTTTTATTCATTTAAATGGGTACTAAAAACTATGCATAGCTTTTAAGGCTGAGCTATTCATTCGTCGTTTTGAATGCATTCATGCAGACCTCTAAGCGGGAGCTTTTATTTGTCACACTCTTTCTCAAGTCGAGGTTTCGCATGCAGCCGCTGCTGCATGCGCTGGCCGACTAAAACATTCCAAACAGATCACCGCACAGAAACGCACGTTTATATTAACTAGCTAGGCTTTGTTATTTAAATCGAATATTTTTTATGATTAGGCCAAAGGTGGCACAAAATAGTGTCTCCTCTAAACAGCATGGTTACATAGTCGGTATCCCTTCAACCTAATGTCTCCAATGGTTTATGATCCCTTTCCACTGTAAAGTCTCGCCCATATAAGTCACAATGAAAGCGTTGGCATGCAAAAACAACTGCTAGCAATTATTTTTCCAGTTGACACCATTTTTGTTCACTACCACTGAGGGTTCGGGAACAAACGCCACAGGGTGTCCATTTCACACTATGACACAGCCCAGTCCATCCTTTGACAAATCTGTTTGGACACTAACTGGCAGTTTGGCGTCATAGACCGCTAATAAAGGTTCTGACGTCACAGTACGTAATAAGTCCTGAAATTCTTTCTCATGCTCTACCGTCCAATTAAATTCTACATTATTTCTTGTTAAATCTCTTAAATTGACAGATTGCTTCGGAAGATTTGGAATGAATCCGGCAAGGTACTTCAGTAACCCCAAAAATCTCAAAACATCCGATTTGTTTTCAGGTTTCTTCATTTTGAGTTGGTTTAATTTTCCCCTCTGATATGTTTCCCATAAACTGGATCTCCTTGCAAAAATACTGAACTTTATCCGAATTAAATTTAATGTTATTTGTTTCCGCTCTTTCCTGTACAATTTGATCATGTTCCACTTGATTTTCTGCACAAACAGCCAAATCTTCAAAATATACAATAACCCCAGGTAAATCCCCAAAAATATTAACCATTTTCCTGTGAAACAGTTGAGACCAAATGGTACTCGATTAAATCTAAATCTCCCAAGTGGACTCCATAAAATAAATAAATGTTGTCAAATCCGAGCTTGGTTTACCTAATTCCATGTGCCAAAATCCACTACTCAAGTCAAAGACCGTAAAAATTCGTTTGCCTGTTAATTTTCAGTCAGTTTGATAGTCGTTTGAAATGATATCATTTTTCACCATAGTCTCAAGTTGCCCCTTTTATATTTCCGTTAATGAATTTGGAATCCGCTTTTTATAATGGAGCACTGGCTTTGAATTTCCCATAAGTTGGATTTTAAAGCTTCCTGGAAATTTTCCAATCCCTTGAAACACATCCCCGTATTTATTCAGAAAAGACTCGCTATTTTCTATCCCATAGGAAATACTATTTACATCTATCCGTTTGATTAATCCCAATTTCTCACGGGTTTCTAATCCGAGTATTGGTTCACAGTTGTTAGCCACAATTATAAATTCAACAATCTGTTAATTTTTTAATTTTAAATCATAACAAGGTAACTTTACTACTCCATGCTATTAAATTTTTTTGCCATTATTATCAGAAACAGGAAAATCATTTGATTCATAATTTAACTTACAATTTTTCATTTTCATCAGTTGTTCAATTAGCTTCAGTTGAACACAATTAACATTAGACCCACTATCGAGCTTTAACTTCACTATCTGACTTCCTATCCGATATTCTTTGGTCCAGCGCTTAGATCAGTACCACTGCTACATTCTTTACCTTGTTGATTTCTGCCACTGGAACTCGCCAACTCTGCTTTGTCCTTCTTTTCAGGTGACCTCCTACCAACGAATTGAGGTTTCTGCTATCGGCACATTCTTTGGAAATGTCCCTTTTACCACAACGTTGACAAGCCATGTTTTTAGCTTTGCATTCATCCTTATGTACAAATTTCCATGGTCCGCCACAGTTGAAGCAAAAACGATTAATTGCATTCCAGTGTCGGTTGCTGGATTGTAAAATCCAAAAATCGTTAAATTTGTATAATTCAAAAATAGGTATAAAAGCTGAGCTTGAGCAAACTGAATGAACCGCCAGAAAGCTCGCGCAGTTAAGTAGCGCGATTTTTGTGGGTCAATGGCCGATTGCACATCAGATGATTATGCTGATTATGGTTATTATGCGCCATCTTTGGCGCTAGCAGCATTGAGTGGGCTAAAGCTTGGGAGAGAACGAGAGAGAAGGAGTTGCGCTCCTCGCTTGCACATAGATAATTCCGTTATTTTTGAAAGCTTAGCTCAAGCGCTCCCGCTTAAGGTTATTTAGAAGTGCAGCGAGCAGTCAAAGTTTGGCAGTGCAATTGTTCAGTTGAGTGCGTAATAATTTCTAATGTTTATTGATGAGTATTACATAGTATGGTAAAACGTAGATAATAAGAACCATGTAACTTAGAAAAATGTTAGAATAAGAACCAATACATTGGCGACGAGGAAAAAAAAACTTTAAATAAAGTTACAATATAAAAAAGATGGCGTACGTTAAAGTCGGGAGCAGACGACTTTGGGATACCCTGTACCACCACATTGCAATTAAGTCCGACACATTGCTTAAAACCTCCAAAAGATATTTTATTCGGCAAATTTGGTTACGATATTTTCATAAAAAAAAAGAAATCAGCCGAATTTTGCACCAAACAATTTTTTTGACCGATGGGTCCTATGGGGACTATATGATATAGTCAACCGATTTTGAAAAAATTTCAAATTTCAAAATAAGTACACTGATTGGGAACTATAAAAAACTCCCGACAGCCAAATTTGGTTCCGATATCTTCAAAACCAAACGAAACACAACGAATTTTGTAAAAAAAGCGTTTTTTTGACCGATTGTTCCTATGGGAGCTATATGATATAGCCAACCGATTTTGATCAAACTTGGTGCAGTGCTTGGGTACTCTAAAAAACTTCTTAATGCCAAATTTGCTAACAATATCTTTACAAACAAACGAAACGCAACGAATTTTGTAGAACAAACGATTTTTTGACCGGTCCTATGGGAGTTATATGATATAGTCAACCGATTTTGATCAAATTTGTAACAGTGCTTGAGAACTCTAAAAAACTTCCTCTTGCCGAATTTGGTTCCGATATCTTCAAAACCAAACGAAACACAACGAATTTTAAACAAAAAACATTTTTTCGACCGATCGATCCTATGGGAGCTATATGATATAGTCAACCGATTTTGATAAAATTTGCTACAGTGCTGGGGATCTCTAAAAAACTTCCGACTGCCAGATTTGGTTATGATATCTTCATAAACAAACGAATTATCCATCTAAAACTTTTGATTTTTTTCGAGGTCCTCTGAAACACCCCTATGGGAGCTATATTATGTAATCCCGATATCAAAAAAATAAAATAAACTTGTCTCCTATGGATTAACAAGGGATCTTATCTGAAAGTTTGGTTGCTCTAGCTCTTACCATCTCTGAGATCTAGGCGTTCATACGGACAGACGGACAGACGGACAGACAGACAGACGGACAGACGGACATGGGTATATCGACTTCTCGAGTCACACTGATCATACTTTAGGTAACTTTGGGGGGTCTCCGACGACTCCTTCTGTACGTTACATACATTTTCGGCTTGCACAAACACAATATACCCTTTGTACCATACGGTACAGGGTATAAAAATGGCGTACGTTAAAGTCGGGCGCAGACGACTTTGGGATACCCTGTACCACCACATTGCAATTAAGTCCGACACATTGCTTAAAACCTCCAAAAGATATTTTATTCGGCAAATTAAAAAAAAGAAATCAGTCGAATTTTGCACCAAACAATTTTTTTGACCGATCGGTCCTATGGGACTATATGATATAGTCAACCGCTTTTGAAAAAATTTCAAATTTCAAATTTAGTACACTGATTGGGAACTATAAAAAACTCCCGACAGCCAAATTTGGTTCCGATATCTTCAAAACCAAACGAAACACAACGAATTTTGTAAAAAAAGCGTTTTTTTGACCCATTGTTCCTATGGGAGCTATATGATATAGTCAACCGATTTTGATCAAACTTGGTGCAGTGCTTGGGTACTCTAAAAAACTTCTTAATGCCAAATTTGCTAACAATATCTTTACAAACAAACGAAACGCAACGAATTTTGTAGAAAAAACGATTTTTTGACCGATTGGTCCTATGGGAGCTATATGATATAGTCATCCGATTTTGATCAAATTTGCTGCAGTGCTTGGGAACTCTAAAAAACTTCTAAACGCCAAATTTGGTTACGATATCTTCACAAACAAACGAAACACAACGAATTTTGTACAAAAAAACATTTTTTCGACCGATCGATCCTATGGGAGCTATATGATATAGTCAACCGATTTTGATAAAATTTGGTACAGTGCTGGGGGTCTCTAAAAAACTTCCGGTTGCCAAATTTGGTTATGATATCTTCATAAACAAACGAATTATCCATCTAAAACTTTTGCTTTTTTTCGAGGTCCTCTGAAACACCCCTATGGGAGCTATATAATGTAACCCCGATATCAAAAAAATAAAATAAACTTGTCTCCTATGGACTAATAAGGGATCTTATCTGAAAGTTTGGTTGCTCTAGCTCTTACCATCTCTGAGATCTAGGCGTTCATACGGACAGACGGACAGACGGACATGGGTATATCGACTTCTCGAGTCACACTGATCATACTTTAGGTAACTTTGGGGGGTCTCCGACGTCTCCTTCTGTACGTTACATACATTTTCGGCTTGCACAAACACAATATACCCTTTGTACCATACGGTACAGGGTATAAATAGTATATATATATACTTTAAAATAAACTGTAAATACAGTAAAGACAATAGTGCTTTAATATCATAAAACAAAAACATTGTGAAATATTTAGGGTATTCACGCTTTGTGTTGACTTGTTGACTTGAGGACTTGTTGGAAAAGTCAACAGGCCAAAGCGTGAATCCCTCCTGTTAACTTTTTGAGTTGACTTGTTGACTTTTCTTCTTCTTTCCTGTTTTTGTTTACATTTGTAAAGTGGTACAAATTGCATTAAAATTCAAGAGGGTCAATTAAAAATGCCAAGTGGAAGAGTAAAATCTATATTAACAGAATCTGTAGCTGAAGTAGCTATGGATTACATAGATTTGTATTATTTTATTGCTGCAAAAACGAAATAATTGCAGAAAACCCGTATTTGATTTTGTGCTTCCTCTTCTTGTGTTTGTTTACATTTGCAAAATGCTGCAAATAATTATTAAAATTAAAAGTATTGAATTAAAAATGCCGAGTCAAAGCATAAAATCTATTTTAACTAAGCCTGTAGCCAAAGTAGCTATGGATTACACAGATTTTTATTATTTTATTGCTGCAAAAACGAAACAATTGTAGAAAAACTGTATTTGAGTTTGTGCTGCTTCTTCCCTGTGTTTGTTTACTTTTATAAATTGCTGCAAATTATCATCTAAATTTAAAATCTTGAATAAAAAATGACGAGATAGAGCGTAAAATATATATTAATTGAAGCTGTAGCTGAAATGGCTTTGGATGAAATAAATTTTATTGCAGGCAAGTCTGCTAAAACAAATTCATTGCAGAAAAACTACATTTTGTTAATACAGAGACAATAGGGTTCCGTGGCGACGTGCAAATTGGCGAAGTTCTAGATAATTATCATGAGGACATGAATGGAATTATACCCTCGCATCGCGGTGACCACTTCCAGATCCCGAAATCAATTGACTGGTGCCAGAACGTGCTCACTTCCTTCGACGAAACCCGATTTGTTCAAATGCTGGGGGTAAC
The DNA here is from genome assembly GCA_018150985.1 of Chymomyza costata. Taxonomy (NCBI): domain Eukaryota; kingdom Metazoa; phylum Arthropoda; class Insecta; order Diptera; family Drosophilidae; genus Chymomyza; species Chymomyza costata. The sequence continues at coordinate 330,118 of JAECWU010000488.1, read as the reverse complement.
TCCACAATAGTTCCAGCAAATATTTAGTCTAGTACAGCTCCTGCATTTTCCAATTCGCATCTATTTTTACTCTTGTATTTGCGCAAACTCCAACAACAAGTAATAATGCCTAATTTACTTAATTTCCCACAGGAAAGGCACATTCTTTTTTTACTTGCGTTAATACATTTTGATTATTTTAAATTTGGCGCTTCTCTTTTTTAGCGAGTTTACAGTAACTCGTTGCTTTTCATACCACGAAATGGCTAAAAAATGGCAAATGCATTAGTGCTGAAAAGACAGCGAATTACTTTATTGTATAGCACTTTCTCAACAAATCAACAGCAAAAAGTAGACTAGGGTCTGGGCTGAGGAAAAGTTGAGTTGAGAGTTGAAACACAGGGTTGTATTTTGTCATACATTTTGTTTTTCTAAAAGTCCGCAAGTCAACAAGTCAACACAAAGCGTGAATACCCTAAGTGTGAAGATGCAAGCAACGAGTATGAAATTAGATAGAGTGGAACAACTGGCCGTTACGAACAATTTTTCAGCGAGTATTGAGCAATTATTAGGATTTTGATCGGGTCAGCTAGCAGTTGTATTTTGCATGCGTGCGACGAGCATGGCAGAAACACCCGAACGCCGTCGTCTGTACTGCTCTTATGTGTTAAGTTGTTGTTGGCTGCTGTGTTGCATATTTTGTTTTGGATCTTCATTCATATTTGTTTTTCGCGCAACTAGTAAAGTGTGCGTATGCATGAATATGGAATCAAGGGGCGGGGGGACATGTGAGGTTTTTTGCGTATTTGACCGAAAGGCAAATAGTTTTGAGCAGGTAGTAATTTTTTTGTACGTTTCTTTGTGTACAATGTACAAGGAGGACGTATGGACAATTTGTATGCTATTCAAAATTGATTCTTAATACAAAATTAATATTTTATTGCTGTTGAAAAAAAAAAAAATTTTTTGTTTAAAAAAGAAATATATAAGCACATGTAAACAACCAATTCTTTTTATAATTATTATGATTATTAATTATATTCTTAAAGTTACATATATGTATATGTACATACATATGTATGTAGGTACAATATGTTTTCACTGCTTTTGTTGTTGTTGCTCATGCTGCTCTTGTTGTTGTTATGCACATACATACATATTTTTGTTTTTTGTACTTTGGAAAGTTACGACGATTTTTTGAATCAGTTTTTGTAAATGGATTACAAAAAACGTAAATGTGTCGTAAATGGTTGTGCTGGTGGGGTGCAACTATTTTCGATTTCTATTGATAGAAAAGAGGAGTGGTGCGAAAATTTCCATCTTAACGTAAAGTAACTTGCAAAAGATGCTGGCGTTTGCGATCTTTATCACTTTACTTTATTGCCGTGGGGCACACAAACTAAAAAAAGGTGCAATGTCTACTTTAGAATTGTTTAAGTTTTGTTGTAATTGGAAATGTTGTCAAATTTGAATGTAAGCCGGGTTGTCTTATTACACATATTGCCATTAAAAGGTCTAGCTGAATAAGGTACGTTCTTTATTTGGTGTGAATATGAATCAAATAGATTTGGTGGAACAATGTTAAAAATAAAACAAAAATTTTTTAATGTTTTTATTTTTTAAATGTCTGAAAAATAATTTTTTTGTTTGTCAAAAGATGGCAAAAATTATAATAAATTTTTATAATATTTAAAAGAATACATATGTACTTCTTGTTTATAAATGATTTTTTAATCATTTGCTTTAAATGGTGCGATTTCAATAAAAATGTATGGGATTACATTGAACATAAAAAATTAAACCAAACTAACCCCTCTCAATATAAAATTCAAAATTTTTCATTAGCTTGCAATCTATTTTTCGTCATTTTAGAAAAACAACTTTGAATAATTTTCTATGACAATTTTTATACCCTGTCCGTATGGTACAAAGGGTATATTGTGTTTGTGCAAGCCGAAAATGTATGTAACGTACAGAAGGAGACGTCGGAGACCCCCCAAAGTTACCTAAAGTATGATCAGAGTGACTAGAGAAGTCGATATACCCATGTCCGTCTGTCCGTCTGACCGTCTGTCCGTCTGTCCGTATGAACGCCTAGATCTCAGAGATGGTAAGAGCTAGAGCAACCAAACTTTCAGATTAGATCCCTTATTAATCCATAGGAGACAAGCTTATTTTATTTTTTTGATATCGGGATTACATTATATAGCTCCCATAGGGGTGTTTCAGAGGACCTCGAAAAAAAAACAAAAGTTTTAGATGGATAATTCGTTTGTTTATGAAGATATCATAACCAAATTTGGCAATCGGAAGTTTTTTAGAGACCCCCAGCACTGTACCAAATTTTATCAAAATCGGTTGATTATATCATGTAGCTCCCATAGGATCGATCGGTCGAAAAAATGTTTTTTGTACAAAATTCGTTGTGATTCGTTTGTTTGTAAAGATACCATAACCAAGATGGCGAACGTTTAAGTCGGGCGCAGACGACTTTGGGATACCCTGTACCACCTCATTGCAATTAAGTCCGACATATTGGTTAAGACCTCCAAAAGACATAATTTATTCGGCAAATTTGGCTACGATTTTTCATAAATAAACAGAAATCAGTCGAATTTTACACCAAAATTTTTTTTGACCGATCGGTCCTATGGCGACTATATGATATAGTCAACCGATTTTGATCAAATTTGGTACAGTGCTTCGGACTTCTCTCTTCGGACCGAGTGCCAAATTTGGTTACAATATCTTCACAAACAAACAAAATACAACGAATTTTGTACAAAACTCGATTTTTTGACCGATTGGTCCTATGGGAGCTATATGATATAGTCAACCGATTTTGATCAAATTTGGTACAGTGCTTGGGAACTCTAAAAAACTTCTAATTGCCAAATTTGGTTACAATATCTTCACAAACAAACAAAATACAACGAATTTTGTACAAAACTCGATTTTTTGACCGATTGGTCCTATGGGAGCTATATGATATAGTCAACCGATTTTGATCAAATTTGGTACAGTGCTTGGGAACTCTAAAAACCTTCTTAATGCCGAATGTGGTTATGGTATCTTCACAAATAAACGAAACACAACGAATTTTGTACAAAACACGATTTTTTCGACCGATTGGTCCTATGGGAGCTATATGATATAGTCAACCGATTTTGATCAAATTTGGTACAGTGCTTGGGACCTCTAAAAAACTTTTTATTGCCAAATTTGGTTACAATATCTTCACAAATAAACGAAACACAACGAATTTTGTACAAAACACGATTTTTTGACCGATTGGTCCTATGGGAGCTATATGATATAGTCAACCGATTTTGATCAAATTTGGTACAGTGCTTGGGAACTGTAAAAAACTTCTTATTGCCAAATGTGGTTACGGTATCTTCACAAATAAACGAAACACAACGCATTTTGTAAAAAAAACATTTTTTCGACCGATCGATCCTATGGGAGCTATATGATATAGTCAACCGATTTTGATAAAATTTGGTACAGTGGTGGGGGTCTCTAAAAAACTTCCGATTGCCAAATTTGGTTATGATATCTTCATAAACAAACGAATTATCCATCTAAAACTTTTGATTTTTTTCGAGGTCCTCTGAAACACCCCTATGGGAGCTATATAATGTAATCCCGATATCAAAAAAATAAAATAAACTTGTCTCCTATGGATTAATAAGGGATCTTATCTGAAAGTTTGGTTGCTCTAGCTCTTACCATCTCTGAGATCTAGGCGTTCATACGGACAGACGGACAGACGGACATGGGTATATCGACTTCTCTAGTCACACTGATCATACTTTAGGTAACTTTGGGGGGTCTCCGACTTCTCCTTCTGTACGTTACATACATTTTCGGCTTGCACAAACACAATATACCCTTTGTACCATACGGTACAGGGTATAAAGATGGCGTACGTTAAAGTCGGGCGCAGACGACTTTGGGATACCCTATACCACCACATTGCAATTAATTCCGACACTGCTTGAAACCTCCAAAAGATACGATATTTTCATAAACAAACAGAAATCAGTCAATTGGCAACTTAGAATCAAAAAACAATTGGTTCAAAAATATTCAGTAGTTTAGTCACAATTAAATAAAAACGAAAAACACGTTTTTTTTTTTAAATTAAACCGCAACGCATTAAGTTTAAGATCTGAAATTTTGTGAAATATTTTTTTTTTTTTGGATTATGGATCGAACTGCATCATTAGTTTTCAAAAATCGCTGGGGACAGTTTCCAGTACCTTATCCAGTTAGACCCTTTGTATTAAGAATCAATTTTGAATAGCATACAAATTGTCCAACGTACAAAAAAAAAATTACTACCTGCTCAAAACTATTTGCCTTTCGGTCAAATACACGCAAAAACCCTCACATGTCCCCCCGCCCCTTGATTCCATATTCATGCATACGCACACTTTGCTAGTTGCGCGAAAAACAAATATGAATGAAGATCCAAAACAAAATATGCAACACAGCAGCCAACAACAACTTAACACATAAGAGCAGTACAGACGACGGTGTTCGGGTGTTTCAGCCATGCTCGTCGCACGCATGCAAAATACAACTGCTAACTGACCCGAGCAAAATCCTAATAATTGCTCAACGGCGCAACCAGCGAGTAAACGCTAACGGCCAGTCGTTCCACTCTATCTAATTTCATACTCGTTGATGCAAGCAAACACACCGATTAAGTCAGAAAGCGGAAGCTGTAACCTCTATATGAGGACAAGTATTCGAGAGTTTATCCCTGGAAAAACAACATGGCTTATCTGGAGAGAACGGCTGGACATATATTTATGTGAAATGGGTTCCACAGATGCAAATGTATGTATAAAAAGTGTCAGTGTAGCATGTTACGTCTACCTTGGTGAGCTGATGGATTTGTAGCTACAAAGCAAAGCACGCGCTGGAGCCCCGGCTATGGGCGGCAGTATTTGGGTTGGGTTAAATGAATAGAAAATTTTGCCGTGCTACTTGCTCATGGGACATAATAATAAGTAGTTTACAATCGCGGACAAAGAATCAGAGAGAAAATATGGACAGAAAGAAAAAAAAGCATCTTGCAGCGTTCAGATTAAAAGTGTAAGAATGCCCACCCTGCCTGCCTTGATCATCTTTATCCAAATAAATTATAAGTGATCCCTAAAACAAAACACCTAGGACTCTACCTCTTAATGCTGGTCTCGGAAACCAAAAAAAATTATTCAAGCGGACATTATATTGTTTATTAACATTAATGATTTATAGCACTAATAAAATAAACAGACATTATAGAGAAAGAAAAAAAAATAATGGTTTCAAAAAAGACTTAATTAGAAAAAAAAAGGAAATTAAATGGCCAACAACAATTAAACCTATGTGCCATGTATATACAAACGACAAAAAAACGGAAAGAAATTATATGTATGTATATTTTTTTTTTTTTTGGTTTTGGTTGCACTCACTCACAGCTGCATCCCATGTCGAAAGATCTTTCGCGCTAGACCTGCAAGGAAAACATTAACAACAAAAAAAATTTTGCCGCGTCTCTTTGTGAGTTAATGGATTTTTTACAGTAGAAGGTTAATTGTTGTTCCACAAACTAAAAAAATTTAACTTAGGTATAAGCAAAAACAAATAAAACTTAGCAAATAAGCAATTAAGTTAAAGAAGTTAATTAAATCATTTTTGCACTAATATAGATTTTAAGATAATTTAAGTATAGTTTTCAGATTTATTTATTTATTTATATAAAGCTAGTTTACACTTAAAAGATATAAACTAACAATAATGAACGAAAGCCATGGCTACCAGGGCCTTTAGCTAACTAATTCTAAAAGTGTAGAGTGTAAAATTGTGTAGTAGTTAAATATTTTTACTAAAATTAATTGTGTAATTGTCTAATATTTTAATATATGTTATTTAATTCTAAATTAGGTGGTAAATTTTACATTTTTTAATAAAGTCTAATATTAGTTTAGAGTTGCTTTGGTTTGGGTACGAGATTATAGAGAGGGGGTTCTGGTTTAGGAAAATGGAAGAACGATGATGGGATAAGGCTGGGCAGGATGTTATTATATGCGTAATGTTTATGGGGGAGTTGTTGCATAGAGGACAAGTGTTGCTAAGTGTTGAGTCTATGTAGTGAGCATTAGTTAATTTTGTATGACCACGCCGGATTCGTGTAAGTTTTACTTGGTCAAGTCTTGAAAGATTATTATAATTAATGGGGTAAGTGTTTTGGCCGTTGTGTAATAGTTTATACCAGTTCGAAGTCTGTTGGAGTAGAGATTTATGATTATTATTGGAATAATTTTTAAGAAATGAAGAGACATCGTTATAAGACAGGTTGGGAGTGTAAATGAGAGGAAGATTAGCAGCAGACTTCGCTGATCTGTCAGCTAATTCGTTGCCTGAAATGCCTGAATGGCTAGGAGCCCAAAGTAATTTAAATTTAGGGAATTTGTTTATTATAAAGTGTCTGATTGAGACGGCGTAAAAGTTGTTATTCAATTCATTAAGGATTGCTTTGATTGCTGAGAGTGAGTCGGAGCAGATGATAAAATTGCCACGTTTTTTTGAAACTATTTTCATAGCTTCGTGGATAGCTATTATTTCTGCTGCAAAAACTGAGGAGTGAAGGGGAAGAAGACCAAGTTTGAAAATTTCAGTGTCAGAAGTGATAGAATACGCAGTAATGTTATCTTTTTTAGATCCGTCAGTATAAACAAAATTGTTTCTGAAGTTGTTGTTTTTATAGTTAAGAAAAAGTTGATTATAGATATACACGGTGGTATTTGGCTTATTGTAGACTGAAAATGATAGGTCAATAGACTTGGTTAAATTTTGCCATCTGAACACTTTCAATTTGATTGTTTTTTGTGGGAGGAAGGGAACGTTCAGATAATTGCAGAGATGAATTATTTTGTCAATTGTGCTTGGGTACTTATATTCTCGTTTATTGGGCTTAATAAGGTATCTTAGTGGGGAGTCAAAGGAGTTAATAAGGGTCTTAGAAAGTTTAGCTGTTAAAAAGATGCATTTATTGTGGATTGTGTGAATATTAGATTCAATAAGCATATTATTAATTGGTGAAGTACGGAATGCACCAAGAGCTGATCGGATTGCGGTGTTTTGGATTGTATTTAGTTTATTAAGGAGGGACACAGGGGCGCGACCATAGATTGGAAGGCAAAAGTCTATTTTAGAGATAAGTATAAGCTGCAGTTGTATTTAATATTAGAAAGAAGTTTAATGATGTTAAGTGGCTTAGCTATATGAGCACTCCAGTTGTATTTGCTGATGAGAGTGAGACCTAGGACACGAAGTGAGGTCACGGACGGAATACTAAGGGTCCAGTATAAATTGTGCATGAACAGTTATGTTTGCGGCAGATGTGGATGTGTTCTGATTTTGAAGAAGAAAGGGATGCACCAGAGTATGCACACCAGTTATTAATATCAACAAACAATTGGTCCAAGTGAACTATGGGATTTTTTTGCTTATTGAGGTCTAAAATAATTTGGAAGTCGTCTGCATATGCACAGAATTGTATTTCTTTATGGATGGCAATTGCACTGGCTAGTTTATTATATGAAATGAGAAAAAGGATTACGGAGATAGGAGAGCCTTGGGGGATACCGTTCTGAAGGGGAAAATAATTAGAAATAGTTTTGCCATTTTTAACAACTATTTTACGGTTGGACATAAAGTGGAGGACATAAGAAAGCATAAATGGACCTACTTTCCATTCCCGAAGTTGGTGAATTATGGAGTGGATACCAATTTTATCATAAGCTTTCGCAAAATCAAGAGAGATTATTGATAGGTGGCGCTTTGTTGATAAGGCTCTAGTTGCAAGATGATCTATAAAAAGCAGACTATCAAAGACTGACTTACCCCTTTTGAAACCGAATTGATTTTTATGGATAAGATTGTTAGAAGTGACAAACCACCACAGCCGCTAAGCAATTATTTTGTCTAGTACTTTAGCTAAGCACGGGTTTAAGGAAATTGGCCTGTAAGATTTAGGGTCTGTTTTACATTTATTTGGTTTAAGAATAGGAATGACTAGGCTTGCTTTATAAACTTGGGGAATTACTGATTTGAATATAGTATTAAAGTGATGAAGAATGCGGTATTTGAATGAAAGGGGTGTATTTTTAATCATGGGATAGGAGATACGATCAATTCCCGGCGAGACACCTTTAAGAGAATTAAGTGATGAGAGTAGTTCCAGCAGTGATATGTCTTTTTCTATTTCTAGGGCTGATTGGTGGGAATAAGAGTGAGAGTTAATAACATTTTGTTTATTTAAGCAGAATTGAGGGGAGAAATTGCAGTCTTGGGCTTCTTCTGACCAGATTTCAGCAAATGAATTGGCAATTTTGTTGGGATCTGTTGTGGGTGACTGTGTGGTGGGAAGTATTATGCTGTGGATGTTTTTTGTTGGGAATTGACCGCTAAGTCTCTTTATGTTTGACCATAATTTAGCAGAGTCGGAGCTGGGGTGGATTTCGGAAGTAAAGTCGGTAAAGGCCTTCCTTTTAGCGTCTCTAATGGCTCTTCTGAATATAGCATTGGCTTTTTTGAATTCAATTATGTTTGTTGAATTTATTTGTCTCTTCAGAAGGGACCATTTTTTATTTTTGACCTTTTTTAATGCAGTAAGGTGTTTGTTCCACCACGGAACAGTATGATGGAAGCGGAAAGTTGAGTTTTGCGGGATGGAAAAGTGGGAATAATAGTTTTTTTTGGTTAACGCGGCTTCTTTGTTAATATATTCACTTACAGGGTAAGAGTAAGCGAGTTTACTAACTAACTCGGCAAATATGTCCCACTTGGCAGCAGTTAGTTTAAAAGATGGTTTTGCAATGAGCATTGAAGGGTTAGGATTGGGGAAGAGCGTTATGAGAATGGGGAAATGGTCACTACCAAATAGGTCGTCAATAACTTCCCATCGAGCTACAGGGGCTAGGTTGGCTGAGATAAGAGAGAGGTCAATATGTGTGAAGGAGTGGTGAGTAGAATAGTGTGTCGGAGATTTATCATTAAGTAACACATAATTCAATCTGGTTATGAAGTTGTGTAAAATATTACCTCTTGCATTGCTGTTGTGGGAGCCCCAAAGTGGGTGCCAGCTATTAAAATCACCCAGGATGAGAGAGGGAGTATTTTGAGGACTAAGCATATTATTGAGGTTACTGTTGTTAAAATGTTTGTTCGGGGAATGTATGATGAAATGATATTTAATTTAACATTCGAATCTGCTAAGATGCCGATAGCTTCAAAGTCAGAGTTAAGATTTAATTGTTGAAAACTAATTGAATTATGAACCAACAGAGCAACACCACCGAAGGAGTTGGAGGAGTTCCAAAAGCGAAAAGTTAATAGGGATGGGAAGGGGGAACTTGGTTAAAAGGTGAGTTTCTTGAAGAGCAACAATATGTGGGTTATATTGCTTCATAAGCAATTGCAACTCACTAAAATTATTTCTGTTGCCTCTTATATTCCATTGAATGATCTTAAGCATTTAAGAAAAAGAAAAAATTAAATTTGATAAATATGAAGTTGCTGGTGTAAAGATAGTGAGTTGAATGTGAGTATCTTATAACTAGTGGATTATCTTATCTTTGTGTAAAGTATTCATAGAGTGTTTGGATGTGTGATTTTGATCTATTTTGATTTTTGACTTAAGTGGTATACTTAATTTTTTAGACTTATTAGAGTTGGTTTTAACATCTTTGGACGAATTGGCGTTAGAACAGGATGGATGGACATCAGAGAGTGTAGTGTCCATAACGCTGTTTCCACTGGAATTCGCCTTTTCACCTAGAATGAGTGGTGATTTAGGGCTAAGGAAGGCATCTGATTCGCTTGAGGTGTCTTCATAAGAAGTTATTTTTCTTTGTTGTTGGGTTGATTTTATTAGGTCATGATTCGTTGGCATAACAATTGACAAAGGCTTTAAAATTGATTTGTTTGAGAAGTCCTGGGTAGAAGTTGGTGTAGGATGATTTTATAGATGTGGTGGCTGCTGCTTGTGCGTAAGTTGTTGATCGGTGGGTATGACGGGAATGGTAGATCCCAAGAGCAGTTTTGTAGTCAACCTTGTCTAAAATTTTAATAGCGGTAATTTCTTTTTGTTTAATAAAGGCTGGGCATGACTTGTCTAGAGGGCTGTGTTTGGCGGTGCTGGGAGGTTCATTTTTACAGTTAATGCATGCTTTTTCGTTTAGGCAACTTTCTTCTTCGGTTATGTGTTGCTCAGCGGAGCAGTTAAGACAAAATTTGGGGCTTTTACAGGTTGAAGTGGGGTGTCCAAAACGAAGGCAGTTGCGACATCTGTGAGGAAGTGGTATGTTTCATACCCAATTGAAATTTTCTCCGGTAGGTTGATTGAAGCAAAAGTAAGGATGATAAGGCCCGTTTCTTTTAGGCCGTCGTTGTCAGATTTCTTAATTTTGTAGACATCATTTACGTTTTGCGATTTAAGTTCAAGCTGGAGTATTACGTAGATCGTTGGAGTAGATGACACCCTTGGTGTAGTTTAGAGTATTGTGCATAGAGGCAGCAACCAGGTGATTTCCAAATTGAGTAAGTTTAAGTAGTTTTTGTGCTTGAGTCAAATTTTTTGTTTTAATTAAAAGGGGGCCAGCTCTTGTTTTCTTGCATGAGACAATTTCGCCGCCGCAAGTATAATCAATAATTTTTTTTATTAAAAATGGTGAAACATTTTCAAAACTGATATTGTCATTTCTTTAAATAACTATATACTTGGGTTCATTTATAGACGTTGTGTCGAAGGACCACGAATTATCCGTTTGTCTAGACATTATTTTTGGTTTAGGGCTGATGCCCTACTGGGCATACGCAATTATTTGTTTTATTTTTTGATTTTTTTTTTTTTTTTTTATAAGTCAAACTATTTATATCAGCTTGCGGTAATATGTACGCACAAAACAGTGTGTACACCCAGTATATAAGACAGTGTGTACACCCTGTGCAAATATGCCAGCGGAGTCTTATAAATGCACTGTCACTGTCACAATTTTCTTTTTGCTTTTTTAGGTTATAAACTTTTATGTATATTGGTAATACAAACGTAAAGAATATTTATAATTGAATGCAAACATGCATGAATGCACAACGATAAGCCGTATATGCCACAAAAGTGGACTTGTCCATAAATTGTTAATTAAATGATAATTTTCAGATATTTTATAAGGCTTCACTGTGTTGGTTTTTTCATTTTTTTTTTGTTCACCTTTAGATATTTTTCTTTTTTCTTTGGTTATTAAATCAACTAATTAAATCAAAAATGACATTATTTAAAATTTCAGTTTTGGTATGGGCTGTGTAAAAAAAAAAATTGTTTCTTTTTTTTTTTGTCGTTTAAATATGTTTTTTGGGGATAAAATTCTCAACACCAAAAAAAATGGGCGCGCTTCTTCGTCGACGCGCAACAACAATTCAAAGGCACCAACGCCGCACAGCGCGCCAAATTACTTCCCGACGCTAGTAACTTCTTTGTAGCGCTCCCTGTGGCCTCAATAATATTATGCCTTCCTCCCGATTGAGCAGCTATTCTTGTATTGATGAAAAACGGTGCCAAATCTAGCAACAAAGTAGCTATCGCAAAATAAAATAACACTATCATATTAAGAATAATTACCCTTTTGGATTTTTTTATTTATAACACACTTAGGGAAAGTGAAATAATGTTAACACAAAATGGTTTTTCACTACTAGGTAACAAAAATGTTCTGAAATGAAAAACAATTAGCGATTTTATATTTTTTCTTTTTCTTTCCTTTTGGAGCTAACTAGAGATGACCGGTACCTGCTGAGTAAGATCTGGAGGAAGCAAATCGAAACTTTTGCAAAAATCTATTCCAAGATATAAATTTTGTGACAAAGAAGGGACTATGTAAGAAGATTTGATTAATCTTTTCACGAAAATTTATATTACTAATGACTCTTCCAATAGTCTTTTGTGATGCACCGTTAGCCGTGGACACAGATGAGTGGAATGGCTTTTAGGCTAGACGTCCTTGAGAAAACTTTTTAGCAAAACTTCCACCAATACAACTAATTTGTGCTCCTGTATCCATTAGGCCGCTTACTGATTTTCCTAAAATGTTAACTTCTACATAAATTCTCTCGTCACCTATACATATAAGCTACGAATGCTGATAATAATAGTTTTTGTTCATGTCTGCGCTTGCGTTTGAATGAAATCATGAAAAAGTTTTTTGAACCGTTGCAATTGATACATGATGGCTTATAAGTTTCTGGCTTGCCTCAACCGTAACAAAATACGCGGCGTTCTGCTACGCAATCTTGATACCGATGGCCTTTTTCGCCACAATTCCAACAAGTTAGGCTTATAGCCGAAATTTCGTCATCATTAACAAGGCTAACTTCATCTTCGCTATCTTGCTGCACCTCAACGGAATTTACTTGCCGATAGGATGTGGATCGCTGATTAGACGTTTGAGTTTTGGAAATTGTTTGCATAAAAAGCTCACGAGTGCGGACAACATGACGTAAATGGGATATAGAGTGCACAGGAATATGCAAAATCTCATGCTGAATCTCTGGTAGAAGATTCCCACGTACATAGTCTAGAATCATTGGTTCATTCAAGGGCTGAGATAGTTGATCTGTTAATGAAAAGGTTCATTAGGCTTTTGCTTGCGTTGCTCAATGGATGCACGAATATAACGGTCAGACCGTTCATCCTTAAACTGTGCTCTCAAAGCAACACACAAACTCTGCCAGCGAATGAATGGTACGCTTTTGTGGTATCGCCAGAAATAAGAAGGCTCTGCCTTCGAATAAGTTGCTCGCATTGTGAGATAGTAAATCAAAATTGCCATCCAGTGTTTCCATGGTCAGCGCTTCAACGCGATATATAAAATCGTCTGTAGTCATTGAAGATCTTCCCGAAAATCTCAGTTTCCAGTTGGCTATTATCTGACTTATACGATCGGGACACACTTCTAGGGTACTCATCGGGGTTTGTCTTTGTAGAGGGACCTGAGCTTCTATAGGCGAAGTTTGGGGCCTAGGCGGTATCTCATACATGCTTTCAAATGCATTGCGCTCTATAGGAGGCAAAGTTTGCGCTTCAACAATTGTGGGGTTTTCATTGGCAGGTATTTGAGTTCGTGACTGGAGTAACAGTTTTTGGAACCCTGCATGAATGCTTGTGTCAAAATTTCTGTGTGTTTTATAGAAGCGGCTGCCTGGCTTCAGCAATTGCTCGTTGAAAGCCTGCAACTCCTAAAAGGTCAACATTTGTAACGGATGCTGCAGAAGTTTCTGTAACCTCCGCATTTGCAATGGTGGAACTATCCGTTTTCTTACTCTGTTGCCTAGTATTAAACACTCTGGCGGGAGTGCGTGGCTAAGAGCAGAAGGCTGCTCTGCATCTTGTGACATATCTGAGTTTTGAGGTTGCAGAGTCATTTTGCAAACAGGACAAATATTTTTATCTTTGGTGAATTAGAGAAGACACGCCTTATGAAAGTATGACCACAACTAGTTGTTAATAATTGGGTGGAATAATTTATAATCACTAATCACGGTTAATTAGAAGATATAATTATAAAATGTCTTACAAAAAAAGTATTTAGGCTATAAAAATAGGTTTAGATTTCAATTATACTAAGGAAATAAAATTATAAATATAAAATAAAATATGGTTTAAATAAAATGTAGATAAATTTTAAACAAAAATATAAAAAAAATGTAGGTACATATAGTTTCCGAGAACCAAGCATTTGTAATTGGTAGAATGCCTAAATCTGAACTGCCACAATGAAAATAAAGAAAGGGAGAAAAAAGATAAGGGGAAGGAACGCTGATTTATTTGTTTAGCTATATGTCAGTTGGCGGCAAGGTCTCAGCGCAGTGGCAAAAAAACAAGACTCCAGCAACAACTGAAAAGCTTAGCCAAACAAATAAAAATTCTGTACGAACTTTAGCTTCGGTAAAAGAAAACATATGGGCATTTCCCAGAAAATCGTCACCAAGGGGCACAACTTTAAAGTTGTAAAAACTGTATATATTTGTTAATGGAATAATCGGCTATATATTCAACCTTTAAAACATATAAAGAGTTAAGATTTTCGGTGATGTATTTCTGAATAGTAGGTAATCACCTATTATAACCTCAAAATTTTGTTTTTGTTCCAAAAAAGTATCTTTTTTAGATAATCATAAAACGGCAAAAAAAAAATCAAAATATGTGATCTATTTTGATTGGAACATAAAATCAATCTAATTATTTATTAGTTAATAAAAAAAAGCTTTAAATGAATATTCAAAAAAATAAATGTTGTTAAGTAAAGTTCGGCATACGTCATGTAACGTACGCAACGGAAAACAAGGTTTTTTTAATTTAGCTGCTTGGATTTTTATTTTTTTTTTGATCGAACTAGCTTCATAAAGCAAGTTTGTTGTGCACTTTAAGAAAATAAAAAAAAAGTATGTGTTTGTACAGTAGTTTAAAAGAAAAAGTATCATAAAGCATGTAACGTACGCAACGGCATGAAATTTCTCAAAAAAAAGGCCTACGTTAAATTTGGGTTCGGAAGAATTTGAGATAACATGTACCATTCATATTGCAATCAAATTCGGTTTATTGCTTAAATACTACAAAAAAAATTTTGCTTGCCAAATTTGGTTGCGGTATCTTCATATCATATATGATATACTCAACCAATTTTGATTAAATTTGGTACAGTGTTTGGGAACTAAAAAAACTTGGCATTCAATTTGTATACGATATCTTAATAAATAAACGAAAAATCGGTAAAAAGTTTATAGTTTTACCACCATACCATAGCAGAAAAAAATTAGTAGGTCCAAGGCAGCTGGATCGATTTTATAACACCTTTACAATAGAGTGCTCCAAGCAAAAGCAAATTTCGCAAGTCTTTTAAAGAGCTCAAAATCGATACAAATCGATTTTCAACTCAATAGCATAAAAAACAAAAAAGTTGATCCAAATCGGACAGCTATAAGAAATATTGGGCCGAGGCGGGCGAAGCTTGATAGATCGTCTTGAGGGCTCAAAATATGCATAAGCACTAAATTTGGTGCAATTATCTCAATATTTTAAGGTTTATGTCAAAAAAGTGGCCAAAAAACCCGTAGTGCATAGTAACGATCGGTAAAAAAATATTTTTGGTGCAAAATTCAATGTATTTCATTTGTTTACGAAGATATCGTCACCAAATTTGGCGTTTGGTAGTTTTTTACAGTGTATAAGCACTGTACCAAATTATACCAAAATCACTAGACACTATAATATACTCGCAATGGGAATGATAAGTAAAAAAAAAACGTTTTTGGTGCAAAATTAATTTTTTTGATTTTGCTTATAAAGATATCATAACCAACTTGGCAATCAAAATTTTTTTTTGAGTAACTAAGCAATGAACCGGATTTGATTGCAATGTGATTGAACACGTTATTTTAAAGTCGTCCCCGCCCGACTTAAACATACTCCATCTTTGTTTTATAATAGCAGGAAAAAAATGTAACGTACGCAACGTAACGTGCGCAACGATGAATTTTGCAATTTTTGATAAGCCTGACCACATATAGTCTTCAACTGACCCAATTTAAAATTCTCAATTACTCTTCGTTCTTTTCGTAATTTGATTTTTTTTTTACTACGCAAAATTCGCTGAAAATGGCACAAATGCACGTTAACCTCCAAAACTACTTCCGTTTTTTGTAACGTACGCAACGGCACTTTAGACACGAATAACTTTTTTCTAAAAATACTTAAGTAAAGGTTTAAACATCATTTGAAAAAACTCTCAAAGACCTTTTTTTGCTGAAAGTTGTATGGATATATCTCATTCCCAGCGCCGATGGTATTAAAAAAATATGCGTACGAAAGTAACGTACGCAACCTGGGAAATGCCCATATGTGAATGTACATGTGTTGTCTACTGAATTGTCAACCACGGTGTAAAGCTATTCAGAAGCTATTACTGCTCCAGTAGGTCTAGAATCAGCATGTATATGCACATATACACAAACATATGTATGACCTTGTAAATAAAAGATAAGAACGAAATAATAGTCAAAAGAAGTTGATAGCACCATTTAGACAAAAAAAGATCAGCAGATATGCCTTAGTTGCGGCAGGCGTAGATCTCGTCCACTAAAACCTTTTATCCAGCAACAACAAAGCTACAATCAAAGAAGGCTACTAACTAGCACGTATGTTTGCTGTGTTGTCAAGTATCACACACTGCCAAATTCGGAGAAGAAAAAAATCAAATACGTGTAAAAAGAAGAAGAAAAAGATGGCGTACGTTAAAGTCAGGCGGAGACGACTTTGGGATACCCTGTACCACCACATTGCAATTAAGTCCGACACATTGCTTAAGATCTCCAAAAGATACGATATTTTCATAAACAAACAGAAATCAGTTGAATTTTGCACCAAACTATTTTTTTGACCGATCGGTCCTATGGGGATTATATGATATAGTCAACCGATTTTGATCAAATTCAGTACACTGGAAACTATAAAAAACTTCCGAATGCCAAATTTGGTTTGGATATCTTCAAAACCAAACGAAACACAAAGAATTTTGTAAAAAAAAGCGTTTTTTTGACCGATCGTTCCTATGGGAGCTATATGATAAGTCAACCGATTTTGATCAAACTTGGTGCAGTGCTTGGGTACTCTAAAAAACTTCTTAATGCCAAATTTGGTTACAATATCTTCACAAACAAACGAAACACAACGAATTTTGTACAAAAACATTTTTTCGACCGATCGATCCTATGGGAGCTATATGATATAGTCAACCGATTTTGATAAAATTTGCTACAGTGCTGGGGGTCTCTAAAAAACTTCCGATTGCCAAATTTGGTTATGATATCTTCATAAACAAACGAATTATCCATCTAAAACTTTTGCTTTGGGATACCCTGTACCACCACATTGCAATTAAGTCCGACACATTGCTTAAAACCTCCAAAAGATATTTTATTCGGCAAATTAAAAAAAAAGAAATCAGTCGAATTTTGCACCAAACAATTTTTTTGACCGATCGGTCCTATGGGGACTATATGATATAGTCAACCGATTTTGATCAAATTTAGTACACTGATTGGGAACTATAAAAAACTCCCGACAGCCAAATTTGGTTTAGATATCTTCAAAACCAAACGAAACACAACGAATTTTGTAAAAAAAGCGTTTTTTTAACCGATTGTTCCTATGGGAGCTATATGATATAGCCAACCGATTTTGATCAAACTTGGTGCAGTGCTTGGGTACTCTAAAAAACTTCTTAATGCCAAATTTGGTTACAATATCTTTACAAACAAACGAAACGCAACGAATTTTGTAGAAAACACGATTTTTTGACCGATTGGTCCTATGGGAGCTATATGATATAGTCAACCGATTTTGATCAAATTTAAAACAGTGCTTGGGAACTCTAAAAAACTTCCTCTTGCCGAATTTGGTTCCGATATCTTCAAAACCAAACGAAACACAACGAATTTTGTAAAAAAACATTTTTTCGACCGATCGATCCTATGGGAGCTATATGATATAGTCAACCGATTTTGATAAAATTTGCTACAGTGCTGGGGATCTCTAAAAAATTTCCGACTGCTAGATTTGGTTATGATATCTTCATAAACAAACGAATTATCCATCTAAAACTTTTGCTTTTTTTCGAGGTCCTCTGAAACACCCCTACGGGATCTATATTATGTAATCCCGATATCAAAAAAATAAAAAAAATTGTCTCCTATGGATTAACAAGGGATCTTATCTGAAAGTTTGGTTGCTCTAGCTCTTACCATCTCTGAGATCTAGGCGTTCATACGGACAGACGGACAGACAGACAGACGGACAGACGGACATGGGTATATCGACTTCTCGAGTCACACTGATCATACTTTAGGTAACTTTGGGGGGTCTCCGACGTCTCCTTCTGTACGTTACATACATTTTCGGCTTGCACAAACACAATATACCCTTTGTACCATACGGTACAGGGTATAAAAATTAACAACAACCATGAGAGACCCACCAGATAGAGGCAAAACAGCAACTTGCTTTGCTTCACTACTGACAACAACAAAAAGCTAAACAACAACGTCGTTGGTCCAAAATACCTTGTTATGACGCGTACTAACTGTTCCAGACCTAGCTCTGGAGGTCGATTTCCCAAAACGTTTGATTTTTAGTGTGTTTGTAATTTAGTAAAACGTGGTTGTGCAGTTTTTTATATATGTTCTTTTTAATACGTGTTGTTTCTTTGACTGTTCCTTTGAGAGTGTTTTATGTTAAGTTTACATTTTGTCTTACACCTAAGTTACATGTTGTGGGAGATAACTGTTACCATTAACATTATAGTGCTGGGAAAGGCTTACATGTATTGTGTTTAACATCAATTAGCTTTTAACAGACAATAGGCTAGATCAATATAACATTTGGTGTTCTGTTACAATTTAATGTTGCTGTTATTGATGGTACAATTTTATGGTTTTGTTATTTGTTTATTGTTGCTGCCTTTCTCCTCAAACACTAACAGTAATAACAACGAAACACTTGAGAACATTAACCTCTGGCTGTTAAAAAAAGTTATAGACAATGTTTGCGGCGGAGAAGTAGAAAAGTGTGAGTCTCTACCTAACGGAACCAAACTTATAAAGATGGCGTACGTTAAAGTCGGGCGCAGACGACTTTGGGATACCCTGTACCACCACATTGCAATTAAGTCCGACACATTTCTTAAAACCTCCAAAAGATATTTTATTCGGCAAATTTGGTTACGATATTTTCATAAAAAAAAGAAATCAGTCGAATTTTGCACCAAACAATTTTTTTGACCGATCGGTCCTATGGGGACTATATGATATAGTCAACCGATTTTGATCAAATTTAGTACACTGATTGGGAACTATAAAAAACTCCCGACAGCCAAATTTGGTTCCGATATCTTCAAAACCAAACGAAACACAACGAATTTTGTAAAAAAAGCGTTTTTTTGACCGATTGTTCCTATGGGAGCTATATGATATAGTCAACCGATTTTGATCAAACTTGGTGCAGTGCTTGGGTACTCTAAAAAACTTCTTAATGCCAAATTTGCTAACAATATCTTTACAAACAAACGAAACGCAACGAATTTTGTAGAAAAAACGATTTTTTGACCGATTGGTCCTATGGGAGCTATATGATATAGTCAACCGATTTTGATCAAATTTGTAACATTGCTTGGGAACTCGAAAAAACTTCCTCTTGCCGAATTTGGTTCCGATATCTTTAAAACCAAACGAAACACAACGAATTTTGTAAAAAAAACATTTTTTCGACCGATCGATCCTATGGGAGCTATATGATATAGTCAACCGATTTTGATAAAATTTGCTACAGTGTTGGGGATCTCTAAAAAATTCTCCGACTGCCAGATTTTGTTATGATATCTTCGTAAACAAACGAATTATCCATCTAAAACTTTTGCTTTTTTCGAGGTCCTCTGAAACACCCCTATGGGAGCTATATTATGTAATCCCGATATCAAAAAAATAAAATAAACTTGTCTCCTATGGATTAACAAGGGATCTTATCTGAAAGTTTGGTTGCTCTAGCTCTTACCGTCTCTGAGATCTAGGCGTTCATACGGACAGACGGACAGACAGACAGACGGACAGACGGACATGGGTATATCGACTTCTCGAGTCACACTGATCATACTTTAGGTAACTTTGGGGGGTCTCCGACGACTCCTTCTGTACGTTACATACATTTTCGGCTTGCACAAACACAATATACCCTTTGTACTATACGGTACAGGGTATAAAAACAAAAACACTAGTTCAGGCAGAAAAACTGATTAAACTACCTTCCCTTAATAACACAACGCAAATTACTGTAACAAAACACAACTCACTCAATATCACAAAAGGTGTCATATACTCTAATGCCCTCGATCCCAGAACCTGTCATCAAAGAAGAATTTGAAAGCCAATATGTTGTTAACTGCCGAAAAATAATGAGGAAAAACCATGACAATAGAATCCGGGCTAATCATACTCACATTCAACACACTAACACTTCCAACATCAATCAAAATTGGCTACGAACTGACGCAAGTGCGACCATTTATACCCAATCCAAGGCGCTGCCGCAATTGCGGCCGTTTGGGCCACTTGGCGCAACACTGCAAAAGCTCTAAATTGTGCCTAAACTGCGGATCCTCAGTACACAACAACGAAGACCCAGCAAATCCATGCCCTTTCCCCAGCAGCAATAGATACATGGAAAGATTATTGGAACATAGCAATAATCTAGCCCTTAACTTAACAGATAACAGTCAAACCTATAGAAGACTTAAAAGATTTCATGTCCTTGATCTCTCAAGTAGATTTTAATTCAGAATTTTTTTCGAATATAGCACCTAGTCTCAATGGAGACTAGCTGCTCCTGTCACCGTTTAAATAATTTTATATAATTTACAGATTGTTTTCGAACAGATTGTAAATAAAATCAAAGAAAAAAATGGCGTACGTTAAAGTCGGGCGCAGACGACTTTGGGATACCCTGTACCACCACATTGCAATTAAGTCCGACACATTGCTTAAAACCTCCAAAAGATATTTTATTCGGCAAATTAAAAAAAAGAAATCAGTCGAATTTTGCACCAAACAATTTTTTTGACCGATCGGTCCTATGGGGACTATATGATATAGTCAACCGATTTTGATCAAATTTAGTACACTGATTGGGAACTATAAAAAACTTCCGACTGCCAAATTTGGTTCCGATATCTTCAAAACCAAACGAAACGCAATGAATTTTGTAAAAAAAAGCGTTTTTTTGACCGACTGTTCCTATGGGAGCTATATAATTAGTCAACCGATTTTGATCAAATTTGCTACAGTGCTTGGGTACTCTAAAAGACTTCTTAATGCCAAATTTGCCAACAATATCTTTACAAACAAACGAAACGCAACGAATTTTGTACAAAAAACGATTTTTTGACCGATTGGTCCTATGGGAGCTATATGATATAGTCAACCGATTTTGATCAAATTTGGAACAGTGCTTGGGAGCTCTAAAAAACTTCTTAATGCCAAATTTGGTTACGGTATCTTCACAAACAAACGAATCACAACGAATTTTGCACAAAACACGATTTTTTGACCGATTGGTCCTATGGGAGCTATATGATATAGTCATCCGATTTTGATCAAATTTGCTGCAGTGCTTGGGAACTCTAAAAAACTTCTAAACGCCAAATTTGGTTACGATATCTTCACAAACAAACGAAACACAACGAATTTTGTACAAAAAAACATTTTTTCGACCGATCGATCCTATGGGAGCTATATGATATAGTCAACCGATTTTGATAAAATTTGGTACAGTGCTGGGGGTCTCTAAAAAACTTCCGGTTGCCATATTTGGTTATGATATCTTCATAAACAAACGAATTATCCATCTAAAACTTTTGCTTTTTTTCGAGGTCCTCTGAAACACCCCTATGGGAGCTATATAATGTAACCCCGATATCAAAAAAATAAAATAAACTTGTCTCCTATGGATTAATAAGGGATCTAATCTGAAAGTTTGGTTGCTCTAGCTCTTACCATCTCTGAGATCTAGGCGTTCATACGGACAGACGGACAGACGGACAGACGGACATGGGTATATCGACTTCTCGAGTCACACTGATCATACTTTAGGTAACTTTGGGGGTCTCCGACGTCTCCTTCTGTACGTTACATACATTTTCGGCTTGCACAAACACAATATACCCTTTGTACCATACGGTACAGGGTATAAATATAAAAACACAAATGAAATATGTAAAAAAATGTACCATACACCTACAGTTTCAAAATTAATACTCTAAGACTAGAATCTAAGATAAGTTGAAGGCCTCCGCTGCTATAGCTTTAATACTTTAAGTATCGCATAATTTGCAATAATAATAATAATAGTATTTCGCATCGTTTGGTGCCGCCCGACCAAGCAAAATTCGACCACGCAACCGCCGCGCAAAACAAAACAAAAACACGTCCGTTCCGCTCAACAGCTCAACCGAAACTTGCGGTATTATATACTTATCTACTATTGTTTCGACAAAGGCATAATCTTTGGATTGTATCACACCGTCGCCTATTCCCGTTATATCTGCTATAACACTTCGGTCTATGTCCGAATAAATTTTAGAACCTTCCTTCAAAACTGAAGTCTCTGCACCCGTGTCAATCAAAAATGTTAGTGGTCTAACCGATTGAGCCCATTTCATTTCTACGAACAAGTTCGAACCAAGAGTAATTGAATAAATTTTGTGTTTTACTGGTCTTGAACATCCAAGGGGCTTGCCCTTTTCCGAACCAACATGAGCAATTCGCACATTGTTATTACGATTGTTATTAGACTAACCCCTGTACTCTCCACGATTAGAGGAACCTCCTCAGAAGATTCCTCTGAAGCCTCCTCTGAAACCTCTGTCATTGTTATTATAACGGCTTCCTCCGCCCTCTATTGTAGCCACCTCCTTGGAATCTAATATTTTGGGGCTTATTACTCATTTCTGTGGTACAGTGTATGTATTTACATACGGCATCGTTTAGTGTTACAAAATTTCCTGCCTCTAGAATTGTACGAATCTTTTCGTCGTCGAGGTTGTCTGCCCTGCTTTGATAACGTTTTTTTGAGTAGCTTATTATGTGTGCCATACAACTTATATGCTAAATTTAGTCCTACCAAAATTGCTATTACTATTAGCACTGTCCATCAATAGTATACATTACCTCAACTGTATTTGTTACGTTGGCTGTGGATTTATCCACTTTTGATTCTTTACCACCCATGGCTAGTGATCTTTTTTTTTATACCCTGTACCGTATGGTACAAAGGGTATATTGTGTTTGTGCAAGCCGAAAATGTATGTAACGTACAGAAGGAGAAGTCGGAGACCCCCCAAAGTTACCTAAAGTATGATCAGTGTGACTAGAGAAGTCGATATACCCATGTCCGTCTGTCCGTCTGTCCGTATGAACGCCTAGATCTCAGAGATGGTAAGAGCTAGAGCAACCAAACTTTCAGATAAGATCCCTTATTAATCCATAGGAGACAAGTTTATTTTATTTTTTTGATATCGGGATTACATTATATAGCTCCCATAGGGGTGTTTCAGAGGACCTCGAAAAAAATCAAAAGTTTTAGATGGATAATTCGTTTGTTTATGAAGATATCATAGCCAAATTTTGCAATCGGAAGTTTTTTAGAGACCCCCAGCACTGTACCAAATTTTATCAAAATCGGTTGACTATATCATATAGCTCCCATAGGATCGATCGGTCGAAAATTAGTTTTTTGTACAAAATGCGTTGTGTTTCGTTTATTTGTGAAGATACCGTAACCATATTTGGCATTAAGAAGTTTTTTAGAGTTCCCAAGCACTGTACCAAATTTGATCAAAATCGGTTGACTATATCATATAGCTCCCATAGGACCAATCGGTCAAAAAATCGTGTTTTGTACAAAATTCGTTGTTTTTCGTTTATTTGTGAAGATATTGTAACCAAATTTGGCAATAAGAAGTTTTTTATAGTTCCCAAGCATTGTACCAAATTTGATCAAAATCGGTTGACTATATCATATAGCTCCCATAGGACCAACCGGTCAAAAAATTGTGTTTTGTACAAATTCGTTGTGTTTCGTTTATTTGTGAAGATATTGTAACCAAATTTGGCAATAAGAAGTTTTTTAGAGGTCCCAAGCACTGTACCGAATTTGATCAAAATCGGTTGACTATATCATATAGCTCCCATAGGACCAATCGGTCGAAAAAATCGTGTTTTGTACAAAATTCGTTGTGTTTCGTTTATTTGTGAAGATACCATAACCACATTCGGCATTAAGAAGTTTTTTAGAGTTCCCAAGCACTGTACCAAATTTGATCAAAATCGGTTGACTATATCATATAGCTCCCATAGGACCAATCGGTCAAAAAATCGAGTTTTGTACAAAATTCGTTGTATTTTGTTTGTTTGTGAAGATATTGTAACCAAATTTGGCAATTAGAAGTTTTTTAGAGTTCCCAAGCACTGTACCAAATTTGATCAAAATCGGTTGACTGTATCATATAGCTCCCATAGGACCAATCGGTCAAAAAATCGAGTTTTGTACAAAATTCGTTGTATTTTGTTTGTTTGTGAAGATATTGTAACCAAATTTGGCACTCGGTCCGAAGAGAGGTCCGAAGCACTGTACCAAATTTGATCAAAATCGGTTGACTATATCATATAGTCGCCATAGGACCGATCGGTCAAAAAAAAATTTTTGGTGTAAAATTCGACTGATTTCTGTTTATTTATGAAAATATCGTAGCCAAATTTGCCGAATAAATTATATCTTTTGGAGGTCTTAACCAATATGTCGGACTTAATTGCAATGAGGTGGTACAGGGTATCCCAAAGTCGTCTGCGCCCGACTTTAACGTTCGCCATCTTTTATACCCTGTACCGTAATGGTACAAAGGGTATATTGTGTTTGTGCAAGCCGAAAATGTATGTAACGTACAGAAGGAGACGTCGGAGACCCCCCAAAGTTACCTAAAGTATGATCAGAGTGACTAGAGAAGTCGATATACCCATGTCCGTCTGTCCGCCTGTCCGTCTGTCCGCCTGTCCGTCTGTCCGTATGAACGCCTAGATCTCAGAGATGGTAAGAGCTAGAGCAACCAAACTTTCAGATTAGAGCCCTTATTAATCCATAGGAGACAAGTTTATTTTATTTTTTTGATATCGGGATTACATTATATAGCTCCCATAGGACTGTTTCAGAGGACCTCGAAAAAAAGCAAAAGTTTTAGATGGATAATTCGTTTTTTTATGAAGATATCATAACCAAATTTGGCAATCGGAAGTTTTTTAGAGACCCCCAGCACTGTACCAAATTTTATAAAAATCGGTAGACTACATCATATAGCTAAATTCGTTGTGATTCGTTTGTTTGTGAAGATATTGTTAGCAAATTTGGCATTAAGAAGTTTTTTAGAGTACCCAAGCACTGCACCAAGTTTGATCAAAATCGGTTGACTATATCATATAGCTCCCATAGGAAGGATCGGTCAAAGAAACGCTTTTTTTTTACAAAATTCGTTGTGTTTCGTTTAGTTTTGAAGATATCGGAACCAAATTTGGCAGTCGGAAGTTTTTTATAGTTCCCAAGCACTGTACCAAATTTGATCAAAATCGGTTGACTGTATCATATAGCTCCCATAGGACCAATCGGTCAAAAAATCGAGTTTTGTACAAAATTCGTTGTATTTTGTTTGTTTGTGAAGATATTGTAACCAAATTTGGCACTCGGTCCGAAGAGAGAGGTCCGAAGCACTGTACCAAATTTGATCAAAATCGGTTGACTATATCATATAGTCGCCATAGGACCGATCGGTCAAAAAAAAATTTTTGGTGTAAAATTCGACTGATTTCTGTTTATTTATGAAAATATCGTAGCCAAATTTGCCGAATAAATTATATCTTTTGGAGGTCTTAACCAATATGTCGGACTTAATTGCAATGAGGTGGTACAGGGTATCCCAAAGTCGTCTGCGCCCGACTTTAACGTTCGCCATCTTTTATACCCTGTACCGTAATGGTACAAAGGGTATATTGTGTTTGTGCAAGCCGAAAATGTATGTAACGTACAGAAGGAGACGTCGGAGACCCCCAAAGTTACCTAAAGTATGATCAGAGTGACTAGAGAAGTCGATATACCCATGTCCGTCTGTCCGCCTGTCCGTCTGTCCGCCTGTCCGTCTGTCCGTATGAACGCCTAGATCTCAGAGATGGTAAGAGCTAGAGCAACCAAACTTTCAGATTAGAGCCCTTATTAATCCATAGGAGACAAGTTTATTTTATTTTTTTGATATCGGGATTACATTATATAGCTCCCATAGGACTGTTTCAGAGGACCTCGAAAAAAAGCAAAAGTTTTAGATGGATAATTCGTTTTTTTATGAAGATATCATAACCAAATTTGGCAATCGGAAGTTTTTTAGAGACCCCCAGCACTGTACCAAATTTTATAAAAATCGGTAGACTACATCATATAGCTAAATTCGTTGTGATTCGTTTGTTTGTGAAGATATTGTTAGCAAATTTGGCATTAAGAAGTTTTTTAGAGTACCCAAGCACTGCACCAAGTTTGATCAAAATCGGTTGACTATATCATATAGCTCCCATAGGAAGGATCGGTCAAAGAAACGCTTTTTTTTACAAAATTCGTTGTGTTTCGTTTAGTTTTGAAGATATCGGAACCAAATTTGGCAGTCGGAAGTTTTTCATAGTTTCCAAGTGTACTAAATTTGATCAAAATCGGTTGACTATATCGTATAGTCCCCATAGGACCGATCGGTCAAAAAAATTGATTGGTGCAAAATTCGACTGATTTCTGTTTGTTTATGAAAATATCGATTCTTTTGGAGGTTTTAAGCAATATTTCGGACTTAATTGCAATGTGGTGGTACAGGGTATCCCAAAGTCGTCTCCGCCCGACTTTAACGTACGCCATCTTTTTTTTTTATATTTTGAGTGCTTAGGGTTTTAAATTTAATATTTTGTATCTTATAATTGTAGCAGCAGAACCAAGGACGGCAACAATTAAACGCAACCTTTCTGCTCAGCTCGTCTCATTAGACTAACACGGTTTATTCTCTTTTACTTATGCTAAGCCCCCTCGGTTACATATTTACAGCTTACATACGATACTTATACCTATTTATGTACAGGGTGACTAGAGATCATGCAATAACTATGTACTCATTCATTAAGTACAGGGTGACTAAGGATCATGCTGCAACATAATTAGTTATACATTTGTTTGTATGGATCTTCTGTTTGGGGTAATTGCGCGTCAACACATATTTTCTTTTTTAAGCTATTGCATAGCTTCTTTCTTGTGCTTTGAGCGTGGCGACCGAATCAAGAAATTCCGTAACGAAAAAAAACCTAACACCACACACACACACGCACCAGTCCTCACAGACCTCGCCACTCTTTCGAGCTACAGTCGAGAGCAAAAGGAGACAGGAGGCCGCTGCACGAACGCCCCAATCCAAGAGGGGCAGAGGTCCAAAGGATGCGCAAGTGTCCGCGAGTGCAGCCGAACTCCTTCTGAATAGCTCGCCAGATGACAGGAGCATGGAGACACCTCCAATGAAATCAGATGCCGCCACCGAGGAAGGTGGTGAATAAAAAAAGCGCCCGTAACAATAAAAGGGTGTCTTAAGGGAGAAGCCAAGGAATGACGCTATACTCATCCAAGCGAAAGGCGAAACGAGCTATTCGGACATACTCCGGAAGGTCAAGTCGGATGATAAACTGAATGGACTTGGCATGGCTGTTGCAAAAATCAGGAGAACACAGAAGGGCGAGCTTCTCATTCAGCTAAGCAAATCTACTGGAGAAGAGACCTCCAACTTCAAGAACCTTGTCGGCGAATCACTTGGGGATCAAGCGGATGTCAGGACACTGTCGCACCGTGTAACAGTGGAGTGCAGGGATCTAGACGAAATCACTACCAAAGAAGACATTCGAGAGGCTATTAAGTCTCAGCTACAGCTGGAAGACGTAGTCTTGGAGGATATATTCTTGCGGAAGGCGTATGGGCAAACCCAAATAGCGTCAATAAAGATGCCAGTTGCGAGCGCACGCAAAGCCTTAGCCATAGGTTCGCTCAAAGTGGGCTGGGTCCGATCCAGATTCAGGGAACGAGTATCGCTGACAAAATGCTTCAGATGTCTCGAGTTTGGCCACTTTGCTCGACAATGCAATAACGAGATAGATAGATCCAATCTATGCCGTCGTTGCGGTTTAAAGGATCACCTGGCAAGGGACTGCCAAAAAGAGCCGCAGTGTATGTTCTGTATAGGCAAAGGGATTAACTCGACGCACGTAGCGGGCAGTGGAAGATGTCCGCTGTTTAGGAATGCACTCTCGAGCAGAACATGAAGTGCATCCAAATCAATCTTAACCACTGTGAAGCTGCACAAGCCTTATTGATGCAGGCAGCAAGGGAGAATAATGCAGATGTCGCCATTATATGCGAACCCTTTAAGCCGATCGCAGGGAGCGGGTGGGCAGCAAGCAAATACGGCAAGGCAGCCATTTGGTCTATCAGATCGCCTCCAAAAGATGTAAACACAGACCACGAAGGATGGAATTACCATCTACAGCTGCTATGCCCCACCAAGTTGGAACCTTGGACAGTTCCAGAGGCTGCTGGAGCAAATTACGGAGGACGCACGGAGAACAAAGCCACTGATCATAGCAGGTGACTTCAACGCCTGGGCGGTAGAGTGGGGGAGCAGGGAAACCAACGCCAGGGGAACAAGTCTTTTGGAGGAGTTTTCTTCACTTGATGTTGTTCTCGCAAACCGCGGAAATCAGCTGACATATTGGAAGGCGGGGAGGGGCTCCATCATAGATCTCACCTTAATCAGTAGCTCCCTCCTATCCAAAACCTCTTGGAAAGTCAGTGAAGACTTTACGTTTAGTGACCATATGGCAATTCACTTCGCAATAAAAGATAGGAGTACCCGAAGCAAACAGCGTGTAAAAACAACGAGCCCAAAATGGAAAGACAACTGTCTGGATGAGCAAATTTTTACTGACTCTCTATGCGCCTCCGTCTTGGACGGACAGTCTGCTAACACAATGGCACAGCAACTGGTTAAAAGACTAAAAATCGCATGTGACGCATCTATGCCCAGGCGGAAACCAGGCAGACGAGGAACACCCTGCCACTGGTGGAATGATACAATCAATAGACTGAGGAAAGCGTGTCTGCTTGCAAGAAGGCACGCACAAAGGGCCCGAGGGCGACCCGACTTTGAACTGAAAGTCGAAGATCATCGAAGGGCCAAGAGGGAGTTAAAAAGAAGGCAGCCTGTTTTCGAGAAATCTGCAATGAAGCTGGCATCAACCCTTGGGGTACGGCGTACAAAGTGGTCACCAAGCGCGTTCGTAGCCAAAATACTCCGCAGCTTACATGTCCCACTGTGCTGGGATCAATCGTGACGGTGGAGGAAATCACGACAGCATCAAGATCGATTGGAGATAAGAAGGCGCCAGGACCGGACGGTATCCCCAATAAAGCCCTTAAATTGGCGTTAGGACTAATCCACGATTCATTCGCTGAAACATTCACAAGATGCCTTCAGGATGGAGAGTTTCCCAGAATATGGAAACTACAACGCCTTATGCTCATACCAAAAGGAGATAAGCCAACCGAAGACCCATCAGGGTACAGGCCGATCTGCCTCCTAGACACTACGGGCAAGGTGCTGGAAAGTATTATATACACTCGTCTGCAGGCAATTTTGGATCGGGAAAAACTGCTTTCCGACTCGCAGTACGGGTTTCGCAAGTCCCGCTCCACTGTAGATGATATTAAGGCAGTGGTGGATATAGCAGCCAAAGCAATCGAAGGAACCCGTTGGAGATGGGGGGACAAGGAATACTGCGCTGTCATAACACTGGATATTCGCAATGCCTTCAACTCTGCGAGCTGGGCAAAAATCATGGAAGCCGTAGACCAATTGGCAATACCACTTTATTTGAGAGGGATCATTTCAAGCTACCTTTCAGATAGAGTTCTGGAATATGATACGGAGAAGGGGCAAAAGAGGTATAGAGTCACGGCCGCGTTCCGCAGGGCTCCGTGCTGGGTCCACTACGACGACGCGGTGCTCGGACTCCAAATGCCACAAGGTTGTACGCTAATTGGATTCGCTGATGACCTAGCCCTAGTAGTAGTGGCCAAAGAAGTGGCCGGGGTGGAGGCGGCTGCTAATGCAGCAATAAAAAGGGTGTTTGAGCTACTGAGCTTTTTCAATAGCTTTAAAAAGACAGTTACGAAGTTTAGATAAAATAAATGCACCGAAACTTGCACTGTTTTTGTTGTTTATCTGCCTTCTTGGCAGCACTTATAATATATATAAATTGATTATAATATTCACAAATTGTTTCGAGCTTATATTGCAGGCAGGCCTGATATATGTTCATAGGCTGTGCAATTAAGAATTATAAGTAGCGATATAAAATTAACCGGCCAAGCGGACTCAAAATAGCCGTGCCGTTGCAAGCGATAAAAAGAAAACGAATTAGCTTAGTACAATAAATGTGTAACTAACTGTAGATATTAATGAGAGATGGTAAAAACTAGTATAAGACAGATGAATAAATGAATAGTTTGTTAGTTACTATACGATATCGATAATGACATAAAAAATACTACAAATTAATAAGCTGCTGCTCCGAACATCCTCCCCCCCGTTGAAGAGCCAGGGTCTTCAACAGAATGCTCAACGGGAAGGACGCACAGCTTGTTGACAGCACGGCGAGTTGGGAAAGGGGCCACCAGTGAGGAAGTGACCAGGAGTTAAAACATCAAGATCTTCAATGTGTTCAAGAAATGCGTTGCATAATGACAAATGGGTTGATATACAGCGACAGCAAAAATCAGCTTTCTCGGATGAGACTTTTAGAACCCTTTGGCGGATGCCTGTTAGGTTGCGATCAGGACGGCACTGCGAATGCCGCAAATGTGGATCTCATTTTAAAAACGAAGGACCTTGAAGCCAGAGGGAAGAATGTGAAAGTTCTAAATTGCGAGCGAGCTTGCGCTCAGGATTTTCAAGCCTTCGCTTAGCTTGAATGTAGGAGTCGCCCAAGGACTCTATGTTTTGTTTCGTTGGCAGACGAACCGAGTATTCGCCTGTAGCCAATCGAGTGAAATGTTGTTGAAAGCGTTGAAACTCGTCCAGCCGAGTGCTGGGTTTGATGACGTCCGATGACCTCTGGCTGACAACGAACGATGATAACCGTGGGGTCGGAGAACGAGATAGGCCAGACAGGATCCAGCCAAGCTGAGTTTTTTGTAGCAATGGTAATCCAGCAGCCAACTGAATCTGTCCGACGCATAGCAGCTCGAAGAACAAACCGGCTCCGATGAGCAGGTCAATACGCTGGGGTACATTGAAAGTCGGGTCAGCTAGTTGTAAGTTGGATGGAATGTCCCAATTGGATGTGCTCACTGACATGCAAGGCTGATTCTCAGTAATATTCTGCGCTATGACGGCAGTGAGGCTTGTTGAGTAACCTGAAGTCCGCGACTTCAGAACGAGATCAACTGTATGTCCATCAGTACGAAAGTTGGCATCTCCTATGCCAGAAACTATAGTTGAAGATTTAGATTTGCGAAGTTGTAGCTGGTTTGCGAAGCGACTAGTGACGAAGTGAAGCTGTGATGCGGAGTCTAACAGAGCCCGGCAAGGTACGAAAGTGCCAGCAGAATTTTTAATGAGAACAATGGCAGTAGCGAGAAGCACAGCATCAGATTGCGATTGAGATATAAGGGCTTGATGCGAGATTGGCGATGCTGGCGTGGTACTAGAGAGTTGATTTGAAAATACGGCGGAGTCTTGTGGTGGAGCGAGAGTGTTGCTAGCAGGGGCTTGCGTGAAATGTAGAAGCGTGTTATGCCTTGCTTGGCAAGTGCGACAGGATCCAGACTTACATTCGCGTAAATGGTGTCCCTTTTTGAGACAGTTAAGGCACAAGGAGAGCTTCTTAGCTTCCTTTTGGCGAAGATATGGCGATAAGTTTGCGAAGCGTGGGCAATGATAGATATGGTGGCTAGTGTTGTCGCAAAACACACAGCCAGTTGAAGAGGCATTCGAAGCGATAAATGATTTTCGATGAGCTGTACTCACGATTTGTCCAGACTTGCCAGTATTACAATCCTGAATTACAAAATCCACGTTCTCCAGTGTTCGACAGTGTTCCAAAAATAGTCTCAGCTTTTCCCAGGATGGCAGCTCATTTATAGGCGATGTTTCCTCCCACTTGGCCTGAGTGCCTTTATCCAGCCTTTGCAGAAGCATTTGCACAATGATGCAATCGGCTATCTCTTCCTTGCTGGCAAGCGTTTCCAAAGCGCGGAGATGTGAAGTGGCTTTATCAGTAAAATCACGTAGCTTGCCAGTTGAAGCATCAACCTTCTCAAGCCCAAATATCTCTCTGAAGTGTGCCTGTAATATAAGACGTTTGTTATCTAATCGACGTTTAAGAATTTCTAAAGCGATATTATAATTATCTGTTTTTATCTCAAGCGAGCGAATGGTATCCAACGCCGTCCCAGATAAGCAGGAGCGTAAATGTTGCAGCTTTTCGATGGGCGTGAGATCGATTTCCTTGTCAATGATGCTAGTAAACATGGAGTAGAAGTTCGTCCAATCCGAATATGAGCCGTTGAAGTTAGGCAAAGCTAGATGTGGCAAGCGTGATCGACTGGGCATGACCAATATAGACTGCGAATCATTGTGGCGCGCTAAATTTGCTAAGTGCGCGTTGCAAGTTTGGTTCTAGCTGCCGAAGTGCTGCGGAAAATTTGTCAGGCAACTCACTGCAGATACTCTCAAAGTCCAATTCTTCTAATTCTGCATGAGCGTTGTCGAAATTTGATTTCAGTTCGTTTAATGATTTCAAGAGTGCGTTGATACTATGTTCGTCAAGCGCCTCTAATTTGCTAGTGTCCACATCCTTGCATAAAGCCTCCAGTCGTTTTAAAATACCTTGAGTCTTCAGTTTTAAGAAAATAGTCCGATTAAAAGCTGTAGTGCTGCCGTTAGATGTCATGCTGGTACCATTTCTATTATCTGAGGGCTGGTTTGCTGGAGTAACAGCCTCATGCGTGTCGCTATTCATTTTATTTTAGTTTATTACACGCAAAAAAAAAAAAACAATTTGATTTTAAGTATAACAAGCACTTGTACTTTGCTCTTGGTAATGGTCGTTTTGCGGTTGAAATGCAACATATGAAAGCGAATCAATAATGTATTATAAGTACAGAAGCGTTTGATGCCAAAATATCACTAGACGACGAGTACACTAAAATTCATAGGAAGGAGTGCGCGTACTTTTTGTATGTAGTGTATATATATTGTATGTACAATATCAAAGGTACAGTCACGCCAAAAAACTTCTACACGAAAATATCACAAAGCTCATATGAAGGTGTGCGAGTATTTTTCGTGTGTAGTGTATAACTGCGGAAGATCACAAAGCGACGAACAAACGGCTAACGGAATAGGCAAGCCAACCGATATGTATAACCTAAGAATATAGAACTATAGTTCTATATATATATACTATAGAACTATAGTTCTATATTCTTTGGTTATACCAAAAATTCATTTTAGCGCTTGTTGGTACGGGCGGGCGGCAGCAAACGAAACGAAATGTTGGTTCTATTTTTAGAACAGTCACCGCTTGTGGGTTCGGGGCGGGTGGCACCAAACGAAGCGATAGGTTAGGTTAGGTTGAATAGGCAGCTCAGTAAACTGAGATCACCCAGAGACCATGAGGTCCATTGTGTTGCCTAATTTGAGAGGGAAAGAAAGGAGTTGGAGAAAGGGTGGGGAAGGGAAGGGAGGAGGATCGGCACTATAGGACATCCCTAATCGCCTAAGTCTCTCCTATTACAAAACCAATTTGAGGATTCGACAAACGCAGCCAGATCCGCTATGGGCACATGAGCCAAACTACCCAGATCTTCAAAGAACGGTTTACCCAGAAACTGGGTTCGTCTTCTTTGAAGCGCAGGGCAGTCGCACAGCAGGTGTTGGATGCTTTCTGTCTCCTCCTCGTCCCCGCAGCTTCGGCAGAAGTCGTGATAGGGAACATTCAGCCTCTCAGCCATTTGGCCAATGGTGCAGTGCCCCGTTACAACTCCTACCACTATCCTAGTCCTGTTTTTGTGTAAACGCAGGAGTTCAGCTGTGCGCTTTGGGTTATACCTAGGCCACAGAGCTCGAGAGATGCGACAACCGGACACCGTGTCCCATTCTCTTCTCGCTAGAGCTCTGGCCGTCTCCCTGATTTGCGAAACAACGTCCTGTAATGGTCTTTCTATGTCCGTGACCGCAAGGTTGGCAGCCAACGCTGATCCGTTCCTGGCACACTCATCAGCCTCCTCGTTACCAGGGACGCCTGAGTGTCCCGGTACCCAGCAGAGGGTGATTGAGTGGTGTTGGATACGGTTGAGCGCAAGCGCCGTCTTACTGATCAGTTTGCTCTTTAGGGTATGCGATGACAGAGCCTTGATTGCAGCCTGACTATCGACCAGAATTATAACGTTCCTTGGACTTGCGCCCACGGTATCAATAAGTCTAGCCGCTTGCCAGATTGCATAAATCTCGGCCTGAAAAACGCTACACCAGTCAGGAAGACGGAATGAGAGCTTTGTAGCAAGCTCTTCAGAGAAGATGCCTGCTCCTGTGCCCTCATCCATCTTCGAACCGTCCGTATATATGGTCAGCTCGTTCCCTGTTAAAGGGGTTTTTTGCTTCCATTCATCTCTCCCCGGGAAAACTGCGACAAATTTGTCGTTCCATTTCTGAACCGTGGAGCAGTAATCACTATCCCCGGTCCCCCCAGCAGGTATGCCTAACTCAAGTAGGATACTACTGTGACCACAGGTTGATGGCGTGAGAAGTTTAAGTGCCCGGAGTCTCGCTGCGCTTCTCGCCGCCACCGACTTCAGGAAAATGCCCACTGGATCCAGGCTCAGAATTACATCCAGGGCAGCCTGGGGAGTGGATCTCAAGGACCCGGTTATACCTAGGCATGCTGCCCTTTGAGCCCTCTGAAGGTTGTGAAGGTGAGATTTGGTGTTAGCCGCCTTCCACCATACCAACGCCCCATAAGTTAAGATAGGTCTGACAACTGCTGTGTATAGCCAATGAAGGATATACGGTTGCAGTCCCCATTTCCTACCAAACGTCTTCTTGCAGGTGTAGTAAGCACCTAACGCTTTTTTCATTCTTTCTTCTGAGTTTCTCTTCCAAGAGAGTTTGGAATCCAGAATGACACCCAGATACTTAGCTTCCATAGATCTTTTAAGTTGTGATCCACCGAGGGACGGCGGTATAAACTCATTGATCTTATATTTCCTAGTGAACAACACCAGTTGAGTCTTCTGAGGATTAACTCCAAGACCGTTCTGTTGTGCCCATCTTAGGGTGACGCCAAGAGCGGACTCCAGTAGCTCACTGACAGTTGGCAGAAATTTGCCCGTTATCATGAGAACCACGTCATCCGCATAGGCAGTCACCCTGCATCCTGTCTTCTCGAGAGTTACGAGAAGGTCGTTAAGGACCAGGTTCCACAAAAGCGGCGAAATGACACCTCCTTGTGGAGTGCCCCTCATAACTCTCTTTCTAACCACCCCTGCACAAAGTTCGGAGTTGATAACCCGGCTGCTGAGCATGCTACTAAGCCAGTGGGTTACCATCGGGAGTGAACCTATTTTAGCAAGTGCTGCCGTTATCGATTCGGTCCTGACGTTGTTGAAAGCTCCCTCAATATCAAGGAAAGCCGCCAACGCAAACTCTTTCTCCTGCAAAGCCTTTTCGATGCTCCCTACCACCGTATGTAATGCAGTGTCAACAGACCTACCCTTAAGATAGGCGTGTTGTGAACCGCTGAACATATGGGGAGTAAGCTTACTTCTGATGTGAAGATCCAGGAGTCGTTCCATCGTTTTCAGTAAAAACGAGGATAGACTAATGGGTCTGTAGTCTTTGGCGAGTTGTGATTTATCTTCCCAGCCTTGGGAATGAAAGTCACTCTCACCTCTCCAGCCCCCTGGGATGTAACCTGTAAGGAGGCATCCCTTGAAAATCTTCATTAGCCATGGCATCAGCTTTGGAATCGCCGATTGCAGCATGACAGGTCGGATGTCGTCCGGTCCTGGCGATTTGTAGGGTTGGAACGACTTGATAGCCCAGGCTATCTTCTCTTCTGTGATGATGTCGTCAGACACCACCAGATCTTCGTGCTCCCCAGGACCCGCGCTGGCTGTAAGGTTGATGATCTCAGCCTCGTTACCAGTCTCCAGGCACCCTGGGAAGTGTGTCTCCATAAGTAGGTCTAATGTTTCTTGACTGTTTTTCGTGTACGTTCCGTCCGGTCTACATAGTAGCTCCGGTTTGGATGGATCACTAGCCAGTACCTTTCGAAGTCGGGAAACTTCGCTGGTACTAACAAGATCCTCACAAAATTTAGTCCAAGAGTCTCTCTTAGCTTTCTTACACCTGCTCTTGAAAATCCTGAAGCCTAGCCGGTAGGTGTTCCAGTCCGACTGGCTGTTGGATCTTTTTGCTTTGTTGAACAGCTTTCTCGTTTCCTTTCTAATCAAGCCTAGCTCGGTTGTCCACCACGCATTGCGGTTTTTCTTTGAGCTTCGGCTGATCGGGCAGGATTTGAGAAACGCTGACCGAAGCACCTCTGTAAGCGTCTGATTGCAATATTCAAGTGTGTCAGGTAACAGCAACTCCCCTTCCGGTGGGTCGGGTAGTGTGTAGGTGACTGTTCTTGAAAAAGCCTCCCAGTTAGTTCTTTTGGGATTTCTGTAGGTAGTCGGCTTGTTCCCGTACCCTTTGATGTCGAAATGTATCCTGTAGTGGTCCGAGAAGGAACACTGGGTGGATACATGCCAGTTGTCAATGGATAGAGAGCTGCTGATCGATGCTAGGGTTAAGTCGATAACCTCTGCGCGGTCCTTATTGCGGAAAGTGGGGTGGTTACCCCTGTTACACACAATAAGGTTTGCGCTCAGCACAAAATCAAGCAAAGCCGCTCCTCTGTCATTTATACCCGTGCTACCCCAGAGGGAGTGATGGGCATTGGCATCACAACCTAGGATTAAATCGTCGCCCTCTTTCTGCACAAGCTGAACGAGCGCCCTGATTTTTTCCGAGGGGGGGTCCTTTTCCTCATAGGGGAGATAGGCTGATGCAAGGTATAGATTGCTCCTGTTCCTTGTTTCCAGCATCGCCACCGTGAGGTCCTTGTCGCTGTAACGAGGAAAGAAAAGAACATTAAGCCCAGCCCTTACCACGATACATGCTCTAGGCTTACCTAGGAGATGATATCCGCGAGCTCCAAGGCCGCGAACCCTTTCACCTAGGATCCAGGGTTCTTGAATTAGAGCCACGTCTATCCTCTCCTCCTCCATGACCCGCAGTAGATCAGCCGATGGTACCATAGAATGATGCAGATTGATCTGCACCACCCTAAGATTGTTCGACTGACCTAGCATCTCAGCTTAAAACGATCGCCCTAAGGCAACCCATTCCAAGCTTCAGCTGGCCCTGCTTCGCTATGATGTGGCTTTTGGATTCTCGACCAATGCTGATCCAAAGATCCTTGCCGTTTCCAGCGTCGCGAGCCAGCCCTCTCACCATCACCCAGTCGTCGGAACCACAGTCCGCATTCTGACCCTTGATCATATTAAGGATGGTTCGGTCCTCCATGATAGGAGGTGGGATCCAAACCTTCATGATCGACCGGGACGGAATTTGGTCAATGGTGACGACCTCGATCTTAGCGCCGGGCCAGGGGTCGCTAATGCCGGTGACCGTGTCTGTGAGGAACCTAAGCGACTCCTCGTTGGCACAGGCAACGACCTTAGCTCCCTTAAACCACTTGATACCATCAAACTCAGCGGTGAACGGGTCCACACTTCGAGTCATGGCATCGTGGATGGCCTGCATTATGACCCTCTCCAGTATGAGCCAGTTCTCGGCCGAAATTTTCCCTTCCGGGTCGTTTCGGTCGATAATGGCTCTATGGAGTTCGGGCCTAGAGCTTAAGCTGACTAAACCCTTGTCTGGTCTAGCCCGCTTGTTCTCCGAGGCTTTCTGCGAGTCATCTGATCGCTGACGCTTCGGGTTACCATCCTTTTTGCCGTCCGATCCCTCTTTACGTGAGGGTGTGGTCGACGCTAAGGGGGCACCCTTGCGCTTCTTCTTCGGGGCCTTACTAGGAGTTTCGGCTGCTTTCGATGTGGAAGGGAGCTCCTTCCCTACCGAGGTAGCCGTGTCTCCTTCTTGGTCCCCCTCCTCCTCCTTTTTAGCAATCGTACTATGTGCTGTCGCTTGAGTTGCGCCACCGCTAGTGAGCCTCTCAAAACGCCGCACGTTGTACTCATGCTTCTTCTTCAACGCTTTCTCCTTCGCTGTCAGCGATTCCGGATTTCGGCCGCTAAGTGTCCTGAGATACTTTTGTGAGGCCTTGTATCCGGAGCGCTGTTTGCGCCGGAGAGCGTCCACTTCCAGCACTTCCTTCTTCACCTCTAGCAAGCCAGGTGTCGCTGTAGGCTCGTTTTTGTTCGTTGGCTCGTCGCTTATCGGCAGGCGAGCCAGCACAAGTGCTAGCTCATTTGCCGACATTGACGGTCCGGTGAACACAAACTCGCCATTTGCGATGCCCGGCTCCATATCTACTCCATCCTGCCTTTGGAGTAAACCTTCGCTTGTCGCTGAACGCAGTGAGGGGGCCAAGCGGTCCACCCCCACACTGGGATTGTTGCAGTCGCTGTATATCGACGCCGTGGGGCCTGCTTTCTCACCCCTATCCGCCGCCGGTACTGGGTCTCCGACTCCCTGCACCGTAAGTGTGTTCTCTTCAGCAACCTCCATGAAAAAAAGAAAAAGAAGAAAAGATCCGTTTTTCAACCAAAACGGCAGGTCCGTTTTATACCTATCCGGCAGGTTTGGACTGCTCTTAGCTTCGATGCTCCCCCTCGACCTTCCCGGCATGGGTGACCCTCCCGGTAGCAACGCTACCGCCGGCATCGCTCTTAGGTTCCTTACACCTACTAGGCCCTCCCACCACGACAAGGTGGCAATCCCAGGGAGGGAACGAAGCGATATGTTGCTTCTATTTTTAGAACATGCAGACTCCGTTAATTTGCAAAGTTATTGTCCTTCCAAAATGTACAAGAGACTTATTTTAAAATATGTAGGTTGCAAGTTGGTGTTGATGGGTCAGTGGTATGCGTGCCTGAATGGCGTGAGGTTATTTTGAGTTCAACTCCAGGGTTCGGATTTGATAATATTTTTTGCTTTTATTTTTAATATTTTTTGATCGGTTTCACATTTTTAATATTTGATTTTATAGGCTTTATTTTTTTATTACATAGAAGAAATTTTTATTTTGCGTTGGCTGGTGCTGCCCTTTTCTACCGTCCATTTTCAGTGCATATTAATTAAAAATTATATTTTATTTTTGTGGTCTCTACAATCAACAAAGAACAATTCGGGAATCGTAGTGTGGCAAAGGTGAACGATGATATGTATGTTGATTTATTTGGTATTCCTCTGGTTATTTCTTAAAGCAATTGTGAAAAATAATAATATGTCTTTTTAATGCTTCGAGTAAAGAATAGAAAGTTGGAAAGAGCCTACCGAAATCAGATTTAGAGCAATCATTTTTATAAAATAAAGGGCCCTTTGCTTACTCTCTCTATCATTAACTGCATCAGTTGTGCACACACAAGAATACATGTAAATTCAAGTATTATATGGCATGTGTATGCATGCCGTAAAACCCTTGAACAAATTGTTATTGTGAAGCCAAACGTGGTAAGGAAGTGTCATAGCAGACACATTCCCCGAAAGGGCATGATGCTCAGAAACTAAAAATTTACAATTTTGGCTGAGGCTGAAAATATGAACATTGCCGACAGCCAAAACCGAAGTTCAGAGCCGAGATCAATTGCCAGCGCTCGTGAAATGCCTGTGCTATTTTTAGATTTTCGCGTTTGCTCTGCCTGCCGGGGTAAACAAGAGCTGTAAAAATTTATCGCACGGAAATGAGAATTCAGTTTGTGTGTATACGCCGAAAAACTATTCAACAGTATGAGAATCGATAGCAAAATACTCTTTTCCAATTTTTCTCCTTTTTTACATGCATTTGCAAGGGTGAAGGCAAACGTAGTTATGAAGTGTCATACCAGTCACATGCTTCGAAAGGGTATGAAGGCTCAAAAACTAAAAATTTACTGAGGCTGAAAATATGAACGTTGCTGGCAGACGTTTGTTCGTTGCCCGCCCGCACCGTAGAGCTCAAAAATTTTGCATACACACCTTAGTATGTATACTGTCATTGGGAAAACAGTTGCAAGAAATACACACTCATTTCGTCTTGTCGCCACCTCCTTATTATACCTCACAAAAGTGCGTATTTTACTATGAAATTAAATGCATAGAAAGCGTACTGTACCTGCGAGGATATCAAAATACGAAAATGAAACATTAATTTTCTTACGACAATAAAAATAAATAAAAATATTTAATAGAAAAAGAACAGAAATTATGGAAAATTAACA
Source organism: Chymomyza costata (assembly GCA_018150985.1). Lineage (NCBI taxonomy): Eukaryota > Metazoa > Arthropoda > Insecta > Diptera > Drosophilidae > Chymomyza > Chymomyza costata. The sequence continues at coordinate 289,881 of JAECWU010000488.1, read as the reverse complement.
AAAAAAAACAAGTTGGATCATCTAACGTCATCTTGAGAATCGAACCTCGACACATTAGACTGTGAGTCGAACACGCATTCCACTAGGCCATTGCCTCTCCGCGCGTTTCGCTTTCAAAATTTCATATTCAAGCAAATGTACAAATGCAAGCAATATTTTCTGTGGGGTACTAATATCAGTACCCCACATAGTAAAATTGTTTTGTATGAGATGCGCATTCTATGTAGTTCTATATTCTTTGGTATAACGTACGTTTGTTTATATGTATGTATGTATATAAGAATTGCGCGCGCGACTATTCCAACGACAATGCAGTGAGCAGTTATGTATATATATACAGATATGTATGTATATTGTATATTAAATTTGCACGAAATAAATTGCCAAATTATTATGTTTTAATGCACAATTTATATAAAACAAAATCACTTCTCACCAATGTTTGAGCTACTGAGCTTTTTCAATAGCTTTAAAAAGAAAGTTACGAAGTTTAGATAAAATAAATGCACCGAAACTTGCACTGTTTTTGTTGTTTATTTGCCTTCTTGGCAGCACTTATAATATATATAAATTGATTATAATATTCACAAATTGTTTCGAGCTTTGCAGGCAGGCCTGATATACATATGTTCATAGGCTGTGCATTTAAGAATTATAAGTAGCGATATAAAATTAACCGGCCAAGCGGACTCAAAATAGCCGTGCCGTTGCAAGCGATAAATAGAAAACGAATTAGCTTAGTACAATAAATGTGTAACTAACTGTAGATATTAATGAGAGATGGTAAAAACTAGTATAAGACAGATGAATAAATGAATAGTTTGTTAGTTACTATACGATATCGATAGTGACATAAAAAATACTACAAATTAATAAGCTGCTGCTCCGAACAAAGGGATGGAAGACAGTCAACTGGAATTGGCTTCCCACAAAACGGAAGCAGTTCTTATTACGAGTAGAAAAAAGGTGGAGTTTATGAGCGTGCAAGTGGGCAATGTCACAATAAGGTCGAAGGTATCAATAAAATACCTCGGAGTCATGCTAGACAACAGGCTAAGTTTCAGACCTCATATCGAGTTCGTGAGTCACAAAGCCTCAAAGATGCAAGCTGCCCTCTCTCGTATGCTACCAAACCTGGGAGGACCCAAGGTCGGTACGCGTCGGCTTCTCACGAGAGTAGTATCTACGCAGCACCAATATGGGCGTTGGCCCTAGACGGGAGGATGGATCTCCGGAAAAAAATTGGCTGCACCCTATCGGCTAAGCGCTTTAAGGGTCATTTCGGCGTTCCGTACAGTCTCAGATGACGCAGCACTAGTACTGGCTGAAATGGTGCCCATTGATCTTCTTGCCAGAGAGATGAAGGAGATATATATCTGGAGAGCGGCTGAGAACGTAGCTACAGTCACGACAGCTGTTCGAAGATCAGAGAGAGAAGCTTCTATGGCAATATGGCAAGCCAGATGGGACGGGTCTACAAAAGGAAGATGGACACATCGGCTTATCCCAATGATCAAGGAATGGATGGATCGCAAGGAAGGCCAACTAAACTTCCACCTGACGCAGTTTTTTACTGGTCACGGGGGGTATAGAAAATACCTCCACAAATTTAAGCACGAAGAAAGTCCTCTTTGTCCAGTGTGCGAAACGAGAGACGAAGACCCGGAGCATGTAATGTACCTATGCCCAAGGTACACCACGTCAACAGAGGGCGTACCTCCACCCGAGGACCTGGGAGTACTTATGGCGGACTCCAAAGCAAAGTGGCTGGAACTGAGCCAAATCATTGTAGGCATCCAGAGCGATCTGAGAAGATGCGAAAGAGAACGACTTATAATGGATAGTGCCTAGAGTAGGCAACCCTCCCCGCGAAGTAATACTTGACGGTGATCTCGTGGGGTGTGGAGGTGTCTAGTTGTGTGTGGGGTGAGGTTAGTACGTAGGCATAGTAGTAAAATTACGCTATGAATCGTGCATGTTTAGTGGTACGGGCCACTTACATCTTTTGAAGATTATCATCCCCCATGGCGAATCCATGGAAAAAAACAAAAAAAAACGAGCACGTAGCGCTGTACGCATATTTGCAGCGCAGTGGGCAAGCTAACGAGAGCGGCGCACAATGTTGGCAATGCTGTCGACGTCGCTGTTGACGTTAGCGTTGACGTTGGCTTTGGTTTCACGCTTTTCTGTGTGAGTTTTCGTACTCGCTGACAATTTTATTTGATTTGCTTGCTCTTGTTGTTGTTATTTTTGCTGTTTTATAGGTATTAGCTGTAGTTGTTTTTGTTGTTGCTTTTAATGTTAACGCCGTAGCGTTGTGTGGGTGTGAGTGTATAATATTCATCGCACTTTACTGGAGTACACTGAAGAAGGGTCGAAAATACTGGGTACAAATGGTAATCAATTTCCACTTATCATGGCTGGCGATTTCAACATCAACTCCGCTGAAAAAAAATCAGAGCGGTTGACAACTTTTCTTTCGGAAAAATTGAATTTGAAAATAATAATGATCCACAAGAATCCACAACAAAATATGAGACCACCATTGACTCGGTATTCCCCAGATATTTAGAGGATATCAAGTCTCAAACTTATGTTTCTTATGTCAGTTACCACAAACCTATAGTTTCAATGATAAAAATTCCTGAATAACCTACATGTATTGTAAGATAATAAAAATATTTTAAACAATATTTACTTCTCATTTGAAAAGAAAAAAATTATGTTGCGTTTTTGTAGGATTCCTTTACGGTAGAGTGTAGGAGGTATAATGTCCTTGCTGTGTTTTTCCATATCTGCTATTATATAAATGAGTTGGAATCCATGAGCCAGGAGGGAAGCTTGTTTTTGTGAGTTAATGTTGGTGAAAAGTTAATTCCCAGTTGAAAGTGGTGGAAAGTTTTTTTGGAGTCCTTTTACGTTTTGCAGCGGCCTTAGTTATGTGGTAGATAACTTTATTTTTGGTGAATAGAAGTCTCGGAATGATCCTCAATGTGGATTGAAGAACTCTGTTTTCCAGCGATGGCATACCTGCTTTACATAGAACCATTTTTTTGGCGGAAAAGCACGGATGCTTCTTTTAACTGCGGAGTGGTATGGAGAGCCAATCGATTTAAGGTTGGTTTTGGATGAATGTCCGAAAATGGGCAAACAGTAGTCTATTTTTGATAAAATAAGCGCTTGTGTGATGTTGATCATGGTGATTCTGTGGGTTGATGAACGGTGACAAGTGAGATATTTTATAATGTGAAGTCTTGCAGCTAGGCTCGATTTCAAATATATACAATGTTCCTTAAAACTAAGCTATTTATCAAAAATAATTCCTAAAATTTTAAGATTATTACAGAATGGAATAGTTGTAGTTGTTAAATTAAGATCCTGAGGCTTACAATTACGTTTTCTATAAATATGTAACATCTTACATTTTTCTAATAATAGATTGGCCCCTGACGTGAGGGACCAGGTGTTTAGTACTTCTAAAATATTTTTCAAAATTGAATTTACAGAATTTGTAGATTTATTTTTTGTGAAAATCAAGACATCATCAGCATAGAGAAGGTACTCCATGTGGTTAAATCTATTTAATATTTAGCTTATTTCATTAAATGCCAGAGTAAATAGAGCTACCGACAGGGGGGAACCCTGGGGTATACCATTATGTAAATTTTAACCTTTGAGTAAGTGTTGTAAATACGTACTGAAAATTTTCGGTTTGTTAGAAAAGATTTTATAACGTTATATATTTTAGGACCGACTTTAATCTGCTCTAACTGTCTTATGTATTCCAATTCGAACAAAAGCTTTCTTAAAGTCGAGGCTAAGGACCGATACATGATTCCGCGTGGCAAGAGCTGTGGTTGCAAAATGTTCGAAAATGAGTAAGGCGTCAAGAGTACTGTGGTTCTTTTTGAAACCGAATTGAATTGCACTTAGAGCTCGTTTTCTAGAAATTGATTGATTTTAGAATCAATACCAGTTACAGTGGACTCTGGCCCAGCGGAATCGAAACTGCGGAATGCAATGAAATGCCACTAATTAATAATATTACAATAAAATTGATAATAAAATTTTGTTAAAAATGTATGAAGAATATTTGTTCCATTAATTACTCATCTATGATTTCAGACCTGACTTTTAAAAACGAATCAGCACTGAATTCATGCCCAATTCTTAAAAAATTTCATCTGTGATTCCAGGCATGACATTTCAAAGTCATCAGCACTGAATTCATAGCTGATTGGTACGGCTAAGGTTCAGGCCTGAACGCCTAGGACATGTATGTGTTAAATTCAGTGACAAATGAATGCGTAGATTCATGGCTGGTACTAAAATTCAGGGATGATTTCATGACTAATTCAGGCCTGAACCGAACTGAAGGGCAAGCACTGCACCAAGTTTAATCAAAATCGATTGACTATATCATATAGCTCCCATAGAAACGATCGGTCAAAAAAACGCTTTTTTTACAAAATTCGTTGTTTCGTTTGTTTGTGAAGATACCGTGATCAAATTTGGCATTAAGAAGTTTTTTAGAGTACCCAAGCACTGCACCAAGTTTGATCAAAATCGGTCGACTATATTATATAGCTCCCATAGGAACGATCGGTCAAAAAAACGCTTTTTTTTACGAAAATGATGAATGTAGGAGTCGGAAATAATTGTCGAAGATTTATATGGAATATGTGTTTCTTGCAAAACGACTAAGTCAGGCTTATGCTCTTTAAGAAGCACCTGCAGTTCCAATATGTTATTACGAATACCATTGATATTCCATTGTAAGATCGAAAAAGACATGATGAGAGAAATTGAAAATGAATAACTACACTGAGAAAAAAGTCGGTCTAAAATTAGAACTGTTTTCACTTGATTTAAGAATTTTCAATCTTGAAAATTCATACTTAAAATAAGAATGCTTTACTTAAAATAAGCACGAAATTACGGAAAATAAGTGAACAAATTCTTAAATTAAGTAAAAATGTATTCAAAACAAGAAAAATCCTGTTTTACTTAAAATGAGAATAAAAATTTTTAATTTGAGTTCGAACACAACAACAACGACCCGTCATCTCGAAGATGAGTCCGAAAAATCTAAAAATAACGAATATTCTCAAATTAAGAAAAAGTGAACGTTCAATAAGAATAAGTCCTGTTTTACTTGCAATAAGAATGAATAATCTTATATGAAGTTTGAAACACAACATCAAAGACACTAAAATGAGTCCGAAAAATCTAATAATAATCGATCAAACTTTGCGAGCCACGAAAAAAACTTTATGAATAGATTTTATAAAATTTTTAAATTTACGTTCGAAATAGACTTTTTTTAAAAATTTCCTATAAATGAGGAAAAACATCATACGAATGGATTAAAAACGACCAAACCGTAAATTTGACAAAAAACATGTTCCAAGTATAATCGATGGGTAATTCAATTACACTACCTTACACTTAAAATGAACCTTCGTTAAAAAGTGTTTTTTAGGGTAATTTTGGGTCGAGAAACACGAAAATGGCAACCTTTTTTTTTTCTTAAGCACCGTTTTCGAGTTTTTTCGAAAAACATGTTTTGGGCACTTATTTCAGTTATTTTTCAATATCTCGTGTACAAAATTTTGTATCGACATGAAAGACGACATGAAGATTAGATCGAAAGGTATTGATTTGTCTTTACAAATTATGTACAGATTAAGTCAAAATTATAGAAGTTGCAAGCAACCAAAGCCGAAAAAATTAATTAATTTTTAACCATTTTTCAAAATTATAAATTTTCGGTTTAATTTTTCCTAGTTGTAAAGCTTCTTTTTTAAAGCTAAGCTCTATAACTTATTATTTGTACCCATAATTATGTTAATGATAAATGATAAATAAACAATATATATATAACAAAAAAAAAATTTTTTAATTATGTTAAGCTTTAAGCTGAAAGAGAATTCTTTTACGAACATTTCGAGTCTAAGAATTATTTTAATGAAAAATCGGGTAAGAATTGTAGATGTGATGTTATGCCGTAAATGAACGCAAATGAAAAACTGAGTGAAAAATTTTTTTTCATACAAAAGTGTGAATGAGTGAAGATTGGAACTTCCGTACATGGTACGATGGCATCTACAGTTCTTACCCGATTTTACAGATCTTAGACTCGAAATGTTCGTAAAAGAATTCTCTTTCAGCTTAAGCTTAAAGCTTAACATAGTTTTTAAAAATTTTTGTTCGTTAATATAAAGCATACCGAAAATGTGTAATTTGAAAAAATTGTCAAAAATTACACTTTTTTCAACTTTGGTTGCTTGTAACTTCTAAAATTATCTTTACAAAATTATATATCACTTTAAAGAGCACATCAATACCTTTCGATCTAATCGTCTTTCATGTCAATACAAACTTTTGTTCTTGAGATATTGAGGAGTAACAGAAAAAAGTGCCAAAAAACATGTTTTTCGAAAATATCTCGAAAACGGTGCTTAAGAAAAAAAGGCTGTCATTTTCGTGTTTCACGACCCAAAATTACCCTAAAAAACACTTTTTTACGAAGGTTCATTTTTCATGTAAAATATTGTTATCAGTGTCACTAGGATCTGTCTACTATCTACTATCCAGAGAGTACCAAATAGACAGAGGCGAAAATTCTCTCCGAGTTCGAAACTCGAAAAAGATTCTGCGTGACTTGGGCTCGGAAACACAATGCAAAGCAAAAACAAACGAAATTCGAAATTGCTTGATATTGCTTTGCTTTGCTCGAACCTCGAACGCAACACAACACAGATCGAGGCAATGGTTGTCTTTGCTTTTGGTTTGGTCGGACCGAGCCTAAGTGAAAGCAAAAACGTCACAACTCAGCTCGATCGAACGCTTGCTTTTGCTTAGTATATATGTATTAATAATATTTTGTATATCAACATACAAATCCTGTATGAAAATGGAATTAAAATTTTATTTTATATAAATAAAAAGGAGCATACACATTTTAACTTTTTCTTACAAATTATTATTATTATTATTATTTTTATACCCTGTACCGTACGGTACAAAGGGTATATTGTGTTTGTGCAAGCCGAAAATGTATGTAACGTACAGAAGGAGACGTCGGAGACCCCCCAAAGTTACCTAAAGTATGATCAGTGTGACTCGAGAAGTCGATATACCCATGTCCGTCTGTCCGTCTGTCCGTCTGTCTGTCTGTCCGTCTGTCCGTCTGTCCGTATGAACGCCTAGATCTCAGAGATGGTAAGAGCTAGAGCAACCAAACTTTCAGATAAGATCCCTTGTTAATCCATAGGAGACAAGTTTATTTTATTTTTTTGATATCGGGATTACATAATATAGCTCCCATAGGGGTGTTTCAGAGGACCTCGAAAAAAAGAAAAAGTTTTAGATGGATAATTCGTTTGTTTATAAAGATATCATAACCAAATCTGGCAGTCGGAAGTTTTTTAGAGATCCCCAGCACTGTAGCAAATTTTATCAAAATCGGTTGACTATATGATATATCTCCCATAGGATCGATCGGTCGAAAAAATGTTTTTTTACAAAATTCGTTGCGTTTCGTTTGTTTGTAAAGATATTGTTAGCAAATTTTGCATTAAGAAGTTTTTTAGAGTACCCAAGGACTGCACCAAGTTTGATCAAAATCGGTTGGCTATATCATATAGCTCCCATAGGAACAATTGGTCAAAAAAACGCTTTTTTTACAAAATTCGTTGTGTTTCGTTTGGTTTTGAAGATATCGGAACCAAATTTGGCTGTCGGGAGTTTTTTATAGTTCCCAATCAGTGTACTAAATTTGATCAAAATCGGTTGACTATATCACATAGTCCCCATAGGACCGATCGGTCAAAAAAATTGTTTGGTGCAAAATTCGACTGATTTCTTTTTTTTTATGAAAATATCGTAACCAAATTCGCCGAATAAAATATCTTTTGAAGGTTTTAAGCAATGTGTCGGACTTAATTGCAATGTGGTGGTACAGGGTATCCCAAAGTCGTCTGCGCCCGACTTTAACGTACGCCATCTTTTGTATTTAATTATAGAGTAGAAGTTACTTCTAAGTTATAAAAGGTTTGAAGCCAGAGCAACGTAGGCCTTCAGGCTGTCATTACAAATTATTGTCACTTTATTGTTTTAAACACAACAGTAGGTTTCAATGCAAACTTGCTATTATACTTATATTTTCTTAATTAATATTTAGTAAATTTACTTATTGTCTAATAAAGACAGATTGTAAATAAAATATGAAGAGAAAAAAAAAAAAAACTTGTAAGCCAAAAAACATTCTTAATATTCGTTAAGGAACTTGTAATTTTTTAATTTAAAAGGAACATTCATATAAAAGCAATGCCGTTCTTAACTCAATGCATGAACATCAACACAAACGCAGCCAGAGCTTGCTTTTGTTTGTCTCCCATTCCAATGGAACAGAGATCAATTCAAAATCCATTTTTATTAATTTTTTACATTTCTGATATATTTTTAAATTTTCCTTTTTTTTGTCAAAAAAAAGTTGTATTTTTCAGTACATACTATTTATTTATTTAATAAAGATTTAGTAAGTTTACAAAAACGTTTCCAGTACATATTTTGTGATTTTGCTCAAACAAAAAGAATGCGTCACGTGCATTTGATCGCGTACCAACAGACTCATTTTTGCAGGGTGAAATAAAAAGGTAGTAGCAAGAGTGCCTAGGCATTCGTGAATTCATCATTATTTACATATTTAATAAATTTAAATATATTAAACAATGAAATTACTTAAGAACTAGAGTACTAGCAACAGTGGCCTTATAAGTTGCAGTTAATAATGACAACGCAATGACCAAAACTCTGTTTGTTTTGTTTCGGCAAAAAATGTCTTGTTGTGTGCGCCACATGCAAAACCGTTCAGCATAATGATAGCTAAATACTCTTCTTCGTATTTTTCGCTTCTTATGCATGCATTTGTTAGTGTAAAAGCAAACGCAATAGCAAAGTGTCATAGCAGCCACATACTTATTAGAAAAGGGTATGGAATGCTCTGAAACGAAAAATTTACAAATTTGGCTGCGGCTGAATTTGTGAACATAGCCGACAGCCGACAGCCAACAACGAAGCTTAGAGCCGAGTTCAATTGTAAGAACACGAGAATTGTATGTGCTATTTTTAGATTTTCCTTTTTAACTCAGCTCGCCCGCCCGCACCATGGTATTCGCGTTAGACTTCTTAGAGTTTATAATGTCTTTGGGTTGCCGGCCTTGGCTAACAAGCGCTGAACTGAATTTGCTCGAGATTCAAATCAAATGTATTTCTGTACCATCATTTTTGACTTATTTCTTCTCTATTTAAATTAGTATGCAATTTATTTTTTGTAATTTAAAAAAAACAACAACTAATCATTTTACATGACAGTTTTAGGGAAAACAAATGTAAATATGTAAACATATCTAGATTTTTTTTTTTAATTTACTTAATTATAAAATAAAGTTAATTATGTAAACTGATTTGATGCAACAATGTTTAAAAAAATAAAATGAAAAATGTTTTTTTTTTATGTTAAAAGACTACAAAAATCATAATAAAGTTGTAAAATATTTCATAAATATTCTAGATTTATATAAAATACTTATCATAACCTAGGGGAGCGATTGAGCTAAAATGTTCCTAGGTCTGTGCATAAACATCAAAACAAAAGCAGCAAGAAGCCGAGCCCAAGTCACGCAAAAACGTCACAACAAACGAATGCTTGCCTTTTTGGTTTGATCGAGCCCAAGTCCATGCAGAAACGTCTCAACGCAACACAGACCGAACCAATGTTTCCTTTTGCTTAGTTATTGTTGTTCACTGCAGCTTTTGCTTGTGTATGCATATTTGCACATGTAATACTGAAGCGGTCATGGGTTAGTTGAATGTGTGGTTGACTCCCAATCCAGTGAAACCAAGTTCGATTCTCATTTGGGATGATGTTATTTTTTTTTTTTAATATTAAATTAATTTTTGTTCTTTCCTTTTAGAAATTATTTTTTTTATTGTCAAGAAAAAATGAGTCTTTTATCACTTTTCTACATTTAATAGTTTACAGGAACCGAACGAATAGGTTGCTTGCAAGCGTACTTTTGTTCTAAGTCACCTACATGCGAACAGCCGCCGGCAAAATATCGGCTCCTTTGCTTTGTGAGATTGTAGGCGATTGGAGTCAAAATTTTATTTGGCGTCGTAAAAAACTAATCTAAAACAAGCCTATTAAGTAACAATACTTTCAGTTATGAAAGCAAAATAATATTTAGCCACATTGTATTATTTCCTTTTTTTATATACATATAATTATTTGTCTTGGGTAGTTTTTACCTTAAAATTATTTTAAGATATGCTGACTTAAATAAAAATTATAAGGTAAATAATAGAAGGCTTCTTTTTATTTATTTAGTAGTCAGGGTCAAGGAGATATATAATAGATTTTTATAATTAAACGCTTATCATAACCTAGGGTAGCAATTGAACTAAAACGTTTCTATTTCTATGTCAATCATAAACATCAAAGCAAAAGCAGCTAGAGCCAATGCTTCTTATCGCTTTACTTTGACCGAGCCCAAGTCCACGCAGAAACGTCACAACAAACGCCAATGCTTTCCTTTTTGGTTTGATCGAGCCTAAGTCCACGCAACACAACACAACACAAAACGAGCCAATGCTTGCCTTTGCTTTTGCTTTTACCGAGCCCAAGTCACGCAGAAACGTCACAACACACGCAGACAGAACCAATGTTCATATCGGTGCTTTGCTTTTGCCGAGCCCAAGTCAATGCAGAAACATCAACACAAAGCACATTTTGTGTTTGATTTTGGTTTTGCGCAAACCGAGCCCAGGTCCACGCATAATCTTTCAACGGGAAAAAAAGCTCAGAGAGAATTTTCCTCTCTGTCTATTTTGTACTCTCTGGTGTACATGTACTTTAAGAGTGAGAGCCATTCTGTATTATATGTTGGCGCAGCTATAACGATCACGGAGTTTAAAGAAATAAATAAATTGTTAAGTACGCACTTAGTGTTTTTGTTAAAGATCAGTCGCCTACCACAATTTCAGAAGTGGTCCTAACCCAACAATAAAATTAAAATGGAAAATCAAATAAATTTTGCCCAGTTTGCGGAAGAGCAAGTGGTAAAGTGGCTAAATGCATTACAACTTTCACCCGAAGGCTTAAAAGAAGAACAAGTGATGCGTCTAAGCAACCAATTTATGCAAGCACCAAGAGATTTTCTTGGCTTAGACGAAAATCTAAATAAAAAATTGTGCGAAAATGACGAAATGACCGCAGAAGTCTCACAAATTCAATACGACGTAGTTATGTACGAGCGTCATGCAGAAAAAAATGATATCCCCGTTATAAAGACGCCGTTGTGTGGTGAAATTCAAATGAACCAAGAGACGCCGCAACAAGTGAACACACAAGCAACTAACGCCGTTGGAGTGAAGCAACAGCAAGAGTCTAACAACATCATCATGCAGGAGTCAGCGTCTGTTTCGCTTACTCTCGCTAAAGAAGCTTTGGTGGACTTTGATGGTAAAACGGGTGCGCGCGGCTGGGTTATGCAGTTAAAAAACATCGCAAATGTGTATAACATCAACGACAACTGTTTTCGTATGTTGCTTATATGTAAACTGAAAGGCAAACTCAACACGCATTATGGAGCCAATAAATCAATTGTTAGACCAACTAATTATGGCGTTTGGCGAGAAATTACCCAAAATTGAAATGAGACGCAAATTTACAGGCCGTAAGTGGAAAACTTATGAAACATTTTCCGCTTACTTCGATGAGAAAATACAGCTGTCTGGCGATCTTGGTATAGAGGTGGATGAATTAATCGACGAAATCATTGAAGGCATACCGCAAGAGGCATTGCAGATACAAGCGCGTATGCAGTGTTTTACTGAGCCAATGCAGATGCGCCGCGCGTTTGCAAATATACGTGTTTCAGCGGAGTCCACACCAAGCAGCACCAAAACGCCGCAGAAGAAGTATGTTGACGAAAACTTACGCTGCCGCAACTGTAATTCAAGAGGTCACTTTGCTAAGGAATGCAGGAAGCCAAAGAGGGAACCAGGATCCTGCTATGCATGCGGCAAATTTGGGCACCTTATTGCACAATGTTCCGAGAAAAAGTTCGCAAAAGAAGAAAATTACGTAAGATATTTTAAGATTTATTTTAAAGAAAACTCTAAAACACCACTAATTACAGCGTGCCTAATAGACTCGGGGAGCCCAATTTCATTTGTTAAAATATCATCAGTTTCAAATCAAATAAATTTAAATCCAGTTTCAAAACCTTATTTTGGACTTAACAAAAGTCGCCTTAATACATTTGGAAAATGTTTATGTTTTATATTTAAAGAATCATCAAAAGTATGAGTCTATGGGCTACGATGTAGTGCTGGGCAGAAATTTTTTAAAAGCATGTGGTTTGAAATTTGACCCAGACATTTTGAGGCTGATTACGGTAGATCCTATAAAAGAAAACAATGAATTATGTGATAGTTCAGAAATAGTATGCAAAGAAGATTTTAGGTGCATAGACAAGATAAAAGTAAAGACAGAAGCCAACGATCATTTACGCTTTAGTGAAAAAACGTTAAGTAATAGAGCAGAGCAATCATGTGTTAATGCGAAACTACCAGACAAAGAAAATGCCAACAACTCGGTTTTAAAAGAGTCAGACCAACAACTTTTAGGATTGAATGCTGCTAATTCAATTGTAAGCGTAAAGGAGAAACTGTTAAATCCCAAAAATGTGATAACTGAAACGGCTAAAGATCAATTGTTAGAAAATGCTATTACCGAAATACTTCAAATAGATTGTGCAGAGGAAAAAATTGAGCTCAATATTGGTAAAAATATTAGCTATAGTATACAGTGTCAATTGAAAAAGTTATTCGAAAATGCGTATTTAAAGGCAGAAAGACCAAGCTCACCAGTAACAAAGTGCGAAATAAAATTGAGCCTTGAAAACCCAAAACCATTTAGTTGCAGACCAAGACGTCTTTCATACGCGGAAAAAGAAAAATTGCAAGTTTTATTAGACGAATACAAGAAAGAAAAAGCCATACGACCGAGTACGTCAGAATATGCATCGCCAACCGTTTTAATCGAAAAGAGAAAGGACAGAATGTGTGTAGATTATCGTCTGTTAAACAAGATTACCAAAAAAGATAATTATCCTCTTCCTCTTATCGATGATTTGTTAGACAAATTAGAAAATAAAACTGTTTTTACGAAACTTGACTTAAAAAATGGATTCTTTCATGTAGCTGTACATGAAGACTCTATTAAGTACACTTCATTTGTCACTCCACTTGGATAGTTTGAGTTTTTGAAAATGCCCTTTGGATTAAAAAATGGCCCAGCTGTTTTTCAAAGATTTGTCAACACAATTTTCGCGGATATGATTAAAGACAATAGGGTCATTATATACATGGACGACATCATGGTGGCGACTAAAGATGTAGAAGAACATATGAAAACATTAAAAGAAGTTTTCGATAAGATTGTGCAAAATAAATTAGAACTACGTCTTGACAAGTGCGAATTTTTGCAGCCTAGCGTAAAATATTTGGGATTTTTAATAGACAAAGATGGAATTAAAGCTGATGATAAGGGAATAGAAGCAGTCAAAAATTTCCCTATTCCTGACAAAGCACACAAAGTGCAAAGTTTTCTCGGTTTATGTTCGTACTTCAGACGATTCATTAAAAATTTTTCAACAGAAGCAAAACCGTTGTACGATTTGCTTAAGAAGGACAACCAATTTGAATTTAAAGAACAAGAGTTAGACTGCTTTAGGAAACTTAAAGAAAAATTAGTTCAAGCACCCGTATTGTCAATATACAATTATAAAGACGAAACCGAGCTACACTTGGTGCAGTTCTCATGCAGAAAAAGGAGGATAAAAAGATGCATCCGATATTTTATTTTTCAAAAAGAACTACAGAATTAGAAAGCAAGTATCACAGTTTTGAACTAGAGACTTTAGCAATAATTTATGCTTTGCGCCGATTTCGTATTTATTTACAAGGGAAACATTTCAAAATAGTTACAGATTGCAACTCTTTAACTCTTACACTGAATAAAATTGAGTTAAATCCCAGAATTGCTCGTTGGGCTTTGGAATTACAGAATTATGATTATGAATTAATACATAGAGCAGGTAATAAAATGCAACACGTCGACGCACTAAGTCGAAACAGTAATATAATGATAATAGAAACTAATAAGTTTGAAGACAACCTAATTATATGTCAAGCAAAGGACGAAAAGTTACGAAAAATAAAAACGTTATTAGAAAAGTCAGAGCATAAACTTTATGAAATGAGAAACGGCATAGTGTACAAAAAGTTAAATGACAATAGACTACTATTTTATGTCCCACATGACATGGAAGATCATGTGCTGTATAAATACCATGATGAAGTAGGCCACATAGGTAGAGACAAAATGATAGATGCTATTTCAAAGACTTATTGGTTCCCGAATTTAAAAGAAAAATGTGGTGGACACATTGACAACTGCTTGAAATGTATCGCGTTTTCACCAAAAAGCGGAAAAGAAGAAGGGTTTTTAAATTGCATTCCGAAAGGAAATAGACCATTTGAAATAATACATATAGATCATTATGGCCCAGTTGATACAGGAAGATCAAAGAAACATATCTTAGTGGTTGTTGACGCGTTCACAAAATTTGTTCGGTTATACACAGTGAAAACAAACAAAAACAAAGGAAGTTTTACAATCATTGAGAGATTACTTCAGAGCATATAGCAAGCCAATTTGTTTAATTTCTGATCGCGGAAGTTGCTTTACGTCAGGTGAATTTGAAAATTTTATAGCCGAAAATAATATTAAACACGTTAAAATCGCGACAGGGTCTCCTCAAGCTAACGGTCAGGTGGAACGCATAAACAGAAGTCTTGGCCCAATGATAGCAAAGTTGACAGAGCCAGAGAAAGGATTACACTGGGATGTTGTTGTTGAAACAGTTGAATATTCCTTAAACAATACTCAACATAGGAGTATTAAACAGTTCCCAAGTAAGATGTTATTTGGAATACATCAAAAAGGCCATGTTATTGATGAGTTAAAAGAAAAGCTAGAAGAGGTAAATGGTTTATGTAAAACACAATCTTTAGCAAGTATTAGAAAAAATGCAGAACAAATTCAAACAAAATCACAAGCTTACAATAAATTACAAGTTGACAAAAAAAGGAAAAGCCCAAAGCGTTACAAAGTAGGCGATTACGTTATGGTAAAAAATTTTGACTCTACGGTAGGAACTTCTAGAAAACTTATTCCAAAGAGCAAGGGACCTTACATGATAACTAAAATACTAAAAAATGACAGGTTCGTTCTTAAAGATGTAGATGGCTTTCAGGTTTCCCGTAATCCGTATCAAGGTGTCTGGAGCATTCAAAATATTAAGCATTGGATAAAGGGTAAACAAAAATGTTAAACATAGAAACTTAAGCTTAAAAATGTATTCATAATTTAAGAATTCAATGTATATTTAATTATTTTAAGTATAGATCAGGGGATCTTACCGTCAGGATGGCCGAGTTGTAGTAGGAAATATACATAAGGCATATACTTATGTTAACATACAGCGCCTGCTGATGTTAACTCGCTCTCTACAGAGAGTACAAAATAGACAGAGAGGAAAATTCTCTCTGAGCTTTTTTTCCCGTTGAAAGATTATGCGTGGACCTGGGCTCGGTTTGCGCAAAACCAAAATCAAACACAAAATGTGCTTTGTGTTGATGTTTCTGCATTGACTTGGGCTCGGCAAAAGCAAAGCACCGATATGAACATTGGTTCTGTCTGCGTGTGTTGTGACGTTTCTGCGTGACTTGGGCTCGGTAAAAGCAAAAGCAAAGGCAAGCATTGGCTCGTTTTGTGTTGTGTTGTGTTGCGTGGACTTAGGCTCGATCAAACCAAAAAGGAAAGCATTGGCGTTTGTTGTGACGTTTCTGCGTGGACTTGGGCTCGGTCAAAGCGAAGCTCTGGCTGCTTTTGCTTTGATGTTTATGATTGACTTAGAAATAGAAACGTTTTAGTTCAATTGCTACCCTAGGTTCTGATAAGCGTTTAATTATAAAAATCTATTATATATCTCCTTGACCCTGACTACTAAATAAATAAAAGGAAGCTTTCTATTATTTACCTTATAATTTTTATTTAAATCAGCATATCTTAAAATAATTTTAAGGTAAAAACTACCCAAGACAAATAGTTATATGTATGTATATAAAAAAGGAATTAGTGTTACATCATAGAAAATAATACAATGTGTCTAAATATTATTTTGCTTTCATACCTAAAAGTATTTTTACTTCATGAATTGTTTCAGTTTAGTTTTTTACGACGCCAAATTAAATTTTGACACCAATCGCCTACAATCTCACAAAGCAAAGGAGTCGATATTTTGCCGGCGGCTGTTCGCATGTAGGTGACTTAGAACAAAAGTGGCGCTTGCAAGCAACCTATTCGTTCGATTCCTGTAAACTATTAATTGTATGAAAGTGATAAAAGACTCATTTTTTCTTGACAATAAAAAATAATTTCTAAAAGGAAAGAACAAAAATTAATTTAATATTAAAAAATAATATCCCACATGAGAATCGAACTTGGTTTCACTGGATTGGGAGTCAATCAGACATTCAACTAACCCATGGCCGCTTCGGTGTTAAATGTGCAAATATGCGTATACAAGCAAAAGCTACAGTGAAAAACAATAACTAAGCAAAAGCAAGCATTGCTTTTGGCTGCGTTTGTGTTGATGTTCATGCATTGAGTTATGCCGGTCGTACACTAGGATTTCAACGCACGCATTCGACTTTCAACTCCTCCAACGCTAATGTACGAGGCATTCAATCTCATTCAATCAACGCGTTGAATTCGTTGCGAGCCCATCATTCAACGCGTTGATAAACATGTGTACTGCTAGTGGACGAGCTCGAGTTGAACGTTGAATAGTGTTCAGCAACGCGTTGAACATTAATGTGCTGCACATAAACTCATCAACGCGTTGCTCACCTTTCATTGGTCAATTTCGAGTTTGTGTGCGTTCCTTGAAGTGTGTGTGCTTCCAGTTAAATGTGTTCGTTGAGGCATTTGTGACGTTTGTCTAGAGGTTTTAATTTTCGTTTATAAACACGTATTCTTTGCACGCGAAAATGTCAGTGGAAATGGGGAAAATACTGATTTGCAAACCGTGCAAATTGAGTGGACAAATGAATTAATTATTGATTTGATAACGGCTGGCCAGGTGAGATCGCTTTTCGAAAAGGAATATTTTGCTTGGCAATCCGCGGTGATACACGCTCAAGAAGAAAATCGAAATCCACCACGACCATTCGCACAAAATTTTTAAAAAATAACACAGCATTGGAGTTCGTAGGGCCAGCAGAATTTATCGACTTCAGTTTCGCATATATTTCGTTGAAAAAACAGCTTTCATCGCGATTCAAAAACATTTCGTTCACGCAGAATCGTCTACGCTTTTATTCGCTCTGGCGTCGACGTTCAGCGTCCGCTAAAATTATTATTGCGGCAGCTTATTTTCTCTTCCGTTCAGAAGAAATCATTTTTTATTTTAACAAAAACACACGTTTGAAATCTCAAATAGAAATGAATTTACCTTCGCAATTTATGTATATTCGAAGCTACCAGCTGTCAAGTGCGTTGACCGAGTTGATCAGCGCTCGATGCTTCGTCTAGTGTACGAGGCTATCAACGCGTGCATCAACTGGATGCTGCAGCCGTGTTCAACTCGTGTTGATTAAAGATTTTTTGGCCGAATTTGCGTTGACGAACTAAAGTTGACCAACTAGGTGGACGAGGTCTCTCAACAATTGAATGAGTTGGTCAACTAGGTGGACGAGGTCTCTCAACAATTGAATGAGTTGATCAACTAGGTGGACGAGGTCTATCAACAATTGAATGAGTGATCAACTAGGTGGACGAGGCTCGCAACGCGTTCAACGCATTTATGTTCAATTTTAAATCGGAACGCGTTAATCAACGCAAAAATTGGCAAGTTGCGCACTAGTGTACGAGCCCATTAATTTGTTTATTCAATTGGAGAATGTGAAAACAAATTGCGTGCGTGCGTTGAAAGCCTAGTGTACGACCGGCATTAAGAACGGCATTGCTTTTATATGAATGTTCCTTTTAAATTAAAAAATTACAAGTTCCTTAAATAACATTAAAAATGTTTTTGTTTTACAAATTATTTTTTTTTATTAAGCTTAAAACAATAAAGTGACAATAATTTGTAATGACAGCCTGAAGGCCTACGTTGCTCTGACTTCAAACTTTTTATAACTTAGAATTAACTACTACTTTATAATTATATAAAAAAAAATAAAATAATAATAATAATAATGCTCCTTTTTATTTATATAAAATAAAATTTTAATTCCATTTTCATACAGGATTTGTTTATTGATATATAAAATATTATTAATATATACTAAGCAAAAGCAAGCGTTCGATCGAGATGTGTTGTGACGTTTTTGCGTTCACTTAGGTTCGGTTCGACCAAACCAAAAGCAAGGTTCTGTGCTGTGTTGTGTTCGAGCAAAGCAAAGCAATATCAAGCAATTTCGAATTTCGTTTGTTTTTGCTTTGCATTGTGTTTCCGAGCCCAAGTCACGCAGAATCTTTTTTGAGTTTCGAACTCGGAGAGAATTTTCGCCTCTGTCTATTTGGTACTCTCTGCAAGCGTATTTACATATGTACTGAATGTGTGTATCAGAAAAGAAGTGGGAGTTCAAAAGCAAAGACGCACATAATATGGCGCTAAAGTAGCAATGAGTAGAGACTTATTCTAACTGTAAATTATCATTGTTCCTTTTGCCTTCATATTTATTTCATGTCATACAAAGTTTAGACAGTCAACAGTGAACAAGTGTGAAATTTTATATTGAATTTTATAAAGAAAAATAAAAGTGGTAAAATACAATGGCAGATGAAAATTTAGATATTGCTGAAATTGTGGTACGTCGTAGTACACGCTACCAGCAAATGAGTGAGGATGAAAGACGTGCAGTGGAGGATAGATGACGATGAAGTTGAAATTGCTGCATTTGGTCTTGAAGGTGCGGATGATGATGACTTAACATATCAACCAAATTTTCATGTTGATGATTCGGATGCCGACAGTGAAGTACATATAGACATCAATGAAGATAATAGTGATGACGACGATGATGAATAGGAAGAAACTGATGCTCCGCAAACAAGTGACAATTACTTCATTTCCAAAGATGGCACCGAATGGAGTAAAAATGCACCACCGACTTCCCGTACTCGTGCTCATAACGTGGTCGACTACACAAGGAGGAAACTGGGACCAGTAGGAGCCGCATATGATCCGTTTACCATATTCCGCTCGCTCATCACCGAAGACATGGCGTACATCATAATACGCGAATCAAATCGAAAAGGCAGGGAAGTGACAGCTGCATGGAATTTGGCAAATCCAACGAAGACAAAAGAATGGAAACCAATCACTTTGAAAGAAATCGATGCCTTTTTGGCTATTATTTTGTATGCTGGACTTACTAAATCGAATAGTGAACCTCTTACAGAGTTATGGGGCCCAACGCGAAGTCCAATATAAAAAGCTGCATTATCATATGATCGTATTGTGTGCATAAAACAATGCCTTAGATTCGACAATGGAAATACCCGACAGCAGCGACTAATCAGCAAAACTGCGGCTGTTGATGATATTTGGCAAATGTTGCAGTCAAACTTGGCAGCAGCTTACACTCCGCATGCTGCACTAACAGTTGATGAACAGTTATTCCAATACAGAGGCCGCACCCGCTTCACACAATATATTCCGTCGAAGCCTGCGAAGTATGGTATAAAGATATGGTGGTTGTGCGATTCAAAATCATTATACCCTGTACCTATAGGTACTAAGGGTATACTAGATTTGTGCAATGTATGTAACGGCAAGAAGGAGGCGTGGCAGACCCCAAGTCCTTTATACCAAAATGCTTATCATAACCTCGGGTAGCGATTGAGCCATGTCCGTCTGTCCGTCTGTCCGTCTGGCCGTCTGTATGAACACCTAGATCTCGGAGACTATAAGAGCTAGAGATACGAAAGTTTGTTGAATCATGTCCATATCTTTCCCCGTTTCCCCGTAGCAGAGTTTCGCGGTTTTTGACTACACCGTTTAATATTTTAGTCTGAAATTTAACAGAGCGATGCATTGTGGTTGCATGCATCTGTGTGTCAAAAATAAACAAAATCGGACAAATACAACAAAAGTTATAGCCTGAAATGTACAAATTTCACTACCCCTTCCCTATAAATTGCGTCAATATTTGACTCTACGTAATTATAGTAACAAATGGACTAGAATCACAATTTTTGGTAAGCTGATTCATGTGGCTCTAATGAACCAATCTACATCAAAATTTTATCAATGCAGGCCCCCCACCCCCCGTAATCGATTTATCGTGTTTTCTCCCACACCCCTCAACACATCCCCTTAAAAATTTCCTCATATACTTTAAATAACTTCTTTGACGTAAATTTCGATTTTCATCAAAATCGGTTAAAATTTGCGGAACTTATAGGTATAAATATCGTTTTGCACCAACAAATAAAATATTCCAATTGGAAAGTTCATAGAAAGAATATGCAGGAATAAAACTTTTTCGAGAAAAAAGGTACAGGGTATTACACTGTCGGGCACCGCCTCGACTGTATTACATTTTTTTATCCTGTCAAAGGATTGATTTACTCAGGGAAATTGCCTGACCAGAAACGAGAGGTGAATCAAGAGCAGAATGTTGTTCTTCAACTTGCGGAGAAATATTTGGATGCAGGCCGAACAATTTATGCTGACAATTTTTTCACAACCTTGGATTTGGCCCGTACGTTGATCAGGAGGAAAACTGCATATGTTGGAACAGTGCGCTCAAATAAGACATTTGTGCCACGGGAGTTCCAAAAAAATCGTACGCGTCTTGTCAACAGCACATTGTTCGGCTTCAATGAAGGCAAGTTAGCACTCTGTTCATATGTGCCCAAGAAAGAAAAAGCGGTAATTTTGCTGTCCACACAAAATTATACTTGCGATGTGGACATGCAAACTGAGAAGCAGAAGCCGTTTGCTATTTTGGACTACAACGAAAACAAATCGGGCGTTGATACAATGGACCAGATGCTAGGCACATATACATGCAAGCGCTCAACAAACCGCTGGCCACTGGCCATGTTTTATAATATTGTAACGGACATGGCCTAGTGTGCAGCTACTGGACGCGTACTCTGCCTACAGGGTCGGCCTAGCTCAGGGAAAATGGGGTGGGTCTTTGCGTCCTAGTTCGCTGCCCTGTCACACAACTAAAAAGGTAGACAGAGTTGCAAGAAGATAGAAGTAGAAAGCTACAGAGGAAATATCCAAAAGAAGAGAGGTCTGTCCATATACCTCGAAGAACAATGATGTTAGGGTTCTTCGTCTATACCCGCCCTACTTGTAAATGCAAAAACTAAACAATATCCTTGCATCTACCCTTGTAATGGGTGCTAAATTTAAAAACTATATGATATAGTCAACCGATTTTGATAAAATTTGCTACAGTGCTGGGGATCTCTAAAAAACTTCCGACTGCCAGATTTGGTTATGATATCTTCATAAACAAACGAATTATCCATCTAAAACTTTTGCTTTTTTTCGAGGTCCTCTGAAACACCCCTATGAGAGCTATATAATGTAATCCCGATATCAAAAAAATAAAATAAACTTGTCTCCTATGGATTAACAAGGCATCTTATCTGAAAGTTTGGTTGCTCTAGTTCTTACCAGCTCTGAGATCTAGGCGTTCATACGGACAGACGGACAGACGGACAGACAGACAGACGGACAGACGGACATGTAGTGTAGCTTCTGATTCTGATGCTCACTCGGCGTAGGTGTCGATGGCTCAGTGATATGAGTGTATGCCTGAGGCAGAAAGGTTGTGGGTTCGAGACTTCATGGGATCAATATTTTTTACCTTTATTTTGAAGTATTAACAAAAATATTTATTATTTTTATTTGAAGGATGAATAAAAATAATCGTATCATTTTTAACAAAAAGATATGATATCCCACCAAAAAAAACATCAAAAATTTAAATTTTGGTGTTTAGTGTCCTTCTCGCATCAAGAAAAATGCTCTGCAACAAAAAGATATGATATATAATCCAAAGTATCTCTGAAAGTTAATTTGGAGTTTCGTATTAATAAATGGTCACTACATCTATCTTAGCAAATCAGTTTTCACCAATATAGTCAATATCCATTAGGGCAATCGGTAGATTTTCTTATGAAGCTTGTGTTGGTTAGAGTATATACAAAGTGCGGTGCGCCGCACTCAAAGAAAGCAAAGAATATAGAACTATATAGAATATAGAACTAGTTCTATATTCTTTGCTACAAGCTACGTTTGTATAAGTGCACATTTGTGAGCACGCTCTCGGATCTGTCATTCTGCCTTGTTCATCTATATAAGCGTTTCTGTCTTTACCACGTTGAGCAAACAACATATCAGAAACTGAACAAAAATTTTTCACAAAATACCACCATAGTTTGCTGACAATTTTGTTTGTTTTATTTAAAAATGTTTTGAAAGCAATGTACCACATAGTCGGTTTACCCTGTTACTAATCAGTGCCCCCAAATAATCAGTGTAATGAACTACGTGCCATGATACCCTAATTATTTAAACAGATACAAAAATATTAAAAATAAATATTTATTTTTTTTATTGTACTGCAAATATTAAAAAAAAATTTTCCAGCGATACAAAAATAAAAAATATTTTATGTTACAATACATTCGTCATCGAAGGTTGGCAGCGCTAACACGTGTTCTGTCAAAAGAAATTGTATGAAAAGTGAAAATAAGAATAAAATCTCCACTGCTGTGGCAAAACTCATAATAGACGCGCATGTCTGTTTAAAAGTGGGCAATCAATTTTAAAAACTAAAAAACTAAAATTAGTTTAGTACACGTGAAAATTTATGTGTTGAGACTCCACTGGCACGAAACAAAAAATTCTTTATTTTGACAAATATTGTCCCACAGAAGCCCTGCAAGAATACGTAGACAGCTTCGAGAAGTGGGCGCTAATGTGGAATATCGGCATCAACACCAGCAAGTGCGCCAATGTCACCTTTACGAACAGGCGAAATTCGTCTCGTATATCAATGCTCGGCTCTGCATTGCGTCATGAAACTGCGCACAAATATCTTGGCGTTATTCTGGACAGGAGGCTAACCTTCTCGAGGCACATTACAATGGTGCAAAAAACTGTGCAATCCAAAGCGAGGAAAATGTTATGGTTGCTGGCTCCCAGAAATAAGCTTTCCTTATTTAATAAAGTTTCGATCTACAAATCTATTTTAAGCCCAATATGGAGGTACGCGCTTCAAATTTACGGAATTGCAGCGAAATCGAACTTAAATAAAATTAAAGTTGTCCAGAGCAAAATATTAAGAAATTTGTGCGGCGCTCCCTGATATATGCGTATTAGGGATATAGAAAAAGATTTGAGGGTGCCTAAAATAGGAGATGTTATCCAATTGCAGGCCAAAAAGTATTTAGAGCGTCTTGGATCTCATCCAAATTTGCTAGCACGACTGCTAACTTCAGAAAGACCGTCTTCCAGAGCACAAATGAGACGATTAAAACGGTGCCACCCACAGGATCTCCCAAGGAGAATCCTTTAGTAAATTTATATAAAATCTTCAATAATAATATTGTTGAATCTTTAGTAATTAAAGAATATTGTAATGTTTAGTTTTGTTATGTATATATTAATTTTTCTTTTAAGTCATTAATTATCTTTGTTTTTTATATAACTTACAATTTGTTTAAGCTGTCATTTTTAGGTAGTAGTACACAAATTTTATATTATTGCTTAATAAAATATACACATTTTTAACAAAAAAAAAAAAAAAAAGACAAATATTGTAAACAGTAAACGCACAAAATTTTTCAAATACGCGTTATGGTTACGTCGGTGGGTTCATACAGAAAACTTGTAACGGCACTTAAAAAGGATAAGGTATTGTTTCATACTTAAGCATCCAACGAATTTATTCTTTATCGATTTGGAACCAAACAGCAACAATGGAAAAATTTATGATCTGAAATACCTTAATAATGCAGTTATAAAAGTAGAGCCAACCAGGAAAGTAACTGATATTGTACAATACTTTCGATGCCAGCAGTTTGGACATTCTAAGACGTATTGTACAAAAATGTTTCACCCAACTGCAGGGTGTCAAAAAGAAAAAGATGTGCCTGCCAAATGCGTAAACTTAATGTTCGCTATAGTGCTTTGCCCCATGCTCGTGCTCCTCGGTATCGGTGCTTTCGTAAGGCTAATTTTGTCGGTCTTAACCAATTTTTGGCTGATGTTAACTGGTCCTCTTTGTTGTCTGCTGAGAACTTTGAGCTATCTATTAATAATTTCTATCGGATATTATACACCGCTTTTGATCTCTTTGTTCCCTACTCTGTCCTGAGTCCTTCCTCTAAACAGCCTTGGTTTACGCCAAGTCTGTCTAATTTAAAAAATCGTAAGTCTTCTTCTTATAAAAGATTTAAGAAAAGTGGTTCTACAGTCGACTTCTATAAGTTTTCTATATTACGCAGCAAGTTTTTTCTCCTTAATAGAACTTGCTACAATAATTATCTTGCCCGTTGTAGGCTTATCTTCCGTAGTGATCCTAAGACATTTTTCTCTTTTGTTAATTCTAAACGTAAGTCTTCCATTTTTCCTGCTTCGCTATTCTATAAAAATGCATGTTCTTCTAACAACTCTGAAATCGCAGACTTGTTTGCGGACTTTTTTCAAACTACCTACTCTGTCAACCCTAATAGCATTAACCTCAACTATCCTTTTAATTTTTCTAGCTCAAACCTTATTGCTATTCCTCAGATCTTAGTATCCGACGTTTTACAAACTCTTATGTCCATTCCTAGCTGTGTTCTAAAGCTTTGTGCTGGCTCCCTTTTCATGCCAGTATCTGTCTTTTCCGCACTTCTATAAAATTTTCTTATCTCCCTGCCATATGGAATGAATCCTTTATTATCCCTTTTCACAAAAAAGTTCCAAGTCTAATATTGAGAACTACCGAGGTATTGCCAAGCTTTCATCAATCCCAAAAGTTTTTGAAAGGATTGTCACAGCACAATTGCAACACTACTGTCGTTCTTTAATATCGGACTCCCAACATGGGTTTGTAAAATGTCGGTTCACCACTACTAATCTTTTAGAACTTGCTTCCCTTATTAACAATGGCTTTAGTAGTAAAATGCAAACCGATGTCATCTATACTGATTTCAGTAAGGCATTTGACTCAGTAAACCATAGCCTTCTTTTAGTTAAACTGTCGCGTTTAGGATTCCCGCCTTGCCTTTTAAAATGGATCTCTTCCTATTTATCTAATCGTATGCAGAAGGTAGTTTTTAAAGGCAGCGAATCTAAAGTAATTTATGTCACGTCAGGGGTACCCCAAGGCAGCCATCTTGGTCCTCTACTTTTTGTCTTATTCATTAATGATCTTCCACAAGTTATCCTGACATCTCGCATTATTATGTATGCGGATTATGTAAAACTTTATTTGTCCTACTCCTACAATGATAATGATTTGCATTCACTTCTTCAACATGATTTTGTTCTGTTCCTCATCTGGCTGATTACTCTACAGACTCCTCTACCCTGGAACGTATCGTGAGTGTTTTAGACCTTGGCATACTGTTTGACCATAAACTCAAATTTAACGATCATATTTGCAATATCGTGAATAAATCCAGGGGTGTTCTTGCTTTTATTAAGCGTTGGTCTAAAGAGTTTAACGACCCTTACACAACCAAACTTCTTTATATTTCTCTCGTCCGTCCTATTTTGGAATATTGTTCCTGCGTTTGGAGCCCTCAATACCACCTTTATCAGGACATGATTGAGTCTGTACAAAAGCAATTTCTCCTTTTTGCACTTCGTGGCTTAAACTGGGACCCAAATATCCGACTCCCGCCATATTCCGATAGACTTCGCCTTATAAAGTTGCCTTCCTTAATTCATCGCAGAACATGCCACGGCGTGTTATTCTTGCATAAGCTGTTACTCGGTCTATCGATTCCAGCGTACTGCTTAGCAAAGTTACCTTTGTCATACCGTCTAGAGTAACTCGTACTTTTAGACCTTTAGCCTTACAATTTTGTAGATCTAATTATGCTTTGCACGATCCTTTCCGTGTCTTATGCTCTAACTATAACAACCTTTACAATTTCCTCTCTTTCGAGCGGTCTATTCAATCTATCACTTTTTCTATCTTAAGTCATCTTGACTTGCCACTACGAGCATCCTTGACCAACCCTATATGATGAGTCACCCACATGGTCAACGGTGATCTATTGGCTCCTTTTGTGATATAATGTTTAATTTTTTCTAGTTTCCTTGTTTTCTCTATAATATTGTAAATCCAAGTGTCTGGCCAGTTCTTGATGTGAGTTGGTGCATATCGTTAAAAAGTTCACCCACCGGGCTAGAGACGCGGATTAGTAATATATATTCCCTCTATCTTCTTTTTAATAATAATTTATACTTTTTTTTTTTTTTTATAATACATATAAGGTCAACTGTACTTAGTTGTACTCCTTTAATTAAAATAAATAAATAAATAAATAAATAAAAAATGATTATTAAAGGTGAAATTGGTATCCAACCAGTTTTTCAGATGTTGTCTTCAAAATATGACGCCAATTTCATTTCATTTTGGTTGAAAGAAATTTTAAGAGATGGAGCTCCGGTTCCTTCAGGAATTGATAGAGATTATTCGCTGGCACTTCTGAATGATACGTGCTTGGCATTTAAAGAAAGAAATTTAAAATCATACATTACTGCATTTATTCGCTAAACCACGTGATTCTGCAAAACCCTCTAAAATGCTTATTTCGGGTCGACATTGCGCACTTGATAAAAATAGTGTTTAAAAAAAAGCTTTTGAAGGAAAATTATCCAAAGTGAAGGATTTTTGTGAACTGCGTTGGTCTCATGTCAACCTGCAACAGATTTCGAACAGGTACTGCATACAGTTTTTGTTGTTGCCTTGAGCGAACACTCATGCAAAGACAGCGGCCAGAAAGGTGATATTTGCTATCAGAAACATTCATTATTACTTGACGCATTGAAGACTTTTACAATAAATGAAGAAAATTAAGATTATGACGAACGTACATGCAATTATTTAGAAGATGAACTTCAGAACGAAGAATTGGTCATCCACATAGAAAATATTTTTGAGAAAGCTAAAGAAAACGGAAATGGCGAACAAACATCAGAGAGTTTTCAAAAGGAAGATCAATATGTCGAAAACTTAAATGCTTTTTATTATCCCGAAATCGTTTCCCATTTAGTGAAACTAGGAACACATTTTCCTTTGTGGACGAACGTTATGAGACAGTATTTCCCAAAAGCTCGAAAAGCAGCTTCATCGGCTAGATGCGAGGCCTATTTCAAAGACTTGAAATACTCGGATTTGGGACCAAATTATACGCCGCTTCGAGTCGACAAGTTCGTTGTTAATCATGTGAGATCTATCGAAAGTATTTCGAAATTGGAAGCTGCTAAAAAAAAAGTATGAGGGACGAAGCCGATTTAAAGATGCAGCATAAAAAAACAAAAGAGCCAAACGAAAAAGTCAAATTACTTTAGATGAAGAAGATTGTTTGCGGTACGAGGAAGATTGGTAGGTCAAAATTCGGCTGCTGGTGGGAGGAAAAAAAATCTTCAGCTTGGTGATACCCTGAGCGATAAAGATAATGGTCACACAGAGGAGCAAAGGTAAAAATCTATGGCATCGAACAAAGTATCTCCAGTATGTGCTTTGACAGAGCAAAATGAAATTGAATCATTGACATTCCACAGAATAAATCGATTGCGAAGGAAATTGGGACTCTTAGAGGAAAATATTTGTGAGATTGTCTAGATATTGAATTGATTTATAAAAAACTTCATTTAAAATGCAAATATGATATTTTACGTAATGGCTCCAATGTGAGCTAGTAAAAGTGTCGCATGATCGCATTCAGCTGTACAATACATGTTCGTTCGATTCATGTTCTCAAATATTTACTAACGCGTATTTCAATTATTCTATTTTCAAGCAGTTTATCGATTCGAATGATCAAGTGCCACTCTTTCCTTCGTGAGGCATTATGCGGAGACATCAATCATGCTCTGTACTGAAAACGCGCTGAGATACTTGATGGATTTTTTCAAATTAGTAAAAATATCATGGAAACAGTAATATAATGATAATAGAAACTAATAAGTTTGAAGACAACCTAATTATATGTCAAGCAAAGGACGAAAAGTTACGAAAAATAAAAACGTTATTAGAAAAGTCAGAGCATAAACTTTATGAAATGAGAAACGGCATAGTGTACAAAAAGTTAAATGACAATAGACTACTATTTTATGTCCCACATGACATGGAAGATCATGTGCTGTATAAATACCATGATGAAGTAGGCCACATAGGTAGAGACAAAATGATAGATGCTATTTCAAAGACTTATTGGTTCCCGAATTTAAAAGAAAAATGTGGTGGACACATTGACAACTGCTTGAAATGTATCGCGTTTTCACCAAAAAGCGGAAAAGAAGAAGGGTTTTTAAATTGCATTCCGAAAGGAAATAGACCATTTGAAATAATACATATAGATCATTATGGCCCAGTTGATACAGGAAGATCAAAGAAACATATCTTAGTGGTTGTTGACGCGTTCACAAAATTTGTTCGGTTATACACAGTGAAAACAAACAAAAACAAAGGAAGTTTTACAATCATTGAGAGATTACTTCAGAGCATATAGCAAGCCAATTTGTTTAATTTCTGATCGCGGAAGTTGCTTTACGTCAGGTGAATTTGAAAATTTTATAGCCGAAAATAATATTAAACACGTTAAAATCGCGACAGGGTCTCCTCAAGCTAACGGTCAGGTGGAACGCATAAACAGAAGTCTTGGCCCAATGATAGCAAAGTTGACAGAGCCAGAGAAAGGATTACACTGGGATGTTGTTGTTGAAACAGTTGAATATTCCTTAAACAATACTCAACATAGGAGTATTAAACAGTTCCCAAGTAAGATGTTATCAGAGAGTACCAAATAGACAGAGGCGAAAATTCTCTCCGAGTTCGAAACTCGAAAAAGATTCTGCGTGACTTGGGCTCGGAAACACAATGCAAAGCAAAAACAAACGAAATTCGAAATTGCTTGATATTGCTTTGCTTTGCTCGAACCTCGAACGCAACACAACACAGATCGAGGCAATGGTTGTCTTTGCTTTTGGTTTGGTCGGACCGAGCCTAAGTGAAAGCAAAAACGTCACAACTCAGCTCGATCGAACGCTTGCTTTTGCTTAGTATATATGTATTAATAATATTTTGTATATCAACATACAAATCCTGTATGAAAATGGAATTAAAATTTTATTTTATATAAATAAAAAGGAGCATACACATTTTAACTTTTTCTTACAAATTATTATTATTATTATTATTTTTATACCCTGTACCGTACGGTACAAAGGGTATATTGTGTTTGTGCAAGCCGAAAATGTATGTAACGTACAGAAGGAGACGTCGGAGACCCCCAAAGTTACCTAAAGTATGATCAGTGTGACTCGAGAAGTCGATATACCCATGTCCGTCTGTCCGTCTGTCCGTCTGTCTGTCTGTCCGTCTGTCCGTCTGTCCGTATGAACGCCTAGATCTCAGAGATGGTAAGAGCTAGAGCAACCAAACTTTCAGATAAGATCCCTTGTTAATCCATAGGAGACAAGTTTATTTTATTTTTTTGATATCGGGATTACAAATATAGCTCCCATAGGGGTGTTTCAGAGGACCTCGAAAAAAATTAAAATTTTTAGATGGATAATTCGTTTGTTTATGAAGATATCATAACCAAATCTGGCAGTCGGAAGTTTTTTAGAGATCCCCAGCACTGTAGCAAATTTTATCAAAATCGGTTGACTATATCATATAGCTCCCATAGGATCGATCGGTCGAAAAAATGTTTTTTTTACAAAATCGTTGCGTTTCGTTTGTTTGTAAAGATATTGTTAGCAAATTTTGCATTAAGAAGTTTTTTAGAGTACCCAAGGACTGCACCAAGTTTGATCAAAATCGGTTGGCTATATCATATAGCTCCCATAGGAACAATTGGTCAAAAAAACGCTTTTTTACAAAATTCGTTGTGTTTCGTTTGGTTTTGAAGATATCGGAACCAAATTTGGCTGTCGGGAGTTTTTTATAGTTCCCAATCAGTGTACTAAATTTGATCAAAATCGGTTGACTATATCATATAGTCCCCATAGGACCGATCGGTCAAAAAAATTGTTTGGTGCAAAATTCGACTGATTTCTTTTTTTTATGAAAATATCGTAACCAAATTTGCCGAATAAAATATCTTTTGAAGGTTTTAAGCAATGTGTCGGACTTAATTGCAATGTGGTGGTACAGGGTATCCCAAAGTCGTCTGCGCCCGACTTTAACGTACGCCATCTTTTGTATTTAATTATAGAGTAGAAGTTACTTCTAAGTTATAAAAGGTTTGAAGCCAGAGCAACGTAGGCCTTCAGGCTGTCATTACAAATTATTGTCACTTTATTGTTTTAAACACAACAGTAGGTTTCAATGCAAACTTGCTATTATACTTATATTTTCTTAATTAATATTTAGTAAATTTACTTATTGTCTAATAAAGACAGATTGTAAATAAAATATGAAGAGAAAAAAAAAAAAAACTTGTAAGCCAAAAAACATTCTTAATATTCGTTAAGGAACTTGTAATTTTTTAATTTAAAAGGAACATTCATATAAAAGCAATGCCGTTCTTAACTCAATGCATGAACATCAACACAAACGCAGCCAGAGCTTGCTTTTGTTTGTCTCCCATTCCAATGGAACAGAGATCAATTCAAAATCCATTTTTTATTAATTTTTTACATTTCTGATATATTTTTAAATTTTCCTTTTTTTTGTCAAAAAAAAGTTGTATTTTTCAGTACATACTATTTATTTATTTAATAAAGATTTAGTAAGTTTACAAAAACGTTTCCAGTACATATTTTGTGATTTTGCTCAAACAAAAAGAATGCGTCACGTGCATTTGATCGCGTACCAACAGACTCATTTTTGCAGGGTGAAATAAAAAGGTAGTAGCAAGAGTGCCTAGGCATTCGTGAATTCATCATTATTTACATATTTAATAAATTTAAATATATTAAACAATGAAATTACTTAAGAACTAGAGTACTAGCAACAGTGGCCTTATAAGTTGCAGTTAATAATGACAACGCAATGACCAAAACTCTGTTTGTTTTGTTTCGGCAAAAAATGTCTTGTTGTGTGCGCCACATGCAAAACCGTTCAGCATAATGATAGCTAAATACTCTTCTTCGTATTTTTCGCTTCTTATGCATGCATTTGTTAGTGTAAAAGCAAACGCAATAGCAAAGTGTCATAGCAGCCACATACTTATTAGAAAAGGGTATGGAATGCTCTGAAACGAAAAATTTACAAATTTGGCTGCGGCTGAATTTGTGAACATAGCCGACAGCCGACAGCCAACAACGAAGCTTAGAGCCGAGTTCAATTGTAAGAACACGAGAATTGTATGTGCTATTTTTAGATTTTCCTTTTTAACTCAGCTCGCCCGCCCGCACCATGGTATTCGCGTTAGACTTCTTAGAGTTTATAATGTCTTTGGGTTGCCGGCCTTGGCTAACAAGCGCTGAACTGAATTTGCTCGAGATTCAAATCAAATGTATTTCTGTACCATCATTTTTGACTTATTTCTTCTCTATTTAAATTAGTATGCAATTTATTTTTTGTAATTTAAAAAAAACAACAACTAATCATTTTACATGACAGTTTTAGGGAAAACAAATGTAAATATGTAAACATATCTAGATTTTTTTTTTATTTACTTAATTATAAAATAAAGTTAATTATGTAAACTGATTTGATGCAACAATGTTTAAAAAAATAAAATGAAAAATGTTTTTTTTTTATGTTAAAAGACTACAAAAATCATAATAAAGTTGTAAAATATTTCATAAATATTCTAGATTTATATAAAATACTTATCATAACCTAGGGGAGCGATTGAGCTAAAATGTTCCTAGGTCTGTGCATAAACATCAAAACAAAAGCAGCAAGAAGCCGAGCCCAAGTCACGCAAAAACGTCACAACAAACGAATGCTTGCCTTTTTGGTTTGATCGAGCCCAAGTCCATGCAGAAACGTCTCAACGCAACACAGACCGAACCAATGTTTCCTTTTGCTTAGTTATTGTTGTTCACTGCAGCTTTTGCTTGTGTATGCATATTTGCACATGTAATACTGAAGCGGTCATGGGTTAGTTGAATGTGTGGTTGACTCCCAATCCAGTGAAACCAAGTTCGATTCTCATGTGGGATGATGTTATTTTTTTTTTTTTAATATTAAATTAATTTTTGTTCTTTCCTTTTAGAAATTATTTTTTTTATTGTCAAGAAAAAATGAGTCTTTTATCACTTTTCTACATTTAATAGTTTACAGGAACCGAACGAATAGGTTGCTTGCAAGCGTACTTTTGTTCTAAGTCACCTACATGCGAACAGCCGCCGGCAAAATATCGGCTCCTTTGCTTTGTGAGATTGTAGGCGATTGGAGTCAAAATTTTATTTGGCGTCGTAAAAAACTAATCTAAAACAAGCCTATTAAGTAACAATACTTTCAGTTATGAAAGCAAAATAATATTTAGCCACATTGTATTATTTCCTTTTTTTATATACATATAATTATTTGTCTTGGGTAGTTTTTACCTTAAAATTATTTTAAGATATGCTGACTTAAATAAAAATTATAAGGTAAATAATAGAAGGCTTCTTTTTATTTATTTAGTAGTCAGGGTCAAGGAGATATATAATAGATTTTTATAATTAAACGCTTATCATAACCTAGGGTAGCAATTGAACTAAAACGTTTCTATTTCTATGTCAATCATAAACATCAAAGCAAAAGCAGCTAGAGCCAATGCTTCTTATCGCTTTACTTTGACCGAGCCCAAGTCCACGCAGAAACGTCACAACAAACGCCAATGCTTTCCTTTTTGGTTTGATCGAGCCTAAGTCCACGCAACACAACACAACACAAAACGAGCCAATGCTTGCCTTTGCTTTTGCTTTTACCGAGCCCAAGTCACGCAGAAACGTCACAACACACGCAGACAGAACCAATGTTCATATCGGTGCTTTGCTTTTGCCGAGCCCAAGTCAATGCAGAAACATCAACACAAAGCACATTTTGTGTTTGATTTTGGTTTTGCGCAAACCGAGCCCAGGTCCACGCATAATCTTTCAACGGGAAAAAAAGCTCAGAGAGAATTTTCCTCTCTGTCTATTTTGTACTCTCTGATGTTATTTGGAATACATCAAAAAGGCCATGTTATTGATGAGTTAAAAGAAAAGCTAGAAGAGGTAAATGGTTTATGTAAAACACAATCTTTAGCAAGTATTAGAAAAAATGCAGAACAAATTCAAACAAAATCACAAGCTTACAATAAATTACAAGTTGACAAAAAAAGGAAAAGCCCAAAGCGTTACAAAGTAGGCGATTACGTTATGGTAAAAAATTTTGACTCTACGGTAGGAACTTCAAGAAAACTTATTCCAAAGAGCAAGGGACCTTACATGATAACTAAAATACTAAAAAATGACAGTTTCGTTCTTAAAGATGTAGATGGCTTTCAGGTTTCCCGTAATCCGTATCAAGGTGTCTGGAGCATTCAAAATATTAAGCATTGGATAAAGGGTAAACAAAAATGTTAAACATAGAAACTTAAGCTTAAAAATGTATTCATAATTTAAGAATTCAATGTATATTTAATTATTTTAAGTATAGATCAGGGGATCTTACCGTCAGGATGGCCGAGTTGTAGTAGGAAATATACATAAGGCATATACTTATGTTAACATACAGCACCTGCTGATGTTAACTCGCTCTCTACAGAGAGTACAAAATAGACAGAGAGGAAAATTCTCTCTGAGCTTTTTTTCCCGTTGAAAGATTATGCGTGGACCTGGGCTCGGTTTGCGCAAAACCAAAATCAAACACAAAATGTGCTTTGTGTTGATGTTTCTGCATTGACTTGGGCTCGGCAAAAGCAAAGCACCGATATGAACATTGGTTCTGTCTGCGTGTGTTGTGACGTTTCTGCGTGACTTGGGCTCGGTAAAAGCAAAAGCAAAGGCAAGCATTGGCTCGTTTTGTGTTGTGTTGTGTTGCGTGGACTTAGGCTCGATCAAACCAAAAAGGAAAGCATTGGCGTTTGTTGTGACGTTTCTGCGTGGACTTGGGCTCGGTCAAAGCGAAGCTCTGGCTGCTTTTGCTTTGATGTTTATGATTGACTTAGAAATAGAAACGTTTTAGTTCAATTGCTACCCTAGGTTCTGATAAGCGTTTAATTATAAAAATCTATTATATATCTCCTTGACCCTGACTACTAAATAAATAAAAGGAAGCTTTCTATTATTTACCTTATAATTTTTATTTAAATCAGCATATCTTAAAATAATTTTAAGGTAAAAACTACCCAAGACAAATAGTTATATGTATGTATATAAAAAAGGAATTAGTGTTACATCATAGAAAATAATACAATGTGTCTAAATATTATTTTGCTTTCATACCTAAAAGTATTTTTACTTCATGAATTGTTTCAGTTTAGTTTTTTACGACGCCAAATTAAATTTTGACTCCAATCGCCTACAATCTCACAAAGCAAAGGAGCCGATATTTTGCCGGCGGCTGTTCGCATGTAGGTGACTTAGAACAAAAGTGGCGCTTGCAAGCAACCTATTCGTTCGATTCCTGTAAACTATTAATTGTAGAAAAGTGATAAAAGACTCATTTTTTCTTGACAATAAAAAAATAATTTCTAAAAGGAAAGAACAAAAATTAATTTAATATTAAAAAAAAAATAATATCCCACATAGGAACTGAACTTGGTTTCACTGGATTGGGAGTCAATCACACATTCAACTAACCCATGACCGCTTCAGTGTTACATGTGCAAATATGCATATACAAGCAAAAGCTGCAGTGAACAACAATAACTAAGCAAAAGCAAACATTGGTTCGGTCTGTGTTGCGTGGAGACGTTTCTGCATGGACTTGGGCTCGATCAAACCAAAAAGGCAAGCATTCGTTTGTTGTGACGTTTTTGCGTGGACTTGGGCTCTGCTTCTTGCTGCTTTTGTTTTGATGTTTATGCACAGGCCTAGGAACTTTTTAGCTCAATCGCTCCCCTAGGTTATGATAAGTATTTTATATAAATCTAGAATATTTATGAAATATTTTACAACTTTATTATGATTTTTGTAGTCTTTTAACATAAAAAAAAACATTTTTCATTTTATTTTTTAAACATTGTTGCATCAAATCAGTTTACATAATTAACTTTATTTTATAATTAAGTAAATTAAAAAAAAAATTAGATATAGTTTACATATTTACATTTGTTTTCCCTAAAACTGTCATGTAAAATGATTAGTTGTTGTTTTTTTTAAATTACAAAAAATAAATTGCATACTAATTTAAATAGAGAAGAAATAAGTCAAAAATGATGGTACAGAAATACATTTGATTTGAATCTCGAGCAAATTCAGTTCAGCGCTTGTTAGCCAAGGCCGGCAACCCAAAGACATTATAAACTCTAAGAAGTCTAACGCGAATACCATGGTGCGGGAGTTATGAGTTGTGGTCCAGCGTTTGGGAGCCTTTTGTTATTTTAACATATGCCCAGTAGATAAATGCTGATGTTGTATGTTTTTGCTTCAGTTTTTAATTAACCTTGTTTTATTTCTAGTTTTTTTGGCAATAGTTTAGTTAGACAATTAATTATAATATATAATTGGAATGTTGCTGCTGATGACCACGCCACGGAAACCAAAACCAAAGTGAAGTAAGTGAAGTTGGCACCGCCATAGCCCGGTAACTACAGCCAACTTCACTTCGTATTTTGCACATGTTTTTTGTAGACGAGGATGCATGCAAGTCTAATTCATTGTTGCCGTCCTTGTCACATTTGTCGTCACCTGCTGCTTTGCCGTGGTTTTCTCGCTTGACCATGGGTGGCGTTTGGTCTGCGATGTAGGGGTGCCATATCATGTATGGTAACTCCTCCCCTCCGAGAATGAAGCGATGGCCATAGGGATAGTGTGTCCAGAGCGACATTTGGCACTTTGCTCTTCGGACTCCAAGGCTATGTTAATTGTTTTTTGGTTGAAAAAATATAATGTTTGATTCGAAGATATGCTGGATGTCTCCGGTATCCACCACGTCAAACATTGGTGATATTTGCACCACATCTGATCTCGAATTGACCGCATTCCGGGGTCTCATACAATCAATTCCTCTATTTGAATATATCGATTATCAAAAAAAAAAAAAAAAAAAAAAAAACTTATATACTGTCTTATCGGTTAATACATGTTTAAACGTAACGATTAAACTTAGTTTGGTTTTTAATTTATATATCTTTTTTCAAAAAACAGGTATTCATTATCATTTTTAACTGTAGAAATGTATACTTAAACTTAACTTCGTTATACAATATTCGAATGTCTTGTTTCTTTAGCGTCTCTGATATTCCATTGGTATCGAATTCGGATAATATAAGCTTTGCAATTATAATTAATTTTGCTAGAAACTTGTTTTTGTTATGTTGCTTAACTATTCGTTTAGAACATCTAACTTCTGTCCAAGGGCAAGGGTAGTTCTGTAATAATTGTTTTTATGCGTGTTAGTTAGTTTTTTCGTTCTTGTACGGGTGTGGTTGTTTGTTAAATGTCTTCTTTTTCTTAATTTTTGATTTGTGTACTTTTTGGTTTTTTATAGTCGTCAATGTAGGTCCTGAGTCTTGAAGGACTGTATGCTTTGAAAAACGGGGAGTTACTTTATTTCTTCTGTTCTCCCTTCTAAATACAATTTCCTGATTTGTAACCTTTTCGGGCTGAGTCCTGTATCTATTCAGTTTCTCTATCTTGGACTTTTTGAGCTCTGACATCCGCTGTTGTAACTCCGGATACACTTTCTGCCTAAAAGCATTTAGTTGTGAAAGGTACTCGTGCTGATTATCGTAGTCGACTTGTGAACTAAACGAATGTGTTCTTCCCGTAAAGATTTCATAAGGTGTGTGTTGGTGTGCTGAGTGTATGGCGTTGTTGTAAGTTATGAACGTTTCTGTCAAAATTTGGTCGTGATCAATATTTATCTTTTCCTTTTTCTTTTTCTCCAAAATGATTCTATAAATTTCGGTCAGAGTGGAATGCAACCTTTCTACAGGAGCGTTACTTGAAGATTGTTGAAAGGAAGTTGTATGTAACAATATCTGATATTGTTTGCAGAAATCTTTGAAAATATTGGCGGAATACTCCGCTCCTTGATCGCACACTATTTTCTTGGGAATCCCAAAGTTTTGCATGAACTGTTGTAATGCTTTTATTACGTTTAAGCTATCTCTGTAAGGAATCGTGAATCCCGCAGCGAACTTTGAAAACTTATCAATAATTGTAACCACATATTTCCCGTTTATGGTGTATAAGTCAGTATGCAAAATTTGCATTGGTTCACCTGGTGTTTCCGTTTCTTGGAAAACTAACTTAGGCGGATGCCTATCGTATTTTAAAATGTTGCACACGTCACAATTGTTGATTGTTTGAGTGACTTTAGCTTTAATATTTGGGAAGTAATACAGTCTTTTTAACTGTTGAGTTACTTCGTCTATCCCCCTATGGTTAGTCCGTTCGTGTTGTTCCCTGATTTGTTTTTCCTGCGTTTCCGTGTCTAACAGGTCTGTTAATATGGTAGTACATCTAACAATCTTGTAAATATTCCCGTGGGCAAAGTATTTCGAATAACATGTTTGTATCGTTTTAAATATTTCATCTGGTGCATATACTGCACATGTCTTGTTTGGCTTGAGAATTTTCTTTAGAACTTTCGCTAAGTTGTCTTCGTCGAATTTATGATTTGCGACTATCCGTCTAATTTTATTTTTAAACGGGGTAGTTACCGTATTCTGTGGTGAGTTTTCGTATCTAAAAATTATTTGGATATTGTGCTCGTTTATCGATCTTTCTGAAATTGGGATATAGTCATTTCTGTCTTCCCAATTGCTATGTATAGTATCCCCTGCTATCCCTGCTTTTGATTCCTTGTCGTTGATATTAATATCGACTTGAATCCTACTAAGGGCATCTGCCACTACATTTTGAGAACCTTTCTTATATATGACTTCGTAGTCGTACTCTAACAACTGGAGTTTCCAACGCACTAACTTGGAGTTGGGTTCTTTGAAACTCATAAGCCAGGTCAATGGCCTATGATCCGTTACTATCTTAAATTTTTGCCCGAATAAGTAGGGCCTAAAGTATTTGATTGCCCAAATAATTGCTAACATCTCCTTTTCCACTGTTGAGTAGTTCTGTTCCGTGTCGGACAGTGTTCTACTCGCAAACGATACTGGCTTGTCCTTACCCAAAGGACCTTGTGACAACACTGCTCCTAGTGCCACGTTGCTTGCATCTGTGGTCAAGATAAATTGTTTGGTAAAATCTGGGTACTGAAGTAGCGGGTCATTACAAAGAAGTGTTTTGCATAACTCGAATGCCTTAATATACTCCTGACCTATCCCCACTGCTTTCTTGCCTTTTAACTGGTGTGTCAATGGTTTTGTTATTTTTGCGAAGTCTTTTATGAATTTCCTATAGTACCCCAATAATCCTAGGAATGATTTTATTTCTTTTCTAGTTTTGGGCATTGGAAACTTTTGAATCGTCTCTAGTTTCTTTGGGTTAGGTTTAATACCTTCATCAGTGACGATATGCCCTAAGTACTCAATCTCTTTTCTTAAAAATTCGGACTTGTTCAATTGTAGTTTGAGATTTGCCTCTTTTAATTTGGAAAAGACTTGTTTTAAATCTTCCGTGTGTTCTTGGAGCGAGGCGGAAAATACAATTATGTCGTCCAAATAGACCAAACAGCATTTGCCGATTAATTCCTTTAAAACGCTGTCCATCACCCTTTGGAATGTGGCTGGAGCGTTAGTTAGACCAAATGGCATTCTGGTAAACTCATAATGTCCTCCTTCTGCCGTAAACGCGGTCTTTGGTATGTCTTCTGGGGACATTTCTATCTGATGGTATCCACTGGCTAAATCTAATGCTGTGAAGTATCTAGCTCTCCCTATTTTATCCAGTACGTCGTTGATTACTGGCATGGGGTATTTGTCTTTAATTGTTTTTTCGTTAAGTTTTCTAAAGTCGACCACTAATCTCCATTTCTTTTCTCCCGAAGCGTCTGGCTTTTTTGGTACAAGCCAAACTGGAGCGCTCCAAGGTGAATGACTGTTCCTGATAATATTTTGCTCTAATAGCTTGTCAATCTGTGCCCGAACTCCCTTTCTTTCAAAATGCCCATATCTGAAAGGTTTGGTATATAGGGGAATATCATCCGCTGTTGGGATGTTATGTTTAATCAAGTTAGTAAATGTGAGTTTTTCATCCTTATTGTAAAACAAAGACGGAAATTTTAGACAAAGCTTTTTGAGTTCATATTTCTCCTCGGCGTTTAAATGTTCTGTCCGCAATTGCTTTAAGATTTCCTCGTTATTTTTGTGAAACTCCTCTTTGTATTCTAAAAAATTGATTTCACTAAAATCCTCCTCTTCCCAAAGCTCCACTACCAATGGGGAATCTAAATATAATTTTTGTTGAGCGTCCGAATAGTTTGATACCACCATATAACTCATGTTATTTACAGACTTGTACAGCCCTTCGGAAATAATAATATTTTCAGCTACCTCTATTTGGTCGCAAAAGAATGTACCATGCTTAATGTTTACTGGCAGTACTACTATCGTTCTTGTATTTGATTCTAATATAAACAGTTCCGAAGTATGATTGGATCGGATATTAATCGGTAAGTTGGCTTGCGACGTTTCTAA
Organism: Chymomyza costata; assembly: GCA_018150985.1. NCBI lineage: Eukaryota > Metazoa > Arthropoda > Insecta > Diptera > Drosophilidae > Chymomyza > Chymomyza costata. The sequence continues at coordinate 249,791 of JAECWU010000488.1, read as the reverse complement.
TGTTAGGGATTGTAGATCTATCTTAGTCTTTAATTGTCGTAAAATATCCATGCCAAAAAGGCCATCAAAAAAATCGTGAAATTTAAACAATAAAAATGTGAATTTCCCATCCGTTTGGAACTCTTGAAAGATTGGTAATTTAACTTTTTCCTTTAATGCGTGTATATTTAGTACTGTTTTGATTACGGTCGGTTCGCTTAATTGAATTCTATTACTTTTTGTTGTGAATTGTGGGTCTAAAAATGAGTCTGATGCCCCAGTATCAATTAAAAATCTCAAGGATCTTCCGAATGGAGATTCTATAAAGACATAGGGTAATCTAGATCCATGCTTATTAACGTCTATATATCCTGTCTGGGTTCTGAGGCGGGTACGCGAAAATTTGTCGTTTCAGTCCAACCTTGCTTTTGGGGTTGCGAATGTTCTTTAGTTGGTTCGTTTTGTTCAATGTTGTACAGTCTTCCTTGCCTTTCTGAATTTCCACTACGTTGAGATTGCCTCGATTCTGTTTCTGATTTTGGCATAATTGCCAACCTATTTGCTCTCGGTGTGGTGTTTGGGTTGTAGTACCGAGAAGACCCGTTCCAATTATCTGGTCTCCTAGGTGTTTCTGGTTGTTTGTAATTTCGGCCCTCGTAATTAATCCGATTGGGTGTCTCATAGCGGACAACATTGTTTGATTGATACGGACTGGAGTTATTTCTATATCGATTTCCTGTATAGTTTGTTGGTCTTAAATATCTCTCGTTCTGTCTATTATGAGCGACCACTGCTCTTTCGAACTCCTGTCTTTGGATCCGTTCCTGGTAATAAATTTCCCTTTCCTTAATGGCTGCTTCATAAGCTTCTTTTAAGGATGTTGGCTTTAACGACCTAACGAAGCTACCTAATGGTCCCTTTATACCACTTGCAAAGGTGGATAGGCAAGTTTTTTCATACGCTGTTTTTTTTGCTTTAGCCACGGTTATTTCTTTTTCAGTTGCGTCAACTAAATTGAATAGTGCCGACCTGATCTCAACAATTTTCTCATAAAGATGAGATACCGTCATTTCCCTCTGAGTCAGTAAATGCAAGTCACATAATAATGATGATTCCTCCCGTTTATCCGAGAAACTTGAAATTAATTCATTTTTAATTTCGTCCCAATTTAGTAAGACGCCAGCCGCAAGTAAGGCTTCATTGGCTTTTCCCTCGATTTTATTACGGATAGCCCTAAGTAACATTTTCCCGTACGGGGTCTGATCAGTTCCCCTAATCAACAAAAAGAATCTCCTCTACATTGTTAATAAACTCGTTAAGAGTTTTTGCATTCCCCTCATAAGGTGGAGGTACTTCCTGTGGGTTGAGTAACGCTTGATGAGTTGGTGGAGTCGCTCGGCCAGACGCCATTTCTTGGGAGTTATCACTAACGTTTTCAATCTGTTCTGTGTGTCTTTTGTAGATTTGTCCCTAATATCGGACAAGCTAGCATTAATTTTAGTCTTACTTCAGATAATTGTTGGTTTTACTAAATTTGACATCAATATTTGTGTATTGTATTTAAGATTTATATAGATAACGTTTTGTATTAATTGGAAACTTTTCTGTGTATATGAAGTGTTTATAGGTATTGTGTGTTAACTTAACTATATGTGTATGTTTACGTTTAACTCTGTGTTTCTTCTTATATTGTATATTATATGTGTTTTATATTTATGATATGTGTAGTTGCTATATGTATGATGTATTTGGTGGTGTGTGTGGTATTATGTTTTTATTTAATTCTATGAGTATGTATACTTTTAACTTCGTGTTTATTTTTATATGTTATATAGTAAGGCCTTTTATATATATGATTTGTGTAGTTACTATATGTATGGTGTAAATATGTCTCTCTCGTGACGGTAAGTAGTTTAATATAAAATTCTGTAAATAAAAAGGACTTTAGTATTTATTTTTTTTATATTTCAAAATTTCATTGTTCTTCATAGAATGGTGTTGTAGTGGTTTATCAGGCATAAAATTTTAAATTTCCTCATAATATCTATAATATATTATTATAATATTTATATATATATACATATGGTATATATATACCTACTTGTATAATTGTATTAATAATTTTTTTTTTTATTCGAATATTTATTTTATAGTGTGCTGTGTTGCACTGTGCTGTGGTGCACGGACCTTTTATTTAATTTCAATTAAATTTTTTTTTTTTATTTTTTATTTTTTTTTTTTTAATTTTAATGCCGGTAACCGACGGTCGACAAGTTTCAGTGACCTCTTCGAACCATTTAGTTCGCGTCCAACAAGTCTTCCGACGGTGTCGGTTTTTTTTGTTGCTGTGTTGCACTGTGCTTGCACTGTGCTTTGTTGCACTGTGTTGTGTTGCACTGTGCTGTGTTGCACTGTGCTGTGGTGCACGGACCTTTTATTTCATTTCAATTTAATTATACTATCTCAATGCCGGTAACCGACGGTCGACAAGTTTCAGTGACCTCTTCGAACCGTTTAGTTCGCGTCCAACAAGTCTTCCGACGGTGTCCGGCCCTAACTCCACATGTTATCACGACCGGTGCGATACGTCGTTTCATCCTAATGCTTGTTTCTATGATTTCCAACAATGTTTTTTTTTTTTGAAACCCTTAAACATGCTGGGCTGAACAACGAAAGCATCGGCCGTAGGGAGGGTAAACATCGGAGAAACACTTCTATAAATTTCCGTTGTTTTTTTTATATACAAAAATTCAATCATTTCTCTATCGTCATAATGCAAAAATTTATATCTTTAGCTAATTTTCAATGTGTTGCAATAAGCAATCAATAACGATTGTGTGCAAATTTGTACATATGCATGTACATACATATATATTCACAGATACACTTGTTTCCTTCACCATGCTCGTAGGCGTTGTTCTTTTTTTTTTTTATATTTGTATATATAAAACCCCTTCCATATAATTTGTTGTTTTTTAACTTACAATTAAAATACGGTCATTAAAATCCTTTAGGTTCTAACTCCGATCTGGAGTGTAAATCGACTGCGCCAGTTATGAGTTGTGGTCCAGCGTTTGGGAGCCTTTTGTTATTTTAACATATGCCCAGTAGATAAATGCTGATGTTGTATGTTTTTGCTTCAGTTTTTAATTAACCTTGTTTTATTTCTAGTTTTTTTGGCAATAGTTTAGTTAGACAATTAATTATAATATATAATTGGAATGTTGCTGCTGATGACCACGCCACGGAAACCAAAACCAAAGTGAAGTAAGTGAAGTTGGCACCGCCATAGCCCGGTAACTACAGCCAACTTCACTTCGTATTTTGCACATGTTTTTTGTAGACGAGGATGCATGCAAGTCTAATTCATTGTTGCCGTCCTTGTCACATTTGTCGTCACCTGCTGCTTTGCCGTGGTTTTCTCGCTTGACCATGGGTGGCGTTTGGTCTGCGATGTAGGGGTGCCATATCATGTATGGTAACTCGGGCGGGCGAGCTGAGTTAAAAAGGAAAATCTAAAAATAGCACATACAATTCTCGTGTTCTTACAATTGAACTCGGCTCTAAGCTTCGTTGTTGGCTGTCGGCTGTCGGCTATGTTCACAAATTCAGCCGCAGCCAAATTTGTAAATTTTTCGTTTCAGAGCATTCCATACCCTTTTCTAATAAGTATGTGGCTGCTATGACACTTTGCTATTGCGTTTGCTTTTACACTAACAAATGCATGCATAAGAAGCGAAAAATACGAAGAAGAGTATTTAGCTATCATTATGCTGAACGGTTTTGCATGTGGCGCACACAACAAGACATTTTTTGCCGAAACAAAACAGACAGAGTTTTGGTCATTGCGTTGTCATTATTAACTGCAACTTATAAGGCCACTGTTGCTAGTACTCTAGTTCTTAAGTAATTTCATTGTTTAATATATTTAAATTTATTAAATATGTAAATAATGATGAATTCACGAATGCCTAGGCACTCTTGCTACTACCTTTTTATTTCACCCTGCAAAAATGAGTCTGTTGGTACGCGATCAAATGCACGTGACGCATTCTTTTGTTTGAGCAAAATCACAAAATATGTACTGGAAACGTTTTTGTAAACTTACTAAATCTTTATTAAATAAATAAATAGTATGTACTGAAAAATACAACTTTTTTTTTGACAAAAAAAGGAAAATTTAAAAATATATCAGAAATGTAAAAAATTAATAAAAAATGGATTTTGAATTGATCTCTGTTCCATTGGAATGGGAGACAAACAAAAGCAAGCTCTGGCTGCGTTTGTGTTGATGTTCATGCATTGAGTTAAGAACGGCATTGCTTTTATATGAATGTTCCTTTTAAATAAAAAAATTACAAGTTCCTTAACGAATATTAAGAATGTTTTTTTGGCTTACAAGTTTTTTTTTTTTCTCTTCATATTTTATTTTAATCTGTCTTTATTAGACAATAAGTAAATTTACTAAATATTAATTAAGAAAATATAAGTATAATAGCAAGTTTGCATTGAAACCTACTGTTGTGTTTAAAACAATAAAGTGACAATAATTTGTAATGACAGCCTGAAGGCCTACGTTGCTCTGGCTTCAAACCTTTTATAACTTAGAAGTAACTTCTACTCTATAATTAAATAAAAAAATAATAATAATAATAATAATTTGTAAGAAAAAGTTAAAATGTGTATGCTCCTTTTTATTTATATAAAATAAAATTTTAATTCCATTTTCATACAGGATTTGTATGTTGATATACAAAATATTATTAATACATATATACTAAGCAAAAGCAAGCGTTCGATCGAGCTGAGTTGTGACGTTTTTGCTTTCACTTAGGCTCGGTTCGACCAAACCAAAAGCAAAGACAACCATTGCCTCGATCTGTGTTGTGTTGTGTTGTGTTCGAGCAAAGCAAAGTAATATGAAGCAATTTCGAATTTAGTTTGTTTTTGCTTTGCATTGTGTTTCCGAGCCCAAGTCACGCAGAATCTTTTTCGAGTTTCGAACTCGGAGAGAATTTTCGCCTCTGTCTATTTTGTACTCTCTGGTACTCTCTGGTGTACATGTACTTTAAGAGTGAGAGCCATTCTGCATTATATGTTGGCGCAGCTATAACGATCACGGAGTTTAAAGAAATAAATAAATTGTTAAGTACGCACTTAGTGTTTTTGTTAAAGATCAGTCGCCTACCACATATCTGTAAAATTATTATAATTATTTAGGATATAATTAAGAACAGCTTCAACTTCGACAACGGATGTGTTTAGTTCTGCGAACGTAAAACATGTGTTCATCAATGTGCGCACTAGTAGACCTTTAGCGCTTTTGACTGCGGCCTCCCAAAGCCCTCCGAAGTGTGGCGATCTAGGGGGAATAAATCGAAATGTTATTTCTTCTGATGCGCAATACGTTTCAGTATCAGATTGAGTTTCAGGCTTAAACATGAAATTCTTAAGCTCAAGCAATTTGTTGGACGCCCCAACAAAATTTGTGGCGTTGTCACAGAAAATTTGGAAAACTGGACAGCCTTTACCGTCATGCAGACAAAAATGGCAATGTATGACTTTGTTGGTGCTTTACCACGGATGCGAAGATATGTATTGACAGGACCACAGAAGTCAACACCAACGTGACGAAATGGTTTATCAGCTCACAGACGTTCAGGTGGTAGGTAGCTCACCCATAACTTGGTGCAGTAGAGTTGGACGGCATCGTACACAAGGCACGCATGATCTGACGACCTTGCGCGCTAATTCCCTGGCGTTGACAATCCAAAATTGTTTACGGATTAAGGCAACCAATGCCTTGGGTCCAGCATGATATTTGCGTAAGTGCAAATGACGAACATAGTTTCTAGCAAATTGTGACTTGCTAGGCAGTACTAATGGATGTAATTGGCGAAACGGTACGTTGGCATTGATAAGCCTGCCTCCTACTTTGATTAATTCGAAGTTTGACGAATTGTCTAAAAATGGGCTAAGGAATTTCAAACTGCCACGCAATGGCTTTTGTTTTTGTAATAGCAGAACATCCTCTTTAAAATATTGCTGATGTATGTTCCAGACGATACATTCCAATGCGTGGCGTAATTCATCAGGAGAATGTGAAAGCGAAAACCATTTGCGTTGCCGCGTGTAAGAATCTGAACAAATAGGCGATTATTCGGAGTGAACGATTATGTGAACTCACTTTGTCTACAGCTTCAATAATGCAATTTGATTCGATGGTTATTGCAAAAGTGGCCTTGCGCTTCTCTGTGTTGACAACATCCATATCCAGATCAATATTTTGTTGGCGTGGCTACTGGTCCTCAGGCTACGCAGAAACGATGGTCCACTGAACCAAATCGAAACTTGTAGTTCAGCAGTTGTGCAACCCCGTGACACAATGTCAGCTGGATTGCAAGATGATGGCACATGTTTCCAGTAGCAACCAGTGGTGAGCTCTTGAATGTTGGACACTCCATTTCCGACAATTTGTAGAAAGAGTAGCTGAGTGTTGTTGAAGCCAGTGCAAGACGATTTGCGCGTCAGTCCACAGATTGGTTGAGTACTTAAAGTTGACCTAAGTTGGTTTCACCTTGTCATACAAATTGCTCAAAAGTTTGGCACCACATAATTCAAGTTTTGGCAACGTCTGTTTCTTGGTTGGAGCTACTCTTGATTTGGCAGTGAGCAGCTGGACGTAGACTTGACCCAGAGTATCGATAGACCGCAGATAAAGGCAACAACCATAAGCTCGAATAGATGCGTCGCAAAAACCGTGTAGTTGTGCATTCGAATGAGAAGTTTGTAAGCAGTATCGTGGTGCTGAAATTGTAGACAGTAAGTAAAGTGATGATAAACATTTTTCCCATGCTTGGTTAAGTGCTTGTGACAACGACTCATCCCAAGCGATTTTTAACAGCCACAGTTCTTGTAAGATAATTTTCGAAACGATGCAATTGATAAGATTGATTTTTTTGTGACTGTTGATGTAGCTTGTTTTGGCTGAAATGTAAATAGAAAGACATCGCGGCGTTGGTCCCAAGGATCACCAAGCGCGCTGGTGATGGCGTCTTCGCTAAGATTTAGTTCCTTGATTGATTCGTCTTCTCTTAGTTCAAGGATGTTAGAATGCCATTTTGTTAATGGCATCAATCCACGTCGAAGGATTTCGATGACCTCGTAATTGATACGGCGTAAGTTTTGAATATTATCTGCTCCAAACAGCAGATCGTCTACATAAAACGATGATTGATTGTGACTGCGCCCAGTGGCAGCTCACTCATGTGTAAGTCAGCTATGTACTGCACGCTGCGTATGGAACTGCTGCAGCAGTTCCGTAGGTTACGGTGTTGAGCTCATATGTCTGTAAAGATTGTTCAGGCGACGCTCTCCAGTAGACGTATTGGTTTGGGCGTTTATTTGCCGGTACATTTTTGTTATGTCGGCTGTTAAAGTATAACGCACCAATCGAAGTAGTAGTGTATACAAATCAGTTTGTATTATTGGGCCGACGAGAAGCAAGTCATTAAGCGAGTGTTGAGACGACGTCCGACACGAAGCGTAAATACAACTCCCAGTTTTGTTGAGGTGCTAGAAGGCTTCAAAACACAATGATGGGAAATATAGAAATGAGGTTCATGTACCTTTGGCTTAGCGACCAATGTCATATGGCCGAGATATTCATATTCTTTCATAAACTTGACATATTGTGACTTGATCTCAGGCTGGTGTTGCAAACGTTTTTCTATTGCGAAAAATCTACGACGAGCAATGTCGCTAGAATTTCCAAGGCAGTCTGGGTTTTCTTTGAATGGTAAACTGACCACAATTCGTCCATCTGCAAGTTGATGAGTTGTTTTCAAATATATGTCCTCGCAAACTCGATGATGTGGCTGAACAGGCAGTACAGCGGTATCTACAGATTCAATGTTCCAGAGGCGTTGTAGATTCTTGTCGATAGATTCCTTTGTTGAGAGTAAACACGTAGCTGGACCCTCTTTTCGTTGATTTATATATCTGCCGGACACGATCCATCCAAATAGGGTCTTCTGAAGTGCTGGTAGGTTCTCATCAAGTTTAATTTGACCAACTGCTAAACAATCAAAGAATGCTTCCGTGCCAAGTTAAAGATCGATGCGACGAGATCTGTAGAGCTGCTCATCCGCGAGTGGAATATTTTATGGAAGGTTCCAACTAGATGTGTCTATTTCAGCATCAGGTTGATATGCGATGTTACACAAAATTGTAATGCTGCTTCAAATTGTGAATGGCGTGATTTAATCGAAGTAATTGTGCGAGTTTTAATGTTGGTAGTTGAATCTCTGATGCTACGAATATTAACGTTTTGTTTGTCTCGGCGTAAATGAAGTCGTTGTGCATGAATATGAATATGGTCATAAAGTTAACCTGGGAACAAGAATCAAGCAATGTAATAAGCGGGTGCTTATTAAATAAAACTTTATATTTTGTTAATTTATATATTTAATGTACACGTAATTATGCTTGTAGTATGCTTGTACGCCTTGGTGGTTGATGCTCAACTGAGGTTCGCTTACTAGAACCAGCAACACGCCAGGGTTACAAGATTATAATAATTAAATCTAGTTCACAATTATTACACGCTTTTTCTTTTTATTTTCTTAATTTTATGCCTTATGTTTTTAATTTAACACTAATGCCACCAATCAACCACAATATTTCTCAGGTGGACGTACCACTCGACCACTTCGGGTTTGATAAAACGGACCGGGCATTCCAGTATCACTATCATCTGACCCGGATGCTGTTAAAAATTCTTCCTCTGATTCACTTGAACTCGAGAGTGTTTGATTATTTATATTAGTCTGTGTTGTTTCAGGAATCATATCTCTTTCAATGTCAGTATTACAATTACTTTGATTAGGTGCAACTATTTGAATTTCTGGCCTTATTATGTTATTACTATCATTGGTGTTATTATTTGTCTTAATATTATCTTCAAACATTATTTCACTAGGATTAAAATCCTGATTAAAAGTCTTAGCAATAAAACGACGATTACGTCTATAATGATTGTTAAAGCTATCCTTAATAATATATGACCGATCATTTACAATTTTCACAATTTTTCCATAGTGCCATTCATTTCCATTTTTCTTAAAAATAACTAAGTCATTCATTTTTAATACAGGTAACAATTTTGCACCGCGATCACAATAATACTTTTGCTTTTCCTTTTTTTCCTTTAATTTGCTTTGAATGTATGTTTCTTTTAAATCATTCCTAATCAACAGTGAGTCTGACACAGGAAGTTTAGTTTTAACCAGTCTACCAAAGAACAGTTCCGTAGGTGAGAGTTTCATACTTGCTACTGGCGTTGTATTATATTCAAGTATCTGATACTGAAAACTATCTACGTTATTTGCCTCATAGCATCGTTTCAGTATATTCTTAACAATAGCTACACCTTTTTCCGCTAACCCATTGCTTTGTGGATATCTTGGACTTGAGAATTTGAATTGGACATTGTATTTACCAGCGAAATCACCAAATTCTGCCGAACCAAATGGACTATTATCACTTCTCATGATGGTTGGATATCCGATCCTATCAAAAATTCCTGTTAATACCTTTATAATATGGCCCGATGTTTTATTTTGCAGTTTTTCCGATATTACAAAATTTGAATATGAATCAATCAAAGCTATATAATCCCGACCTGCATACTCGAACAAATCCATGGCTACTAATTGAAACGGATACTTTGGTGGTTCTTCTTGTACCAGCGGTTCCTTTTGATTACTGCGTTTGAGTTTTTCACACACACGGCAAGATTCTATCAGCTCTTTAATTTGTTTATTCATTGCCGGCCAATAATACCTTACTCTAGCACGTGCAAGTATCTTTTCTATTCCGAGGTGAGGTTCATGTAACCATAGCAGTACTTTCTGTTGCATATTAAATGGAATGACTAACCTATGATTTCAGAATAATAGACCGTTTTCAAAAAGTAACTCCGATTTAATTGCATGCAATTGCTTGCCCAGGTCATCAAGATGATGATATCCTGGCCAACCTTCTGCTACAAATGCACAAATACGCTTCAATTTGTCATCCTCTTCTAAGTTTTTACGATAAAGATCATAATTATCTTGAGTTACACAAACGGTTTTAGTGAGCGCATGTATAACCCCTGACAATCCTTCAATCTCTGAGATCTCCGATAGTTGGGCACGAGATAAGCAATCTGCAACAAAAATTTCTTTGCCTGGCTTATAGACAATTGTCATTTTTGGATATTTCAGTAAGAACATGAACATTCGCTGCAGTCGCATGGTTACATCGTCGATATCCCTTAAAGCTAGTGTCTCTAGTGGTTTATGATCACTTTCCACTGTAAACTCTCGCCCATATAAGTAGAAATGAAAGCGTTGGCATGCAAAAACAACTGCTAGCAATTCTTTTTCCAATTGACACCATTTTTTCACACCGGTTCGGGAGCAACCACAGGGTGTTCATTTTGCACTATGACACAACCCAGTCCATCCTTTGACGCGTCTGTTTGAACAATAACTGGCAGTTTAGGGTCATAAACCGCCAATATAGGCTCTGACGTCACAATACGTAATAAGTCCTGAAATTCCTTCTCATGCTCTACCATCCAGTTAAATTCCACATTATTTCTTGTTAAGTCTCTTAAATTGGCAGATTGCTTCGAAAGATTTGGAATGTATCTGGCAAGGTACTTCAACAACCCCAAAAATCTCAAAACATCCGATTTGTTTTCCGGTTTCTTCATTTTGAGAATTGCATCGCGGTATTTTAAGTTTGGCTTAATTTTTCCCTCTGATATAATGTTTCCCATAAACTTGATCTCCTTGCAAGAATACTGAATTTTATCCGGGTTAAATTTAATGTTATTTGTTTGCGCTCTTTCCATTATTATCTGTACAATTTGATCATGCTCCTCCTGATTTTCTGCACAAACAGCCAAATCATCAAAATATACTATAACCCCAGGTACATCCCCAAAAATATTAACCGTTTTCCTTTGAAACATTTCCGGTGCACAGTTAAGACCAAATGGTACGCGATTAAATCTAAATCTCCCAAAGGGAGTCATAAAGGTTGTCAAATCCGAGCTTGGTTTATCCAATTCCATGTGCCAAAATCCACTACTCAAGTCAAAGACCGTAAAAATTCGTTTGCCTGACAATTTTGACGTTAAGTCTTCAATCGTAGGAATCAGGAAATGTTCCCGCCTAATGCACGCATTAAGTGGTTTTGGATCTAAGCAAATTCGAAGTTTTCCGTTTGGCTTTTCAATTATTTGCAAGTTGTTTACCCAGTCAGTTGGATAGTCCACTGGTGAAATGATATCATTTTTCACCATTGTTCAAGTTCCCCTTAACTGTAATGAATTTGGTATTTTTTAAATCACACTGGCTTTAATTGTCCACTAATTGGGTTTTAAAGCTTCCTGGAAATTTTCCAATCCCTTGAAACACATCCCTATATTTATTCAGAAAAGACTCCCTATTTTCTATCCCATAGGAAATACTATTTACATCTATCCGTTTGATTAATCCCAATTTCTCACAGGTTTCTAATCCGAGTATTGGCTCACAGTTGTTAGCCACAATTATAAATTCAACAATACGTTCATCTTTTAATTTTAAATCATAGCAAGGTAATTTTATTACTCCATGTAATTCAATTTTGTTGCCATTATAATCAGAAACAGGAAAATCATTTGATTCATAGTTTAACTTAAAATTTTTCATTTTCTGCAGTTGTTCAATTAGCTTCAGTTGAACACAATTAACATCAGACCCACTATCGAGTTTAAACTTCACTATCTGACCTCCTATTCGATATTCTTTGGTCCAGCGCTTATGTTTTATTCCTATCGAATTTATTCTAAAAGAATATTTATTTAAATCTAATAGATCAGTACCGCTGCTACATTCTTTACCTTGTTGATTGCTGCCACTGGAACTCGCCAACTCTGCTTTGTCCTTCTTTTCCGGTGACTTCTTACCCACGAATTGTGGTTTCTGCTTTCGGCACATTCTTTGGAAATGTCCCTTTTTTCCACAACGTTGACATGTCACGTCTTTAGCTTTGCATTCTTCCTTATGTCCAAATTTCCATGGTCCGCCGCAGTTAAAGCAAAAACGATTAATTGCATTAACCGCCACTGCTTCTTCCTTGATGTTGCATATTGATGACTGATTTGCTTCCAATAATCCTTTGTGAATGCCGGCTGCTTCATGTGTTTTGCAAATATCAATGACTTTTGACAATTGCTCATCACGTCCATCCAGTAGCTTAAGTTGTAATTTCTTATCGTGCACTCCAATGATGATTCGGTCACGCAGCATACGATTCTCGTATGATTTACCACACTCGCATTTAAATTCACAATGACGCACTTGCTGACGTAGTTTGGTTTCAAATTCATTAAATGGTTGACGCTCCTTTTGTGCAATTATGTGGAATTTGTATGACTCCATGGCATTGTTTCGTTGAGGTAGACAAAATTCATCAAATTTTTTAAAGACTTCTTCCAATGTCCGTTGCTGAATTTGATTTTCCACTGTGACTGTACCGAGCATGGACTGCTGTGTACCATCATTTGGATACAAAGTGTTGTATATTTGCGTTGCTTTTCTACCCACCAGCCATAAGAAATTTGCAATTTTTTTATGTTCTGGTTCTGATGATTTACCCGTTGCGATTAGATACGTTAACAACTCCTGCTTCCAGGTTGGCCATTCCGTTGCTATGTTACTGCAGTCCAGTTCCTTTATTGCCCGCTCATTTGTTGCCATTGGGTTTACGGGGGGAGCGGGGGCCCCCGAACCCGGGATCCCCTTGCTTTTCCGAATCCCGAAATCCCGGGATTGAAATAACTAAGCCCGGGATTTAGCTTTTGTCTGAATTATATTTTGAAATTTTCGAAATACTGAAACAAACAATACAAACAATTTTGTCTTTTGCGTTTTTTTATTTCTTCTTAGCCTATACCAAAGTGCTAAGCAACAACACTTTCATATGCTTTGTTGGTAGACATTCACGACAATTCTATTTAATTCAGATTTTATTGTTGTTTTATGTATGATTTTGTTAATAAATAGTTTGAAGCTGCGGAATTGAGAAACACTTAAAAATTAGAAGCAAATTAGTTTGCATTTGGACAAGCAAAGAAATAGATGAGCAATGTGTATTTTGAAGCTTTAATATTATTGTCTACAACTGAAGTTGACATAGATTTAGATAATTTGTTGAAAGGGTCGTGGTAAAATTAATTGAAATTTATATTCATAATTTTTTTTTTTTTCTTTTCATTAAACTTAAAAAAATGTAATCTGCTTTTTTTACAATTAGGGTATCCACGCTTTGTGTTGACTTGAGGATTTGCGGACTTGAGGACTTTTACAAAAACAAAATGTACATCAAAATCCAACCCTGTGTTTCAACTCTCAACTCCACTTTTCCTCAACCCAGACCCTAGTCTACTTTTTGCTGTTGACTTGTTGAGAAAGTGTTGCACAATATGGTAATTCGCTGCCTTTTCAGCACTAATGCATTTGCCATTTTTAGCCATTTCGTGGTATGAAAAGCAACGAGTTACCTTCGGTATGTGAAAATGTATAATTGCATTCATGTCCTCATGATAATTATCTAGAACTTGATCAATTTGTGCGCCGCCACAACAAACCCATTGTCTCTGTATTATACAAAAGTTAGTTTTTCCACAATGAATTTGTTTTAGCAGACGAACCTTCAATAAAATTGATTTCATCCAAAGCCTTTTGAGCAACAGCTTCAATCAGCATAGACTTGACGCTCTGTATTGGCATTTTTAAATATAAATTTTAAATTTTGATGATAACTTGCAGCAATTTATAAAAGTAAACAAACACAGAGAAGAAGCAGCACAATCTCAAATACGGTTTTTCTACAATTGTTTCGTTTTGCAGCAATAAAATAATAAAAATCTGTGTAGTCCATAGCTACTTTAGCTACAGGTTCTGTTAGTATAGATTTTACTCTTCCACTTGGCATTTTTAATTCAACTTGATAATGTATAGTGTTTTTCATAAATAATTCAATCCCGGGATCCGGGATTTGGATAATGTAATCCCGAAATCCCGGGATTGAAAATATAACACGGGATTGCAAACCCTAATTTGTTGCCTTTGTTTTCCACTTGTTTTAATAAATCCAACATATGCAATTAGTTTAAGATGAGTTAGTTCAGTTCCGGTTCAGGATTCAGTTTCCGATAAGGCTCTTGATCGATTTCGATAAGTGATGTTCGATTTTTTTAGCTGTATATGTATGCTCATGTGTGTATATGTATTTATGGTGAAATTCACAGCTTGTATTTTTTTACTTTCAGTAATTTAAACTTTTATGCTTTTGTTTATGATGATTTTATAATTTTTATGTACTCTTTGCTTCTGACACCATGTAATAAGCGGGTGCTTATTAAATAAAACTTTATATTTTGTTGTTAATTTATATATTTAATGTACACGTAATTATGAGTATGCTTGTACGCCTTGGTGGTTGATGCTCAACTGAGGTTCGCTTACTAGAACCAACAACACGCCAGGGTTACAAGATTATAATAATTAAATCTAGTTCACAATTATTACAAGCAATGCTCTGCCTAACTTGTACGCACCTGACGCATCTCGTACAAGAACCATCGCAGTTGCGAGAATGATTTGACTACCTTGCGATTCTTCCATGTGCGAATGTGTGGCAACATTTAAACGTTGCGAACTTGGTGGTGGCCAGTACATTTGATTGCAATGTAGTCGGTTGCGATGACTCATCGAAAAACAATAGTGTATGATGCGGTCGCTTGCAGCTGCGATACGATATTTCGATGGGCATTGTGCCACAAGATGACCCGAATGCAAACAATTAATGCAAATGCTCTTTGCGTAGCATTCATGTCCATGAATCGAGGGCATTCAACAAGCTTGTGGGCAAAACTAGAACAGAGAGCACATGATCAGTTAGTTATTGCAAATGTATGAGTTTGACCAGGCTTGCCACTACGCCTCTGCTTCTGATTTTCCCAATGATTCTGTGATGGGACGCCGCTGGATTCCAGAAATTAACAATGACGCTCCACCACTTGGGTGCATTGTTCCCATTTGGGCTTCGTTCCATTTGTATTTAGTTTGTTGATCGCTGATCCAAATATTGCTGTGGCCAATTCCATTAAACTTCGCAACTGATGACCATCAGGTTTATTGACAGGCGGAAGATTAAAAATAGCTTCGATTTGATTTGTGGGATTAGCATATCGTTTATTTAGATGAGCTATTGCTTTAGGATAATTTTCATTTGTTATTTGGAATGATCTCACCGCTTCTAAGGCAGGGCCCTTTAGACAATTTAACAAATGGTTGAACTTTTCTATGTTGCATAGCGAGGTCTCACGAGCAATGATTTGGTTGAACGACGTTATAAAATTTATGTAGTCTGCGCGATTTCCATTAAAACATGGCAACGATAGTCTTGGCAGGCTTGGTGACGACGCAACACGAACAGGCAATGATTATTCGATTGACGTACTATGCATTTCCTCAGATAGCTTGATGCACAATTTAGCACTTAAGTAACTATCTTCCAATTTAGCACGACCGTCATCGTCTGGATCAATATTTTCTATCGCGGATTGAACTGTCAGTGCTTGTTTAAAGTATTCCTCCAAAATGCCCAAACGGCAGTTTAGTTTAGTTCTGCACTAGACAATCTTGACATAGTTGAGGTATCATGTATAGAATTTGAAACAATTGTTTTAATGCGTTTAATACTGCGTTGAATATTTCTACGTTTGAGTTTATCATTTTCCAGATGCGACATAATTGTTATGTTTGACACGATGTTAAACAAAATAAATTTATATTTGATCTTTGATTTTTATTTGATTTATATAGCGTTATGTTTGTTGCAACATTAACCGAGATAATTTTATATTTGATCTTTGCGCTTGCCTTATGTAAACAAACGTCAGGCAGAGAGTACAAAATAGACAGAGGCGAAAATTCTCTCCGAGTTCGAAACTCGAAAAAGATTCTGCGTGACTTGGGCTCGGAAACACAATGCAAAGCAAAAACAAACTAAATTCGAAATTGCTTCATATTACTTTGCTTTGCTCGAACACAACACAACACAACACAGATCGAGGCAATGGTTGTCTTTGCTTTTGGTTTGGTCGAACCGAGCCTAAGTGAAAGCAAAAACGTCACAACTCAGCTCGATCGAACGCTTGCTTTTGCTTAGTATATATGTATTAATAATATTTTGTATATCAACATACAAATCCTGTATGAAAATGGAATTAAAATTTTATTTTATATAAATAAAAAGGAGCATACACATTTTAACTTTTTCTTAAAACAAATTATTATTATTATTATTTTTTTATTTATTTAATTATAGAGTAGAAGTTACTTCTAAGTTATAAAAGGTTTGAAGCCAGAGCAACGTAGGCCTTCAGGCTGTCATTACAAATTATTGTCACTTTATTGTTTTAAACACAATAGTAGGTTTCAATGCAAACTTGCTATTATACTTATATTTTCTTAATTAATATTTAGTAAATTTACTTATTGTCTAATAAAGACAGATTAAAATAAAAATATGAAAAAAAAAAAAAACTTGTAAGCCAAAAAACATTCTTAATATTCGTTAAGGAACTTGTAAATTTTTTATTTAAAAGGAACATTCATATAAAAGCAATGCCGTTCTTAACTCAATGCATGAACATCAACACAAACGCAGCCAGAGCTTGCTTTTTTTGTTTGTCTCCCATTCCAATGGAACAGAGATCAATTCAAAATCCATTTTTTATTAATTTTTTACATTTCTGATATATTTTTAAATTTTCCTTTTTTTGTCAAAAAAAGTTGTATTTTTCAGTACATACTATTTATTTATTTAATAAAGATTTAGTAAGTTTACAAAAACGTTTCCAGTACATATTTTGTGATTTTTCTCTCAAACAAAAAAAAATTTGATCGCGTAACCAACAGACTCATTTTTGCAGGGTGAAATAAAAAGGTAGTAGCAAGAGTGCCTAGGCATTCGTGAATTCATCATTATTTACATATTTAATAAATTTAAATATATTAAACAATGAAATTACTTAAGAACTAGAGTACTAGCAACAGTGGCCTTATAAGTTGCAGTTAATAATGACAACGCAATGACCAAAACTCTGTCTGTTTTGTTTCGGCAAAAAATGTCTTGTTGTGTGCGCCACATGCAAAACCGTTCAGCATAATGATAGCTAAATACTCTTCTTCGTATTTTTCGCTTCTTATGCATGCATTTGTTAGTGTAAAAGCAAACGCAATAGCAAAGTGTCATAGCAGCCACATACTTATTAGAAAAGGGTATGGAATGCTCTGAAACGAAAAATTTACAAATTTGGCTGCGGCTGAATTTGTGAACATAAAGCCGACCAGCCAACAACGAAGCTTAGAGCCGAGTTCAATTGTAAGAACACGAGAATTGTATGTGCTATTTTTAGATTTTCCTTTTTAACTCAGCTCGCCCGCCCGCACCATGGTATTCGCGTTAGACTTCTTAGAGTTTATAATGTCTTTGGGTTGCCGGCCTTGGCTAACAAGCGCTGAACTGAATTTGCTCGAGATTCAAATCAAATGTATTTCTGTACCATCATTTTTGACTTATTTCTTCTCTATTTAAATTAGTATGCAATTTATTTTTTGTAATTTAAAAAAAACAACAACTAATCATTTTACATGACAGTTTTAGGGAAAACAAATGTAAATATGTAAACATATCTAGATTTTTTTTTTAATTTACTTAATTATAAAATAAAGTTAATTATAGTAAACTGATTTGATGCAACAATGTTTAAAAAAATAAAATGAAAAATGTTTTTTTTTTATGTTAAAAGATAAAATCTAAAAAATCATAATAAAGTTGTAAAATATTTCATAAATATTCTAGATTTATATAAAATACTTATCATAACCTAGGGGGGGATTTAATTAAAATTTTCCTAGGTCTGTGCATAAACATCAAAACAAAAGCAGCAAGAAGCCGACAAAAAAAAGTTGCGCTTCTTTGGTTTGATCGAGCCCAAGTCCATGCAGAAACGTCTCAACGCAACACAGACCGAACCAATGTTTCCTTTTGCTTAGTTATTGTTGTTCACTGCACTTTTGCTTGTGTATGCATATTTGCACATGTAATACTGAAGCGGTCATGGGTTAGTTGAATGTGTGGTTGACTCCCAATCCAGTGAAACCAAGTTCGATTCTCATGTGGGATGGATGTTATTTTTTTTTTTTTAATATTAAATTAATTTTTGTTCTTTCCTTTTAGAAATTATTTTTTTTATTGTCAAGAAAAATGAGTCTTTTATCACTTTTCTACATTTAATAGTTTACAGGAACCGAACGAATAGGTTGCTTGCAAGCGTACTTTTGTTCTAAGTCACCTACATGCGAACAGCCGCCGGCAAAATATCGGCTCCTTTGCTTTGTGAGATTGTAGGCGATTGGAGTCAAAATTTAATTTGGCGTCGTAAAAAACTAAACTGAAACAATTCATGAAGTAAAAATACTTTTAGGTATGAAAGCAAAATAATATTTAGACACATTGTATTATTTTCTATGATGTAACACTAATTCCTTTTTTATATACATACATATAATTATTTGTCTTGGGTAGTTTTTACCTTAAAATTATTTTAAGATATGCTGATTTAAATAAAAATTATAAGGTAAATAATAGAAAGCTTCCTTTTATTTATTTAGTAGTCAGGGTCAAGGAGATATATAATAGATTTTTATAATTAAACGCTTATCATAACCTAGGGTAGCAATTGAACTAAAACGTTTCTATTTCTAAGTCAGTCATAAACATCAAAGCAAAAGCAGCCAGAGCTTCGCTTTGACCGAGCCCAAGTCCACGCAGAAACGTCACAACAAACGCCAATGCTTTCCTTTTTGGTTTGATCGAGCCTAAGTCCACGCAACACAACACAACACAAAACGAGCCAATGCTTGCCTTTGCTTTTGCTTTTACCGAGCCCAAGTCACGCAGAAACGTCACAACACACGCAGACAGAACCAATGTTCATATCGGTGCTTTGCTTTTGCCGAGCCCAAGTCAATGCAGAAACATCAAAACAAAGCACATTTTGTGTTTGATTTTGGTTTTGCGCAAACCGGGCCCAGGTCCACGCATAATCTTTCAACGGGAAAGAAAGCTCAGAGAGAATTTTCCTCTCTGTCTATTTGGTACTCTCTGCGTCAGGTGATGCAAAATATGTATGTGTGTATGTTTGTTGCTCAACTACAAAATTGAACTGCCAATTTGCCGATAATGTACAGCAAATCCACCAGCCAAACTGCCTAAACGAAAAGCGAAAATATGTAAAAGAGATAAAGCAGTTAGGCTGAGCAGCAGCGACGCGACGACGCAGCAGCGATGAGAGCAGCTAGAAGAGCAGCAACAAACGAAAGCCAGAGAGTACAAAATAGACAGAGAGGAAAATTCTCTCTGAGCTTTTTTCCCGTTGAAAGATTATGCGTGGACCTGGGCTCGGTTTGCGCAAAACCAAAATCAAACACAAAATGTGCTTTGTGTTGATGTTTCTGCATTGACTTGGGCTCGGCAAAAGCAAAGCACCGATATGAACATTGGTTCTGTCTGCGTGTGTTGTGACGTTTCTGCGTGACTTGGGCTCGGTAAAAGCAAAAGCAAAGGCAAGCATTGGCTCGTTTTGTGTTGTGTTGTGTTGCGTGGACTTAGGCTCGATCAAACCAAAAAGGAAAGCATTGGCGTTTGTTGTGACGTTTCTGCGTGGACTTGGGCTCGGTCAAAGCGAAGCTCTGGCTGCTTTTGCTTTGATGTTTATGATTGACTTAGAAATAGAAACGTTTTAGTTCAATTGCTACCCTAGGTTATGATAAGCGTTTAATTATAAAAATCTATTATATATCTCCTTGACCCTGACTACTAAATAAATAAAAGGAAGCTTTCTATTATTTACCTTATAATTTTTATTTAAATCAGCATATCTTAAAATAATTTTAAGGTAAAAACTACCCAAGACAAATAATTATATGTATGTATATAAAAAAGGAATTAGTGTTACATCATAGAAAATAATACAATGTGTCTAAATATTATTTTGCTTTCATACCTAAAAGTATTTTTACTTCATGAATTGTTTCAGTTTAGTTTTTTACGACGCCAAATTAAATTTTGACTCCAATCGCCTACAATCTCACAAAGCAAAGGAGCCGATATTTTGCCGGCGGCTGTTCGCATGTAGGTGACTTAGAACAAAAGTACGCTTGCAAGCAACCTATTCGTTCGGTTCCTGTAAACTATTAAATGTAGAAAAGTGATAAAAGACTCATTTTTTCTTGACAATAAAAAAAATAATTTCTAAAAGGAAAGAACAAAAATTAATTTAATATTAAAAAAAAAAAATAACATCATCCCACATGAGAATCGAACTTGGTTTCACTGGATTGGGAGTCAACCACACATTCAACTAACCCATGACCGCTTCAGTATTACATGTGCAAATATGCATACACAAGCAAAAGCTGCAGTGAACAACAATAACTAAGCAAAAGGAAACATTGGTTCGGTCTGTGTTGCGTTGAGACGTTTCTGCATGGACTTGGGCTCGATCAAACCAAAAAGGCAAGCATTCGTTTGTTGTGACGTTTTTGCGTGACTTGGGCTCGGCTTCTTGCTGCTTTTGTTTTGATGTTTATGCACAGACCTAGGAACATTTTAGCTCAATCGCTCCCCTAGGTTATGATAAGTATTTTATATAAATCTAGAATATTTATGAAATATTTTACAACTTTATTATGATTTTTGTAGTCTTTTAACATAAAAAAAAACATTTTTCATTTTATTTTTTTAAACATTGTTGCATCAAATCAGTTTACATAATTAACTTTATTTTATAATTAAGTAAATTAAAAAAAAAAAATCTAGATATGTTTACATATTTACATTTGTTTTCCCTAAAACTGTCATGTAAAATGATTAGTTGTTGTTTTTTTTAAATTACAAAAAATAAATTGCATACTAATTTAAATAGAGAAGAAATAAGTCAAAAATGATGGTACAGAAATACATTTGATTTGAATCTCGAGCAAATTCAGTTCAGCGCTTGTTAGCCAAGGCCGGCAACCCAAAGACATTATAAACTCTAAGAAGTCTAACGCGAATACCATGGTGCGGGCGGGCGAGCTGAGTTAAAAAGGAAAATCTAAAAATAGCACATACAATTCTCGTGTTCTTACAATTGAACTCGGCTCTAAGCTTCGTTGTTGGCTGTCGGCTGTCGGCTATGTTCACAAATTCAGCCGCAGCCAAATTTGTAAATTTTTCGTTTCAGAGCATTCCATACCCTTTTCTAATAAGTATGTGGCTGCTATGACACTTTGCTATTGCGTTTGCTTTTACACTAACAAATGCATGCATAAGAAGCGAAAAATACGAAGAAGAGTATTTAGCTATCATTATGCTGAACGGTTTTGCATGTGGCGCACACAACAAGACATTTTTTGCCGAAACAAAACAGACAGAGTTTTGGTCATTGCGTTGTCATTATTAACTGCAACTTATAAGGCCACTGTTGCTAGTACTCTAGTTCTTAAGTAATTTCATTGTTTAATATATTTAAATTTATTAAATATGTAAATAATGATGAATTCACGAATGCCTAGGCACTCTTGCTACTACCTTTTTATTTCACCCTGCAAAAATGAGTCTGTTGGTACGCGATCAAATGCACGTGACGCATTCTTTTTGTTTGAGCAAAATCACAAAATATGTACTGGAAACGTTTTTGTAAACTTACTAAATCTTTATTAAATAAATAAATAGTATGTACTGAAAAATACAACTTTTTTTTGACAAAAAAAGGAAAATTTAAAAATATATCAGAAATGTAAAAAATTAATAAAAAATGGATTTTGAATTGATCTCTGTTCCATTGGAATGGGAGACAAACAAAAGCAAGCTCTGGCTGCGTTTGTGTTGATGTTCATGCATTGAGTTAAGAACGGCATTGCTTTTATATGAATGTTCCTTTTAAATAAAAAAATTACAAGTTCCTTAACGAATATTAAGAATGTTTTTTGGCTTACAAGTTTTTTTTTTTTTCTCTTCATATTTTATTTTAATCTGTCTTTATTAGACAATAAGTAAATTTACTAAATATTAATTAAGAAAATATAAGTATAATAGCAAGTTTGCATTGAAACCTACTGTTGTGTTTAAAACAATAAAGTGACAATAATTTGTAATGACAGCCTGAAGGCCTACGTTGCTCTGGCTTCAAACCTTTTATAACTTAGAAGTAACTTCTACTCTATAATTAAATAAAAAAAATAATAATAATAATAATAATTTGTAAGAAAAAGTTAAAATGTGTATGCTCCTTTTTATTTATATAAAATAAAATTTTAATTCCATTTTCATACAGGATTTGTATGTTGATATACAAAATATTATTAATACATATATACTAAGCAAAAGCAAGCGTTCGATCGAGCTGAGTTGTGACGTTTTTGCTTTCACTTAGGCTCGGTTCGACCAAACCAAAAGCAAAGACAACCATTGCCTCGATCTGTGTTGTGTTGTGTTGTGTTCGAGCAAAGCAAAGTAATATGAAGCAATTTCGAATTTAGTTTGTTTTTGCTTTGCATTGTGTTTCCGAGCCCAAGTCACGCAGAATCTTTTTCGAGTTTCGAACTCGGAGAGAATTTTCGCCTCTGTCTATTTTGTACTCTCTGTATTGTGTGTTATTTTACAAGTGCGAGGTGTGTTATAAATATTTATGAGTTTGACCGAACAGTTATGTTTTCATTAAGTTTACTTGCTTTTCATTATTAGAGCAGATGTCAGACGTATTTTGAAAGTGCTGCGCATACATATGTACCAGCAACGTACACTATATGCACGTGATTGTGTGCAAACGTAAAATGTAACGTATGTGTTTTAATCGTTAATAAGTTTTTTTGCACATAAACAATAATGTACACAAATAAAATAGATAATGCCACGTTGGTGACTTGTCCATAAATAAAGATGGCGTACGTTAAAGTCGGGCGCAGACGACTTTGGGATACCCTGTACCACCACATTGCAATTAATTCCGACACATTGCTTAAAACCTTCAAAAGATATTTTATTCGACAAATTTGGTTACAATGTTTTCATAAAAAAAAAAGAATTCAGTCGAATTTTGCACCAAAATTTTTTTACCTATCGGTCCTCTATGATATAGTCAACCGATTTTGATCAAACTTGGTGCAGTGCTTGGGTACTCTAAAAAATTCTTAATGCCAAATTTGCTTACAATATCTTTACAAAAAAACGAAACGCAACGAATTTTTTTACAAAAAACCATTTTTTGACCGATTGGTCCTATGGGAGCTATATGATATAGTCAACCGATATTGATCAAATTTGAAACAGTGCTTGGGAACTCTAAAAAAATTCTTAATGCCAAATTTGGTTCCGATATCTTCAAGACCAAACAAAACACAACGAATTTTGTAAAAAAAAGCGTTTTTTTGACCGATCGTTCCTATGGGAGCTATATGATATAGTCAACCGATTTTGATCAAAATTGGTGCAGTGCTTGGGAACTGTAAAAAACTTCCTCTTGCCAAATTTGGTTACGGTATCTTCACAAACAAACGAAACACTACGAATTTTAAACAACAAACATTTTTTCGACCGATCGATCCTATCGGAGCTATATGATATAGTCCACCGATTTTCATTAAATTTGGTACAGTGCTGGGAGTCTCTAAAAACTTCCGACTGCCAGATTTGGTTATGATATCTTCATAAACAAACGAATTATCCATCTAAAACTTTTGCTTTTTTTCGAGGTCCTCTGAAACACCCCTATGGGAGCTATATAATGTAACCCCGATATCAAAAAAATAAAATAAACTTGTCTCCTATGGATTAATAAGGGATCTTATCTGAAAGTTTGGTTGCTCTAGCTCTTACCATCTCTGAGATCTAGGCGTTCATACGGACAGACGGACATGGGTATATCGACTTCTCGAGTCACACTGATCATACTTTAGGTAACTTTGGGGGTCTCCGACGTCTCCTTCTGTACGTTACATACATTTTCGGCTTGCACAAACACAATATACCCTTTGTACCATACGGTAAAGGGTATAAAAATCGTCCGCACACGTGCTGGCGCTGTATGACTTATGTACTTACATATATTAATATTATAGAAACGGTTTGAAACGCAACCAGAGTGCAGTGCGTGTGCCTCGATGCTCAGTCAAAGATCGAGCGTAATGCGGAATAAGAGCTTGCAATCAGCGCTCTCATTATTTGGACAGTGCTGCCAACTATTGCAGGTTGATGGTAGTGCTAACTCTTGTCAAAGAGTTATCGATGATGCGATGATAACGATAAGCGTTCGAACACTCCCATAGGACCAATCGGTAAAAAAAAACGTTTTTTGTATAAAATTCGTTAGGTTTCGTTTTTTTGTGAAGATATTGTAACCAAATTTGGCATTAAGAATTTTATTTTTATTTTATATTTTTTATATTTTATATTTTATAGTACCCCAGCACTGTACCAAAGTTGATCAAAATCGGTTGAATATATCAGTGTTCCGCAGGATTGGTACTTTTGAGGCTAACCTAAAATGCAATTTTTTTCGATAGAATTTTTTTGTCACTTTCAACTGCATTTAAGCTTTTGAAAGTGGTTGATTTTTCTATATTGGGAACTTTTACATAAAGTAGTAGTCATTACCTTTCAAATAAGTCCTTTTCATGAAATTCGGACTATCCATTGAACACCAGCAGTTCAATGAATCACCATGAGTACACGAAATCTCATGATTTCACCAAAAATATACGAATTTTTGAAGTAAAACTTTTTAGGCGGCGTTATGCATTTTTGGATTTGTTGGGCATTTTTCTATGGGAGTAACTTTGAAATTTTGTTAACCCAAAAAACGTTAGCTGCTTTTGATGTTCTCATTCGCATTGCGACGTGGTCATGAGTCATGACTTCGTTTCTTGTTGAGAGAGCAAACTTTTAGGCGGCATTGTGACTTTTCGTAGGGAGTAAATTTGAAATTTTGTAAAGTTAGCTAAAGCACGCAGCACATGTGTATGTGTGCAAACGAAAGAATTGTTTTTGTATGCATTGCGTGAATACAACACAGCGACATACATGCATGCATACATACAAGTGCCAGTGCTAGCCATTAGCTTGTGTGCCAGCTGTGCGGCATTGCGACTTTTCGTAGGGAGTCAATTTGAAATTTTGTAAAGTTAGCTAAAGCACGCAGCACATGTGTATGTGTGCAAACGAAAGAATTGTTTTTGTATGCATTGCGTGAATACAACACAGCGACAACCATGCATGCATACATACAAATGCCAGTGCTAGCCATTAGCTTGTGTGCCAGCTGTGCGGCATTGCGACTTTTCGTATGGAGTCAATTTGAAATTTTGTAAAGTTAGCTAAAGCACGCAGCACATGTGTATGTGTGCAAACGAAAGAATTGTTTTTGTATGCATTGCGTGAATACAACACAGCGACATACATGCATGCATACATACAAGTGCCAGTGTTTGCCATTAGCTTGTGTGCCAGCTTGTATTTTTGCTTGCTTCTCTCTCTCTCACTTTTTGTTACTCTCACAGCAATGCCGTGGTCTTGGTGTTGTTTGGTGGTTGGCTACAAAATAAGATCGCGCTGCGCAAAGAACGATGTTGAAGTTGGTGCGGGGGAGGTGAGAGTTGCACGAACAACAAAGCCAAGCAGCATTGCACGACAGTTACATTGTCTAATTCTTTTTCTTTCTCTATTTCTTTTTATGCTGCTTTCTTCGCGCTCAGCGCAGAGGAATTACCATTGATTTTGTTCTATTCGCACTACTTAAAAAGTAAAAGTGATGCTAAAAGATATTTGAAGCTACACATTGAGCTAACTGTATTTTCAGTTGTAATATAATAATATAATAAAATATAAATACAAAATATATGTATTATTTATATTTTTTACATTGACAAGTTTGCAAATTTGAAGTCACTGTCACGTTTTGTTAGTTAAGCAGTGCAAATAGTATGACATTCATAACGTTTTTTTGCGCTGAGCGCCTAAAAAAATCGTACAAAAGCAAAAAGCAATAGCAGAGTTAAACAAAATTCACGTGCAGTACAGGCTCGCGTTCCTTCTCTTTCATAAGAAAAATTTTATATTTTTAATATTACAAAAATATTTGTTCTATCATGTCTACATCAAAAGTTATGTGGCTTCAAAAAATTCAAAGTGTCCGAATAATTTTTGTACTCTGTGTACATACATACAAGTCCCAGTGTACATGCATTAGCTTGTGTGCCAGCTCGATTTTTTGCTTGCTTCTCTCTCTCTTACTTTTTGTTACTCTCACAGCAATGCCGTGGTCTTGGTGTTGTTTGGTGGTTGGCTACAAAATAAGATCGCGCTGCGCAAAGAACGATGTTGAAGTTGGTGCGGGGAGGTGAGAGTTGCACGAACAACAAAGCCAAGCAGCATTGCACGACAGTTACATTGTCTAATTCTTTTTCTTTCTCTATTTCTTTTTATGCTGCTTTCTTTCGCGCTCAGCGCAGAGGAATTACCATTGATTTTGTTCTATTCGCACTACTTAAAAAGTAAAAGTGATGCTAAAAGATATTTGAAGCTACACATTGAGCTAACTGTATTTTCAGTTGTAATATAATAATATAATAAAATATAAATACAAAATATATGTATTATTTATATTTTTTACATTGACAAGTTTGCAAATTTGAAGTCACTGTCACGTTTTGTTAGTTAAGCAGTGCAAATAGTATGACATTCATAACGTTTTTTTTGCGCTGAGCGCCTAAAAAAATCGTACAAAAAGCAAAAAGCAATAGCAGAATTAAACAAAATTCACGTGCAGTACAGGCTCGCGTTCCTTCTCTTTCATAAGAAAAATGTTATATTTTTAATATTAAAAAAATATTTGTTCTATCATGTCTACATCAAAAGTTATGTGGCTTCAAGAAATTCAAAGTGTCCGAATAATTTTTGTACTCTGTGTACATACATACAAGTCCCAGTGTACATGCATTAGCTTGTGTGCCAGCTCGATTTTTTGCTTGCTTCTCTCTCTCTTACTTTTTGTTACTCTCACAGCAATGCCGTGGTCTTGGTGTTGTTTGGTGGTTGGCTACAAAATAAGATCGCTCTGCGCAAAGAACGATGTTGAAGTTGGTGCGGGGGAGGTGAGAGTTGCACGAACAACAAAGCCAAGCAGCATTGCACGACAGTTACATTGTCTAATTCTTTTTCTTTCTCTATTTCTTTTTATGCTGCTTTCTTTCGCGCTCAGCGCAGAGGAATTACCATTGATTTTGTTCTATTCGCACTACTTAAAAGGTAAAAGTGATGCTAAAAGTATTTGAAGCTACACATTGAGCTAACTGTATTTTCAGTTGTAATATAATAAAATATAAATACAAAATATATTATTTAGGTATATTGTTTACATTGACAAGTTTGCATATTTGAAGTCACTGTCACGTTTGGTTAGTTAAGCAGTGCAAATAGTATGACATTCATAACGTTTTTTTGCGCTGAGCGCCTAAAAAAATCGTACAAAAAGCAAACAGCAATAGCAGAGTTAAACAAAATTCACGTGCAGTACAAGCTCGCGTTCCTTCTCTTTCATAACTATGTACATATGTATTATAATAATTGATTGTTAAGACACCGTTTGAACTCCAAAGTAATGTTAAGACGGCTAAACTACTTTTATTTTTTTGTAACAATATTAAAAAAAAAAATTACACGGTTTTTCGATATAATATAAATACAAAATATATTATTTATGTATATTGTTTACATTGACAAGTTTGCATATTTGAAGTCACTGTCACGTTTGGTTAGTTAAGCAGTGCAAATAGTATGACGTTCATAACGTTTTTTTGCGCTGAGCGCCTAAAAAAATCGTACAAAAAGCAAACAGCAATAGCAGAGTTACACAAAATTCACGTGCAGTACAAGCTCGCGTTCCTTCTCTTTCATAACTATGTACATATGTATTATAATAATTGATTGTTAAGACACCGTTTGAACTCCAAAGTAATGTTAAGACGGCTAAACTACTTTTATTTTTTTGTAACAATATTAAAAAAAAAAATTACACGTTTTTTCGATTTTGGTTGCTTGTAACTTCTATAATTTGTTCTTAACCTGTACATAATTATATATCACTGTGAAGAGCACATCAATACCTTTCGATCTAATTATCTTTTATGTCGATACAAAATTTGGCTCACGAGATATTGACGAATAACTGAAATAAGAGCCCAAAAGCATGTTTTTCGAAAATATCTCGAAAACGGTGCTTAAGAAAAAAAAGAAAAAAAGGTTTCCATTTTCGTGTTTCTCGACCCCAAATCACCCTAAAAAACACTTTTTCACGAAGGTTCATTTTTCGTGTAAACTAGTGTAATTGTTTATCTCTTTGGTTACTGCAATATAATAGTTATCTATTTATATATATTTATTTATGTATTATAATGTGTACGATTCTTGACAGCGCTGCAACCCTTGCATTGCCGTCAGCGTTCAAAGATCAAATTAGTCTTTGCTAAACATACGGTTGTGAGGTTATGTGCCGTCACTGTAACCTAACTTACACGGTTTCGTGACAACAACAATACAATAAAATTTATAACGTTTAGAAATACGTTCGTTTCATTTCATTTATATAAAAACAATTAACTAAAAAATATTAGTTAATCCAACACCTTTAATATATAACTGTCAAAATGCTACATCAGAAAAATAAAATATGCATAGAAATTATAATTTGACGTGTTCTATCTTTTAGCTTAAATTAAATGATGTCAATTAAATTGACATCACATATATCAGATATCTCTCTGGAACGAGAATTCCTTTACTTTCATTATTATTATAAGACATAATTGATTGTTAAGACACTGTTTGAACTGCGAAGTAATGTTAAGACGGCTAAACTAAAGAAAAAAAAAAACAGCGTAGAGTTTTACTTCTAACGCGTGCTTGTACTGCACGTGAATTTTTTTGTATATAATACTGCTTGCCTTGAAGCAAACGGACTTAAGGCAATTGGAAAAAATAGAAACGATAGAATCGCTCACTTAGAACATGGGACCCCAAGTAAGGCAAACTGTAAGTTAAGAAAGGAGTATTCGTAGATCCTCAAATTCGTAAAGCAATGAAAAGTAACGAATTTGGAAGAACATTACCACATGATCAACTGTATGCGTGGAATTCCTTTGAAGAAGTTGCAGAAAATTTTTATGAAAGATGAAAAGCCCGAATGTTAAGTAAATTATTGAAATGCTTTATTGGTATGAAAAAATTGGCTCGACATTGAGTCTAAAAATGCATCACTTAAAATCACATTTTCACATTTTTCTGAAAATTTTGGTACGATGAGCGACCACCAAGGTAATAGATTTCATTGAGATATTAAAAGTATGTGGGGTCAGTTTAGAGGTCTTGTCACACAGAAAATTTTGGGTGAATATTGGGGGCACTGCCATAACCGCGAACTATTTTTGTCATAAGCGCGAAACTGAGTTTTGTATGGGATTCGCGGTTATGACAAAAAAAAAATGACAATACCGCGAACGTCTTTTATTTTTGTCATAACCGCGAATTCGCGTTTGTGGCAGAACATTTCCTTAGCCCATTCGCTATTATAACAAACAAAAATGACATTACCGCGACAGCTGAAAAAATTATTTTTTGTTGTCGCGGCTATGACAATTTTTTTTGTTATAAGGGCGAATATTACAAATCACGTTTTCAAGTATCACGCTTATGGCAAAAAAATTGCCATTACCAAAAAATGGATTTTTATTTGTCGCGGTAATGTCATTTTTATTTGTTATAATAGCGAAACTTGAAAACAGTCAGAAAACTCGTCTTTGTGCATGATTTTGCTTTTTCATTTGTTTATACTGCTCTCGTCAATTTTGGCTGCTGTGACACTGGCCTTTTCGCTCTAATGTATGAGTGTGAGTGATGCGCTGATATCTTCCCGAAGAAATAAAATTGAGAATCGAGAGCAGCTACAACAAAGAAAATTTCAGCGCGTCACTCACACATTAGAGTTTTTGTTATTTTCCTTCATTGAAGTAGTAATAACAATAATAATTATAATAAAAAAATGACCAATGTCCAATACACATTGACTATTGTGATTTTCCTTCATTGAACTACCAATTTAAATTTTGATATTGTTGTGGCTTTCCTTTCACACGCTTGTCACCACTATAGAACATTATATGTTCCGTCATCATACTGTAGAAGTAATACTTTCGACGAATCTCGTGGTAGCTTGGGTCCCACGCGTCATAAGCCTTGTTTAACCAAACAAATAGATTTTCGAATTTTCCCAATTTCGATTTCCATTCTCGGGCTCTGTAATTCACGTTGTAATATTTTATCATGTTACACGCCAAGCTCGCGTTTCCGAAGTTGTTGCCGTGCAGAAACGTCGCCAATGTGAGACGGTCGTGATAATTGAACCCCGAGCACAATAGAATGGTTACAGCAAATGCTGGCCATTCGCTTATTGGCCAGAAGAACTCATCAATGCTGTTTTTCATTGAGTTGCGCGATCTTCGGTCCAACTGGATGATTTTAGCCAAATTTCTTTTGTGTATCATAGCGTTCTTGTCGGTTGGCGATTTCCAATGCTTTTCCATGAATAAACGTAATTCTAAGTTGGCTTTTTCCTTTTTTTCGGCATTGTCACAGCATTCCACCAATTTCGTCTCGTCGATTTCGGCGAAAAGGTGATAATTTGTCGGTTTTGGGCGTAATGGTTCGGTAATTATAGGCTTTGTTATCAAATTATTTATTTGCGATGGCGTTCTAACACGCACATCATATCATCGTCGCGTATTAAGTTTGCCATACAATCTTCCCAACTTGTATATCCCAAAAATTTAATTAATTGGCGTGACATTTTCAACAACAACTTTTTCTCGCGTAATCAAAGAGCAGACTAAATTGCCAGATTGCGAAACGCCATTTTTATGAATCACATGTCGTGCTTATAACGAATTTTTTCGACACTATCGCGAATCGAAATTTTTATAAATTTAGCTGTCGCGCTAATAACAAAATAAATTGTCAAAAGCGCGACACCGTATTATTAAAAAATAGCAGTCGCGGTAATGGCAAAAAATTTCGTTATAAGCGCGAACGCAAATTTTTCAATTTTTGGACGTCGCGCTTGTAACGAAAATTTTTGACATTACCGCGACTGCTATTTTTTCAAAAATTCGGCGTCGCGCCTACGACAAAATTAAAATTAAAGGAGTCGCGCTTATTTCACTAATATTTCATAAGTCGCGCTTATGACAAAAATAGTTCGCGGTTATGGCAGGCGCGGTTATGTCAGGTAGCCATACATATGTATGTATATACATATATTATTAATTTCACAATAATTATACAATTTCGATAATTCCTCGTTTTTTGCATACATAATACATGAACATATACGTATATACATACATACATATGTATATATATACATATATGTATCCAAGAACTATTTTGGTGAGTAAATGTCGCACAGTGGCACGGAAGCCGAAAAAGCGTTGCAAATATCATATATTCTAAACCAATAGACACATTTTAATAAAATAAACTGTAATTGAAAGAAAATTGTTCAGGCTTTAAGTACTCATACATGGTTATACGATATCTAAAAGCTGCGCAATATGTTGTGGAAGTTGAATTTGTTGCCTTTGCAGTATTTGCCATTGAAAAATATATAAGTATATATTTTTTTCATATTTTCTAAACCAATTGAGATATTCTTGGGAATTAAATTGTATTTGAAAGGAAAATGTTCAGGCTTTAAAATAAGTACCCATGCATTTTAACACGATATCTGAGAGCTGGGAAATATGTTTTGGAAAATGGATTTTGTTGCCTGTGCAATATTTGCCATTGAAAAAATAATAAATATTTTTTTTCATTTATAAAGAAACTTTGATGATAAATTTCTTTGTTCATAATTTTATATTTCAGTCAATAAATTTAATTTAACAATGCTCTTTATACCCTGTACCGTATGGTACAAAGGGTATATTGTGTTTGTGCAAGCCGAGAATGTATGTAACGTACAGAAGCACAGTGGTTCCGTCCATAGGCCAAAAATCAAAAAAAAGACCACAAAATATTTTGACAAAAAAGAAACCAATTGACTCTAAAATGTCCAAACTTTTTAATGGCATCCCAGTTTTTTCTGGAAATCTAACGGGACTTCCTAAAAATAGCAATCAAAGCATGAGCACGTGTTCATTTTTGCAACATTGCTGCGCTTGGTATGCTTTTTGTTAAAGCAAAATCGAACTTCAAAGTGGTCAAACGTTTGGCAGAGTGTCCTAATATAAATAATTTAAAATGAATTTTGAAGTTGAAGGTATTTACTGTAAATTCAGATATTAATAATTATCTTATTTGTGATATTCTTCTTGTAAAATTAATATAATGGAATTAACCTTTTTTGTGTATTTTGTGAACGTCTTTTTTATGTTTATTTGAAATTTTAGTTGTGATCCCACAAAATTCCACAATTGATTTGTATGTCACTATATTTGTCTTAGTTTTAAGGTAATATAACGGTTGTCTCCGTTGCATTCATATATTCGGTTTTTGAATATTTTTTACATGTGTCTTACAGATTGCATCTGAAAAGTTGGCGAATTTGTACACCAGAAGGAATACCTGCCCTTATGAAAAGAAACCGAAAAGTAGAGGAAGTGGAACTTCAAACGTCGGTAATACTGCAAGAAGATTTTTTAGCAATACAAAACTATCTGCAGAAATTACGGAACTGGATGAAAACGTTTTAATCAGGTGTTCAACATTAATTCAATGCATGGCATCTGGCTATCGAATTAATGTTGAAAAATTCCAAGATTATACACTTGACACAAACTAATAAGTTTTGCGATAGTTTCGATAGGAGAGTTGTCTGAAGAAGCTGCAGAATCTAAAAACAAGGATATTAAAATATTTTGAGAGCAGCACACAAGAAAAATGTCACGTGTAGCTACAAATACCGATTTAATAAATAGATTGCTCGTAAGCTCGACCCCTTTATTACTGGGCAAAGAAAATTGACTTGTACTAAAAAATCAAAGTTATTAAATAGTGCATTCAATCTGTTATAAGATGAGTAAGATAGAAATTATAAGAATTATGATTGTTTTTTTTTTTTATCAGCAAAGAATTTATGTTTCTTTAATTTTTTGATTGTTTTCCATTTCTACATTTTGCATTTTGAATGATATGTATAAATAAAATCACGCCCGTTATTTAATAAAATATTACATATATAGATATTAACAATAAAATAATATGTATAATCAAAACAAATTAAACTAATATCTCTACTGAATGTATATTC
Organism: Chymomyza costata; assembly: GCA_018150985.1. Taxonomy (NCBI): domain Eukaryota; kingdom Metazoa; phylum Arthropoda; class Insecta; order Diptera; family Drosophilidae; genus Chymomyza; species Chymomyza costata. The sequence continues at coordinate 216,301 of JAECWU010000488.1, read as the reverse complement.
AAAATTTGTCCCGATCGTTTGTATGGGAGCTATAGGATATTAGTCGTACGATTTGCCCAATTTTTTCATAATATGTTTAGATAATTTTTCTAGATTTTTGGTAAAAATTTCATAACGATATCACCACTAGAAGTATTTTTGGCCGCGGCTCCATACAAGCCGAACCACTGTGAGAAGGAGACGTCGGAGACCCCCCAAAGATACCTATAGTATGATCAGAGTGACTAGAGAAGTCGATATACCCATGTCCGTCTGTCCGTATGATCGCCTAGATCTCAGATATGGTAAGAGCTAGAGCAACCAAACTTTCAGATTAGATCCCTTATTAATCCATAGGAGACAAGCTTATTTTATTTTTTTGATATCGGGACTACATTATATAGCTCCCATAGGGGTGTTTCAGAGGACCTCGAAAAAAAGCAAAAGTTTTAGATGGATAATTCGTTTGTTTATGAAGACATCATAACCAAATTTGGCAATCGGAAGTTTTTAGAGACCCCCAGCACTGTACCAAATTTAATGAAAATCGGTTGACTATATCATATAGCTCCCATAGGATCGATCGGTAAAAAAAACGAGTTTTGTGCAAAATTCGTTGTGATTCGTTTGTTTGTGAAGATACCGTAACCAAATTTGACATTAAGAAGTTTTTTAAAGTTCCCAAGCACTGTTCCAAATTTGATCAAAATCGGTTGACAATATCATATAGCTCCCATAGGAACGATCATTCAAAAAAACGCCTTTTTTACAAAATTCGTTGTGTTTCGTTTGGTTTTGAAGATATCGGAACCAAATTCGGCACTCGGAAGTTTTTCATAGATTCCAATCAGTGTACTAAATTTAATCAAAATCGGTTGACTATATCATATAGTACCCATAGGACAGATCGGTCAAAAAAATTGTTTGGTGCAAAATTCGACTGATTTCTATTGGTTTATGAAAATATCGTAACCAAATTTGCCGAATAAAATTTCTTTTGGAGGTCTTAAGCAATATTTCGGACTTAATTGCAATGTGGTGGTACAGGGTATCCCAAAGTCGTCTGCGCCCGACTTTAATGTACGCCATCTTTTATTATAATATGTTACATAATTTGTCTTATCAGTAGTTTTTTGTAAAATAATCATCCACATTTACATTTAAAGGAATACCTAAAAGACTTAACATTTCTTTTGAATAAAACTACTCGTCAATTCTGTATTGGATCTCACTTGTCTAAGGGACGCTACTAGTGGATCTGAAGAGGCTGCCAACATATTAAAAAGATCCTCGTTTTCCCTTGATCGTGATATTTTACATGTATTCATAGCTCTAAATTTTTTATAATCCTTGCTTCTCGATTCCTGGGCTTCTTCTGACATCTCCCCAATGGGAAGGCAATGATATTCAATTATAGTTTGGCCATGTGCCAAAACTTTGTAAAGCGTGGGAGCCAGTTTTTTTCCTGGATATTTTTCGATTAACAGCTCTGCAGTTTTGGTGGCATATTCACCAAATTTGCTGCAGTTAATTTTTTCCTTGCAGTTCAAAATATTTAAAATAACACCCAATCTTTTGATAATTTCATCATCCACTCCAGTTATTTCTGATGTAATTTTGTTTTCTGCAAAGAATTTTCTTGATGAGTTTCCATCGTTTGAGTTACCATATCCATATTTGGGGCGGTCGACTATCAGTCCAAGTCGGTTAAAGAATTTTTTTTGAATTTTGCTTCTCCTGATATTTTGTTTTTCTTTGTCTGGTGTGTTGTCTTCAAAGGATTCGTTAACTTGCGGAAGAGTATATGCAAGCTTCAAAATAAACTCCATGTATCTAATTCTGGCATGCAATGGTGAAATACCAAATTCCAGAGCTCCCTCTTCAATTAAGGAATTATCCAAATTTTGAAAATCCTTTTGTGTTTTATGCAAAAAGCGCATGCCAAGGTCGATTTGGTGTTTGTAATTTCGTTGAGAACCTTGCCGTCTACCATTGTTAGGAAAAATTCATATTTCACAGCAATGGTTATTCCTTCCTTGATTTGTAATGATGCAGGCCTTATGTCTTTAGTCTGCTTCTTTATATCGGGTACTGTAGACCTGATTATTTCCGAAGTTTCTTTGGCCTATTTGAACAATATCGGACGACAATAATGAACAGATGAAGGGCGCGGGTTTTTCCAATATTCCAATGTTTCACTTTTTAGTCGTAGAGGGACAACAGAAGCCATGAACATGTTTGCATCTGTAAAACCTTCATCATCTGTGTCTATTGGTTGCTTGCATTTGCTGATTAAAGTGACACTTTGTGGAAGAGTTTCCATCTCATTTTCTGGCAAACTTTCAATGAGACGTTTTGCAGTATGGTCCATTAGATCTCTGCTGACACTTCCGTCACTATAGTGGCTTGTGGTACTGCGCTCTGTTTAGCCGATCCAATTTTATTGTATCCAGGAAGAATATTTACATAATGTCGGATTAAAGAATCCCGCAATATTATATATTTTCTCTTGGACAGATTCAAATCCATAAACAACGCCAAAGCCTCTTCAGCGCTATATTCCATTGGTAGTGAATTTGGTGGTGTGGGAATGCTTTCCTTTATCCTTTTAAGACGCAAAGGGCTTGCATCGGCAACCGCTACCTGGAAACACCAAAAAAATTGGGATGATTAATCCTTTTTTTCAAATGTCACAGGTAGGCTTTATTTGATTGTTAAGTGAAAATAAAAGCAATCAACTCTAAATTTAGTGGCTGCATCTACTGCGTGTTCTTCTTCTTATACCTGCGTCAGCATATTTGGAGTTGCGTTTCAGGGCCTTTAAAGCCAAACAGGCAAATTTAGGCAGGCAATCTTTATAGAGCAGGTAAATAAATTGATAACAAAGGTATTTATGTTAAAACGAAAATGGTTAATTTGGGTTAATGTTTTTTTATTTTCTTCCAAAGTTGAAAAAGTGGTCCAAATATAGTGGTTCAGGTAAACGGATGTATTGAAAAACCCAGAAAAGATACGAAGTAATCTTTTTCTATTTTATGCTTAAATTCCATATACCTTTTTATACAAATCAAGAAAATATCAATTTGTTGCATAGTTTTTTTTTAAAACAATTTTAAACATGAACTTTTATTCAAAAATGTATATTTTTGTATAGTGGAAAATATACTAAACTTTGAGCGGCTGTAACAACTAAACTGTTCATCCGAATTGAATAAAAAATTAAATTTTCTTGATCCTTGGGAAATTCTAAATGAGATACATGTATTGATTTTAACAAAAGTATTCATCAAAATTTTGATTTTTGCAACGCTTTTGCGGCTGCCCTGCCACTGTGTGTCGGTGACAGTAAAAAAAGGGAGAGAGCGAGAAAAACCAAACAAAAATCTTAGCTGGTGCACGAGTTACAATAAGTGGGAGTGATGAGGGTTATCTCCAGTAGTCCCGTGGTCCAAGGTTGAGCGTTTATTGGATGGTCCTAGGTGTGCTTGTTGGTTCTTGTTTTATTTAAACTGCAAATTGATTTGTTTTAAGGTTCTTTTTAATAACTTAGACACGTCTGGTTTCTTGGTTTGTAAAAATACAAGTGAAGTTTATTAATTATTTCTCTTTTACATTAAGCCCTAACTTAGAACTAAGAACTACATATGCTGCGGTCAGCATCCTGTGAATTCCGAAGCGACGTCCCAGTTGTGTTGAGTCCAACGACCGTTGATGTACGAATTTGCGTACTCAGCACTTCCCGTGCAAGTTGGCCGTTGTTGTTGTTGCTGCTGATGTTGTTGTTGCAGTGGCTGCAACAATGTGGCCTAAAATACGCCGTTGCTGATGTTGCTGTTATTGTTGCGCTGGCTGCAACAATGGGGCCTAAGCATGGGTGGCGTTAGTGCATGGGTGGCGTTAGCTGTAAGCTCGTAAGCTCGACCCCTTTATTACTGGGCAAAGAAAATTGACTTGTACTAAAAAATCAAAGTTATTAAATAGTGCATTCAATCTGTTATAAGATAAGCAAGATAGAAATTATAAGAATTATGATTGTTTTTTTTTTTTAATCAGCAAAGAATTTATGTTTCTTAACTTTTTGATTGTTTTCCATTTCTATATTTTGCATTTTGAATGATATGTATAAATAAAATCACGCCCGTTATTTCATAAAATATTACATATATAGATATTAACAATAAAATAATATGTATAATCAAAATAAATTAAACTAATATCTCTACTGAATGTATATTCAAAATTTGTCCCGATCGTTTGTATGGGAGCTATAGGATATAGTCGTACGATTTGCCCAATTTTTATACCCTGTACCGTATGGTACAAAGGGTATATTGTGTTTGTGCAAGCCGAAAATGTATGTAACGTACAGAAGGAGACGTGGGAGACCCCCCAAAGTTAATTAAAGTATGATCAGTGTGACTCGAGAAGTCGATATACCCATGTCCGTCTGTCCGTCTGACCGTCTGTCCGTCTGTCCGTATGAACGCCTAGATCTCAGAGATGGTAAGAGCTAGAGCAACCAAACTTTCAGATAAGATCCCTTTTTAATCCATAGGAGACAAGTTTATTTTATTTTTTTGATATCGGGATTACATAATATAGCTCCCATAGGGGTGTTTCAGAGGACCTCGAAAAAAACCAAAAGTTTTAGATGGATAATTCGTTTACTTATGAAGATATCATAACCAATTTTGGCAATCGGAAATTTTTCAGAGACCCCCAGCACTGTACCAAATTTTATCAAAATCGGTTGACTATATCATATAGCTCCCATAGGATCGATCGGTCGAAAAAATATTTTTTGGACAAAATTCGTTGTGTTTCGTTTGTTGTGAAGATACCGTAACCAAATTTGGCATTAAGAAGTTTTTTAGAGTTGCCAAGCTCTGTTCGAAATTTGATCAAAATCGGTTGACTATATTATATAGCTCCCATAGGACCAATCGGTCAAAAAATCGTTTTTTCTACAAAATTCGTTGCCTTTCGTTTGTTTGTAAAGATATTGTTAGCAAATTTGGCATTAAGAAGTTTTTTAGAGTACCCAAGCACTGTTCCAAATTTGATCAAAATCGGTTGACTATATCATATAGCTCCCATAGGACCAATCGGTCAAAAAATCGTTTTTTGTACAAAATTCGTTGTGATTCGTTTGTTTGTGAAGATACCGTAACCAAATTTGGCATTAAGAAGTTTGTTAGAGTTGCCAAGCACTGTTCGAAATTTGATCAAAATCGGTTGACTATATCATATAGCTCCCATAGGACCAATCAGTCAAAAAATCGTTTTTTCTACAAAATTCGTTGCTTTTCGTTTGTTTGTAAAGATATTGTTAGCAAATTTGGCATTAAGAAGTTTTTTAGAGTATCCAAGCACTGCACTAAGTTTGATCAAAATCGGTTGACTATATCATGTAGCTCCCATAGGATCGGGCAAAAAAACGCTTTTTTTACAAAATTCGTTGTGTTTCGTTTGGTTTTGAAGATATCGGAACCAAATTTGGCAGTCGGAAGTCTTTTATCAATCAGTGTATTAAATTTGATCATAATCGGTTGACTATATCATATAGTCCCCATAGGACCGATCAGTCAAAAATTTTTTGGTGCAAAATTCGACTGATTTCTTTTTTTTTTTTTTTATGAAAACATCGTAACCGAATTTGCCGAATATAATATCTTTTGGAGGTTTTAAGCAATATTTCGGAATTAATTGCAATGTGGTGGTACAGGGTATCCCAAAGTCGTCTGCGCCCGACTTTAACGTACGCCATCTTTTTATAATATGTTTAGATAATTTTTCTAGATTTTTGGTAAAAATTTCATAACGATATCACCACTAGAAGTATTTTTGGCCGCGGCTCCATACACACCGAATCACTGTGAGAAGGAGACGTCGGAGACCCCCCAAAGATACCTAAAGTATGATCAGAGTGACTAGAGAAGTCGATATACCCATGTCCGTCTGTCCGTATGAACGCCTAGATCTCAGATATGGTAAGAGCTAGAGCAACCAAACTTTCAGATTAGATCCCTTATTAATCCATAGGAGACAAGTTTATTTAATTTTTTTGATATCGGGACTACATTATATAGCTCCCATAGGGGTGTTTCAGAGGACCTCGAAAAAAAGCAAAAGTTTTAGATGGATAATTTGTTTGTTTATGAAAATATCATAACCAAATTAGGCACTCGGAAGTTTTTTTTTTAGAGTTCCCAAGCACTGTAGCAAATTTGATCAATATCGGTTGACTATACCATATAGCTCCCATAGAAACGATCATTCAAAAAAACGCCTCTTTTACAAAATTCGTTGTGTTTCGTTTGGTTTTGAAGATATCGGAACCAAATTCGGCACTCGGAAGTTTTTCATAGATTCCAATCAGTGTACTAAATTTAATCAAAATCGGTTGACTATATCATATAGCTCCCATAGGACCAATCGGTCAAAAAAATAGTTTGGTGCGAAATTCGACTGATTTCTGTTTGTTTATGAAAATATCGTAGCCAAATTTGCCGAATAAAATATTTTTTTGGAGGTCTTAAGCAATATTTCGGACTTAAATGCAATGTGGTGGTACAGGGCATCCCAAAGTCGTCCGCGCCCGACTTTAACGTACGCCATCTTTTATTATAATATGTTACATAATTTGTCTTATCAGTAGTTTTTTGTAAAATAATCATCCACATTTACATTTGAAGGAATATCTAAAAGACTTAACATTTCTTTTGAATAAAACTACTCGTCAATTCTGTATTGGATCTCACTTGTCTAAGGGACGCTACTAGTGGATCTGAAGAGGCTGCCAACATATTAAAAAGATCCTCGTTTTCTCTTGATCGTGATATTTTACATGTATTCATAGCTCTAAATTTTTTATAATCCTTGTTTCTCGATTCCTGGGCTTCTTCTGACATCTCCCCAATGGGAGATGATATTCAATTATAGTTTGGCCATGTGCCAAAACTTTGTAAAGCGTGGGAGCCAGTTTTTTTCCTGGATATTTTTCGATTAACAGCTCTGCAGTTTTGGTGGCATATTCACCAAATTTGCTGCAGTTAATTTTTTCCTTGCAGTTCAAAATATTTAAAATAACACCCAATCTTTTGATAATTTCATCATCCACTCCATTTATTTCTGATGTAATTTTGTTTTCTGCAAAGAATTTTCTTGATGAGTTTCCATCGTTTGAGTTACCATATCCATATTTGGGGCGGTCGACTATCAGTCCAAGTCGGTTAAAGAATTCTTTTTGAATTTTGCTTCTCCTGATATTTTGTTTTTCTTTGTCTGGTGTGTTGTCTTCAAAGGATTCGTTAACTTGCGGAAGAGTATATGCAAGCTTCAAAATAAACTCCATGTATCTAATTCTGGCATGCAATGGTGAAATACCAAATTCCAGAGCTCCCTCTTCAATTAAGGAATTATCCAAATTTTGAAAATCCTTTTGTGTTTTATGCAAAAAGCGCATGCCAAGGTCGATTTGGTGTTTGTAATTTCGTTGAGAACCTTGCCGTCTACCATTGTTAGGAAAAATTCATATTTCACAGCAATGGTTATTCCTTCCTTGATTTGTAATGATGCAGGCCTTATGTCTTTAGTCTGCTTCTTTATATCGGGTACTGTAGACCTGATTATTTCCGAAGTTTCTTTGGCCTATTTGAACAATATCGGACGACAATAATGAACAGATGAAGGGCGCGGGTTTTTCCAATATTCCAATGTTTCACTTTTTAGTCGTAGAGGGACAACAGAAGCCATGAACATGTTTGCATCTGTAAAACCTTCATCATCTGTGTCTATTGGTTGCTTGCATTTGCTGATTAAAGTGACACTTTGTGGAAGAGTTTCCATCTCATTTTCTGGCAAACTTTCAATAAGACGTTTTGCAGTATGGTCCATTAGATCTCTGCTGACACTTCCGTCACTATAGTGGCTTGTGGTACTGCGCTCTGTTTAGCCGATCCAATTTTATTGTATCCAGGAAGAATATTTACATAATGTCGGATTAAAGAATCCCGCAATATTATATATTTTCTCTTGGACAGATTCAAATCCATAAACAACGCCAAAGCCTCTTCAGCGCTATATTCCATTGGTAGTGAATTTGGTGGTGTGGGAATGCTTTCCTTTATCCTTTTAAGACGCAAAGGGCTTGCATCGGCAACCGCTACCTGGAAACACCAAAAAAATTGGGATGATTAATCCTTTTTTCAAATGTCACAGGTAGGCTTTATTTGATTGTTAAGTGAAAATAAAAGCAATCAACTCTAAATTTAGTGGCTGCATCTACTGCGTGTTCTTCTTCTTATACCTGCGTCAGCATATTTTGGAGTTGCGTTTCAGGGCCTTTACTGGCCTTAAGGCCAAACAGGCAAATTTAGGCAGGCAATCTTTATAGAGCAGGTAAATAAATTGATAACAAAGGTATTTATGTTAAAACGAAAATGGTTAATTTGGGTTAATGTTTTTTTATTTTCTTCCAAAGTTGAAAAAGTGGTCCAAATATAGTGGTTCAGGTAAACGGATGTATTGAAAAACCCAGAAAAGATACGAAGTAATTTTTTTCTATTTTATGCTTAAATTCCATATACCTTTTTATACAAATCAAGAAAATATCAATTTGTTGCATAGTTTTTTTTAAAACAATTTTAAACATGAACTTTTATTCAAAAAATGTATATTTTTTTATAGTGGAAAATATACTAAACTTTGAGCGGCTGTAACAACTAAACTATTCATCCGAATTGAATAAAAAATTAAATTTTCTTGATCCTTGGGAAATTCTAAATGAGATACATGTATTGATTTTAACAAAAGTATTCATCAAAATTTTGATTTTTGCAACGCTTTTGCGGCTGCCCTGCCACTGTGTGTCGGTGACAGTAAAAAAAGGGAGAGAGCGAGAAAAACCAAACAAAAATCTTAGCTGGTGCACGAGTTACAATAAGTGGGAGTGATGAGGGTTATCTCCAGTAGTCCCGTGGTCCAAGGTTGAGCGTTTATTGGATGGTCCTAGGTGTGCTTGTTGGTTCTTGTTTTATTTAAACTGCAAATTGATTTGTTTTAAGGTTCTTTTTAATAACTTAGACACGTCTGGTTTCTTGGTTTGTAAAAATACAAGTGAAGTTTATTAATTATTTCTCTTTTATATTAAGCCCTAACTTAGAACTAAGAACTACATATGCTGCGGTCAGCATCCTGTGAATTCCGAAGCGACGTCCCAGTTGTGTTGAGTCCAACGACCGTTGATGTACGAATTTGCGTACTCAGCACTTCCCGAGCAAGTTGGCCGTTGTTGTTGTTGCTGATGTTGTTGTTGCAGTGGCTGCAACAATGTGGCCTAAAATACGCCGTTGCTGATGTTGCTGTTATTGTTGCGCTGGCTGCAACAATGGGGCCTAAGCATGGGTGGCGTTAGTGCATGGGTGGCGTTAGCTGTAAGCTCGTAAGCTCGACCCCTTTATTACTGGGCAAAGAAAATTGACTTGTACTAAAAAATCAAAGTTATTAAATAGTGCATTCAATCTGTTATAAGATAAGCAAGATAGAAATTATAAGAATTATGATTGTTTTTTTTTTTTAATCAGCAAAGAATTTATGTTTCTTAATTTTTTGATTGTTTTCCATTTCTATATTTTGCATTTTGAATGATATGTATAAATAAAATCACGCCCGTTATTTCATAAAATATTACATATATAGATATTAACAATAAAATAATATGTATAATCAAAATAAATTAAACTAATATCTCTACTGAATGTATATTCAAAATTTGTCCCGATCGTTTGTATGGGAGCTATAGGATATAGTCGTACGATTTGCCCAATTTTTATACCCTGTACCGTATGGTACAAAGGGTATATTGTGTTTGTGCAAACCGAAAATGTATGTAACGTACAGAAGGAGACGTGGAGAGCCCCTAAAGTTACCTAAAGTATGATCAGTGTGACTCGAGAAGTCGATATACCCATGTCCGTCTGTCCGTCTGTCCGTATGAACGCCTAGATCTCAGAGATGGTAAGAGCTAGAGCAACCAAACTTTCAGATAAGATCCCTTGTTAATCCATAGGAGACAAGTTTATTTTATTTTTTTGATATCGGGAGTACATAATATAGCTCCCATAGGGGTGTTTCAGAGGACCTCGAAAAAAACCAAAAGTTTTAGATGGATAATTCGTTTACTTATGAAGATATCATAACCAATTTTGGCAATCGGAAATTTTTCAGAGACCCCCAGCACTGTACCAAATTTTATCAAAATCGGTTGACTATATCATATAGCTCCCATAGGATCGATCGGTCGAAAAAATATTTTTTGGACAAAATTCGTTGTGTTTCGTTTGTTGTGAAGATACCGTAACCAAATTTGGCATTAAGAAGTTTTTTAGAGTTGCCAAGCTCTGTTCGAAATTTGATCAAAATCGGTTGACTATATTATATAGCTCCCATAGGACCAATCGGTCAAAAAATCGTTTTTTCTACAAAATTCGTTGCCTTTCGTTTGTTTGTAAAGATATTGTTAGCAAATTTGGCATTAAGAAGTTTTTTAGAGTACCCAAGCACTGTTCCAAATTTGATCAAAATCGGTTGACTATATCATATAGCTCCCATAGGACCAATCGGTCAAAAAATCGTTTTTTGTACAAAATTCGTTGTGATTCGTTTGTTTGTGAAGATACCGTAACCAAATTTGGTTTTTTAGAGTTGCCAAGCACTGTTCGAAATTTGATCAAAATCGGTTGACTATATCATATAGCTCCCATAGGACCAATCAGTCAAAAAATCGTTTTTTCTACAAAATTCGTTGCCTTTCGTTTGTTTGTAAAGATATTGTTAGCAAATTTGGCATTAAGAAGTTTTTTAGAGTATCCAAGCACTGCACTAAGTTTGATCAAAATCGGTTGACTATATCATATAGCTCCCATAGGAACGATCGGTCAAAAAAACGCTTTTTTTACAAAATTCGTTGTGTTTCGTTTGGTTTTGAAGATATCGGAACCAAATTTGGCAGTCGGAAGTCTTTTATAGTTCCCAATCAGTGTACTAAATTTGATCATAATCGGTTGACTATATCATATAGTCCCCATAGGACCGATCGGTCAAAAATTTTTTTGGTGCAAAATTCGACTGATTTCTTTTTTTTTTTTTATGAAAACATCGTAACCAAATTTGCCGAATATAATATCTTTTGGAGGTTTTAAGCAATATTTCGGAATTAATTGCAATGTGGTGGTACAGGGTATCCCAAAGTCGTCTGCGCCCGACTTTAACGTACGCCATCTTTTTATAATATGTTTAGATAATTTTTCTAGATTTTTGGTAAAAATTTCATAACGATATCACCACTAGAAGTATTTTTGGCCGCGGCTCCATACAAGCCGAATCACTGTGAGAAGGAGACGTCGGAGACCCCCCAAAGATACCTAAAGTATGATCAGAGTGACTAGAGAAGTCGATATACCCATGTCCGTCTGTCCGTATGAACGCCTAGATCTCAGAGATGGTAAGAGCTAGAGCAACCAAACTTTCAGATTAGATCCCTTATTAATCCATAGGAGACAAGTTTATTTTATTTTTTGATATCGGGACTACATTATATAGCTCCCATAGGGGTGTTTCAGAGGACCTCGAAAAAAGCAAAAGTTTTAGATGGATAATTCGTTTGTTTATGAAGATATCATAACCAAATTTGGCATTAAGAAGTTTTTTAGAGTTCCGAAGCACTGTTCCAAATTTGATCAAAACCGGTTGACAATATCAAATAGCTCCCATAGAAACGATCATTCAAAAAAACGCCTTTTTTACAAAATTCGTTGTGTTTCGTTTGGTTTTGAAGATATCGGAACCAAATTCGGCACTCGGAAGTTTTTCATAGATTCCAATCAGTGCACATTGGGCCAGAAAGCCAAATTTTTGGCATAAATTCGAAAAATAAAGTTACAGGCATGAAATTTGGTGTAGTTGTTTGTAATGACATATATAAGAACTAAGATAAATTTCAGACCGATCCGGCCACGCCCACTCCCACCGCCCATATAAGGTATGGTATTTTTACTTGGTGTGATTTTTTACTAAAGCACTATTACTGACGCGATTTATAAATTCATATTTATAATTAAGTTTTATTTATGCCGATTTATATTCAAGTTTAAAAATTATATGAAAAATTCGAATAAAGCAAGGTGCAATCAATTTTTAACAGTCGATTTCCCCATATATTTCAGACGAAAAGAGATTTTCATTTTCGGCTTCAGAATGATCAGTGCCATCATATATGGAAGTGTTACACTTATCAGTGTCACTATGATTACCTGTAAAATTATAATTATTATTTAGGATATAATTATCACAATTATTAAAGTTTTGCGGTTCTGAAAGGTCAATCACAGCTGCCGGTAATGGTATTTTTTTGCTTTGAGCAAATTTGTTATTTATCGGTTACCATAATTTCCAAAGGCCTACATTTGGCTTCTCATTTTCTATTATAACTGGGATAAATATCGGAAGATCGGCTTTTATGAAGCTCCTGAATGTTGCAATATTGGCTTTTTCCAAAGGAGTTTTCGAGCAAAAACGCCAAAGCCTCATTGGGCGTTAAGGGTGCTCGCTCCGAAACAAAAAGGTTTTTTCTTACTCGATTTGGGCCATTTGAACCAAGCAAAGTATTTTTCAATATTAAAGACGTGTCTTTTTCATTTAATTTTTTGACCGAAACTGCAGCAGCGTGCACAAGTGTTGTGGCGTTGTTTATCTGCTAAATCGGATGCTAACTTTCTCTTTAAACGTGGTTCAGCATATTCCATCGGTGGACGTCCTACTGTGTTTAAAAATGACCTTATAGGCTTGGTTGAAGATGTGGAATCTAAGCTATCGAATAAAAAAAATATAATTTTTGACGACAGCCACTTGGAGTGTTTTCCTTAAGTACTCAAATTTCTGCCGCATTTTGGCAAGTTTCTTTGGATATAAATAGCAAAATTTTTTATTTTTGCATTAATTTCATATTTTTCCTCTGCGCTTAAGTTGTAGTCTTTAAGTTGATGAAATATTCAGCGCGAAACATCGGATGCCTTTCGAATATTGTCATTCCAGATATTCAGCAGCGTTGCATAGCAGAAATTAACCTTAGCTTCAAAATGGCAATACCCGAAAAGCCGCAAAAAGCCGCAAAAAGCATAAAAAGGGTAAATTAGTATATATTTTGTACTTTTATGTTACATTAATACTTTTTTGCAGAAGCTTGCAGAAAGTTATTTTTTATTCCATAATAGACGGCCAAGTTGGTTAAGTTTTCTCTAATTAAAGGCAACACAAAACCATACACATATAAAACAAATTAACAAATATAAGGAAACACCTTTTTAACATAAACATTCTACATACCCGTACCTCTATTTACCATTATTAATATTATCTTTATATTTAAAATTAATAAAAATACAAGCTCGCAAAGTTAACAAAAAATTTCGCGCCGTTTTTACTGCAACGCGCTGCTGTTCGAACATGTAACTTTGAAGGGCTGCCAAAACTTCAGGGTTGCAATAAAATCAATAATATTTTTTAATTTTTTGTAACTAGGGTATTGACTACAAAATGGCAATGTTAAAAAACGAATTTGCTTCTATGAATATTTTGAATTTATGCCAAAAAATCGGCTTTCTGGCCCAATGTGCTGTGTACTAAATTTAATCAAAATCGGTTGACTATATCATATAGTACCCATAGGACAGATCGGTCAAAAAAATTGTTTGGTGCAAAATTCGACTGATTTCTATTGGTTTATGAAAATATCGTAACCAAATTTGCCGAATAAAATTTCTTTTGGAGGTCTTAAGCAATATTTCGGACTTAATTGCAATGTGGTGGTACAGGGTATCCCAAAGTCGTCTGCGCCCGACTTTAATGTACGCCATCTTTTATTATAATATGTTACATAATTTGTCTTATCAGTAGTTTTTTGTAAAATAATCATCCACATTTACATTTGAAGGAATATCTAAAAGACTTAACATTTCTTTTGAATAAAACTACTCGTCAATTCTGTATTGGATCTCACTTGTCTAAGGGACGCTACTAGTGGATCTGAAGAGGCTGCCAACATATTAAAAAGATCCTCGTTTTCACTTGATCGTGATATTTTACATGTATTCATAGCTCTAAATTTTTATAATCCTTGTTTCTCGATTCCTGGGCTTCTTCTGACTTCTCCCCAATGGGAAGGCAATGATATTCAATTATAGTTTGGCCATGTGCCAAAACTTTGTAAGGCGTGGGAGCCAGTTTTTTTCCTGGATATTTTTCGATTAACAGCTCTGCAGTTTTGGTGGCGTATTCACCAAATTTGCTGCAGTTAATTTTTTCCTTGCAGTTCAAAATATTTAAAATAACACCCAATCTTTTGATAATTTCATCATCCACTCCAGTTATTTCTGATGTAATTTTGTTTTCTGCAAAGAATTTTCTTGATGAGTTTCCATCGTTTGAGTTACCATATCCATATTTGGGGCGGTCGACTATCAGTCCAGGTCGGTTAAAGAATTCTTTTTGAATTTTGCTTCTCCTGATATTTTGTTTTTCTTTGTCTGGTGTGTTGTCTTCAAAGGATTCGTTAACTTGCGGAAGAGTATATGCAAGCTTCAAAATAAACTCCATGTATCTAATTCTGGCATGCAATGGTGAAATACCAAATTCCAGAGCTCTCTCTTCAATTAAGGAATTATCCAAATTTTGAAAATCCTTTTTTTTTATGCAAAAGCGCATGCCAAGGTCGATTTGGTGTTTGTAATTTCGTTGAGAACCTTGCCGTCTACCATTGTTAGGAAAAATTCATATTTCACAGCAATGGTTATTCCTTCCTTGATTTGTAATGATGCAGGCCTTATGTCTTTAGTCTGCTTCTTTATATCGGCTACTGTAGACCTGATTATTTCCGAAGTTTCTTTGGCCTATTTGAACAATATCGGACGACAATAATGAACAGATGAAGGGCGCGGGTTTTTCCAATATTCCAATGTTTCACTTTTTTAGTCGTAGAGGGACAACAGAAGCCATGAACATGTTTGCATCTGTAAAACCTTCATCATCTGTGTCTATTGGTTGCTTGCATTTGCTGATTAAAGTGACACTTTGTGGAAGAGTTTCCATCTCATTTTCTGGCAAACTTTCAATAAGACGTTTTGCAGTATGGTCCATTAGATCTCTGCTGACACTTCCGTCACTATAGTGGCTTGTGGTACTGCGCTCTGTTTAGCCGATCCAATTTTATTGTATCCAGGAAGAATATTTACATAATGTCGGATTAAAGAATCCCGCAATATTATATATTTTCTCTTGGACAGATTCAAATCCATAAACAACGCCAAAGCCTCTTCAGCGCTATATTCCATTGGTAGTGAATTTGGTGGTGTGGGAATGCTTTCCTTTATCCTTTTAAGACGCAAAGGACTTGCATCGGCAACCGCTACCTGGAAACACCAAAAAAATTGGGATGATTAATCATTTTTTTCAAATGTCACAGGTAGGCTTTATTTGATTGTTAAGTGAAAATAAAAGCAATCAACTCTAAATTTAGTGGCTGCATCTACTGCGTGTTCTTCTTCTTATACCTGCGTCAGCATATTTTGGAGTTGCGTTTCAGGGCCTTTACTGGCCTTAAAGCCAAACAGGCAAATTTAGGCAGGCAATCTTTATAGAGCAGGTAAATAAATTGATAACAAAGGTATTTATGTTAAAACGAAAATGGTTAATTTGGGTTAATGTTTTTTTATTTTCTTCCAAAGTTTTTTTTTTATAGTGGAAAATATACATTTTTTGAATAAAAGTTCATGTTTAAAATTGTTTTAAAAAAAAACTATGCAACAAATTGATATTTTCTTGATTTGTATAAAAAGGTATATGGAATTTAAGCATAAAATAGAAAAAAATTACTTCGTATCTTTTCTGGGTTTTTCAATACATCCGTTTACCTGAACCACTATATTTGGACCACTTTTTCAACTTTGGAAGAAAATAAAAAAACATTAACCCAAATTAACCATTTTCGTTTTAACATAAATACCTTTGTTATCAATTTATTTACCTGCTCTATAAAGATTGCCTGCCTAAATTTGCCTGTTTGGCTTTAAGGCCAGTAAAGGCCTTGAAACGCAACTCCAAAATATGCTGACGCAGGTATAAGAAGAAGAACACGCAGTAGATGCAGCCACTAAATTTAGAGTTGATTGCTTTTATTTTCACTTAACAATCAAATAAAGCCTACCTGTGACATTTGAAAAAAGGATTAATCATCCCAATTTTTTTGGTGTTTCCAGGTAGCGGTTGCCGATGCAAGCCCTTTGCGTCTTAAAAGGATAAAGGAAAGCATTCCCACACCACCAAATTCACTACCAATGGAATATAGCGCTGAAGAGGCTTTGGCGTTGTTTATGGATTTGAATCTGTCCAAGAGAAAATATATAATATTGCGGGATTCTTTAATCCGACATTATGTAAATATTCTTCCTGGATACAATAAAATTGGATCGGCTAAACAGAGCGCAGTACCACAAGCCACTATAGTGACGGAAGTGTCAGCAGAGATCTAATGGACCATACTGCAAAACGTCTTATTGAAAGTTTGCCAGAAAATGAGATGGAAACTCTTCCACAAAGTGTCACTTTAATCAGCAAATGCAAGCAACCAATAGACACAGATGATGAAGGTTTTACAGATGCAAACATGTTCATGGCTTCTGTTGTCCCTCTACGACTAAAAAGTGAAACATTGGAATATTGGAAAAACCCGCGCCCTTCATCTGTTCATTATTGTCGTCCGATATTGTTCAAATAGGCCAAAGAAACTTCGGAAATAATCAGGTCTACAGTAGCCGATATAAAGAAGCAGACTAAAGACATAAGGCCTGCATCATTACAAATCAAGGAAGGAATAACCATTGCTGTGAAATATGAATTTTTCCTAACAATGGTAGACGGCAAGGTTCTCAACGAAATTACAAACACCAAATCGACCTTGGCATGCGCTTTTTGCATAAAAAAAAAGGATTTTCAAAATTTGGATAATTCCTTAATTGAAGAGGGAGCTCTGGAATTTGGTATTTCACCATTGCATGCCAGAATTAGATACATGGAGTTTATTTTGAAGCTTGCATATACTCTTCCGCAAGTTAACGAATCCTTTGAAGACAACACACCAGACAAAGAAAAACAAAATATCAGGAGAAGCAAAATTCAAAAAGAATTCTTTAACCGACTTGGACTGATAGTCGACCGCCCCAAATATGGATATGGTAACTCAAACGATGGAAACTCATCAAGAAAATTCTTTGCAGAAAACAAAATTACATCAGAAATAACTGGAGTGGATGATGAAATTATCAAAAGATTGGGTGTTATTTTAAATATTTTGAACTGCAAGGAAAAAATTAACTGCAGCAAATTTGGTGAATACGCCACCAAAACTGCAGAGCTGTTAATCGAAAAATATCCAGGAAAAAAACTGGCTCCCACGCTTTACAAAGTTTTGGCACATGGCCAAACTATAATTGAATATCATTGCCTTCCCATTGGGGAGATGTCAGAAGAAGCCCAGGAATCGAGAAACAAGGATTATAAAAAATTTAGAGCTATGAATACATGTAAAATATCACGATCAAGAGAAAACGAGGATCTTTTTAATATGTTGGCAGCCTCTTCAGATCCACTAGTAGCGTCCCTTAGACAAGTGAGATCCAATACAGAATTGACGAGTAGTTTTATTCAAAAGAAATGTTAAGTCTTTTAGATATTCCTTCAAATGTAAATGTGGATGATTATTTTACAAAAAACTACTGATAAGACAAATTATGTAACATATTATAATAAAAGATGGCGTACAAATGTAAATGTGGATGATTATTTTACAAAAAACTACTGATAAGACAAATTATGTAACATATTATAATAAAAGATGGCGTACATTAAAGTCGGGCGCAGACGACTTTGGGATACCCTGTACCACCACATTGCAATTAAGTCCGAAATATTGCTTAAGACCTCCAAAAGAAATTTTATTCGGCAAATTTGGTTACGATATTTTCATAAACCAATAGAAATCAGTCGAATTTTGCACCAAACAATTTTTTTGACCGATCTGTCCTATGGGTACTATATGATATAGTCAACCGATTTTGATTAAATTTAGTACACTGATTGGAATCTATGAAAAACTTCCGAGTGCCGAATTTGGTTCCGATATCTTCAAAACCAAACGAAACACAACGAATTTTGTAAAAAAGGCGTTTTTTTGAATGATCGTTTCTATGGGAGCTATTTGATATTGCAACCGGTTTTGATCAAATTTGGAACAGTGCTTCGGAACTCTAAAAAACTTCTTAATGCCAAATTTGGTTATGATATCTTCATAAACAAACGAATTATCCATCTAAAACTTTTGCTTTTTTTCGAGGTCCTCTGAAACACCCCTATGGGAGCTATATAATGTAGTCCCGATATCAAAAAATAAAATAAACTTGACTCCTATGGATTAATAAGGGATCTAATCTGAAAGTTTGGTTGCTCTAGCTCTTACCATATCTGAGATCTAGGCGTTCATACGGACAGACGGACATGGGTATATCGACTTCTCTAGTCACTCTGATCATACTTTAGGTATCTTTGGGGGTCTCCGACGTCTCCTTCTCACAGTGATTCGGCTTGTATGGAGCCGCGGCCAAAAATACTTCTAGTGGTGATATCGTTATGAAATTTTTACCAAAAATCTAGAAAAATTATCTAAACATATTATAAAAAGATGGCGTACGTTAAAGTCGGGCGCAGACGACTTTGGGATACCCTGTACCACCACATTGCAATTAATTCCGAAATATTGCTTAAAACCTCCAAAAGATATTATATTCGGCAAATTTGGTTACGATGTTTTCATAAAAAAAAAAAAAAAAATCAGTCGAATTTTGCACCAAAAAATTTTTGACCGATCGGTCCTATGGGGACTATATGATATAGTCAACCGATTATGATCAAATTTTGTACACTGATTGGGAACTATAAAAGACTTCCGACTGCCAAATTTGGTTCCGATATCTTCAAAACCAAACGAAACACAACGAATTTTGTTAAAAAAGCGTTTTTTTGCCCGATCGTTCCTATGGGAGCTACATGATATAGTCAACCGATTTTGATCAAACTTAGTGCAGTGCTTGGATACTCTAAAAAACTTCTTAATGCCAAAGTTGCTAACAATATCTTTACAAACAAACGAAAGGCAACGAATTTTGTAGAAAAAACGATTTTTTGACTGATTGGTCCTATGGGAGCTATATGATATAGTCAACCGATTTTGATCAAATTTCGAACAGAGCTTGGCAACTCTAAAAAACTTCTTAATGCCAAATTTGGTTACGGTATCTTCACAAACAAACGAATCACAACGAATTTTGTACAAAAAACGATTTTTTGACCGATTGGTCCTATGGGAGCTATATGATATAGCCAACCGATTTTGATCAAATTTGGAACAGTGCTTGGGTACTCTAAAAAACTTCTTAATGCCAAATTTGCTAACAATATCTTTACAAACAAACGAAAGGCAACGAATTTTGTAGAAAAAACGATTTTTTGACCGATTGGTCCTATGGGAGCTATATAATATAGTCAACCGATTTTGATGTTGTCTGTTGTCTTCAAAGGATTCGTTAACTTGCGGAAGAGTATATGCAAGCTTCAAAATAAACTCCATGTATCTAATTCTGGCATGC
This sequence comes from Chymomyza costata, assembly GCA_018150985.1. Lineage (NCBI taxonomy): Eukaryota > Metazoa > Arthropoda > Insecta > Diptera > Drosophilidae > Chymomyza > Chymomyza costata. The sequence goes on along the minus strand of JAECWU010000488.1, from coordinate 196,571 downwards.
AATGGTGAAATACCAAATTCCAGAGCTCCCTCTTCAATTAAGGAATTATCCAAATTTTGAAAATCCTTTTGTGTTTTATGCAAAAAGCGCATGCCAAGGTCGATTTGGTGTTTGTAATTTCGTTGAGAACCTTGCCGTCTACCATTGTTAGGAAAAATTCATATTTCACAGCAATGGTTATTCCTTCCTTGATTTGTAATGATGCAGGCCTTATGTCTTTAGTCTGCTTCTTTATATCGGCTACTGTAGACCTGATTATTTCCGAAGTTTCTTTGGCCTATTTGAACAATATCGGACGACAATAATGAACAGATGAAGGGCGCGGGTTTTTCCAATATTCCAATGTTTCACTTTTTAGTCGTAGAGGGACAACAGAAGCCATGAACATGTTTGCATCTGTAAAACCTTCATCATCTGTGTCTATTGGTTGCTTGCATTTGCTGATTAAAGTGACACTTTGTGGAAGAGTTTCCATCTCATTTTCTGGCAAACTTTCAATAAGACGTTTTGCAGTATGGTCCATTAGATCTCTGCTGACACTTCCGTCACTATAGTGGCTTGTGGTACTGCGCTCTGTTTAGCCGATCCAATTTTATTGTATCCAGGAAGAATATTTACATAATGTCGGATTAAAGAATCCCGCAATATTATATATTTTCTCTTGGACAGATTCAAATCCATAAACAACGCCAAAGCCTCTTCAGCGCTATATTCCATTGGTAGTGAATTTGGTGGTGTGGGAATGCTTTCCTTTATCCTTTTAAGACGCAAAGGGCTTGCATCGGCAACCGCTACCTGGAAACACCAAAAAAATTGGGATGATTAATCCTTTTTTCAAATGTCACAGGTAGGCTTTATTTGATTGTTAAGTGAAAATAAAAGCAATCAACTCTAAATTTAGTGGCTGCATCTACTGCGTGTTCTTCTTCTTATACCTGCGTCAGCATATTTTGGAGTTGCGTTTCAGGGCCTTTACTGGCCTTAAAGCCAAACAGGCAAATTTAGGCAGGCAATCTTTATAGAGCAGGTAAATAAATTGATAACAAAGGTATTTATGTTAAAACGAAAATGGTTAATTTGGGTTAATGTTTTTTTATTTTCTTCCAAAGTTGAAAAAGTGGTCCAAATATAGTGGTTCAGGTAAACGGATGTATTGAAAAACCCAGAAAAGATACGAAGTAATTTTTTTCTATTTTATGCTTAAATTCCATATACCTTTTTATACAAATCAAGAAAATATCAATTTGTTGCATAGTTTTTTTTAAAACAATTTTAAACATGAACTTTTATTCAAAAAATGTATATTTTTTTATAGTGGAAAATATACTAAACTTTGAGCGGCTGTAACAACTAAACTATTCATCCGAATTGAATAAAAAATTAAATTTTCTTGATCCTTGGGAAATTCTAAATGAGATACATGTATTGATTTTAACAAAAGTACTCATCAAAATTTTGATTTTTGCAACGCTTTTGCGGCTGCCCTGCCACTGTGTGTCGGTGACAGTAAAAAAAGGGAGAGAGCGAGAAAAACCAAACAAAAATTTTAGCTGGTGCACGAGTTACAATAAGTGGGAGTGATGAGGGTTATCTCCAGTAGTCCCGTGGCCCAAGGTTGAGCGTTTATTGGATGGTCCTAGGAGTGCTTGTTGTTTCTTGTTTTATTTAAACTGCAAATTGATTTGTTTTAAGGTTCTTTTTAATAACTTAGACACGTCTGGTTTCTTGGTTTGTAAAAATACAAGTGATGTTTATTAATTATTTCTCTTTTACTTTGAGCCCTAACTTAGAACTAAGAACTACATATGCTGCGGTCAGCATTCTGATGAATTCCGAAGCGACGTCCCAGTTGTGTTGAGTCCAACGACCGTTGATGTACGAATTTGCGTACTCAGCACTTCCCGTGCAAGTTGGCCGTTGTTGTTGTTGCTGATGTTGTTGTTGCAGTGGCTGCAACAATGTGGCCTAAAATACGCCGTTGCTGATGTTGCTGTTATTGTTGCGCTGGCTGCAACTATGTGGCCTAAGCATGGGTGGCGTTAGCTGTAAGGTGGGTGCCATACCGTGTATGGTAACTCCTCCCCCCTAGAATGTAGCGATGGCCATAACGAAGGTATGTCCAGAACTACATTTGGTTGCGGTACCTGCGGTATGAATATGTTGTTGGTTTTCTTCGTTGCTGCCAGTACCAGTATGGTTACGACTAAAATTGCTAAGATCCCATAAGTTGCCGCTCGATTTTGTGTTGTGGTAGTCTCAATTCCCTGCACCTTATTCAGGTTTTGCAGGCTTGCGAGCTGCAGTTTTTGGAGGTTGATTTCCTCCGACGTGTTGTTGATAATTATGTTTGGTGCCGCAATCCAGAACAGTTTTGGAGGGATGTCTACTGTCTTCAGTATATTTCCGAATACCGAATCTCCAATGTTCACAGAGCAATTTTCATAATATATATACGCAGACCCTTCCACCGTGGTTTCTTCTCCGCATTCTGACGTAATTTTCGTCGGTTTTGCATTGAAGATGAATATGTGGTTTCTTTCAGGTTCGAATATTTGTTGCATGCCTCCGGTGTCGACTGCGTCACACACTGGGGGTTTACTTTTGAGTAGGTCCTCAAGGCATCTCGTTTCCGATCGTGAGCTCACTTCGTCTTCCGCTTCGCATATGAATAACTCTTCTATTTTAGTACATAGTTTGTCATAGAACTTATATGTTATCTTATCAATTAGTACATATTTAGGTATACTTATAAAACTCGTTTGATTTATTGGTAGAGGTATTACTCTGTGTAATTTATAATTTTTACTATCAAAAATAGGTATTTTAATTTTGAATATTACGTTCATGTTATTTACCTTTGTATCTAATTGCGAATTGGGAAATCAATTTTAATTTTGAATATTACGTTCATGTTATTTACCTTTGTATCTAATTGCGAATTGGGAAATCTCGACATTTTGTTTCTTTAATATTTCGGCTATCCTGTCTGTCTCGACATCCGATAGTATTAATTTCGGGATTATGTTTAGTTTTGCTAACAGTATACTTTCTATTATGTTGCTTAAGTGTTCGTTTAGAACGTCAATGTTATAATTAATCCTATTACTATACTGCAACATATGTATTTCGTTGTGTTCGGCCGTAAGGTGCCGATACACATTATTTTTAAAATTTTTAATAAAAATAGCTATATTTTCTTGTTCCTTATTTATGTTTTCCGTTATGTTTTTGAATCTTATAATTATTTGCTCGTTAAATTCTACCTGTTTATTTGTCTCGTCTAACAATGTATCCACTTCCTTACTTATGTTCGTGAGCTGCTTATTCAGATTTTCGCTATCTTTAGCGTCCATATTTCCAGTTACTTCTTTAATTATACTTCCTAATCCGTTTATGAGCCCTCTCTTTTTCCTACCTCTTGGTATAATCATCTCTAACTTTTCCTCTACCTGTTTTATCTTTGCTCTTAATGTGGTTACTAATTCGCCCGAGAATGAAACATCTGTCATTACGTCCAAGGCTTGCTTAATTTGTGAAGTAATGTTAATATACTCCTTAACCTGCACGATATGGTGCATCTCCTTGTATCCCATGATTCTTCTAGCCGAACCCAACTCCAACTTGGCAATTGGTTCGTCCCGCTTTAGGGGTCTGACATCTATCCCTTGTCCGTCCGTTAGTGTTGTCCTGTAATAATTGTTTTTAAAGAATTATTCAGTTTTTTCGTTTTTGTACGGGTGTGGTTGTGTGTTAAATGTCTTATTTTTCTTGATTTTAGTTTTATGTATTTTTTGGTTTTTCATGGTCGTTACTGTGGGTCCTGAGTCTTGAATGACTGTGTGTTTTGAAAAACGGGGGGTTAATTTGTTTCTCCTGTTCTCTCTTCTAAATATAACCTCCTGATTTGTTACTTTCTCGGGTTGAGTCCTGTCTCTATTTAATTTTTCTATTTTTGACTTTTTGAGTTCTGACATCCGCTGTTGTAACTGCGGATACAGTTTTTGCCTAAAAGCATTAAGCTGTGCCAGATACTCATGATGATTATTATAATCGACTTGTGAATTAAACGGATGTGTTCTTCCCATGAAAATTTCGTAAGGTGTGTGTTTGTGAGCTGAGTGTATAGCGTTATTGTATGTTATGAACGTTTCCGCCAAAATTTGATCGTGGTCAATATTAATTTTTTCCTTTTTCTTTTTTTCCAAAATTATTCTATAAATTTCGGTCAGAGTGGAATGCAACCTCTCTACCGGAGCATTACTTGAAGATTGTTGAAAAGAAGTTGTGTGCAACAATATCTGATATTGTTTGCAGAAATCTTTGAAAATGTTGGCGGAATACTCCGCTCCTTGATCGCACACTATTTTCTTGGGAATTCCAAAGTTTTGCATAAATTGTTGTAATGCTTTTATTACATTTAGACTGTCTCTGTGAGGAATCTTGAACCCTGCAGCGAACTTTGAGAACTTGTCAATAATTGTAAGCACATATTTTCCATTTATGGAATATAAATCAGTATAAAATTTTCATTGGTTCACCTGGCGTTTCCGTTTCTTGGAAAGCTAACTTAGGCGGATGCATATCGTATTTTAAGGTGTTGCACACGTCACAATTGTTGATTGTTTTAGGGACTTTAGCTTTAATATTTGGGAAGTAGTACAGTCTTTTTATTTGCTGAGTTATTTCATCTATTCCCCTATGATTAGTCCGTTCGTGTTGTTGTCTGATTTATTTTTCCTGCATTTCCGTATCTAACAGATCTGTTAATATGGTGGTACATCTAACAATCTTATAAATATTCCCGTGAGAAAAGTATTTGGAATAACAGGTTTGAATTGTTTTAAAAATTTCCTCTGGTGCGTATACTGCACATGTCTTATTTGGCTTGAGAATTTTCTTTAGAATATTTGCTGTATAGTCTTCGTCAAATTTTGGGTTTGCGACTGTCCGTCTAATTTTATTTTTGAACGGGGTAGGTACCGTATTCTGTGGTGAGTCTTCGTATTTAAATATTATTTGGATATTGTGCTCATTTATCGGTTTTTCTGAAATTGGGATGTAATCATTTCTGTCGCACTGGATCGTACTAAGTGCATCTGCCACTACATTTTGGCAACCCTTCTTATAGATGACTTCGTAGTCGTACTCTAACAACTGGAGTTTCCAGCGTACTAACTTGGAGTTGGGTTCTTTGAAACTCATAAGCCAGGTCAATGGCCTATGATCCGTAACTATCTTAAATTTTTGTCCGAATAAGTAGGGCCTAAAGTATTTAGTTGCCCAAATAATTGCTAACATTTCCTTTTCCGCTGTGGAGTAGTTCTGTTCCGTGTCGGACAGTGTCCTACTTGTAAACGATACTGGCTTGTCCTTACCCAAAGGACCTTGTGATAACACTGCTCCCAGTGCCACGTTGCTTGCATCTGTGGTCAGTATAAATTGCTTCTCGAAATCTGGGTATTGGAGTAGTGGATCGTTACAGAGGAGTGTTTTACAAAATTCGAATGCATTAGTGTATTCCTGGTTTATATCTAATGGTTTCTTTTCTTTCAACTGGACTGTCAAGGGTTTCGTTATTTTCGCGGTCTTTTATGAATTTTCTGTAATACCCGAGTAATCCTAGGAAAGATTTAATTTCCTTTCTGGTTTTGGGTATTGGAAACTTTTGGATTGTTTCAATTTTTTTTGGGTTAGGTTTAATGCCTTCACCAGTAACGACGTGTCCTAAAAACTCAATTTCCTTTCTCAAGAATTCCGATTTGTCTAGTTGTAATTTAAGGTTTGCCTTATTTAATTTGGAAAAGACTTGCTTTAAGTCTTCGGCGTGCTCTTGGAGCGAAGCGGAAAATACAATTATATCATCCAGGTAAACCAAACAACATTTCCCGATCAATTCTTTCAGTACGCTATCCATTACCCTTTGAAAGGTGGCTGGGGCGTTGGTGAGGCCGAAAGGCATCGTAGTAAACTCATAATGGCCTCCTTCCGCCGTAAAGGCGGTTTTTGGAATGTCCTCTGGTGACATCTCTATTTGGTGATAGCCACTGGCTAAATCTAGGGCCGTGAAATACCAAGCTCTTCCTATCTTGTCCAGTACATCATTGATTACTGGCATGGGGTATTTGTCTTTGACTGTCTTTTCATTGAGTTTTCTGAAATCTACAACTAACCTCCACTTCTCTTTCCCTGACTCGTCTGGCTTTTTGGGTACCAGCCATACAGGAGCACTCCAAGGAGAATAACTGTTTCTAATCGTTTTCTGTTCTAACAGCTTATCAATCTGTGCCCGGAACTTCTTTTCTCTCAAAATGTCCAAATCTAAATGGTTTTGTGTATAGGGGAACATCGTCCGTAGTCGGTATACTGTGTTTAATCAGGTTTGTAAAGGAAAGTTTGTCGTCTTCGTTGTAAAATAACGAAGGAAATGCTAAACATATTTTTTAAGCACTTCTTTTTATTCTTCTGTAATAATATTATGTTACAACCCTGCGTGGTTGTTATCGATGTTTAATCGAGTTGATTATCGGGAGGTGTTCGAAGCAGCGCTGAAGTGGTAGCATCGTTTTGTGGAGATAAAAAGACAAATTTAACTTAAGCTTAATAATTAGCGTAATTATTACATGGTGTCAGAAGTGGAATATTATTACTACATATTTGGATAAACTGTGAATAACTGTGCCAAACAACATCAAAACATGGCATCGAACGACAGGCTACCTGAACCATTGGATTGTGTGAATGAACAAAATGGCCGATTTGGAAGCGTACATATCTTATGTACATGATGGCGAAAGGCATCGATGAGCAGCCCGAGTCATAGAAAATAGCAACATTTCTTTGGCTGATTGGACAACAAGCTATGGAGATCTACAGCACGCTGTTTCCAAACGATGGAACAGCCAACAGTATACTTGGTGTTGAACAAAATGCTGTGGGTCAAGAGCAAAATGCGGCAGGACAAGAACAACGAGCCCCTGTCGGTGTGCGTACCTTTACGGATGTGTTAGATGCGTATTATTATTGGCGTACATGACAAAAAGTTGCAACTTAATCTGTTGGATTCTAAAAATGAATCGCTTGCAGCTGTTATTGAAAAATGTAAGACTTTTGAGGCAGCAAATGATAATAAAATGTATTTTGATAAAAGTGGTGCATTAACTGTATGCAGCAATAAGCAAGTCATAAAGGAAACATCAGCTACCGTAGCTGCAACCAGCCGCAGGTGTTACAATTGTGGTAATCCATGGGAACCGTCGCATCGAAGAAAGTTAAACATTAAGTTAAAAATGAAGTAAAAAATTTTTCTGATTTGATTACAGCAGTAATAAAGTTAAAATTTTTGGTTCTGTACTCTTAAGTTGCATTGATACTAATAGAAAGACAAGAAATTAAGCTAAATTTTTGGCTGTAGATGAAAGATGTGAACCTCTGTTGGGGTTGACGACATGCATTGATTTTGGATTGGCTAAACGGATAGATATTAACACAATAGTTTTGTTCCCAGGTGAAAAGGAAGCATTTTTAGAAACTAATAAAGATTTGTTTACTGGATTGGGTAAAATGCCAGGCGCTGTAAAAATTAACTTGAAAGAAAACGCCGTCCCAAAATTACATTACCGTAAACGTGTACCTATGTCTGTATTGGATAATCTTAGAAAGGAAATTGATAAAATGGTTAAAGATAAAATTATTTCACCTGTTAATTATCCAACAGACTGGGTCAACAATTTGCAAATCGCTGGCAAGCCGGATGGAACGTTACGCCTGTGCTTGGACCCCAAACCACTAAACGAATGCATTCGTAGGGAACATTTCCTAATTCCCGTAATTGATGATTTTATTTCAAAATTAGCGGGTAAACGGGTATTTACGGTTCTGGACCTAAAGAGTGGATTCTGGCAGTTAGAACTGGATGCAAGTAGTTCAGATTTGACAACCTTTATGACGCCTTTTGGTAGATACAAATTTAACCGTGTTCCATTAGGTATTAACAGCAGCGCCCCAGAAATTTTTCAAAAGAAAATGGTACAGATCTTTGGCGATATTCCGGGAGTTATGGTGTATTTTGACGATATAGGAATTGTTGCAGAAAGTTATGAAGAACATGACAAAATACTTATGACTGTACTTCAGCGTGCACGGAAGAACAATGTCCGATTCAATCCAAATAAGATTCAGTACCGACAAACAAAGGTTGTATTTATGGGAAACATTATTTCGGAAGGGCAAATTAAGCCAGAATGTAAATATCGAGATGCAATTGTGAACTTAAAACAACCCGAAAATAAGGGTGATGTCATGAGACTTTTGGGCTTACCTAAATATTTGGGAAAATATATACCAAACTTGTCTAAGCAAACAGCTAAGTTACGCAAATTAACTCATAACAATATTGAATTTAGTTGGAATGAAGGACATTCGATGGAACTGAATAGAATTCTGCGGATAATAAACTCTGAACCAGTTCTGGCCGTTTATGATCCAAAACAGCCCGTGGTTGTCCAAACAAATGCATCCAAGGATGGTTTGGGTTGTGTTATAATGCAAAATGAGCAACCTATAGCCTATGCATCACGTACTTTGGGAAAGAACGAACAAAAATGGGCTCAGATTGAAAAGGAACTTTTAGCAATTGTCTTTGCATGTGAGCGTTTTCACTATTATCTCTATGGCAGGGAATTTGTTGTGCAGAGTGATCAAAAGCCACTAGAAACACTAATTTCAAGGGGTATTGATGACGTTACTGCACGACTGCAGCGGATGTTTTTGTTTTTGCTAAAATACCCAAAATTGAAGATTGAATATGTGCCGGGGAAGCAAATGCTGGTTGCTGACTGCCTATCACGTGCGCAAGTAGTGGATGTTTGTGAAAATGAAGAACTGAAGGTGGTCGTTCATAGCTTAGTGGAAAATGTACGCATAGAGGAAGAAAACTGTAATCTATATTTAAAGTTGTTGAATAGTGATGATAGTCTTATGAAGGATTGCAAATATGTGGAAACACAGAACTGGCCAAGTTATCACCAGTTAGATGTGATGATTCAAAAATTTTACAAGTACAAGCATGAACTACATTATGAAAATGGGTTGTTGTTCCGTGATCATCGACTTGTGATTCCACTTGAATTGAGGAAAAAAATTTGTAAATGGCTACATGTACCTCACTTGGGGGTTGAAAAAAGAGCCCGTATGCATTATTTTTGGCCGGAAATGAGTAAGGAAATCAAAGAATTAGTAGGAAACTGCTCAGTTTGTGAAGGTTTTAAGAGAAATAATGTTAAAGAGCCTTTAAATCAAGAAAAAGGGCCAGCATATCCATTCCACATTGCATCCATGGACATATTCGAGTTCGCTGGCATCAATTACATTTCTTTGATTGACGCATATTCGGGGTTTGTCATATCTGAAAGACTAAGTAACAAAACATCGAGTCATATAATTGAAGTATTGCAGAAAATATTTAACAGAATCGGATACCCGACAATTATTAAAAGTGATAATAATCCTTTTTCATCTTTTGAATTTAAGAAATTTTCTGAAGATACAAATGTTCAAATTAATTTTTCTAGCCCAAGATATCCTCAAAGTAATGGGCTGGCGGAAAAGGGAGTAGCGATTTTTAAAAATATACTGAAGAGATGTTATGAAACACAAAAGGTAGAATTATTTCAGTATAGACTGTTGGAATACAATACAACTTCTGTAGCAAGTATGCAATTAACGCCTGCCCAATTATTCTATGGAAGGCAGATAAAAACAAAGTTGCCTGTAGCAAGTCAGACATTGTGTCGAAACAACTTGAGTGAGCAAGGGATACAGCTAAAAATTGAGGATAAAAAAAGTAAGCAAAAATATTATTATGACAGGAACGCAAGATCGTTACCAGTATTAAAAATAGGAGATCTTATTATATTTAAAAAACGGCAATATATGGCATTATGGAACAGTCATGGGTATTGTCAATAATCGTTCATATATTGTTAAAGACAGTTTTGGAAATCACTATAGAAGAAATCGTAGATTTATAGCCAAAACAAATAATGTTGATTTCAATGCAAGTGATTTAATGTACGAAGAAAGCATAAAAGATAATAATAGCCGAGACATTGAAGAAATGAAAGAAATTGAAATTGTTCCGTTGCCAAATCAAATAAACAACCCAAATAATTGTGAAGCTAATGAAAAGTGATTCAGAGGCTGAGGGTTCCAAATCTAAAATAAATAACTCAGAAAATGTAACTCAAAATGAAATGTCAAACCAACCCAATGTGATAAAGACGCGGGGAGGTAGAATAGTCCACCCACCAAAAATATTTGGATGGGATTAAAAAATTCAATTCAATTCAATTTATTCACAAAATCTTAGGCATTACGAACATATTGTGGAGCTTAATTTTCTTAAAATACAGAGTTCAGGCTAAGACAATTACCTTTTCTACTGTGTTATTAAAAATATACTGAATATATATACAGTGCGCGAAAAAAGGTTAAAGCCACTTACATTTTTCAATAAAACCCGAAAAATTTCAAATATTTTTGGATGGCTTTTTACATACTTATTAAGTAACTATTTTATCGTATATATAAAAAAAAAATCATAGCTATACATAAAAAAATAATTTTTTTTTGGGTTTTTTGATTTTTTTGCGACTTTTTGGTGCGAAATAAGGTTAAAGCCACTCCAATATTTTCGCACTAAAATCAAATTTTTTAAACATATTTTTAATATTTCGTGTGTTTACCTTTAGCGCCATACAATGCAAGTATTCGACGTGGTAGACTGCCATACTGTGCTTTTATTTTGGACGTGAGAGATGTTTTCCCAAGCCGCCCCGATGGCCACCTTAAGTTCGTCCTTTTCGTTGTATTGTCGGCCATTTCCGTGCACTGCGCATGCCAAAAGTCCCCAAACATTCTTGATAATGCTTATATCTGGTGATTACGATGGCCAATTGTTGTAAAGATCGATTCCATTTTCACGAAAAAAGGCTGTTGTCGATCTGGCTGCATGAATCGGTGCATTGTCTTGATTAAATTTGCAGTCTATACCAGCGCCCTCAAAGCAATGTGTTGGAAAATTGGATCGAATCATTTGCTGATACCCTTCCGCATTTATTCTTGTGGAAATGAATGATAGTAGCATCTTTTGAGGTACCCAATGGCACCCCAAACCATAACCGATCCACCGCCATATTGGCGCAAAAACAATGTTTTTGGTTTGGTACGCAAATTGTGCCAACAGTAAGAAAATCCGTCTGGGCCATCCAAATAAAACTTTTATTCGTCCGAAAAAATAATTTTTACCATTGATTTGTGCAGCGCAGGTGGTCCAAGGCGAATTTTTGAAGTGCTGCTATATTGTCTTTTGACACCATTGGCTTGGGGTTAATTTTTTTGTATTTAAAGTGTTTAGACCCGCCTAAACATTGTTGAACACGCGACCACCAACGGGTACATCATTTTCACTTCTTAATTGGACAGCAAACTTAAAACTGTTAGCAACACTTTGGATTAAGCGACGCTTTTGGGCACTTGAGATCATCGATGGTCGGCCAGCTATGTAGTTTTTGTCATAATTTTGGGGATTTCCTAGAAAATTTCTAACTGCATCTTAGCTGCGACCAAATTCCTTTGCTATTTGACGATTTGACATTTTATTACAATCTTTTACTGTAGAAATTTTGGCTTTTTCGGCCTCTATCAATAGTTTAAGGGCACCCATAGAAAATTGATAGAATTTCGTATGACAACTGCTTTATAGACATTATGAAATTGACTTACAGGATGGAGACGGTGCATAACAGTGAAATATGACAAAAAAAAAAAAAAAAATTTAAACATCATTGGTTTTCGCGGAGAAAACGCGGAGTGGCTTTAACCTTATTTCGCACCAAAAAGTCGCAAAAAATCAAAAAACCTAAAAAAAAAAATTATTATGTATGTATATTTTGAATTTTTATTTTTATATATACGTTAAAATAGTTACTAAATAAGTATATAATAAGACATCCAAAAATATTTACAACTTTTCGAGTTTTATTGAAAAAAACAAGTGGCTTTAACCTTTTATCGCGCACTGTACTATAGCATTAGAGTCATAAGAGGCGGGACAAAATTTCGAAAAACCCATGAATATGAGAAACTTATATCTAGGACTTATTCTATGACTAAACTAGGTACTTAATAATAAATTATTAATATGCGAAAACTCGGAATATGTACATCTATCCTTAAAATTATTGCGGACACGGTTGACCCTCTCTGAAACAAATTCAATTTTTGCCCTGGAGTGTAGATCACTGGTGGAGTGATACCAAGGAAGGTTTAAAATCATTTTTAACAGTTTATTTTGTGTAACTTGAATTTTATTAGCGTGACATTTAGCTATATCAGCCCAGATAGGGGCTCCATAAAACAACACAGCTTAAAAAATTGATCTGTATAGATACATTTTGTTATCTAAATTGAGACGAGAATTTCTATTTATGAGTGGGTACAATAATCGAATTAATATGTTGATTTTCTTGTTGACGTAGTAAATATGGTCTTTAAAGGTTAACTTAGTGTCAAAAATTAGTCCTAGATATTTAACATTGCTTTCCCAGTTAACATCAACTAAATTCAACTTGATATGGCTAGTCGGGAGGTAAATATTTTTGCGTTTTCTTGAAAAGAATATAGCTTGGGTTTTGTCAGCATTAACAAGAATTTTCCATTTTTTAAAATAACTAACAAGGATGTCAAAAGCATCCTGAAGGTTATTAGTGATATCAGTGGCTAAAGTTCCAAAGCAAAGAATTGCGGTATCATCAGCAAAAATGGAAGATGTGCACTCTCTGAGATTTGGAAAATCGGACGTATAAATGTTGTACAAAATTGGGGATATACAAGACCCCTGGGGGCAACCTGCGCATATGTCGTACTTTTGAGATTGCACTTCACCCAAATGAACGGCGAAAGACCGATTTTTAAGGAAACTCTGAATCATTTTTATCAGTTCTAGGGGAAATTCCAAGAGATTCATTTTATGTACAAGACCTTCGTGCCACACAGAATCAAATGCTGCTTTTATATCCAAGAGGACCATTCCAGAAGACCTAGATCTAGCAAAATTGCATTTAATTATATTTTTATTATGCTGTCCAATCCTGGAGATTTTCTGGCCTTGAGATCTTTGATAATTGCTTTTATCTCAGAGCTGTTGGTATAGTAAAGCTGTGGAGGACTGGCATTTAATAATTCTAATGAGTTGGCAGATCGTGAGGCTTCAGCAATTGTGATTGGGTCGCTCAGATCATTAGAAAGAGTATGATTTTCTCTAAAAGTCTGAGCAAGAATGTTAGCCTTTTGTTCAGGGGTCGAGAAACGCATTGTGTTGGCTTTTAGAGTCGGAATGTCGTTATGTTTCTTTTTAGGACTTTTGAAAGTTTCCAGAAGGGAGAAGAATTGCTTCCCAATGTAGATAGGAAAGTGTTCCAAGACTCATTTATAAAATTGAAAAAAAATTTATGAATAATAAAACTTAGCCATTTAACAGAATCGAAATCCGTCCTATTTCTGTATCTCATCCAGTTCCGGCGAATGCTATTTCTGCGGATAATGAGGTTTCTTATATGCTGAGGCAGCGTTCTTGGGGCAAAGTTGACTCTTTTCTTCGGAATACTGTTTTGTTTGGCTCTAATGATTACGTTGTTGAAGACAGATATTAAATTATCAATGTCTTCAGTGCTGCTGACGGTGATAAGTTCCGCGGGAGGCAACATCTGGTTAACGTATCTACCGAACTCCGACCAGTTAGCGTTATTAAAATTATAACGAAAGCAATTCACTATACTAGGAGAGGTGTGGAAAAAAGTTTGAACCGGAAGGTGATCAGAGCCGAGGTCATTTAATGTGATGGTATTTGTTAGCAATTGGGAACAGTTTGATAAGAAATAATCTAATGTAGAGCTTTGGCTTCTATGGGTGTGATCTGCTGGATATACTACATTAATGTTCCGTGATGCTACAAAATCATGCAATAAATTGCCCCAAACGTTAGCCCGTTGACAACCCCACAGGCGGTGCCGGCTATTTAAGTCTCCCCCTAACAGGTATTTCCCGGGTAACGCGGTCAAAATACGAATATCAGCTATAAACTGTCCTTTCTTATCGGGGTCGGCTTGACCTCCAGGGAAATAACAACAATAAATTGCAGTTTGAGCATTCTCTGAATTAAATATATTAATGCCAATAGCTTCGATTAGTGTTGTATTGGGAAGAGGCAGAAGGCTATGACGAAAAGATTTTTTAATAATTATAGCTACCCCTGCCCCTCTGCTGTTTGTTCTGTCGTATCTAAAACAGTGATAGTTGATTGTTATGTTTTATGGAAAATTCTGAAGTGAGCCAAGTTTCGATGTGAAGGCAAATGTCAACGTTATTTCGATTAAAAAAGTCAAACAGTTCATCTTTTTTGTTTTTAATGCCTCTGGCATTCCATGTCACTACTGTAAGGTGATCTAACATTATATAAGGAACTTGTACGCTAATGAAGTAATAACTTCAAATTGATCTAATTTGATTTCCTCAAAGGAGAAGAGATCTTGACTTGTACTAGTTGCACTAGACTGCGATGGCCTCACCCAGGTAGGATTTGCCAGTGGCTTAACATGGTTATTCAAATAAGGAAATGCTTGAGTGCTATTTAACTGTGGAGCATTAGCGTAGTTATTAGGTTGAGGATGACTATGTTTAGGACGTGATTGTTTCATGGAAAGGTACTTAATCCTGCTTGTACAGTCAGCAAAGTTGGACTTGTGCGACCCATTGCAGTTAGCACATTTCACAATCGCGTTCTCACTGCAAACTGTTGTCTTTTGAGGTCCAGCGCAGATTGAACAGTAGGGCTTTACAGAACAGCGGCTCGATCCATGACCAAACATTTGGCAATTGTAACATTGGGTAATTTGATTGCTGTGACGCTTTTGATACTCCCACTCTACTCTTACGTTGTTGATGACAGCATGATTTTTCCTCAATTCATTTAGGGAAGTGGACTTTTTGGGGAAGTAAACCACGTAGATTACCAATGTTGAATTATTGGGACTCTTCCTCTCAACAAGTTTAACATCTAGGCACTTCAGTCCCATGTCGATGAGCTCCAAGTGGAGTTTGATGCCAATAGAGATCTTCTTGATAGAATAACGACTGCATTTAATTTGATTGCAAATAAAGTGCAATTGCTCCACTCTGCACTTAAGTACTGTTATTGGAGGTACATACACTTTGTTTGTGACGATAATTTGCTCAGTACTAACGTCATAATTATCAATAACATCAGGGTCATCAAGAGTTTAAAGCGGCGCGTAATAGTTAGAGGTAGAGCTTGACCGCTGCCCAGTGTCGAATTTAAGCAGTTTTTTCTGCACACCGGTTTTTGTTTTTGTTCTCTTAATGCTGGTAGATTATTGTCAACAATTTTTGAATTATGAGAAAAATTTTGATGATAATGAAGTTGTAATGCCAATTCAATTGACAATTGAATTTGACAGAACACGCGTTAGTAAAGTCTGGGTTGTTATACTTTGCTATAAATGTCTGCAGTTATCACGACAGGGTTGTTATAATTTGCCAGAAAAGTCTTAAAAATTTTTCGCTGCCACTGCAATGTTGTAGATTCGTTTTTATTGTGTTTTTATACCCTGTACCGTATGGTACAAATTGTGTTTGTGCAAGCCGAAAATGTATGTAACGTACAGAAGGAGACGTCGGAGACCCCCCAAAGTTACCTAAAGTATGATCAGCGTGACTCGAGAAGTCGATATACCCATGTCCGTCTGTCCGTCTGTCCGTATGAACGCCTAGATCTCAGAGATGGTAAGAGCTAGAGCAACCAAACTTTCAGATAAGATCCCTTGTTAATCCAAAGGAGACAAGTTTATTTTATTTTTTTGATATCGGGATTACATAATATAGCTCCCATAGGGGTGTTTCAGAGGACCTCGAAAAAAAGCAAAAGTTTTAGATGTTCGTTTGTTTATGAAGATATCATAACCAAATCTAGCAGTCGGAAGTTTTTTAGAGATCCCCAGCACTGTAGCAAATTTTATCAAAATCGGTTGACTATATCATATAGCTCCCATAGGATCGATCGGTCGAAAAAATGTTTTTTTGTAAATTCGTTGTGTTTCGTTTGGTTTTGAAGATATCGGAACCAAATTCGGCAAGAGGAAGTTTTTTAGAGTTCCCAAGCTCTGTTACAAATTTGATCAGAATCGGTTGACTATATCATATAGCTCCCATAGGACAAATCGGTCAAAAAATCGTTTTTTCTACAAAATTCGTTGCGTTTCGTTTGTTTGTAAAGATATTGTTAGCAAATTTGGCATTAAGAAGTTTTTTAGAGTACGACCGATCACTCAAAAAAATTGTTTGGTGCAAAATTCGACTGATTTCTTTTTTTTTATGAAAATATCGTAACCAAATTTGCCGAATAAAATATCTTTTGGAGGTTTTAAGCAATGTGTCGGACTTAATTGCAATGTTGTGGTACAGGGTATCCCAAAGTCGTCTGCGCCCGACTTTAACGTACGCCATCTTTTTTTTTTTTTTTGTGTTTTTATTGTTCAAGTTAAAATAGTTTAATAACACAGGCACTTATGTTAATGATCAAAACGATATTGCCACAAATGTGGACTTGTCCATAGCTTTTATTTATTTTAAAATAACTTTTTATTAGCACACGAAAAATTTTACGACCGTCTGTAACGGCGCTGCCAACTCGATTGGGATTAAAAGATGGCGTACGTTAAAGTCGGGCGCAGACGACTTTGGTATACCCTGTACCACCACATTGCAATTAAGTCCGACACATTGCTTAAAACCTCCAAAAGATATTTTATTCGGCAAATTTGGTTACGATATTTTCATAAAAAAAAGAAATCAGTCGAATTTTGCACCAAACAATTTTTTTGACCGATCGGTCCTATGGGGACTATATGATATAGTCAACCGATTTTGATCAAATTTAGTACACTGATTGGGAACTATAAAAAACTCCCGACAGCCAAATTTGGTTCCGATATCTTCAAAACCAAACGAAACACAACGAATTTTGTAAAAAAAGCGTTTTTTTGACCGATTGTTCCTATGGGAGCTATATGATATAGCCAACCGATTTTGATCAAACTTGGTGCAGTGCTTGGGTACTCTAAAAACTTCTTAATGCCAAATTTGCTAACAATATCTTTACAAACAAGCGAAACGCAACGAATTTTGTAGAAAAAACGATTTTTTGACCGATTGGTCCTATGGGAGCTATATGATATAGTCAACCGATTTCGATCAAATTTATAACAGTGCTTGGGAACTCGAAAAACTTCCTCTTGCCGAATTTGGTTCCGATATCTTCGAAACCAAACGAAACACAACGAATTTTGTAAAAAAACATTTTTTCGACCGATCGATCCTATGGGAGCTATATGATATAGTCAACCGATTTTGATAAAATTTGCTACAGTGCTGGGGATCTCTAAAAAACTTCCGACTGCCAGATTTGGTTATGATATCTTCATAAACAAACGAATTATCCATCTAAAACTTTTGCTTTTTTTCGAGGTCCTCTGAAACACCCCTATGAGAGCTATATAATGTAATCCCGATATCAAAAAAATAAAATAAACTTGTCTCCTATGGATTAACAAGGCATCTTATCTGAAAGTTTGGTTGCTCTAGCTCTTACCAGCTCTGAGATCTAGGCGTTCATACGGACAGACGGACAGACGGACAGACAGACAGACGGACAGACGGACAGACGGACATGGGTATATCGACTTCTCGAGTCACACTGATCATACTTTAGGTAACTTTGGGGGTCTCCGACGTCTCCTTCTGTACGTTACATACATTTTCGGCTTGCACAAACACAATATACCCTTTGTACCATACGGTACAGGGTATAAAAATAAGCTTTAAGATTTTATTTAGGGTGTTCACGCTTTGTGTTGACTTGTTGACTTGCTGACTTGTTGAAAAAGTCAACAGGCCAAAGCGTGAATCCCTCCTGTTGACTTTTTGAGTTGACTTGTTGACTTTTCTTCTTCTTTCCTGTTTTTATTTACATTTGTAAATTGGTACAAATTGCATTAAAATTCAAAAGGTTCAATTAAAAATGCCAAGTAAAAGAGTAAAATCTATACTAACAGAATCTGTAGCAGAAGTAGCTATGGATTACATAGAGGTATATTTTATTACTTCAAAAATTAAATAATTGCAGAAAACCCTTATTTGATTTTGTGCTTCCTCTTCTTGTGTTTGTTTACATTTGCAAAATGCTGCAAATAATTATTAAAATTAAAAGTATTGAATTAAAAATGCCGAGTCAAAGCATAAAATCTATTTTAACTAAGCCTGTAGCCAAAGTAGCTATGGATTACACAGATTTTTATTATTTTATTACTGCAAAAATTAAATAATTGCAGAAAAACCGTATTTGATTTTGTGCTTACTCTTCTTGTGTTTGTTTACATTTATAAATTGCTGCAAATAATCATCGAAATTTAAAATCTTGAATAAAAAATGACGAGATAGAGCGTAAATTATATATTAATTGAACCTGTAGCTGAAATGGCTTTGGATGAAATAAATTTTATTGCCTGCAAGTCTGCTAAAACAAATTCATTGCAGAAAAATGGCGTACGTTAAAGTCGGGCGCAGACGACTTTGGGATACCCTGTACCACCTCATTGCAAATAATTCCGACAAATTGCTTAAAACCTCAAAAAGATATTATATTCGGCAAATTTGGTTACGATGTTTTCATAAAAAAAAATGGCGTACGTTAAAGTCGGGCGCAGACGACATTGGGATACCCTGTACCACCACATTGCAATTAAGTCCGACACATTGCTTAAAACCTCCAAAATATATTTTATTCGGCAAATTAAAAAAAAAAGAAATCAGTCGAATTTTGCACCAAACAATTTTTTTGACCGATCGGTCCTATGGGGACCTATATGATATAGTCAACCGATTTTGATCAAATTAAGTACACTGATTGGGAACTATAAAAAACTTCCGACTGCCAAATTTGGTTCCGATATCTTCAAAACCAAACGAAACGCAATGAATTTTGTAAAAAAAGCGTGTTTTTGACCGACTGTTCCTATGGGAGCTATATAATATAGTCAACCGATTTTGATCAAATTTGCTACAGTGCTTGGGTACTCTAAAAGACTTCTTAATGCCAAATTTGCCAACAATATCTTTACAAACAAACGAAACGCAACGAATTTTGTACAAAAAACGATTTTTTGACCGATTGGTCCTATGGGAGCTATATGATATAGTCAACCGATTTTGATCAAATTTGGAACAGTGCTTGGGAACTCTAAAAAACTTTTAAACGCCAAATTTGGTTACGATATCTTCACAAACAAACGAAACACAACGAATTTTGTACAAAAAAACATTTTTTGGACCGATCGATCCTATGGGAGCTATATGATATAGTCAACCGATTTTGATAAAATTTGGTACAGTGCTGGGGGTCTCTAAAAAATTCCGGTTGCCAAATTTGGTTATGATATCTTCATAAACAAACGAATTATCCATCTAAAACTTTTGCTTTTTTTCGAGGTCCTCTGAAACACCCCTATGGGAGCTATATAATGTAACCCCGATATCAAAAAAATAAAATAAACTTGTCTCCTATGGATTAATAAGGGATCTTATCTGAAAGTTTGGTTGCTCTAGCTCTTACCATCTCTGAGATCTAGGCGTTCATACGGACAGACGGACAGACGGACATGGGTATATCGACTTCTCGAGTCACACTGATCATACTTTAGGTAACTTTGGGGGTCTCCGACGTCTCCTTCTGTACGTTACATACATTTTCGGCTTGCACAAACACAATATACCCTTTGTACCATACGGTACAGGGTATAAAAAAAAACAGTCGAATTTTGCCCCAAAAATTTGTTTGACCGATCGGTCCTATGGGGACTATATGATATAGTCAACCGATTATGATCAAATTTAGTACACTGATTGGGAACTATAAAAGACTTCCGACTGCCAAATTTGGTTCCGATATCTTCAAAACCAAACGAAACACAACGAATTTTGTAAAAACAGCGTTTTTTTGACCGATCGTTCCTATGGGAGCTATATGATATAGTCAACCGATTTTGATCAAACTTAGTGCAGTGCTTGGATACTCTAAAAAACTTCTTAATGCCAAATTTGCTAACAATATCTCTACAAACAAACGAAGGGCAACGAACTTTGTACAAAAATCGATTTTTTGACCGATTGGTCCTATGGGAGCTATATGATATAGTCAACCGATTTTGATCAAATTTTTAACAGTGCTTGGCAACTCTAAAAAACTTCTTAATGCCAAATTTGGTTACGGTATCTTCACAAATAAACAAATCACAACGAATTTCGCACAAAACACGTTTTTTTGACCGATTGGTCCTATGGGAGCTATATGATATAGTCAACCGATTTTGATCAAATTTGGAACAGTGCTTGGGTACTCTAAAAAACTTCCTCATGCCAAATTTGGTTACGGTATCTGCACAAACAAACGAAACACAACGAATTTTGTCCAAAAAATATTTTTTCGACCGATCGATCCTATGGGAGCTATATGATATAGTCAACCGATTATGATAAAATTTGGTACAGTGCTGGGGGTCTCTAAAAAACTTCCGATTGCCAAATTTGGTTATGATATCTTCATTAACAAACGAATTATCCATCTAAAACTTTTGGTTTTTTTGGAGGTCCTCTGAAACACCCCTATGGGAGCTATATAATGTAACCCCGATATCAAAAAAATAAAATAAACTTGTCTCCTATGGATTAATAAGGGATCTTATCTGAAAGTTTGGTTGCTCTAGCTCTTACCATCTCTGAGATCTAGGCGTTCATACGGACAGACGGACAGACGGACATGGGTATATCGACTTCTCGAGTCACACTGATCATACTTTAGGTAACTTTGGGGGTCTCCGACGTCTCCTTCTGTACGTTACATACATTTTCGGCTTGCACAAACACAATATACCCTTTGTACCATACGGTACAGGGTATAAAAACTACATTTTGTTTAATATTGAGACAATAGGGTTCCGTGGCGACGTGCAAATTGACGAAGTTCTAGATAATTATCATGAGGACATGAATGCAATTATACTCTCGCATCGCGGTGACCACTTCCACATCCGGAAATCAATTGACTGGTGCCAGAACGTGCTCACTTCCTTCGACGAAACCCGATTTGTTCAAATGCTGAGGGTAACTCCACAATAGTTCCAGCAAATATTTAGCCTAGTACAGCCCCTGCATTTTCCAATTCGCATCTATTTTTACTCTTTTATTTGCGCCATCTCCAACAACAAGTAATAATGTCTAATACTTAATTTCCCACAGCAAAGGCACTTTGCTTTTTTTACTTGCGTTAATACAATTTGATTATTATACCCTGTACCGTATGGTACAAAGGGTATATTGTGTTTGTGCAAGCCGAAAATGTATGTAACGTACAGAAGGAGAAGTCGGAGACCCCCCAAAGTTACCTAAAGTATGATCAGTGTGACTAGAGAAGTCGATATACCCATGTCCGTCTGTCCGTCTGTCCGTATGAACGCCTAGATCTCAGAGATGGTAAGAGCTAGAGCAACCAAACTTTCAGATAAGATCCCTTATTAATCCATAGGAGACAAGTTTATTTTATTTTTTTGATATCGGGATTACATTATATAGCTCCCATAGGGGTGTTTCAGAGGACCTCGAAAAAAATCAAAAGTTTTAGATGGATAATTCGTTTGTTTATGAAGATATCATAATCAAATTTGGCAATCGGAAGTTTTTTAGAGACCCCCAGCACTGTACCAAATTTTATCAAAATCGGTTGACTATATCATATAGCTCCCATAGGATCGATCGGTCGAAAATTAGTTTTTTGTACAAAATGCGTTGTGTTTCGTTTATTTGTGAAGATACCGTAACCATATTTGGCATTAAGAAGTTTTTTAGAGTTCCCAAGCACTGTAGCAAATTTGATCAAAATCGGTTGACTATATCATATAGCTCCCATAGGACCAATCGGTCAAAAAATCGTGTTTTGTACAAAATTCGTTGTGTTAAGTTTATTTGTGAAGATATTGTAACCAAATTTGGCAATAAGAAGTTTTTTAGAGTTCCCAAGCACTGTACCAAATTTGATCAAAATCGGTTGACTATATCATATAGCTCTCATAGGACCAATCGGTCAAAAAATCGTGTTTTGTACAAAATTCGTTGTGTTTCGTTTATTTGTGAAGATATTGTAACCAAATTTGGCAATAAGAAGTTTTTTAGAGTTCCCAAGCACTGTACCAAATTTGATCAAAATCGGTTGACTATATCATATAGCTCCCATAGGACCAATCGGTCAAAAAATCGAGTTTTGTACAAAATTCGTTGTATTTTGTTTGTTTGTGAAGATATTGTAACCAAATTTGGCAATTAGAAGTTTTTTAGAGTTCCCAAGCACTGTACCAAATTTGATCAAAATCGGTTGACTATATCATATAGTCGCCATAGGACCGATCGGTCAAAAAAAAATTTTTGGTGTAAAATTCGACTGATTTCTGTTTATTTATGAAAATATCGTAGCCAAATTTGCCGAATAAATTATATCTTTTAGAGGTCTTAACCAATATGTCGGACTTAATTGCAATGAGGTGGTACAGGGTATCCCAAAGTCGTCTGCGCCCGACTTTAACGTTCGCCATCTTTTTAAATTTGGCTTTTAGCGAGTTTACAGTAACTCGTTGCTTTTCATACCACGAAATGGCTAAAAAATAGCAAATGCGTTAGTGCTGCAAAGGCAGCGAATTAACAAATTGTGCAACACTTTCTCAACAAGTCAACAGCAAAAAGTAGACTAGGGTCTGGGTTGTTGAAAAGTTGAGTTGAGAGTTGAAACACAGGATTGCATTTTGCCATACATTTTGTTTTTGTAAAATTCAACAAGTCAGCAAGTCAACACAAAGCGTGAATACCCTAATTGTTATTTTAAGAAAAAGAAAGCGTGTAATAATATTATATTACAACCCTGCGTGGTTGTTATCGATGTTTAATCGAGTTGATTATGTGTTCGAAGCAGCGCTGAAGTGGTTACGTCATGTTGTGGAAATAAAAAGACAAATTTAACTTAAATATAATAATTAGCGTAATTATTACATACTCTAACATGTTTACTTCAATAAAATCCGCCTCCTCCCAACGCTCTACTACTAGCGGGGCGTCTAGATACAACTTTTGTTGCGTCTCCGACAAATTTGAAACCTCAATATAGCTGAACCCGTTTACGGACTTGTACAGTCCTTCAGAAATTATAATATTTTCTGTAACATCAATTTGGTTGCTGTAGAATGTACCCTCGTAATACTACCGTTCTTGTACAAGGTTCTAAAAGGTATAGTTCCGAAGTACTATTTGGTTGTAAGGTTAATGTTTCTAGATCAATTATGGACTTAAGTTGTCGCAAGATATCTATGCCGAGAAGTCCGTCGAAAAAATCATGAAATTTGAATAAGAGGAATGTGAATGTCCCATCCGTTTGGAATTCATTAAAAATTGGAAACTCTACCTTTTCCTTCAAGCCATGTGCATTTAATACATTTTTATACCCTGTACCTATAGGTACAAAGGGTATACTAGATTTGTGCAATGTATGTAACGGCAAGAAGGAGGCGTGGCAGACCCCAAGTCCTTTATACCAAAATGCTTATCATAACCTCGGGTAGCGATTGAGCCATGTCCGTCTGTCCGTCTGTCCGTCTGGCTGTCTGTATGAACACCTAGATCTCGGAGACTATAAGAGCTAGAGATACGAAACTTTACCAGCTGATGCGCATATTTCCTGAGAAGATCAAGTTTGTTGAATCATGTGAATATCTTTCCCCGTTCCCCCGTAGCAGAGTTTCGCGGTTTTTAGCTACACCGTTTAATATTTTAGTCTGAATTTAACAGGGCGATGCATTGTGGTTGCATGCATCTGTATGTCAAAAATAAACAAAATCGGACAAATACAACAAAAGTTATAGCCTAAAATGTACAAATTTCACTACCCCTTCCCTATAAATTGCGTCAATATTTGACTCTACGTAATTATAGTAACAAATGGACTAGAATCACAATTTTTGGTAAGCTGATTCATGTGGCTCTAATGAACCAATCTACATCAAAATTTTATCAATGCAGGCCCCCACCCCCCGCAATCGATTTATCGTGTTCTCTCCCACACCCCTCAACACATCCCCTTAAAACTTTCCTCATATACTTTAAATAACTTCTTTGACGTAAATTTCGATTTTCATCAAAATCGGTTAAAATTTGCGGAACTTATAGGTATAAATATCGTTTTGCACCAACAAATAAAATATTCCAATTGGAAAGTTCGTAGAAAGAATATGCAGGAATAAAACTAAATAAATAAAAAAAAAGGTACAGGGTATTACACTGTCGGGCACCGCCTCGACTGTATTACATTTTTTATTACTGTTGGTGTGTTTAATTTGATTCTAATTTCTTTTGACGTAAAGTTGATCTTAAAACGAAAGTTGGGATCTAAAAATGAGTCCGATGCTCCGGTGTCAATTAAAAATCTTAAGGATCTGCCAAATGGGACTCAATAAAAACATATGGCAATTTATATCCATGTTTATTCACATCTATATATCCTGTCTGGGGTCTAAGGCGGGTGCCCGAAAAATTGTCGTTTCAGTGTAGTTTTGAATTTGGGTCTGCGATTGTTGGACTGTCTTGACTCCGTCTCTGTCTTTGGCATAATTGCCAACCTATCTGTTCTCGGAGTTGAATTTGAGTTGTGGTGCCGAGAAGACCCGTTCCAATTGTCTGATCTCCTTAGTGTTTCTGGTTGTTGGTAATTGCGGTAATTAGACCGATTGGGTCTCTCATAGCGGACAACGTTGTTTGCTTTATACGAACTGGGGTTATACGTATATCGATTCCCTGTATAGTTTGTTGGTCTTGAATATCTATCGTTCTGTCTATTATGAACGACCACTGCTCTTTCAAACTACTGTTTCTGCCTACGTTCCTGGTAATAAATTTCCCTTTCTTTAATCTTTTTCTGCTTCATAAGCAGATAGATACTGCATACAGCAGTATGGGCCTAACTATGGCAGTGTATATCCAACGAACTATTTTTGGGGACATACCCCATTTAAGTCCTATTTTTCTCTTACAGGCGAAGAGTGCAGTATTAGCCTTCTGTACTCTGTCTGCGATATTAAGATTCCAATTAAGTTTCTTGTCTAGTACATATCCCAAGTATCTTGCACTGTCGCTAAATCGCTTTTAGCGATGTAGGTTTTAATGACCTAACGAAACTTCCTAACGGTCCCTTTATACCACTCGAAAAGGTGGATAGACAAGTTTTTTCGTAAGCCGCTTTCTTGGCTTTAACTATGGTCACTTCCTTTTCGGTTGCGTCAATTAAATTGAACAAGGCCAATCTAATCTCTACAATTTTCTCATACAAGAATGACACTGTCAACTCCTTCTGAGTTAGTAGATGTAAATCGCATAGTAATGACGATTCTTCGCGTTTGTCCGAGAAGGTAGCTTTTAATTCTTTTTTAATTTCATCCCAATTTAAGGGGACGCCAGCCGCAAATAAAACTTCGCTGGCTTTTCCCTCGATTTTGTTTCTGATAGCCCTTAGTAACATTTGACCGTAAGGGGCCTGTTCAGTTCCCCTAATTAAGAGAAGTATTTCTTCTACATTGGTTATAAACTCGTTTAGAGTTTTTGGGTTTCCCTCGTATGTTGGAAGGAAACGAATCGCATCTGGAATTCGGAGCAAGTCAAATATTTCCAGCGGATTAAGCAGAGCTTGCTGGGTTGGTGGGGATGCCCGGCTAGAAGTCATTTCCTGTGAGTTGGACGTAACACTTACTAACTGCGCTGGTTGTTGTTTATTAGACTTATCCCTAATATCGGATAGGCTAGCACTAATCTTTGTCTTGCTACGGGTAATTGTGTCTTTAACTAACTTTGACATCAATAATATCAATTATTTAATTATTATATTAATCTGGACGCGCCTCGAGATTTCCTATAATGAACTTATGGGTATTGTGTGTACTTAAATGTAATTGTGTGTAATAACTTAATTATAAGGGTGTGTAGGCTTAGATATTAAATATGTGTTTAATCTTATATGGATAAGATCTTTATTTTAATATGTATATATGTGCGTGGTGTATGGCATGTGCCACTCCCGAAATGGTAGGTGGCTCAATATGTGTTTCGTTTTTGTATTTCCTAAAGCTCGTTAATCCTTATAACATGGTTACTTTTTTTTTTTTTCTTGGTTATAAATGTATTGAATATTTAAAATACTTTTTTTTTTTGTGTGCTGTGTTGCACTGTGCTGTGGTGCACGGACATTTTTTTATATATTTTTGTGTATATATTAATCCCACCAAAAAACATTTTCATGTAAAATGTTGCCAAGACGAGAACATATAACTCGCACTGTCAAAAAGTTATCAGATCTTATATAGAGCCAAGCTTTTAACTCTACACGCCCTAACTCTACAAGGCCTAACTTTATAAACTCTACACCTTAGTCAAAATATGTGGCTTGGCCGTTCGTTACAAGAACTATTGTATAACAGAAAAGTAATGAGCAGTGAATTAATTTTTCACCTTACGCCTATGTGAATGTAGCGAAATGGCCAAGCGACATATTTTGACTAAGGTGTAGAGTTTATAAAGTTAGGCCTTGTAGAGTTAGGGCGTGTAGAGTTAAAAGCTTGGCTCTATATAAGATCTGATAACTTTTTGACAGTGCGAGTTATATGTTCTCGTCTTGGCAACATTTTACATGAAAATGTTTTTTGGTGGGATTTCATTTCTTTTTGTAAGTTGTTTGTAACAAATTTTTTTTATATTTTTTTTAAATTGTTATTTTTCTTTATTTTTTGTTTTTATTTTTTTTAATAATAATTTATAATAACAAGGAGCCTCTATATATGTATATATCTGGGGGCATCAACTTTCAGTTCAGATTACCCCTCTAGCGCAGTGGTCGGCACGGCCCTATCTGTGGCGCAAAGGCTAAGGCGACGTTAACACACTTCATGTGTTATACACAAAACGCATGCATATGTGCGTGCTTTTTGTACTACTAAAATTATCTCTGCCGCAGTGACGTATTGCGACGCTGACGTTGCTTGACGTCAACAACAACAACAAGAGCCGAAGCCACGCACCATCAACTGCGTGTTTTTTGCTTAGCAACGTACAATACATACGCAAAAAAAAATGTGAGTGTATTTTGTGTCGACCACTGCTCTAGCGTCAAAATTGAAAATTGCAGGTCTCATACAAACTTGCATCCCCAAGTTTAAGGGGTTGGGGGATGAAAGTTACCAGTTTTATAATTTTTTTGTTGTTTGTGTGCTAATACTAGCTTACATACAAAATTTCAGCTTTCTAGGACATTGGGAAATACCTAAGAATTTTGATGATCATCAGTGACGAAATCAACGTTTTTAGATGTCAATAAAATCTAAAGTACAGGAGCTATGCAATTAAAACTTTATACGTTTAATAAGTCCGCTATTGACAACATATCCCGAAAATTTTGTTGATCTAGCATAATCCTAACCAAAGTTATAAGGGCTCAAAAAAACGACGAAGCGCTTCGAGAAAAGGTAGGTAGTGCCCTTACGCTTCGCTTCGCTTGGCTCGTCTTGGCGGGGGCACTACTGTGCCACCAGATATATACATATGTGCTGTGGTGCACGGACCTCTTTTTTTTTATTTATATATATATATATTATTATTTTTTTTTTATATTAATATATACATATGTTCTGTGTTGCACTGTGATGTGGTGCACGGACCCTTAATTTTTATATATATATTTATATTTTTTTGGTTTTTTTTTTGGAACTAATGCCGCTAACCAACGGTCGACGAGTTTCAGTGACCTCTTCGAATCTTCAAATTCGCGTCCAACAAGTCTTCCGATGGTATTTGGCCCTAAACTAGAGTTTCTCCTGACCAATGTCATACGTCGCGTCGTCTCGCCTAACACAAGTGCCACGTTCACTTCGTTTATTATTGATTTAATAAAATAACTATTTTACTTTTATTATTATTTTCACTCACATTTTCTTTATTCATACATTTAATAATCACCATGCTATTTTTTTATTTTCACCATGCTATTAAGATTCTTTTATATATAAACAGCACCTTTCATTTCGTTTTATTCTCTTTTGTATATAAATTAATCAAATAGTAGTTGATTTATATTAAAAAAAAAACTTTTATTCGATATTAAGACTTAGTTCTACAAAGTGAACTTAGATCTAAGACTTCTGTCACAAAACTCTATCTCTTAAGGTTCTAACAGTTATATTTATAACTAATAACTGCTGACTCTACTGTCTGAAGTTGTTTATGCTAATCTTGCGCCGCCGCCAATGTTTATGCTTGCAATTTTTATCTCCGCAAATTCCAATATCTCTTCTATATTAGAGAATAGTGCATTTTGATTCAAAATTAATTCCTCAATTAGTTTTACTTCTTGATTTGACAAAACAATAACATTAATTATATTGGACTTAGCCCAATTTACCGCATAGACGATATTCGTTAATTCGTCTTTTAAAATCTGTAATTTGAATTTCATGAGCAGAACCTCTTCGTTAAAAAGGCTTGTATTTCTTTTAATTGATTGCAATATTTCTTTTGTAATTTTGGCTAAATCATTAATGTATTCGTTAATCTTTTTATTGATAATTACTTGTGTTTGGTCCAGCAGCCACTATTTTATTTAATAATCAATATTTGTTCTCTTTGGTTTGTAACTTGCCCTGCGCGGCAAGAGAACTCTTTTAATCTTGTAAACATTAGCGCAAGCGCATTGTGTACATCGGCTGCTGCGCTGCCGACCTCTCTATTTCTCGCTCTACTTATCGGCGGCTAATCTGTCTAATTGTTTGCTAATGCAGATCAGTTCTGTCTCGTCGCTAAATAAACCTAAACACATCTACGCACGTTTCGCCTCTAACACCTTAACATATATCGTTTCTTATTACACCTAATTATATATATCGCTTATGAATTATTATATAAATAAACTACAATATCTTTATTGTTCAATACTCAGTGCATATAATACATTTTTTCGATTTAAATGCTAATAAAAATTATTGTTAGCTCAATAACTTGTTTATTATTATTTCTCAATTGCTCATTTAATTTTTCCTTTAATATAACATGATCATGGTGATCCGGACTACCGGCCAACCATTTCCATGCGGTGCCTAAATAGTTGAACTCTTTTAATAAGAGTCAATTTTTGTAGATTTAATTTAATTTGCTCGATGTCGTACATCAAGATCGAATAAAGATGGTGGTCCGTTGTGAAGTTCTGTATTAAGTAGTCGAGTCTTTCTAGAGCGTAATCGAAACTGGTTATATTAAATACGTGGATTAGCTTAAATGTTCCATCCTCTCTAGCTGCGGATCCTGTGTTTAGGATCACCACCTGGGAGTTCGTATAGTCCATAATTGTCGTTTCGGTCACACAAAGTGGTATCAGAGTCAGTCTGGAAAAAAATAAGTTTCTGTCAGTTTATGTTGTCTTTGTGTACTACTTTTCCGGATTCTGTAACTATTGTAGTGTTTTCGTTCGATTTAACAATTTATTTTTTATATTTGGGAGAAATCTTGCTACCTAATCTTTTGTTTATTTTGACAAATATTTGCTCTCCTGGAGCATACGTTTTAGGGGTCTGCTTTTTCTTATTGTGGTAGGTCAGATCTTTTGCATGTTTGTCTTTTAATTGTTTTGTTATATTCTTCCTATTTTCTTCTAGCGTTTGCGGGCTTTCCCTAGCTCCTATGCCAAAGAATACGTCAGTTGGCTTATTTTTGATAGTCGAATGTATTGAAAGGTTATACTTTTGTACTGCTTTATACAATAAGTCCTCAAAATCTTTTTCCTGATCTTCTGCTTTGTAGCATCTCATTATTTCCGTTAAAGTCGAATGGAATCTTTCTATTTGTCCATTGCTTTTCGAATTATACGGTGGTGTGGTGTAAATTTCCACGCCCAATTGATCTCTCAACAAAAATTTAATTGTTTCGCTACCTAGAGCTCTTTCGTTGTCCAAAATGATAAGTTTGGGAATTCCAAAAGCTATAAAAAGCTCTCTTAATGGAATCTTCAGATCTGCTGCTGACTTGGACTTTACTTTCTTTATCTGTGCGTACTTGGAAAATTTATCGATTCCTGTAAGAATCACATTGTTCTGGGTTATATATATATAAGGTCTATATGGACAATTTGTCCTGGGTAAGTTGGAATGGGAGTCTGTAGTATTTCGGAATTCATTGGATGCCTGTCATATTTTGACTGCTTGCATTCTCTGCAGTCTTTAACTATAGTTTTCAGCTTTTTAGTAGTTATGCATGGGAAGAAATATTTTAACAGAATTTGTAACTTGTTTTCTATATGGTTTCTGTGCGCGTTTATGTTCTCTTATGATTATATCATCTTGTCTGTCGGTATTGTCGACGTCTTCAACCCTTTTTTGCGTATATCTCACTTTATAAGTGGCCAAAAGTGCTGGGAATATATTCTGTATTTTTCCCATAACGCTTTCGGTTGTAAATAAACCGTTAACAAGTCTAGGGTCAAGTCTTTCTTTAAGTATCTGTATGAGGCTGTCCTCGGTATAGTTTCGTCTTGTTATGACATGTCTCTGATACGTAGGAAAGGGTATTTCGAAATTATATGAGTCGTTTTCGACTAAGAATACTTGATTCTTGAACACATTTATGGGCACTTCCATAGTCGGAATCAACTCATGTGATGAACTCTCATCACTGTGCATTGTAGCGGCATCGCTATCAATTTTAGACGAGTCAGAATTACTGTACGTCGTTGACGTATTAATTTCTTCGGGCTTTTTCTCGTTTGGGATACGACATAGAGCATCAGCTACAACATTTGTTGTGCCTGGTTTATATTTCATGGTGTATTTATATTCTTCGATATAACTTTTCCATCTCTTAAGCTTAGCATTATGATTTTTATTACTAAGAGCAAATGTTAACGGTTGATGATCCGTAAAAATGTTTACTCTTGCTTTACCGTAAAGGTATAATCTAAGGCTTTGTAAAGCCCAAACTATTGCCAACATTTCTTTTTCATTAGTGGCATAATTTTCTTCAGTTTTATTTAATGTTCTTGATATGAACGTTATTGGCTTTCCGCCTTGTTCAAGAACTGCACCAATGGCGTAGTTTGAAGCATCGGTAGTAAGGTTGAATTCCTTATTGAAATCCGGGTATCTGAGAATCACGTCCTGAGAGACCAAAGATTCTTTTAATTTTTAAATGCTTCTAAGGCTTCGCCCTTAATATTAATTTTTAAATTATTCGAAACATTTTTTTCCAAACTGCCATCTTCTCCTCTCAGCAGAGTAGTTAGCAGCTTTGCGATCTTTGCGAAATCGCGAATGAACCGTCTGTAATAACCTGTCAATCCGAGAAAAGATCTCAACTCTTTGAGATTGGATGGGACTGGAAACTTCGAAATTGCTTTTATTTTATGCTCATTGGTGTTAATTCCGTCGCCGGAAATTGTAAATCCCAGGAAATTAACTTCCTGTTTAAAAACTTCGCATTTATTCATCTGCAATCTTACGTTAGCCCTTTCTTGGGTCGCAAATATTTTTCAAGATTTTTTATATGATCCGCTTCGTTTTTGGCGAATACAATTATGTCGTCAATGTAGACGTAGCATGAATTCCCGATATGTTCTTGCAGAATATCATCTAGAGCTCGTTGAAATATGGCCGGAGCATTCCTAAGGCCAAATGCAAGTCTAGTGAACTCATATTTAGCTCCGTTAACGGAGAAAGCGGTTTTTTCAATGTCAGATTCTTTTAACCGAATCTGATAAAATCCACTTTTCAGGTCTAAAACCGAAAAGTATTTATTATCGCCCAATTGGGAGATTATATCTGGCGTCGGATAAGCGTCTGCAATTGTAACGCAGTTCAGCTTACGAAAATCGATCACTTCTCTGTGATCCATTTCACCTGGGATCCCAGTCTTTTTATCGACTACCCAAAATGGTGAATTATAAGCGGACCTGGATTTTCTTATTATTTCATCCTTCAATCGATTTTTTAATCTCTTTTCCACCACTGGTCTCAAAGAGGCCGGGTAAGGACAGTGCTTAGTGTATACTGGTGAATCAGTATTAGTACGTATCTCTGCTACGACATTTGTCTTAAAGGTCATTTTCCTGTCAGGGTCAGCGAAGAGATTATCGTGTCTTTCGGTAAGTTTTATTATAGAATCGCGCTGGTACTCAGTCATATGGTCTGTTCTGAGGCTAAGATTATTAACGGACTGTAAGTCCAAGTTGAATATAACTCCTAGTTGACCCAGTGTCAATCATAAAATTGTACACATTATTGTTCCCCGTCTTGCACTGGAAGTATGGAAGAGAGGAACCATTTATTCTAAAAACTGTAGATCGGAGTATGCGGTTTTAGGCTCACCGTCTTTTAAAGAAATTTCTTGCAAATCTGCGCAGCTCTTATCTAACTGCTCGTAATTATCGGGCTTTTGGGATGTAGTCGGCTGAAATTGGCCCGAATGAGGTCGTTTAACAGAAACTTCTTTTTGCTGTGGTCTATTCATGTAATTTACTTGTTTCGTCTGCACCGAGGTATCTATATCCATAGGTACCGGTGGCTTTGGAGGTAAAGGCACGTATTTTTGTGCAAAAGGATTGAAAGTTGCTCTGGGAACAAATTGTTGTTGTTGGTTTTGCCTAAATTGGGGCACAAATTGTGGTCTAAACTGAGACTGTTGATTTCGCGGTTGATGATACAACTGTGGTTGAAAATTTTGGGATCTATTTCCGTTTTGCGTTGAATGACTTTGGTCATTCCTTTGGAAATATGTGTTCCGTGGAGGAACAGGTGGTTTAGTGAATTTATTCATTGCATTGCGAGTGTTCTGATTCTCGATCAGCTCGCATAAATATAAAGAACGACTTAAGTCACGTGGCTCTTTTATGGCCAAAAGTCTGGAGCGATCTCCGTTGAGGCCTCTCACGAAAGTGAATTTCTTTTATTCAGTTTTAAATTTTATTTACTTGCTTAATTATTTTTATATTTTTATACCCTGTACCGTATGGTAAAAAGGGTATATTGTGTTTGTGCAAGCCGAAAATGTATGTAACGTACAGAAGGAGACGTCGGAGACCCTCCAAATGTATGAACGCCTAGATCTCAGAGATGGTAAGAGCTAGAGCAACCTAACTTTCAGATTAGATCCCTTATTAATTCATAGGAGACAAGTTAATTTTATTTTTTTGATATCGGGATTACATTATATAGCTCCCATAGGGGTGTTTCAGAGGACCTCGAAAAAAACAAAAAGTTTTAGATGGATAATTCGTTTGTTTATGAAGATATCATAACCAAATTTGGCAACCGGAAGTTTTTTAGAGACCCCCAACACTGTACCAAATTTTATCAAAATCGGTTGACTATATCATATAGCTCCCATAGGATCGATCGGACGAAAAAATGTTTTTTGTTTAAAATTCGCTGTGTTTCGTTTGTCCTATATCGGCATACTCTCGGATGACAGCATCATATTCCGCCTTTAAATCTGGATTCCGATTCAACCTCGCTTCATTTTTGAGGAATTGACTTAGGGCGATAGGACGCGAAAGACCCAAGTCAATATTGTCAGGAGTTTTGAACGGCAGCGATACCACATATCGGCCGTCCTGTTCCCTCCTTGTGGTTTCAGAGAAGATCTGCTCGCATATCATATCAGCGCTCTTCTCGAGCTTTCGCGGAATATCCTCCATCTACCAAAACTTTGTGAGAGCAGTTGCTCCATATTTGGCTCTTGGAGAAGGGAAATCTTGGTCGAAAAAGCGGATATTGATTTGGATGGCCCTGTCGATACTGGACCCGTCAGAATCCAACCGAAGATGGTTTCCTGGCCTAGGAGGGAGCCACCAATATTATGTTGAATTCCTTTTAATAGTATGGACGGAAGAATGTCCGCGCCGATAAGAACATCAACCTGCGAGCTTTTCAGAAAATTGGGGTCTGCCAGCTGAATGTCAGGCAGATTCTTAAGCGCTGTGCGCGAAATGGAGTGAGATGGCAGATTGCCTGCCAAGCTCGGGAGTACGTAGGCCGAAGCTTCGATTTGGAGTCGTGGTTTATCGCGAGCCGCCAATTTGAAGTGGCAGATTTTGTATGACTGAGCCGTTAATGTTTGGTTCAGTCCGACCACTTGCGCCTGGACATTTTGGGAAGGCAACTTTATGGTGTTTCGTAGCTTCTCGAAAATGAACGTGCCCTCTGAGCCTGAGTCTATCAGAGTTCGGGCCGTAAAAGTGGCTCCTAAGTGACAGACGTTGACTAACGCCGTACCGAGAAGGACACCTTGTTGGCTTGAAGTGAAATAGTTTTCACATTGGCGTGCGTGGGATTCGTAGTGGACTGTATGGTGGGTTGAGGAGGGGCCACGTAAGTGGGGTGCGCAGCTGAAGCTGTTTGAGGAGGGGCGCCACGATGGAGGAGTGAGTTGTGACTCCCTCTGCACGTGAAGCAATTGTGCGTGCTTGTGCAGTCTTTAAGAGCGTGTGTCCTTGCGAAACAATTCAGACACTGTTTCTGTTGTCTGATGCATGCCTCTCGCTCCGCGATAGACATCTGTAGGAAGCGTGGACACAGGCGCACTGGATGGTTTTCCTTGGAGCATACTTTGCACGCTTGCTTTGGAGCTTGCGGCTTAGTCTGGACCTTGATTTCGAAGGCGTTTAAGTGGTTGGGGGCTGGATCCTTCCTCGAAAGTCGTGGATGGATCTGCGTACTAGTCGAAGGCTTGAGGTCTTCTATAGCCTCGAGTGTTCGATGTCGCTCAATAAGGAAAGCATTGAGCTTTAGCCAAGAAGGGATTTCCGCTTTTCCTTTGATGGACTTTTCCCACAAGGAAAGGGTGAGTTTCGGCAGTTTGGACGAACATAGGAATACAAGTATGCAATCCCAATTCTCAGTTTTTACGTCAGAATGAGCAAGAGCCAGTAGGCAATTCTGCACTGTGGTTTGGAGTTCTTTTATGGCGCTTCCTGACTCATGGGAGATTGAGTTCAGGTTCAAATGGATTTTTAATTGGCTATTCACTAGCAGTCGCTTATTTTCGAAGCGCTCCTTTAAATTTTCCCATGCGGCTTGGAAACCTTCATGGGTGAGCGGTGACTTGGCGACGATGGCGTTTGCTTCGCCTCTCGTTTTGCCCAGGAGGTGGAACAGCTTCTCGACTGGAGTCAATTGCGGATTGTCGATGTAAACCGCAGTAAACAAATCCCGGAAAGTAGGCCATTTTTGTTAATCGCCATGAAACACTTCTGTGTGACATGGCGGAAGGTTCACTCCTCGGCCACTTGTAGCTGCATGAGTCTGAGGCTGTGTGGATGGTCTGCTTGCAGACGCGGTGCTTTCAATGCCTTCAGCAAGGAGAGCTGTGCACCGTTCATATACAGAGTAGGAATATCTGTACTTGGCCTTTGTGACTTGCAGGTCACTTCTTGCTTCATCGCTATCAAGAGCACGCAGGGCCCTGGAGCAGGTCTCGTATTCCTCTTCTACTTTCTCCCACAGCGTTTTCATCTGATCTCGCCGGATCCGCATTGTGTAGAGAGAGACTCCCGAGGTCTGAGACTCATTGATCAGCTCTTCAAAGTCGACAAGTTTGTCTGTCGAAGCATTGAAATTGGCTAGAGCCATTTTGCTGTGTGCTCTACGGAGTTGAGACTGGCTTCTTGTGGAGACTGTGCTGCTTGTGGCTCCTGACGAGGGAGACGAGGACTTGGAAACAGGCACAGTAAGCCGATGGGGCCTTTTGCTCAAAGCGTGTCTTTGGAATCGGAGTTCCGCTTTGTGCACTTGCTCTTGGAGGAGCAGAAGAAGTGCGACGAACAGATGATTCTGTTGAAATGGCTAGCTGTTTAGGACCGGATGGTTTCTGTTCCTTTTCACTGCCGTTTGGCATAATATGAAGTTAGCTAGGAAATGGAAAGAGGGGTGCTATTGATAGCGGACAATTTATAATATATAATATTTTTAAAACGACGAGTACGAGGAAAAAATAAAAAGATGGCGTACGTTAACATTGCACATTGCAATTAAGT
Organism: Chymomyza costata; assembly: GCA_018150985.1. NCBI lineage: Eukaryota > Metazoa > Arthropoda > Insecta > Diptera > Drosophilidae > Chymomyza > Chymomyza costata. The sequence continues at coordinate 160,300 of JAECWU010000488.1, read as the reverse complement.
CCGACACATTTCTTAAAACCTCCAAAAGATATTTTATTCGGCAAATTTGGTTACGATATTTTCATAAAAAAAAAGAAATCAGTCGAATTTTCCACCAAACAATTTTTTTGACCGATCGGTCCTATGGGGACTATATGATATAGTCAACCGATTTTGATCAAATTTAGTACACTGATTGGGAACTATAAAAAACTCCCGACAGCCAAATTTGGTTCCGATATCTTCAAAACCAAACGAAACACAACGAATTTTGTAAAAAAAGCGTTTTTTTGACCGATTGTTCCTATGGGAGCTATATGATATAGTCAACCGATTTTGATCAAACTTGGTGCAGTGCTTGGGTACTCTAAAAAACTTCTTAATGCCAAATTTGCTAACAATATCTTTACAAACAAACGAAACGCAACGAATTTTGTAGAAAAGATGGCGAACGTTAAAGTCGGGCGCAGACGACTTTGGGATACCCTGTACCACCTCATTGCAATTAAGTCCGACATATTGGTTAAGACCTCCAAAAGATATAATTTATTCGGCAAATTTGGCTACGATATTTTCATAAATAAACAGAAATCAGTCGAATTTTACACCAAAATTTTTTTTTTGACCGATCGGTCCTATGGCGACTATATGATATAGTCAACCGATTTTGATCAAATTTGGTACAGTGCTTCGGACCTCTCTCTTCGGACCGAGTGCCAAATTTGGTTACAATATCTTCACAAACAAACAAAATACAACGAATTTTGTACAAAACTAGATTTTTTGACCGATTGGTCCTATGGGAGCTATATGATATAGTCAACCGATTTTGATCAAATTTGGTACAGTGCTTGGGAACTCTAAAAAACTTCTAATTGCCAAATTTGGTTACAATATCTTCACAAACAAACAAAATACAACGAATTTTGTACAAAACTCGATTTTTTGACCGATTGGTCCTATGGGAGATATATGATATAGTCAACCGATTTTGATCAAATTTGGTACAGTGCTTGGGAACTCTAAAAAACTTCTTATTGCCAAATTTGGTTACAATATCTTCACAAATAAACGAAACACAACGAATTTTGTACAAAACACGATTTTTTGACCGATTGGTCCTATGGGAGCTATATGATATAGTCAACCGATTTTGATCAAATTTGGTACAGTGCTTGGGAACTCTAAAAAACTTCTTAATGCCGAATGTGGTTATGGTATCTTCACAAATAAACGAAACACAACGAATTTTGTACAAAACACGATTTTTTCGACCGATTGGTCCTATGGGAGCTATATGATATAGTCAACCGATTTTGATCAAATTTGGTACAGTGCTTGGGACCTCTAAAAAACTTCTTATTGCCAAATTTGGTTACAATATCTTCACAAATAAACGAAACACAACGAATTTGTACAAAACACGATTTTTTGACCGATTGGTCCTATGGGAGCTATATGATATAGTCAACCGATTTTGATCAAATTTGGTACAGTGCTTGGGAACTGTAAAAAACTTCTTATTGCCAAATTTGGTTACAATATCTTCACAAATAAACGAAAAACAACGAATTTTGTACAAAACACGATTTTTTGACCGATTGGTCCTATGGGAGCTATATGATATAGTCAACCGATTTTGATCAAATTTGGTACAGTGCTTAGGAACTCTAAAAAACTTCTTATTGCCAAATTTGGTTACAATATCTTCACAAATAAACGAAACACAACGAATTTTGTACAAAACACGATTTTTTGACCGATTGGTCCTATGGGAGCTATATGATATAGTCAACCGATTTTGATCAAATTTGCTACAGTGCTTGGGAACTCTAAAAAACTTCTTAATGCCAAATATGGTTACGGTATCTTCACAAATAAACGAAACACAACGCATTTTGTACAAAAAACTAATTTTCGACCGATCGATCCTATGGGAGCTATATGATATAGTCAACCGATTTTGAATAAATTTGGTACAGTGCTGGGGGTCTCTAAAAAACTTCCGATTGCCAAATTTGGTTATGATATCTTCATAAACAAACGAATTATCCATCTAAAACTTTTGATTTTTTTCGAGGTCCTCTGAAACACCCCTATGGGAGCTATATAATGTAATCCCGATATCAAAAAAATAAAATAAACTTGTCTCCTATGGATTAATAAGGGATCTTATCTGAAAGTTTGGTTGCTCTAGCTCTTACCATCTCTGAGATCTAGGCGTTCATACGGACAGACGGACAGACGGACAGACGGACAGACGGACATGGGTATATCGACTTCTCTAGTCACACTGATCATACTTTAGGTAACTTTGGGGGGTCTCCGACTTCTCCTTCTGTACGTTACATACATTTTCGGCTTGCACAAACACACAATATACCCTTTGTACCATACGGTACAGGGTATAAAAACGATTTTTTGACCGATCGGTCCTATGGGGACTATATGATATAGTCAACCGATTTTGATCAAATTTGTAACATTGCTTGGGAACTCTAAAAAACTTCCTCTTGCCGAATTTGGTTCCGATATCTTCAAAACCAAACGAAACACAACGAATTTTGTAAAAAAAACATTTTTTCGACCGATCGATCCTATGGGAGCTATATGATATTGTCAACCGATTTTGATAAAATTTCCTACAGTGTTGGGGATCTCTAAAAAACTTCCGACTGCCAGATTTTGTTATGATATCTTCATAAACAAACGAATTATCCATCTAAAACTTTTGCTTTTTTTCGAGGTCCTCTGAAACACCCCTATGGGAGCTATATTATGTAATCCCGATATCAAAAAAATAAAATAAACTTGTCTCCTACGGATTAATAAGGGATCTTATCTGAAAGTTTGGTTGCTCTAGCTCTTACCAGCTCTGAGATCTAGGCGTTCATACGGACAGACGGACAGACGGACATGGGTATATCGACTTCTCGAGTCACACTGATCATACTTTAGGTAACTTTGGGGGTCTCCGACGACTCCTTCTGTACGTTACATACATTTTCGGCTTGCACAAACACAATATACCCTTTGTACCATACGGTACAGGGTATAAAAAATATATTGGATAATATCTTTTTGAAGACGATGACAGCGAGGAATTCGCGGAATGAAAAATATATTGGATGATATTTTTTGATTGTCTTGGATTATATTTTTTTCCTTTGGTTTTTTATATTGTGTTGTGTATATAAATATGTATGTTGGATGTAAATTTTGCGTGCTTATATATATATATTTATTAATTAAACAATATGCGGTTGTATTTAATTTATATTTTTAGAAGTATATATTCGAATGCAAGTCGGTTCATGCACCGACTTAAATTTGAGAATAAAACACAGATTGATTTTTTATTTATTACTTATAGCTATGTGTGACTCGGATGAAATTCGAATATTGTTGTAGATTTAAAAATATAAGTAAATGTTGTGTATGTATATATATGTGGTATGTGGATGTATAAATATATATTGTTATGCGTCGGTAAATAAATATATATTGTTGTGTGTAGATTTAAATATATATGTGTGGTGTGGACAAATGTTGTGTGTGTTGATTTAAATATGTAGGTGTAGTGTGGATAAATGTTGTGTGTGTAGATTTAAATTATATGTGTAGTGTGGATAAATGTTGTGTGTGTAGATTTAAATTGTATGTGTAGTGTGGATAAATATTGTGTGTGTAGATTTAAATTGTATGTGTAGTTTGGATAAATATTGTGTGTGTAGATTTAAATTGTATGTGTAGTGTGGATAAATATTGTGTGTATAGATTTAAATATATATAATAATAATTTTATTTATTTATTATTAATAATATTATTATTATTTGTTTTTTGTATTTAAAATCAGTTTTTAGGTATTTGTTATATTTTATATTTTTCGACTATAGTTGTAGGGTACAACTATGTCGGTGTGGATAGTGCGTGCAAGTGCTCTTGGATTACAACGGATAGTGTGCAAATAAACAACAGAAGTGCGAGTGTTTGGCAATGTGCATGTGTGTGGGTGTAGAGCGCGCGCGATTAACGGAAGAGGAGAAGGAGATATGCTCAACCGGATAAAATAGAGCTACTCATACAACGAGGTTATGGTGCACTGGTTTTATATTGTTTCTAAGCGCTTGAATTTAAGTGGAAAATATATTAATATTCTTTTTTGGAGTATATTTTTATGTATGTTTTATATATTTTGATGGTTGCTACGATGCCACAATACCTTGCCAAACTATAAATGTATTTTTATTTATTTATTTATATATATATATCTTTATACCCTGTACCGTATGGTACAAAGGGTATATTGTGTTTGTGCAAGCCGAAAATGTATGTAACGTACAGAAGGAGACGTCGGAGACCCCCAAAGTTACCTAAAGTATGATCAGTGTGACTCGAGAAGTCGATATACCCATGTCCGTCTGTCCGTCTGTCCGTATGAACGCCTAGATCTCAGAGATGATAAGAGCTAGAGCAACCAAACTTTCAGATAAGATCCCTTATTAATCCATAGGAGACAAGTTTATTTTATTTTTTTGATATCGGGGTTACATTATGTAGCTCCCATAGGGGTGTTTCAGAGGACCTCGAAAAAAAGCAAAAGTTTTAGATGGATAATTCGTTTGTTTATGAAGATATCATAACCAAATTTGGCAACCGGAAGTTTTTTAGAGACCCCCAGCACTGTACCAAATTTTATCAAAATCGGTTGACTATATCATATAGCTCCCATAGGATCGATCGGTCGAAAAAATGTTTTTTTGTACAAAATTCGTTGTGTTTCGTTTGTTTGTAAAGATATCGTAACCAAATTTGGCATTTAGAAGTTTTTTAGAGTTCCCAAGCACTGCAGCAAATTTGATCAAAATCGGATGACTATATCATATAGCTCCCATAGGACCAATCGGTCAAAAAAACGTGTTTTGTGCAAAATTCGTTGTGATTCGTTTGTTTGTGAAGATACCGTAACCAAATTTGGCATTAAGAAGTTTTTTAGAGCTCCCAAGCACTGTTCCAAATTTGATCAAAATCGGTTGACTATATCATATAGCTCCCATAGGACCAATCGGTCAAAAAATCGTTTTTTGTACAAAATTCGTTGCGTTTCGTTTGTTTGTAAAGATATTGTTGGCAAATTTGGCAGTCGGAAGTTTTTTATAGTTCCCAATCAGTGTACTAAATTTGATCAAAATCGGTTGACTATATCATATAGTCCCCATAGGACCGATCGGTCAAAAAAATTTTTTGGTGCAAAATTCGACTGATTTCTTTTTTTTTAATTTGCCGAATAAAATATCTTTTGGAGGTTTTAAGCAATGTGTCGGACTTAATTGCAATGTGGTGGTACAGGGTATCCCAAAGTCGTCTGCGCCCGACTTTAACGTACGCAATTTTTTTGTTTTGTAAATGTATATTATATAATTTACTTTTGGTTTATCACAATGATTGTGGCAATCGAAATTTATTAATTTTTATTTTTGATTTGTATAATTTGGCGCCAAAAGATAAAAGAAACAATATAACCTTTACACTGTAGGGTAATGCGCGGCCGTTAACGTTTTTTATTATTCTCTTTCACACACACTTTGCACTGCACTTGTTGTTGGATTTTGTTGGATTCTGGTGGTGGGTTTTTTTCCCGTTGGAATTATATGTATATTGTTTTTGTAGTTTTGATTTGCACGTTGTATTTTTCGGTCTTTCCAATGGAAATTAATTGCACTGCACGCACTTTCAATATAGAGACACTACATACATACTTGGATGGTGATTTTTTGTAGAAGAGAGGCAAAAGTCCACCGATGCTTGTTGTAGGGGGTCGAGCACATCCGGCTCGAAGGACCAAAATGATTAGATGGGTGGCTTCTGCGCTTGTTTTCCTTCCTTGTGGTTTTTCCCAAAGAAAAAGAGTTTTTGATGTTTAGGTTGTGTTTATTTTCCTCGCCTCAGCCGTGGCTATAGCGGCGGTATAAAAATAAGCTGAAATGTGGTGCAAAGGCAAATCGAAAAAAGTACGCGTGCAGCGGGTCTGCTTACGTTAATTGTTGATTGGAAACTAAAACTAGTGCTGCTCAGCTCAGCATAGCGGAAGCCGAGATAAGTGCTCGGGTGCTTTTCACCACAGTAGGCGGAGCCTACGATCGGTGAGCGAGCTGAGAGCGAGCTTTGGGAAATGCTCAGCACGGAGCGTGACTTAACCCTCTCATGCCGTTGTGGCATAAACATGCCGGCCCCCTTGCAACGTGTAGTTGCGAAAGGAGCTTCAGGATGGAAACGCGGGAGGGTTAAGCCGAGTGCTGGCTGCAGTAACTATTGACTGCACGATCCGGAGAGGATCCATCCGAAAACCGTGCTTTGGGCGACTGGAAGTCCCGGTTGACTAGCGATGAAACCTGACTTCATTATGCTCGAGTAAGCGTCAGCCCCGAGAACGATCGATACTGACTTTTGGCGATAGAAGTTTTCGTCAGCGAGCTTGATGTTGGAAAAATGGGCCCGCACTGCATCACCGACGCTCCGGATTGGTGTCCTCGTGTGCAGCTGCGGGTCCGCCTTGAAAACACCTCTATCCGGCTGGACGGTTCCAGCCGAGAGCCAATAATGGCCGTGCAGGCCAGTTCCGACCCAATCTTCGTGGTTGGAAGCTTGAAGGCGGATGCCAGGGAGGCATTTATCCGACTGACTGGCGTGCACGGATCGATTAGCACGGTAGTGTCATAGCGGGTACCCTTATGCGTCAAGAGCGACGACAGGGTAGGCGGAGCAAGCGCACTGGAGGGGCGCATCGAAGTGGGGGCAGTGGGTTGTGGCCGAGAGCGCGGTTGCGGGGAACGCGATCTGGGCCTGCGAGACACGCGTCGCGACGCCGGATGACGCCTTGGCGCACGCAAATGGGGCAGCGTGTGATGCTCCTTACCGCAAATACGGCACCGGTCGCCGCTTCGGCAGGAGCCCCCCGAGTGTTGATGTGCCAAGCAGTTGGGGCAGTACTTGTTGATTAGTACTGCCCTGAGCCGTTTTTCGGCGTTTAGCCGCAGAAACGCGCGGCATCGTCGGAGGGAATGGATTCCGCAGCAAACCCTACAGCGAAAGGAGTCCACTCCTCTTGGTTCCGCCCTCTCGTTACGCCGACGTGGTGCCATCTAAACCAATAAACTTAATCTGTGAGTGGAAATACAAAAAGAAGGTAATTAGTTTTTGGTTTTGACAAGGATGGTCAAGATGGCTAGGAACTATTTATAGCCGTTAAGCGGTGGATGGGATAGGGAGCAGCACCAGTTTGGACACTGGCCGCTTGATGGGTCCACGTGCTTTTAGGACGTCAACGACGTGAACTTGATTGTCGGATCCAGGATAAACCTTCTGGACCCGATTTAAACGCCACTCGCATGACGGAAGGTTATCCTCTTTCACAACGACCATGTCACCGCATTGGACATTTCGTTCGGAATGCTGCCATTTATTTCATTTGTGCAGCTCGACTAAATATTCATTTTTCCATCAGACGCAAAATTGTTGGTTGAGGGCCTTTAGTCTTTTCCAGCGGTTCAGGATTGACATAGCGTCTTCCGGGATTTCGGGTTCTGCCGTGGACAACAGGGGTCCGCCAATCAAAAAATGGCCTGGAGTTAGTGCCAACATGTCTGTCGGCTCCTCTGACATCGGAGCAATTGGCCTGGAGTTGAGACATCCTTCGATTTTACAGAGCAGTGTCGTGAGCTCCTCGAAGGTGTATTTCATTGTGGAAGTGGATTTGTAAAAAGCTTTTTGAAGCTTTTGACTCCTGCTTCCCACAGTCCGCACATATGTGGAGCACCCGGCGGGATGAAATGCCAAGACAAATTATTCTGGCTATAAGTAGAAATGATAGCCTCCTTGGTTGCCTCCAGGAAATCACGCGAGAGGATCGCGGATGCTCCCACAAAGGTCTTCCCGTTATCGGATTGGACTTGGTTTGGACAACTTCGTCTCGCCACGAACCGTGCGAAGGCTGCTAGGAATTTTTCGGTGGTAAGATCCGACGTAGCCTCCAAATGAACAGCCTTTGTTGTGAAGCACACGAAGACGCACACGTATCCTTTGGTTATCAGGCACGCTCGACCGGTGTAGTTTTTTACGTCAAACGGGCCAGCGAAATCAACGCCTGTGTGGGTAAACGGTCAGGAGAATGTTGTCCTCTGCGTAGGAAGCTCCCCCATCAGCTGCGATTGTACACGTTTGCGATAAATCGTGCAGACCTTGCAGGAATTTAAAACGGACTTGGTCATATTCTTTACTTTCGGGATCCAGTACCGCGACATCGAATCAGCCGCACCATGAGCTGGCTTCCTCCATGGAGTGAGAAGCGGTGGGTGAAATGGACGAGAAGGCGGTAGAGAGGGCAGCCGTAGGGGAGAAGGATTGGATGGCGCTCGTCATATGGTAACGATTTGGATGCGCTCAATCGTCCACAAGCTCTTACAATGCCGCTTGCGTCGATGAATGGATTAAAATTTCGGATAGCGCTATTGGCAGGAATCTGACGTTTATCCTTCAGGACCTGGTACTTTTTAGCAAAGTGTCTTTGCTGCGAGAAGCGTTGTTGAGAAGCGTCGCAGAATCCATGAACTTGGATTTTGGATTGTTGGGTGGATCTTACCCATCTGGGGACCCGGATATGGTCTAGCGCCGGGTATGCAAGCAGGAATTCCTGCCACTTTTGGAGCAAGTCCTCGGGTAATCGGTCATCCCATCCTAGTTCGCGGAGCCATATCTCCTGCATGAACATTTTCGCGCGGACAATAAAGGGGGCCAGCCATCCTGCTGGATCGAACAGTTTTGCAATGTGGAATAGAACTTCCCTCTTAGTGGTGGACGGACGTTGTTCCAGCTTGGAGGTGACGAAGTAAAAATCATCAGAGGTCGCTTGCCATCTAATTCCTAACGTCTTCGCTACGCTGGCGTCTTCTATTTCCAGGAAATCCTCATTCAGTAAATGGTCCTTGGGAATGTGGACCAGTATATCTCTCTTATTGGATGTCCATTTGCGGAGTGGAAATCCTGCCGACTGCAGCGTTTCTTGGAGCTCCTTGACCGCTGACACAGTTTCTTGCTTCGTGTGAGCGCCGGCTAGGACATCGTCCACGTACATATAACGTCGAATGATGTCACTAGCCACTGGGTGTTGGGGAAATGCGTCATCTGCAAGCCGATTGAGCACACGGATAGCCAGGAAATGCGCGCAGTTGACTCCAAACGTCACTGTCGTCAGCTCATAGTCGCCTAATTCGCCTTTGGCGTCTCTGAACAGGATCCACTGAAACGGTGTATGCCTCGGGTCGACACGGATTTGTCGGTACATCTTAGTGATGTCTGCGTTGAAGACATTGGAAAAAACGCCATTTCAATATTTGTGTTCTCAGGTCTGACTGGAGAACAGGCCCAGGATATAAAATGTCGTTAAGACTATTGCCATTTAGAGATTTGCTGGACGCATTAAATACCACTCGCACTTTGGTCGTAGTACTATCTGGCTTTATGACAGCGTGGTGCGGAAGATAGAAGTGGTTGGTGGCGGTGCTTGGAGAGACTCGCTTCATATGTCCTAAATCGGCATACTCTCGGATGACAGCATCATATTCCGCCTTTAAATCTGGATTCCGATTCAACCTCGCTTCATTTTTGAGGAATTGACTTAGGGCGATAGGACGCGAAAGACCCAAGTCAATATTGTCAGGAGTTTTGAACGGCAGCGATACCACATATCGGCCGTCCTGTTCCCTCCTTGTGGTTTCAGAGAAGATCTGCTCGCATATCATATCAGCGCTCTTCTCGAGCTTTCGCGGAATATCCTCCACCTCCCAAAAATTTGTGAGCAGTTGCTCCATATTTGGCTCTTGGAGAAGGGAAATCTTGGTCGAAAAAGCGGATATTGATTTGGATGGGCCAGTCGATGCTGGACCCGTCAGAATCCAACCGAATTCCTGGCCTAGGAGGGAGCCACCAATATTATGTTGAATTCCTTTTAATAGTATGGACGGAAGAATGTCCGCGCCGATAAGTACATCAACCTGCGAGCTTTTCAGAAAATTGGGGTCTGCCAGCTGAATGTCAGGCAGATTCTAAAGCGCTGTGCGCGAAATGGAGTGAGATGGCAGATTGCCTGCCAAGCTCGGGAGTACGTTGGCCGAAGCTTCGATTTGGAGTCGTGGTTTGTCGCGAGCCGCCAATTTGAAGTGGCAGATTTTGTATGACTGAGCCGTTAATTTTTGGTTCAAATGAACGTGCCCTCCGAGCCTGAGTCTATCAGAGTTCGGGCCGTAAAAGTGGCTCCTAAGTGACAGACGTTGACTTACGCCGTACCGAGAAGGACACCTTGTTAGCTTGAAGTGAAATAGTTTTGCACATTGGCGTGCGTGGGATTCGTAGTGGACTGTATGGTGGGTTGAGGAGGGGCCACGTAAGTGGGGTGCGCAGCTGAAGCTGTTTGAGGAGGGGCGCCACGATGGAGGAGTGAGTTGTGACTCCCTCTGCACGTGAAGCAATTGTGCGTGCTTGTGCAGTCTTTAAGAGCGTGTGTCCTTGCGAAATAATTCAGACACAGTTTCTGTTGTCTGATGTATGCCTCTCGCTCCGCGATAGACATCTGTAGGAAGCGTGGACACAGGCGCACTGGATGGTTTTCCTTGGAGCATACTTTGCACGCTTGCTTTGGAGCTTGCGGCTTAGTCTGGACCTTGATTTCGAAGGCGTTTAAGTGGTTGGGGGCTGGATCCTTCCTCGAAAGTCGTGGATGGATCTGCGTACTAGTCGAAGGCTTGAGGTCTTCTATAGCCTCGAGTGTTCGATGTCGTTCAATAAGGAAAGCATTGAGCTTTAGCCAAGAAGGGATTTCCGCTTTTCCTTTGATGGACTGTTCCCACAAGGAAAGGGTGAGTTTCGGCAATTTGGACGAACATAGGAATACAAGTATGCAATCCCAATTCTCAGTTTTTACGTCAGAATGAGCAAGAGCCAGTAGGCAATTCTGCACTGTGGTTTGGAGTTCTTTTATGGCGCTTCCTGACTCATGGGAGATTGAGTTCAGGTTCAAATGGATTTTTAATTGGCTATTCACTAGCAGTCACTTATTTTCGAAGCGCTCCTTTAAATTTTCCCATGCAGCTTGGAAACCTTCATGGGTGAGCGGTAACTTGGCGACGATGGCGTTTGCTTCGCCTCTCGTTTTGCCCAGGAGGTGGAACAGCTTCTCGACTGGAGTCAATTGCGGATTGTCGATGTAAACCGCAGTAAACAAATCCCGGAAAGTCCGCCATTTTTGATAATCGCCATGAAACATTTCTGTGTGACATGGTCTGCTTGCAGACGCGGTGCTTTCAATGCCTTCAGCAAGGAGAGCTGTGCACCGTTCATATACAGAGTAGGAATATCTGTACTTGGCCTTTGTGACTTGCAGGTCACTTCTTGCTTCATCGCTATCAAGAGCACGCAGGGCCCTGGAGCAGGTCTCGTATTCCTCTTCTACTTTCTCCCACAGCGTTTTCATCTGATCTCGCCGGATCCGCATTGTGTAGAGAGAGACTCCCGAGGTCTGAGACTCATTGATCAGCTCTTCAAAGTCGATAAGTTTGTCTGTCGAAGCATTGAAATTGGCTAGAGCCATTTTGCTGTGTGCTCTACGGAGTTGAGACTGGCTTCTTGTGGAGACTGTGCTGCTTGTGGCTCCTGACGAGGGAGACGAGGACTTGGAAACAGGCACATTAAGCCGATGGGGCCTTTTGCTCAAAGCGTGTCTTTGGAAACGGAGTTCCGCTTTGTGCACTTGCTCTTGGAGGAGCAGAAGAAGTGCGACGAACAGATGATTCTGTTGAAATGGCTAGCTGTTTAGGACCGGATGGTTTCTGTTCCTTTTCACTGCCGTTTGGCATAATATGAAGTTAGCTAGGAAATGGAAAGGGGCGCTATTGATAGCGGACAATTTATAATATATAATAATCTTAAAACGACGAGTACGAGGAAAAAATAAAAAAATATATTGGATAATATCTTTTGAAGACGATGACAGCGAGGAATTCGCGGAATGAAAAATATATTGGATGATATTTTTTGATTGTCTTGGATTATATTTTTTTCCTTTGGTTTTTTATATTGTGTTGTGTATATAAATATGTATGTTGGATGTAAATTTTGCGTGCTTATATATATATATTTATTAATTAAACAATATGCGGTTGTATTTAATTTATTTATATTAGAAGTATATATTGGAATGCAAGTCGGTTCATGCACCGACTTAAATTTGAGAATAAAACACAGATTGATTTTTTATTTATTACTTATAGCTATGTGTGACTTGGATGAAATTCGAATATTGTTGTAGATTTAAAAATATAAGTAAATGTTGTGTATGTATATATATGTTGTATGTGGATATATAAATATATATTGTTATGCGTCGGTAAATAAATATATATTGTTGTGTGTAAATTTAAATATATATGTGTGGTGTGGACAAATGTTGTGTGTGTTGATTTAAATATGTAGGTGTAGTGTGGATAAATGTTGTGTGTGTAGATTTAAATTATATGTGTAGTGTGGATAAATGTTGTGTGTGTAGATTTAAATTGTATGTGTAGTGTGGATAAATATTGTGTGTGTAGATTTAAATTGTATGTGTAGTTTGGATAAATATTGTGTGTGTAGATTTAAATTTGTTTGTGTAGTGTGGATAAATATTGTGTGTGAAGATTTAAATATATATAATAATAATTTTATTTATTTATTATTAATAATAATAATTTTATTTATTTATTATTTTTATTGGTTTTTTGTATTTAAAATCAGTTTTTAGGTATTTGTTATATAGCGTGCAAATAAACAACAGAAGTGCGAGTGTTTGGCAATGTGCATGTGTGTGGGTGTAGAGCGCGCGCGAATAACGGAAGAGGAGAAGGAGATATGCTCAACCGGATAAAATAGAGCTACTCATACAACGAGGTTATGGTGCACTGGTTTTATATTGTTTCTAAGCGCTTGAATTTAAGTGGAAAATATATTAATATTCTTTTTGGAGTATATTTTTATGTATGTTTTATATATTTTGATGGTTGCTACGATGCCACAATACCTTGCAAAACTATAAATGTATTTTTATATATTTATTTATATATATATATAATTTTGTTTTGTAAATGTATATTATATAATTTACTTTTGGTTTATCACAATGATTGTGGCAATAGGAATTTATTAATTTTTATTTGTGTGGTATAATTTGGCGCCAAAAGATAAAAGAAACAATATTACCTTTACACTGTAGGGTAATGCGCGGCCGTTAACGTTTTTTATTATTCTCTTTCACACACACTTTGCACTGCACTTGTTGTTGGATTTTGTTGGATTCTGGTGGTGGGTTTTTTTCCCGTTGGAATTATATGTATATTGTTTTTGTAGTTTTGATTTGCACGTTGTATTTTTCGGTCTTTCCAATGGAAATTAATTGCACTGCACGCACTTTCAATATAGAGACACTACATACATACTTGGATGGTGATTTTTTGTAGAAGAGAGGCAAAAGTCCACCGATGCTTGTTGTAGGGGGTCGAGCACATCCGGCTCGAAGGACCAAAAAAATTAGATGGGTGGCTTCTGCGCTTATTTTCCTTCCTTGTGGTTTTCCCCAAAGAAAAAAGAGTTTTTGATGTTTAGGTTGTGTATATTTTCCTCGCCTCAGCCGTGGCTATAGCGGCGGTATAAAAATAAGCTGAAATGTGGTGCAAAGGCAAATCGAAAAAAGTACGCGTGCAGCGGGTCTGCTTACGTTAATTGTTGATTGGAAACTAAAACTAGTGCTGCTCAGCTCAGCATAGCGGAAGCCGAGATAAGTGCTCGGGTGCTTTTCACCACAGTAGGCGGAGCCTACGATCGGTGAGCGAGCTGAGAGCGAGCTTTGGGAAATGCTCAGCACGGAGCGTGACTTAACCCTCCATGCCGTTGTGGCATAAACATGCCGGCCCCCTTGCAACGTGTAGTTGCGAAAGGAGCTTCAGGATGGAAACGCGGGAGGGTTAAGCCGAGTGCTGGCTGCAGTATCTATTGACTGCACGATCCGGAGAGGATCCATCCGAAAACCGTGCTTTGGGCGACCGGAAGTCCCGGTTGACTAGCGATGAAACCTGACTTCATTATGCTCGAGTAAGCGTCAGCCCCGAGAACGATCGATACTGACTTTTGGCGATAGAAGTTTTCGTCAGCGAGCTTGATGTTGGAAAAATGGGCCCGCACTGCATCACCGACGCTCCGGATTGGTGTCCTCGTGTGCAGCTGCGGGTCCGCCTTGAAAAACACCTCTATCCGGCTGGACGGTTCCAGCCGAGAGCCAATAATGGCCGTGCAGGCCAGTTCCGACCCAATCTTCGTGGTTGGAAGCTTGAAGGCGGATGCCAGGGAGGCATTTATCCGACTGACTGGCGTGCACGGATCGATTAGCACGGTAGTGTCATAGCGCTTGGTCCCGTTATCTAGTACCACGCTCACCGTTGGGAGCAACTGGGTACCCTTATGCGTCAAGAGCGACGACAGGGTAGGCGGAGCAAGCGCACTGGAGGGGCGCATCGAAGTGGGGGCAGTGGGTTGTGGCCGAGAGCGCGGTTGCGGGGAACGCGATCTGGGCCTGCGAGACACGCGTCGCGACGCCGGATGACGCCTTGGCGCACGCAAATGGGGCAGCGTGTGATGCTCCTTACCGCAAATACGGCACCGGTCGCCGCTTCGGCAGGAGCCCCCGAGTGTTGATGTGCCAAGCAGTTGGGGCAGTACTTGTTGATTAGTACTGCCCTGAGCCGTTTTTCGGCGTTTAGCCGCAGAAACGCGCGGCATCGTCGGAGGGAATGGATTCCGCAGCAAACCCTACAGCGAAAGGAGTCCACTCCTCTTGGTTCCGCCCTCTCGTTACGCCGACGTGGTGCCATCTAAACCAATAAACTTAATCTGTGAGTGGAAATACAAAAAAGAAGGTAATTAGTTTTTGGTTTTGACAAGGATGGTCAAGATGGCTAGGAACTATTTATAGCCGTTAAGCGGTGGATGGGATAGGGAGCAGCACCAGTTTGGACACTGGCTGCTTGATGGGTCCACGTGCCGTTAGGACGTCAACGACGCGAACTTGATTGTCGGATCCAGGATAAACCTTCTGGACCCGACTTAAACGCCACTCGCATGACGGAAGGTTATCCTCTTTCACAACGACCATGTCACCGCATTGGACATTTCGTTCGGAATGCTGCCATTTATTTCATTTGTGCAGCTCGACTAAATATTCATTTTTCCATCGGACGCAAAATTGTTGGTTGAGGGCCTTTAGTCTTTTCCAGTGGTTCAGGATTGACATAGCGTCTTCCGGGATTTCGGGTTCTGCCGTGGATAACAGGGGTCCGCCAATCAAAAAATGGCCTGGAGTTAGTGCCAACATATCTGTCGGCTCCTCTGACATCGGAGCAATTGGCCTGGAGTTGAGACATCCTTCGATTTTACAGAGCAGTGTCGTGAGCTCCTCGAAGGTGTATTTCATTGTGGAAGTGGATTTGTAAAAAAGCTTTTTGAAGCTTTTGACTCCTGCTTCCCACAGTCCGCCCATATGTGGAGCACCCGGCGGGATGAAATGCCAAGACAAATTATTCTGGCTATAAGTAGAAATGATAGCCTCCTTGGTTGCCTCCAGGAAATCACGCGAGAGGATCGCGGATGCTCCCACAAAGGTCTTCCCGTTATCGGATTGGACTTGGTTTGGACAACCTCGTCTCGCCACGAACCGTGCGAAGGCTGCTAGGAATTTTTCGGTGGTAAGATCCGAAGTAGCCTCCAAATGAACAGCCTTTGTTGTGAAGCACACGAAGACGCACACGTATCCTTTGGTTATCAGGCACGCTCGACCGGTGTAGTTTTTTACGTCAAACGGGCCAGCGAAATCAACGCCTGTGTGGGTAAACGGTCGGGAGAATGTTGTCCTCTGCGTAGGAAGCTCCCCCATCAGCTGCGATTGTACACGTTTGCGATAAATCGTGCAGACCTTGCAGGAATTTAAAACGGACTTGGTCATATTCTTTACCTTGGGGATCCAGTACCGACACCGAATCAGCCGCACCATGAGCTGGCTTCCTCCATGGAGTGAGAAGCGGTGGGTGAAATGGATGAGAAGGCGGTAGAGAGGGCAGCCGTAGGGGAGAAGGATTGGATGGCGCTCGTCGTATGGTAACGATTTGGATGCGCTCAATCGTCCACAAGCTCTTAAAATGCCGCTTGCGTCAATGAATGGATTTAAATTTCGAATAGCGCTATTGGCAGGAATCTGACGTTTATCCTTCAGGACCTGGTACTCTTTAGCAAAGTGTCTTTGCTGCGTCAATTGGATGAGCAACTGCTGAGCCACGGAAATCTCGGCAGCGCTGAGAGAACGACTGGAAGGAGTTGGATCGCGTCTGCTGCGTGCTGCGAAGCGGAGTACATACGCCTTCACGCGCAACGCCCTGCCCAGGTCTGAGTAGCGTTCAAGAAAATCAGCCTCTGGTGGGATTACTACCACGTGAACCTTGACAGTCCTTTGCTCCACGTCTGTTTCTAAGATCGTTGCCTGAGGAGTAGGCCAATCTTCTTGTGGGCGCTGGAGCCACTCTGGGAGGACACGCCTCTGCTGGCTAAATCTGCCGGATTGTGCTCCGACTGAACGTGAGACCATCGGTCTGCCTTCGTGGCTTCCTTTATCGGTGCCACTCTGTTGGCTACGAAGGTGGTCCATCGGCACGGGGGCTTATTGAGCCAGGCTAGCACAATTATGGAATCTGTCCAGAAATATGACTACATGTCGGCTATTGGAAGCTGCGGCAGGATTACCGCGCACATCTCCGCCAGCAAAACTGCGTCGCAGAGTTCGAGGCGGGGAATGGAAATAGTTTTCACCGGAGCCACTCGTATTTGGCTGTGAGTAGGTGAACAGTGGGAATGTCGTGTTGCATAGTTCGGATGTACATCGCTGCACCGTATGCTTGTTGAGAAGCGTCGCAGAATCCATGAACTTGGATTTTGGATTGTTGGTTGGATCTTACCCATCTGGGGACCCGGATATGGTCTAGCGCCGGGTATGCAAGCAGGAATTCCTGCCACTTTTGGAGCAAGTCCTCGGGTAATCGGTCATCCCATCCTAGTTCGCGGAGCCATATCTCCTGCATGAACATTTTCGCGCGGACAATAAAGGGGGCCAACCATCCTGCTGGATCGAACAGTTTTGCAATGTGGAATAGAACTTCCCTCTTAGTGGTGGACGGACGTTGTTCCAGCTTGGAGGTGACGAAGTAAAAATCATCAGAGGTCGCTTGCCATCTAATTCCTAACGTCTTCGCCACGCTAGCGTCTTCTATTTCCAGGAAATCCTTTTTGAGTAAATGGTCCTTGGGAATGTGGACCAGTATATCTCTCTTATTGGATGTCCATTTGCGGAGTGGAAATCCTGCCGACTGCAGCGTTTCTTGGAGCTCCTTGACCGCTGACACAGCTTCTTGCTTCGTGTGAGCGCCGGCTAGGACATCGTCCACGTACATATAACGTCGAATGATGTCACTAGCCACTGGGTGTTGGGGAAATGCGTCATCTGCAAGCCGATTGAGCACACGGATAGCCAGGAAAGGCGCGCAGTTGACTCCAAACGTCACTGTCGTCAGCTCATAGTCGCCTAATTCGCCTTTGGCGTCTCTGAACAGGATCCGCTGAAACGGTGTATGCCTCGGGTCGACACGGATTTGTCGGTACATCTTAGTGATGTCTGCGTTGAAGACATTGGAAAAAAAGCCATTTCAATATTTGTGTTGTCAGGTCTGACTGGAGAACAGGCCCAGGATATAAAATGTCGTTAAGACTATTGCCATTTAGAGATTTGCTAGACGCATTAAATACCACTCGCACTTTGGTCGTAGTGCTATCTGGCTTTATGACAGCGTGGTGCGGAAGATAGAAGTGGTTGGTGGCGGTGCTTGGAGAGACTCGCTTCATATGTCCTAAATCGGCATACTCTCGGATGACAGCATCATATTCCGCATTTAAATCTGGATTCCGATTCAACCTCGCTTCATTTTTGAGGAATTGACTTAGGGCGATAGGACGCGAAAGACCCAAGTCAATATTGTCAGGAGTTTTGAACGGCAGCGATACCACATATCGGCCGTCCTGTTCTCTCCTTGTGGTTTCAGAGAAGATCTGCTCGCATATCATATCAGCGCTCTTCTCGAGCTTTCGCGGAATATCCTCCACCTACCAAAACTTTGTGAGCAGTTGCTCCATATTTGGCTCTTGGAGAAGGGAAATCTTGGTCGAAAAAGCGGATATTGATTTGGATGGGCCAGTCGATACTGGACCCGTCAGAATCCAACCGAAGATGGTTTCCTGGCCTAGGAGGGAGCCACCAATATTATGTTGAATTCCTTTTAATAGTATGGACGGAAGAATGTCCGCGCCGATAAGTACATCAACCTGCGAGCTTTTCAGAAAATTGGGGTCTGCCAGCTGAATGTCAGGCAGATTCTTAAGCGCTGTGCGCGAAATGGAGTGAGATGGCAGATTGCCTGCCAAGCTCGGGAGTACGTAGGCCGAAGCTTCGATTTGGAGTCGTGGTTTGTCGCGAGCCGCCAATTTGAAGTGGCAGATTTTGTATGACTGAGCCGTTAATTTTTGGTTCAGTCCGACAACTTACGCCTGGACATTTTGGGAAGGCAACTTTATGGTGTTTCGTAGCTTCTCGGAAATGAACGTGCCCTCTGAGCCTGAGTCTATCAGAGTTCGGGCCGTAAAAGTGGCTCCTAAGTGACAGACGTTGACTAACGCCGTACCGAGAAGGACACCTTGTTGGCTTGAAGTGAAATAGTTTTGCACATTGGCGTGCGTGGGATTCGTAGTGGACTGTATGGTGGGTTGAGGAGGGGCCACGTAAGTGGGGTGCGCAGCTGAAGCTGTTTGAGGAGGGGCGCCACGATGGAGGAGTGAGTTGTGACTCCCTCTGCACGTGAAGCAATTGTGCGTGCTTGTGCAGTCTTTAAGAGCGTGTGTCCTTGCGAAATAATTCAGACACAGTTTCTGTTGTCTGATGTATGCCTCTCGCTCCGCGATAGACATCTGTAGGAAGCGTGGACACAGGCGCACTGGATGGTTTTCCTTGGAGCATACTTCTGCACGCTTGCTTTGGAGCTTGCGGCTTAGTCTGGACCTTGATTTCGAAGGCGTTTAAGTGGTTGGGGGCTGGATCCTTCCTCGAAAGTCGTGGATGGATCTGCGTACTAGTCGAAGGCTTGAGGTCTTCTATAGCCTCGAGTGTTCGATGTCGCTCAATAAGGAAAGCATTGAGCTTTAGCCAAGAAGGGATTTCCGCTTTTCCTTTGATGGACTTTTCCCACAAGGAAAGGGTGAGTTTCGGCAGTTTGGACGAACATAGGAATACAAGTATGCAATCCCAATTCTCAGTTTTTACGTCAGAATGAGCAAGAGCCAGTAGGCAATTTTCCCATGCGGCTTGGAAACCTTCATGGGTGAGCGGTGACTTGGCGACGATGGCGTTTGCTTCGCCTCTCGTTTTGCCCAGGAGGTGGAACAGCTTCTCGACTGGAGTCAATTGCGGATTGTCGATGTAAACCGCAGTAAACAAATCCCGGAAAGTAGGCCATTTTTGTTAATCGCCATGAAACACTTCTGTGTGACATGGCGGAAGGTTCACTCCTCGGCCACTTGTAGCTGCATGAGTCTGAGGCTGTGTGGATGGTCTGCTTGCAGACGCGGTGCTTTCAATGCCTTCAGCAAGGAGAGCTGTGCACCGTTCATATACAGAGTAGGAATATCTGTACTTGGCCTTTGTGACTTGCAGGTCACTTCTTGCTTCATCGCTATCAAGAGCACGCAGGGCCCTGGAGCAGGTCTCGTATTCCTCTTCTACTTTCTCCCACAGCGTTTTCATATGATCTCGCCGGATCCGCATTGTGTAGAGAGAGACTCCCGAGGTCTGAGACTCATTGATCAGCTCTTCAAAGTCGACAAGTTTGTCTGTCGAAGCATTGAAATTGGCTAGAGCCATTTTGCTGTGTGCTCTACGGAGTTGAGACTGGCTTCTTGTGGAGACTGTGCTGCTTGTGGCTCCTGACGAGGGAGACGAGGACTTGGAAACAGGCACAGTAAGCCGATGGGGCCTTTTGCTCAAAGCGTGTCTTTGGAATCGGAGTTCCGCTTTGTGCACTTGCTCTTGGAGGAGCAGAAGAAGTGCGACGAACAGATGATTCTGTTGAAATGGCTAGCTGTTTAGGACCGGATGGTTTCTGTTCCTTTTCACTGCCGTTTGGCATAATATGAAGTTAGCTAGGAAATGGAAAGGGGCGCTATTGATAGCGGACAATTTATAATATATAATATTTTTAAAACGACTTGTACGAGGAAAAAATAAAAAAGATGGCGAACGTTAAAGTCGGGCGCAGACGACTTTGGGATACCCTGTACCACCTCATTGCAATTAAGTCCGACATATTGGTTAAGACCTCCAAAAGATATAATTTATTCGGCAAATTTGGCTACGATATTTTCATAAATAAACAGAAATCAGTCGAATTTTACACCAAAAATTTTTTTTTGACCGATCGGTCCTATGGCGACTATATGATATAGTCAACCGATTTTGATCAAATTTGGTACAGTGCTTCGGACCTCTCTCTTCGGACCGAGTGCCAAATTTGGTTACAATATCTTCACAAACAAACAAAATACAACGAATTTTGTACAAAACTCGATTTTTTGACCGATTGGTCCTATGGGAGCTATATGATATAGTCAACCGATTTTGATCAAATTTGGTACAGTGCTTGGGAACTCTAAAAAACTTCTTATTGCCAAATTTGGTTACAATATCTTCACAAATAAACGAAACACAACGAATTTTGTACAAAACACGATTTTTTGACCGATTGGTCCTATGGGAGCTATATGATATAGTCAACCGATTTTGATCAAATTTGGTACAGTGCTTGGGAACTCTAAAAAACTTCTTAATGCCAAATATGGTTACGGTATCTTCACAAATAAACGAAACACAACGCATTTTGTACAAAAAACTAATTTTCGACCGATCGATCCTATGGGAGCTATATGATATAGTCAACCGATTTTGATAAATTTGCTACAGTGCTGGGGGTCTCTAAAAAACTTCCGATTGCCAAATTTGGTTATGATATCTTTATAAACAAACGAATTATCCATCTAAAACTTTTGATTTTTTCGAGGTCCTCTGAAACACCCCTATGGGAGCTATATAATGTAATCCCGATATCAAAAAAATAAAATAAACTTGTCTCCTATGGATTAATAAGGGATCTTATCTGAAAGTTTGGTTGCTCTAGCTCTTACCATCTCTGAGATCTAGGCGTTCATACGGACAGACGGACAGACGGACATGGGTATATCGACTTCTCTAGTCACACTGATCATACTTTAGGTAACTTTGGGGGGTCTCCGACTTCTCCTTCTGTACGTTACATACATTTTCGGCTTGCACAAACACAATATACCCTTTGTACCATACGGTACAGGGTATAAAAATATATTGGATAATATCTTTTTGAAGACGATGACAGCGAGGAATTCGCGGAATGAAAAATATATTGGATGATATTTTTTGATTGTCTTGGATTATATTTTTTTCCTTTGGTTTTTTATATTGTGTTGTGTATATAAATATGTATGTTGGATGTAAATTTTGCGTGCTTATATATATATATTTATTAATTAAACAATATGCGGTTGTATTTAATTTATTTATATTAGAAGTATATATTCGAATGCAAGTAAAACACAGATTGATTTTTTATTTATTACTTATAGCTATGTGTGACTTGGATGAAATTCGAATATTGTTGTAGATTTTAAAATATAAGTAAATGTTGTGTATGTATATATATGTTGTATGTGGATATATAAATATATATTGTTATGCGTCGGTAAAAAATATATATTGTTGTGTGTAGATTTAAATATATATGTGTGGTGTGGACAAATGTTGTGTGTGTTGATTTAAATATGTAGGTGTAGTGTGGATAAATGTTGTGTGTGTAGATTTAAATTATATGTGTAGTGTGGATAAATGTTGTGTGTGTAGATTTAAATTGTATGTGTAGTGTGGATAAATATTGTGTGTGTAGATTTAAATTGTATGTGTAGTTTGGATAAATATTGTGTGTGTAGATTTAATTAGCATAAAAAAATTTTTTTTTGTGCTGCTGGTTGCAACTAGAGCGGCTTATTTTTTACCGCTGCAAAAAATTACGGTAAATGCTGAAAAACTATGCGCGGAAACAACCTTTCTCGTGAAAAATATCAACGAAACTAAAATAAGGTTTGAGTTGCGAAAATTTTTCGGGAATAGCATACCTTGTTTATTCTACCATGCCCAAAATGAAATGCCTGTGCTATTTTTAGATTTTTGCGTTTGCTCTGCCTGCCGGGATGTACAAGACAGAGAGTACAAAATAGACAGAGGCGAAAATTCTCTCCGAGTTCGAAACTCGAAAAAGATTCTGCGTGACTTGGGCTCGGAAACACAATGCAAAGCAAAAACAAACGAAATTCGAAATTGCTTGATATTGCTTTGCTTTGCTCGCACACAACACAGCACAGTTCCTTGCTTTTGGTTTGGTCGAACCGAACCTAAGTGAACGCAAAAACGTCACAACACAGCTCGATCGAACGCTTGCTTTTGCTTAGTATATATTAATAATATTTTATATATCAATAAACAAATCCTGTATGAAAATGGAATTAAAATTTTATTTTATATAAATAAAAAGGAGCATTATTATTATTATTATTTTATTTTATTTTTCAGGCTGTCATTAGAAATTATTGTCACTTTATTGTTTAAAGCTTAATAAAAAAAAAAATAATTTGTAAAACAAAAACATTTTTAACATTTTTAAGGAACTTGTAATTTTTTAATTTAAAAGGAACATTCATATAAAAGCAATGCCGTTCTTAACTCAATGCATGAACATCAACACAAACGCAGCCAGAACCAATGCTTGCCTTTTTGGTTTGATCGAGCCTAAGTCCACACAACACAACACAAAACAAAACGAGCCAATGCTTGCCTTTGCTTTTGCTTTTACCGAGCCCAAGTCACACAGAAACGTCTCAACACAACGCAGACAGAACCAATGTTCATATAGGTGCTTTGCTTTTGCCGAGCCCAAGTCAATGCAGAAACATCAACACAAAGCACATTTTGTGTTTGATTTTGGTTTTGCGCAAACCGAGCCCAAGTCCACGCATAATCTTTCAACGGGAAAAAAAGCTCGGAGAGAATTTTCGCCTCTGTCTATTTGGTACTCTCTGACGAAACTTAAATCTGTTTTGTAACTTTGCTATTGTTCATTAAATTAAAACAAGAGACATACATATAATTTACTATATACTTACAACTAAATTAATACAACAACTATATGAATGAATATTAAAATGAATCAAAGTAACTAGAGAGAAATGCAACCATATGTGTTGCTGAAATTAACAAACAAGCGGCTAATTCAGAATGGAAGCAGCAGTTAAACAACATAGCAACGGCACCAAAATAACCGTAGCATAGTATGTTCTCTCTCCAATTTGTGCATGCTGTACTATGCGTTGCTGCAGTAGCGGGTGTTCGAACTGACCAGCCAGTGGCAAACATCAAAGCGAGAGAAGCGAACGTATTTTTTAAAGCGCATTTCTAGTCCGTAGTGTCATTGATCATTTCTTTTCCTACTTACACATAATTTTTGCCTATTTAGAAGGCGAGTTTATTAATTGGTTTTATTTAATTGTCTATTGCTTTACAATTTAAGGAGGCGAGTCTATTTGTTAGTTTATTGTCTATTGTTTTACAATTGATTGGTTATAACTATTGCTTTGACTATTTAATTACGCACACGCACAACACACTGCTTCAGGCCACGAGCAATCATCGACTCACTCCTTGATCTTTTGTGTATTCAGTCTGAGCGCGTGCTTGTGTGAAAGCTCGTAAGGTTGGTGTCTGTGCTAAGAAGCTTTGTGCAAGTTCTTATAAGCCATATCATCTGTTGGTAGTAGAGCTTACTATACCTATTAAACCAAAGATAACTATCTTGCACTTGTATATATTTTTAACACGTTATTTGATAAATAAATATTCTAAAATAAACCTAACAGAGTATACAAATTACCAGCAAACTAATCGGCCTTTATAACATTGTCTTCAATAGAAATCTGTTTTCCAAATTCAACAACTTACGACGGAAATCAATTCAAATGAATCGCGAATACATACCTTGAACTTAAAAATAGAGCACCAACAAAATAGCGTAATGGAGTTACAATCGTTTCTTAAGCAAAAGAAAAACTTAATAGCAAGCATTCTCGTGAGTATGCGCGAGTTAAAGGTAAAAAAATGGCTTACTCTTGAAAACTGTTGCTAATGACGAAAAAAGAATGATTAAAATGACACATGAGCTGGAAGATGTACGCAAACATTGTGATTTGTTAGGACTTCAGATGGTTCGG
Source organism: Chymomyza costata (assembly GCA_018150985.1). NCBI lineage: Eukaryota > Metazoa > Arthropoda > Insecta > Diptera > Drosophilidae > Chymomyza > Chymomyza costata. Next base: position 135,756 of record JAECWU010000488.1, on the reverse strand, counting down.
CGTAATGATGAAATTATGATTTTAAGTGAAAAATTGCAGCTTGCGCAAAATGCTCTAGACAACGGCGTCATACAGTACAATCAACGCGTTGAAGACATATGGCTATTAAAAAAAGAAATTTCAAATCTATACAGAGAAAGTGAATGTTTGAAAAGGGGAACAAAGAGCACAGCAAATATGCGGACAGAGATTTTACGTTTACAACGAACTCTTATTCAAGAGCGAATTCGGGTAAGGGCGTTAGCTGAGGACGCCACGAAACCAAGTGGTATGCACAGATGGAGATCGCTAAGGGGTAAAGATCCACAAAAGTTTGAACTAATGGATAAGTTACAAATGTTTCAAAGGTAATTATGAAAAAAATACCGTTTGTTACCTAAAAAAAAATAAATAAGTAATTTTTTTTAAGACGGTTCTTAAAGCAATCTGTAAAGATGTCAAATATGAAAATTAATTTGAAAAAAACGTTTACAAATAATGCCACTTTTAGAGAAATGCTATCAAGTTTACCATCGGTTGAAGTAAAACAAAAGCTGATGGTGCAACAGGTACGTATGCCTCGAAAATATTATTTTGTTCGGTACCATTTATAGCAAAAAAAATGGCGTACTTTAAAATGGGGCGCGGACGACTTTGCAATACCCTTTACCAGCACATTTCAATCAAATACGATATATTGCTTTAGAACTCTAAAAGATATTTGTTTAGAGGAGACACAATTTTGTGCTACAAGAAACGCACATTCACTCCAACAAACACATACCCGTACCAATTAACTACTCTCTTATTACTAACACAGCAACTAACAGGTTCGGTGGAGTCGCAATCTTAACCCATAACTCAATCCAAAATAGAGAAATCAATCTGAATCAAGATTTTGAAGCATTAGCAATAGAAATAGAAACTAAACAAAAACTCACCATCATATCATACATTTCACCATCAAAATCATTCTCCTATCAAAATTTGAACAATGTTTTTAATACGAACAATTCTCCTTGTATCATCGCGGGAGACTTCAATAGTTGGCATACACGATGGGGCTCTGCGTAAAATAACAGAAGAGGGAAAACCATAGCCAGATTTATAGACAATTCCTACCTATCCCTATTAAACGACAAATCCCCAACACACCTTAGTACCCACGGTACTTTTTCAAACATTGACCTAAGCTTTTGTTCCCCACAACTACTCTCAAATACACACTAGAAAACTCTTAATGACTTGAGTGGTAGCGACCACTTCCCAATACTAGTCTCAATCTTCAACAATAAAATAACAAAAAACACTAGTCGACCCTACTTTAAAACCAAACTAGCTGACTGGAAACGATTTGAAAAATGTTCTAATGAAATAAATAGCTCTTTTCCAATTAAAGACAACATAAATAATGAAAACGCAAATGTTGTTAAAATAATCCTTCAAAGTGCCCACCACTCCATTCCACAAACATCCACTCAAACATTCAAACATAAAGTACCTTGGTGGAATAAAAACTTAACCATTCTCCGTCAGGACAAAATGAAAGCCTTTCGCAGATTCCAGAGAAACATAACGCAAGATAATTTGATGAACTACAAAAAAGCAAACGCAAAATTTAGAAGAGAATTAAAACATAGTAAAAAACAACTACAACAGAGTTTACATCTGAAATTCAACCATCCACCCCCTGCAAAGATTTGGACCAACATTAGAAGATTTTGTGGCCTCCAGCCATCAAAATCAATACACTGTGTACATAACCCAACCAACAACTTAAAAACAACATGAAATATCATTTTTTGAGCTGTCCAATGCACTGCATTTCCTAAAAGGTACAACACCAGGACTTAATAGAATATCGTACCCAATGATTAAAAACTCATCTACAGTTTTAAAATTCAGAATTCTCAATTTGTACAACAGTATCTTTAAAACACATATGCCACAAACATACAAAACCAACCTTACGATTCCCGACACATTGCCTAAAACCTTTAAAAGATATTTTATTCGGCAAACTTGGTTACAATGTTTTCATAAAAAAAAAGAAATCAGTCGAATTTTGCACCAAAAAATTTTTTTGACTGATCGGTCCTATGGGGACTATATGATATAGTCAACCGATTTTGATCGAATTTAGTACACTGATTGGGAACTATAAAAACTTCAGACTGCCAAATTTGGTTCCGATATCTTCAAAACCAAATGAAACACAACGTAAAAAAAGCAATTTTTTGACCGATCGTTCCTATGGGAGCTATATGATGTAGTCAACCGATTTTGATCAAACTTGGTGCAGTGCTTGGGTACTCTAAAAAACTTCATAATGCCAAATTTTCTAACAATATCTTTACAAACAAAAGAAACACAACGAATTTTGTAGAAAAAGCGATTTTTTGACCGATTGGTCCTATGGGAGCTATATGATATAGTCAACCGATTTTGATCAAATTTGAAACAGTGCTTGGGTACTCTAAAAAACTTCTTAATGCCAAATTTGGTTCCGATATCTTCAAGACCAAACGAAACACAACGAATTTTGTAAAAATAGCGTTTTTTAGGCCGATCGTTCCTATGGGAGCTATATGATATAGTCAACCGATTTTGATCAAACTTGGTGTAGTGCTTGGGAACTCTAAAAAACTTCCTTTTGCCAAATTTGGTTACGGTATCTTAACAAACAAACGAAACACAGCGAATTTTAAACAAAAAACATTTTTTCGACCGATCGATCCTATGGGAGCTATATGATATAGTCAACCGATTTTGATAAAATTTGGTACAGTGCTGGGGATCTCTAAAAAACTTCCGATTGCCAGATTTGGTTATGATATCTTCATAAACAAACGAATTATCCATCTAAAACTTTTGCTTTTTTTCGAGGTCCTCTGAAACACCCCTATGGGAGCTATATAATGTAATCCCGATATCAAAAAAATAAAATTAACTTGTCTCCTATGGATTAATAAGGGATCTTATCTGAAAGTTTGGTTGCTCTAGCTCTTACCATCTCTGAGATCTAGGCGTTCATACGGACGGACGGACAGACGGACATGGGTATATCGACTTCTCGAGTCACACTGATCATACTTTAGGTAACTTTGGGGGGTCTCCGACGTCTCCTTCTGTACGTTACATACATTTTCGGCTTGCACAAACACAATATACCCTTTGTACCATACGGTACAGGGTATAAAAAGGAAATCTACCACAGATGCTCTGATCTATGCAGACCATCTTATAACAAAATCAATAACAAAAAAGGACACCTGACAGTAGTTTCCTTGGACTTTTCAAAGGCCTTTGACCGTATAGGAATCCATGCCATACTAAACCAACTTTACGAATGGAAAATAGGCCCTAAAATTATAAAATATATACACAACTTTATGACCAATAGGAAAATACTTGTGCGTGTTTCCACTAGCAAACGGTATCCCACAGGGATCCCCTCTGTCAGTTATCCTTTTTCTTAAAGCCTACAATAAACTGGCCAACATAATTTCTCTTCAAAAAAATATTAAATTTTGTGCATACGCCGATGACTTTCAACTATTTATAAATTTCAAGCGCAACCAAAAGAACACCACATTTAGCCTGGGTACGCTATTTACAAACATGGAAAACTGGTGTCAGTACTCAGGCACCGTCCTATCTTTAAATAAAAGCAGACAACTACATATATGCAAAAAACGTAATTGTTTATGTACCACAACATCCAAATCCCTGAAATTCGTTCCCTCAAAATACTTGGCTTAATATTGTACAACATATATAATTGGAATACTTACGTTGAATATTTAAAAGAATCCCTTTCAAAAAGGCTGGACATTATTAAATGCTTAGCAAGTGCCAAATTCAACTGTAACACATACACTCTAGCCAACATAGTTAAAGCCATCATTATTTCAAAAATAAATTTTGGACTTTTCATCTATGGTCATATTCAGTAATCAACTCTTAACAAAATACAAACTCCACTGAATGCTGCGCTACGTAACGCTCTGGGCGCTGTTCGCACCACTCCTACTAAAAATATGCTATTCGAAATAAACATTCCAGAAATAGAAAACAAAACAGAATATCAAACATCATTACTCTCGAAAAATATCATAAATTCTCACGACACCCCTCTAACATAGAAATCATTAAAGGCATCATGAATTTTTTTTTTTTTTTTTTGTTAAAAATGTGTATATTTTATTAAGCAATAATATAAAATTTGTGTACTACTACCTAAAAATGACAGCTTAAACAAATTATAAGTTATATAAAAAACAAAGATAATTAATGACTAAAAAGAAACATTAATATATACATAACAAAACTAAACATTACAACATTCTTTAATTACTAAAGATTCAACATTATTATTATACTATTGAAGATTTTATATAAATTTACTAAGGATTCTCCTTGGGAGATCCTGTGGGTGGCACCGTTTTAATCGTCTCATTCGTGCTCTGGAAGACGGTCTTTCTGAATTTAGCAGTCGGGCTAGTAAATTTGGATGAGATCCAAGACGCTCTTTTACTTTTTGGCCTGCAATTGGATAACATCTCCTATTTTAGGCACCCTCAAATCTTTTTCTATATCCCTAGTACGCATATACCAGGGAGCGCCGCACAAATTTCTTAATATTTTGCTCTGGACAACTCTGATTTTATTTAAGTTCGATTTCGCTGCAATTCCGTAAATTTGAAGCGCGTACTTCCATATTGGGCTTAAAATAGATTTGTAGATCGAAACTTTATTAAATAAGGAAAGCTTATTTCTGGGAGCCAGCAACCATGACATTTTCCTCGCTTTGGATTGCACAGTTTTTTGCACCATTGTAATGTGCCTCGAGAAGGTTAGCCTCCTGTCCAGAATAACGCCAAGATATTTGTGCGCAGTTTCATGACGCAATGCAGAGCCGAGCATTGATATACGAGACGAATTTCGCCTGTTCGTAAAGGTGACATTGGCGCACTTGCTGGTGTTGATGCCGATATTCCACATTAGCGCCCACTTCTCGGAGCTGTCTACATATTCTTGCAGGGCTTTTGTGGCCACACCAAGACAGGAGCATCTGGCCAGCACAGCTGTATCGTCAGCATAGGTTGCAATGAGGACATCGCTCTCCTCTACGGCAGATACAGACTCTGATGTTGGCATATCGGTAGTGTAAATTGTATAAAGAGTAAGACCAAGTACACTACCTTGCGGGACACCAGCACAAATTCTTCTGTTGGTTGATTTTGCTCCATCAACTGCTACACAAAAAGTCCTATTACTTAGAAAGCTACTTGTTATTTGAAAAAGTTGTGGAGTAAGTATACGCTTCAATTTATACAAAAGGCCACACTCGATCGACAGCTTGCTGTATATCCATAAACACTGCGACAGCGTACTCTTTGTGCTCCATGGCCTCCAAGGCGAAGTTAACAACTCGATGAAGTTGTTCTGGCGTGCCGTGACTTTTTCGAAAACCGAACGGCCATTTAGGTATAGCTTCAGTCACGCTCGTCAACTGTAGAATTCTGTCAAGAATGACCCTCTCCAACATTTTTCCTAGTGATGGTAGCAGACTAATTGGACGATATGCATCCACATTTGTGGGCTGCTTTTCCGGTTTCGGGATCATGGTGATCAAAGCAGTTTTCCAAGCACGTGGGAAGTATCCCAGTCTTAGAGCAGTGTTAAAAAGTAGGACTATGAATAAAAGCGCCTTGGTAGGAAGTAGCTTTAGAGTTCGATTATCTAGAAGGTCCTCTCCCGGTGATTTTTTGGGTTTTAGTTTCCTGACTTGTATCACCACTTCTTGTAATGTGACTGGACTAGACGGCAGAGACATTTGGAAAGGTTCTTGTAAAGCTGTACTGATCACTCCACGAGTTTCTTCAGAGGTAAGATTGAGGGGCTTAAATCTGTCTTCCAGATTGTCTGCAAAAACGTCAGCTTGACGCCGGCTTGAAAGGCACCAACCTCCTGCTGGATCTCGAATTGGGCTTTTCGGAATTACCTGCCTTTTGTATTTGTTTGTGAGCTTCCACAGAGAGTAATTCGTAGATTCATCAGGACTTACGTTGGCAAGAATTTCGTCTATTCCAGCTTGCCTATGTTTATTGAGTACTTTGTGCAGACGGTTGGCCAATCTTTTATGCATCGCATGCAGTCTTACATCCCCTGTTCTGGCGTATTCTCTTCTGACCCTCCTTTTGAGGCAAAGAAGAGCAGCAGCAGTTGGAGGTAACTGGACTGGGCGTTGTTCGTTGGGCGTTCGCAGATTGGGGGCAGCACACATAGCTGCTTGTATTATATTTTGCATGAACTCTGAAACCGCATCGTCGCCGTCTTCAGAAGAATTTAGCTCAATGTTGATGTTAATGTTTCTGTCTAACTCGGCTTTAAAAGCTTCAACAGAAGCCCCTGGAGCGAGCAAGCGTTTCCTTTGAGGCTTGAACATAGGTGAGCGATGAAGTGTCGCAACAATAGGGAGGTGATCCGAGGAGAGATCATACAATGTGTCAATAAAGAGTCTTCTACAATCTATACCATTGACAATAAAGAAATCCAGTGCAGATGGTGTATGCCGAGTATTGTATGAATAGAATGTAGCCCTTCCAGTTGCCAAAATCTGGTATGTACTGCTGGTAACGGCTTCTTGGTGCCGGTTTGAGCTTTTTAATCAAATTAATTCTTACTTTACATCCACTATAGCTGGAGATATGGTCATCACCGCAGTTTGCACATACGCTGCGCTCGCTCATACGAAGCTGACATTGTAATAATTGTGAAATAGATTTAATTAAAGTAATCTTGTAACCCTGGCGTGTTGCTGGTTCTAGTAAGCGAACCTCAGTTGAGCATCAACCACCAAGGCGTACAAGCATACCAATAATTACGTGTACATTAAATATATAAATTAACCACAAAATATAAAGTTTTATTTAATAAGCACCCGCTTATTGCATGGTGTCAGAAGCAAAGAACCTAAAAATTATAAAATCATCATAAACAAAAGCATAAAAGTATAAATTACTGAAAGTAAAAAATACAAGCTGTGAATTTCACCATAAATACACATACACACATAAGCATACATATACAGCTGAAAAAATCGAACATCACTTATCGAAATCGATCAAGAGGCTTATCGTAAACTGAATCCTGAACCGGAACTGAACTAACTCATCTCAAACTAATTGCACATGTTGGATTTATTAAAACAAGTGGAAAACAATGGCAACAAATGAGCGGGCAATAAAGGAACTGGACTGCAGTAACATAGCAACGGAATGGCCAACCTGGAAGCAGGAATTGTTAACGTATCTAATCGCAACGGGTAAATCATCAGAACCAGAACATAAAAAAATTGCAAATTTCTTATGGCTGGTGGGTAGAAAAGGAACGCAAATATACAACACTTTGTATCCAAATGATGGTACACAGCAGTCCATGCTCGGTACAGTAACATTGGAAAATCAAATTCAGCAACGGACATTGGAAGAAGTCTTTCAAAAATTTGATGAATTTTGTCTACCTCAACGAAACAATGCCATGGAGTCATACAAATTTCACATAATTGCACAAAAGGAGCGTCAACCATTTAATGAATTTGAGACCCTAACTACGTGAGCAAGTGCGGCATTGTGAATTTAAATGCGAGTGTGGCGAATCATACGAGAATCGTATGCTGCGTGACCGAATCATCATTGGAGTGCACGATAAGAAATTACAACTTAAGCTACTGGATGGACGTGATGAGCAATTGTCAAAAGTCATTGATATTTGCAAAACACATAAAGGATTATTGGAAGCAAAGCAGTCATCAATATGCAACATCAAGGAAGAAGCAGTGGCGGTTAATGCAATTAATCGTTTTTTCTTTAACTGCGGCGGACCATGGAAATTTTGACATAAGGAAGAATGCAAAGCTAAAGACGTGGCATGTCAACGTTGTGGAAAAAAGGGACATTTCCAAAGAATGTGCCGAAAGCAGAAACCTCAATTCGTGGGTAAGAAGTCACCTGAAAAGAAGGACAAAGCAGAGTTGGCGAGCTCCAGTGGCAGCAATCAACAAAGTAAAGAATGTAGCAGCGGTACTGATCTATTAGATTTAAATAAATATTCTTTTAGAATAAATTCGATAGGAATAAAACATAAGCGCTGGACCAAAGAATATCGAATAGGAGGTCAGATAGTGAAGTTTAAGCTCGATAGTGGGTCTAATGTTAATTGTGTTCAACTGAAACTAATTGAACAACTGAAGAAAATGAAGAATTTTAAGTTAAACTATGAATCAAATGATTTTCCTGTTTCTGATTATAATGGCAACAAAATTGAATTACATGGAGTAGTAAAGTTACCTTGCTATGATTTAAAATTAAAAAATGAACGTATTGTTGAATTTATAATTGTGGCTAACAACTGTGAGCCAATACTCGGATTAGAAACCTGTGAGAAATTGGGATTAATCAAACGGATAGATGTAAATAGTATTTCCTATGGGATAGAAAATAGGGAGTCTTTTCTGAATAAATATAGGGATGTGTTTCAAGGGATTGGAAAATTTCCAGGAAGCTTTAAAATCCAATTAGTGGAAAATTCAAAGCCAGTGCTGCATTATAAAAAGCGGATACTAAATTCATTAACAGAAAAATTAAAGGGGGAACTTGACCAATGGTGAAAAATGATATCATTTCACCAGTGGACTATCCAACTGACTTGGTAAACAACTTGCAAATAATTGAAAAGCCAAACGGAAAACTTCGAATTTGCTTAGATCCAAAACCACTTAATGTGTGCATTAGGCGGGAACAATTCCTGATTCCTACGATTGAAGACTTAACGTCAAAATTATCTGGCAAACGAATTTTTACGGTCTTTGACTTGAGTAGTGGATTTTGGCACATGGAATTGGATAAACCAAGCTCGGATTTGCCAACCTTTATGACTCCCTTTGGGAGATTTAGGTTTAATCGCGTACCATTTGGTCTTAACTGTGCACCGGAAATGTTTCAAACGAAAATGGTTAATATTTTTGGGGATGTACCTGGGTTTATAGTATATTTTGATGATTTGATCAAATTGTACGGATAAAATTCAGTATTCTTGCAAGGAGATCAAGTTTATGGGAAACATTATATCAGAGGGAAAAAAACCAAACTTAAAATACCGCGATGCAATTCTCAAAATGAAGAAACAGGAAAACAAATCGGATGTTTTGAGATTTTTGGGGTTGTTGAAATACCTTGCCAGATACTTTCCAAATCTTTCGAAGCAATCTGCCAATTTAAGAGACTTAACAAGAAATAATGTGGAATTTAACTGGTCGGTAGAGTATGAGAAAGAATTTCAGGACTTATTACGTATTGTGACGTCAGAGCCTATATTGACGGTTTATGACCCTAAACTGCCAGTTATTGTCCAAACAGACGCGTCAAAGGATGGACTGGGTTGTGTCATAGTGCAAAATGAACACCCTGTGGCGTTTGCTTCCCGAACCCTCAGTGGTAGTGAACAAAAATGGTGTCAATTGGAAAAAGAATTGCTAGCAGTTGTTTTTGCATGCCAACGTTTTCATTTCTACTTATATGGGCGAGAGTTTATAGTGGAAAGTGATCATAAACCATTAGAGACACTAGCTTTAAGGGATATCGACGATGTAACCATGCGATTGCAGCGAATGTTCATGTTCTTACTGAAATATAAAAAATGACAATTGTCTATAAGCCAGGCAAAGAAATTTTTGTTGCAGATTGCTTATCTCGTGCCCAACTATCGTTGATCTCAGAGATTGAAGGATTGTCAGGGGTTATACATACGCTCCCTAAAACCGTTTGTGTAACTCAAGATAATTATGATCTTTATCGTAAAAACTTAGAAGAGGATGACAAATTGAAGCGTATTTGTGCATTTGTAGCAGAAGGTTGGCCAGGATATCATCATCTTGATGACCTGGGCAAGCAATTGCATGCAATTAAATCGGAGTTACTTTTTGAAAACGGTCTATTATTCTGAAATCATAGGTTAGTCATTCCATTTAATATGCAACAGAAAGTACTGCTATGGTTACATGAACCTCACCTCGGAATAGAAAAGACACTTGCACGTGCTAGAGTAAGGTATTATTGGCCGGCAATGAATAAACAAATTAAAGAGCTGATAGAATCTTGCCGTGTGTGTGAAAAACTCAAACGCAGTAATCAAAAGGAACCGCTGGTACAAGAAGAACCACCAAAGTATCCGTTTCAATTAGTAGCCATGGATTTGTTCGAGTATGCAGGTCGGGATTATATAGCTTTGATTGATTCATATTCAAATTTTGTAATATCGGAAAAACTACAAAATAAAACATCGGGTCATATTATAAAGGTATTAACAGAAATTTTTGATAGGATCGGATATCCAACCATCATGAGAAGTGATAATAGTCCATTTGGTTCGGCAGAATTTGGTGATTTCGCTAGTAAATACAATGTCCAATTCAAATTCTCGAGTCCAAGATATCCACAAAGCAATGGGTTAGCGGAAAAAGGTGTAGCTATTGTTAAGAATATACTGAAACGATGCTATGAGACAAATAACGTAGATAGTTTTCAGTATCAGATACTTGAATATAATACAACGCCAGCAGCAAGTATGAAACTCTCACCTACGGAACTGTTCTTTGGTAGACTGGTTAAAACTAAACTTCCTGTGTCAGACCCACTGTTGATTAGGAATGACTTAAAAGAAACATACATTCAAAGCAAATTAAAGGAAAAATTAAGAATATACTGAAACGATGCTATGAGACAAATAACGTAGATAGTTTTCAGTATCAGATACTTGAATATAATACAACGCCAGCAGCAAGTATGAAACTCTCACCTACGGAACTGTTCTTTGGTAGACTGGTTAAAACTAAACTTCCTGTGTCAGACCCACTGTTGATTAGGAATGACTTAAAAGAAACATACATTCAAAGCAAATTAAAGGAAAAAAAGGAAAAGCAAAAGTATTATTATGATCGCGGTGCAAAATTGTTACCTGTATTAAACATGAATGACAGTTATTTTTAAGAAAAAGGGAAATGAATGGCACTATGGAAAAATTGTGAAAATTGTAAATGATCGGTCATATATTATTAAGGATAGCTTTAACAATCATTATAGACGTAATCGTCGTTTTATTGCTAAGACTTTTAATCAGGATTTTAATCCTAGTGAAATAATGTTTGAAGATAATATTAAGACAAATAATAACACCAATGATAGTAATAACATAATAAGGCCAGAACTTCAAATAGTTGCACCTAATCAAAGTAATTTTAATACTGACATTGAAAGAGATATTATTCCTGAAACAAAACAGACTAATATAAATAATCAAACACTCTCGAGTTCAAGTGAATCAGAGGAAGAATTTTTAACAGCATCCGGGTCAGATGATAGTGATACTGGAATGCCCGGTCCGTTTTATCAAACCCGAAGTGGTCGAGTGACGCCCACCTGAGAAATATTGTGAGTTAGATTGGTCCAGGCATTAATGTTAAATTAAAAAAATGTAATACAGTCGAGGCGGCGCCCGACAGTGTAATACCCTGTACCTTTTTCTCAAAAAAGATTTATTTCTGCATATTCTTACTAAGAATTTCAGAAAGAGTCCAGAAGGCTACAACTGCCGCAAATCTCTTCAAGAGATGGCACAGCAGTTTGTTATTAGCCTTATCTGGGTGCCGGGGCACCAAGATATTAAAGGCAATGAAATAGCAGACGAACTGGCCAGAAACGGCACGACCACTACCCTCCTTCCTGATAAGGAGGATATACGTATGCCGATGGCTACTTTTAAACTACATACCAGGGAAAAGTATAGCCTTCTTGCTCAAAGTATGTGGAACAACACACCTCAGTGCAGGATCACCCGCCAAATATGGCCAACTATTGACGCAAAACGCTCCAGAAAACTTTGCAGTCTTAACCGTTCACAGTGTTCGGCAGTCGTTAGAGCGATTACTGGGCACTGGCTCGTTGGAGCACACGCTGCTAGACTTAATGCTCCTATAAATGACTTTTGCAGAAGCTGCAGAGACGAGGAAGAGATAGAAACAGTAGAGCACTTCTTCTGCTCCTGCGAAGCTCTTAGCAGACGCAGGAAAAAGCACCTGGGTTACTATTTCCTTCAGAACCTAGCAGGGCTGGAGTTCATCTGTCCGAGAAAGATTGCAAGCTACATAGCTGCAACAGGATGGGACCCCTTTTAAGCATACCAAGTAGGAGAAGGGTAAAAATGCAACGGAAAGCATAGAGATTCGTGCGGTGTCACAACGGGCCAGCCCAGGCCTAAGTGTGCTGGTTTCAAGCCAGCAGCCGCCCTAACCTAACCTAACCTACTAAGAATTTCCTATTGGAACATTTTTTTCTTGGTGCAAAACGATATTGATACCTATAAGTTCCGCAAATTTTAACCGATTTTGATGAAAATCGAAATTTACGTCAAAGGAGTTATTTAAAGTATATGGGGTAAGTTTCAAGGGGATATGTTAAAGAGTGTGGGAGAAAACACAGTAAATCGATTGCGGGGGGTGGGGCACATGAATCAGCTTACCAAAATTGGTGGTTCTAGGTCATTTGTTACTATTATTACGTAGAGTCAAATATTGACGCAGTTTATAGGCAAGAGGAGGTGAAAGTTTTACAATTTAGACTATAAATTTTGTTGTAATTGTCCGATTTTGTTTATTTTTGACACACAGATGCATGTAACCACAACGCATCGCTCTGTTAGGTTTCAGATTAAAATATTAAACGGCTTAGTTAAAAACCGCGAAACTCTGCTACGGGGGAACGGGGAAAGATATTGACATGATTCAACAAACTTGATCTTCTGAGGAAATATGCGCATCAGTTGGTAAAGCTGATTTCGTATCTCTAGCTCTTATAGTCTCCGAGATCTAGGTGTTCATACAGACGGACAGACGGACGGACGGACAGACGGACATGGCTCAATCGCTACCCGAGGTTATGATAAGCATTTTGGTATAAAGGACTTGGGGTCTGCCACGCCTCCTTCTGTCCGTTACATACATTGCACAAATCTAGTATACCCTTTGTACCTATAGGTACAGGGTATAAACATAAGGCATAAAATTAAGAAAATAAAAAGAAAAAAGCGTGTAATAATTGTGAACTAGATTTAATTAAAGGAATCTTGTAACCCTGGCGTGTTGCTGGTTCTAGTGAGCGAACCTCAGTTGAGCATCAACCACCAAGGCGTACAAGCATACCAATAATTACGTGTACATTAAATATATAAATTAACCACAAAATAAAAAGTTTTATTTAATAAGCACCCGCTTATTACAGACATAGCATGGATTTAGTGTCGTGGTCGCCTGAACACTTTCCACATACTGGCATTTTAAGGCAGTAGTTTTTGGTGTGCCCATAATCTTGGCACCTAAAACACTGCACCAAATCTTTATTTCGGTTCGCCTTTTCAACAGTAACCCTGTGTCTACCGATGTGGGTTAATTTCAGCGATTCTTTAATATTTGGAGTATGTTTAAGGTTGACGTAAAACATGTTTTGCCTCGTTTTGGCATTGTTTACCTGTTCACCATCTTCCTCGTTAATTGAAATATTACGCCAATCTCTCTTTCGCGGGCAGTAAATATTCAACACTTCGAAACCTCTTTCTGAAAAGTTGCGTTCAATTAGCTCTTTCGGTACATTAGAATGTATATCTTTTAAAATTATTTTAAAGGGTTTGCTTTCCCTCAGCTGGTGCGACCAAAACTCACAATTTCGCTTAGAAAGGAGTTTTGTCACAGCCCTAAACGCTTCAGCATTGCTCGCGTAAATACGGGTAACTCCAAATTTCGAGGTACGAATCTCGCATTCATTATCTCGAGTGACTGCATTAAGCGCTTCTTCCAGTTGATCCAAATTATCAATACGAGGCACACAGATTGCCGGAGGCTTAGGGCAAGCTGCCTTTTCGGGTTGCATGGCATTGGGATGAGGAACCTTTGAAGTGTCAATGGAATCTTCATATTCGCCCATATCCATAACCGCTTCAGTTTCCTCAGCTTATGCTGCAAAACGATTATTCTGAAGTGTCGCTGCAGCGTTGCTGGCATTAGGGTTAATATTAATATTTACTGGTGTCGGCTTAACTTAAGCTATAGTTTTTGTCGCCTTCACTTCCCTTTTCTGCTTTCTGCGAACAGAAACCAGAGGCAATTGGAAGGAGCACGAGTTCTTTACTGAAGCCGCATTAATAGGCTTGACCTTTGATACAGAGGCTGCAAACGAGCATATACTAGCCGTTGTTGCGCTTGAAGTTGTGTAAGTTAAAAAAGAACTTACAATAGACGACGTGCAAGTTGTCGTCGTAGTTGTCGCCTGTGCACTGACTGAAGACAGCTAAGAGTTGAGTACGAAGTTCCGAAGAACATTGACCGGCTATCAGTTTCATCTTCTCTAAGTCAGCCAGCTTTTTACTCTTCTGGGAATAGGGCAATGGATCCAAATCCATTTTTAAGCAATCAGCAAATCAAATTGAATGATACAAAGATAAGAACACGAGATTCTCTTTCCCCTCGTTGCGACTGCGCGCAGTCCGAGGGGTATAGTCTTGCCCTATAGTGAGAGCACGCAATAACCGTTTAGTTCGATTTTGAAATACAGTGTGTACATACACGAAAAGAGAGTACACACATGCACAATGTGTACACACACGGTATTTATGTACACACGCGGACAGTGTGTACACACAACACTAGGAGAAAACCAAAAGTGCCAGCGGAGTCTTAATAAATTTGCACTGTCACTGCACAACTTTTAGTTTTGTTTTTTGTGTTTTAATTGTTAAAACTTATTGACCCACATAAATATTGGTGTTCGGGAATGAAATAGATTATGCCACTAATGTGGACTTGTCCATAAATTAAGATTTTTGTAAAATTTAACTTTTCACAACCGAAGAAAAATTTCTCATGTCCACACACGTGTTAGCGCTGCCAACTCCCACCGATGTATGCATCATTAATAGGAAAAACAAAACAGTTCCATCAGTTATACAAAAAGCAATAAACCTCTGCACATCACAAAACATACACTGCACTCCATTGAAAACCCTCGACCTAAATCCGCCTTGGATTATCCAAAATAATTTAATCATAACTGACCTTAGAAAATATCCAAACAAACTACAAATCCTCTCATTTACTATTAGCACTTTAAAGCTATACAGGCACTATACTCCAATTACACATTCATATACACTGACGGTTCCCAAAAAAACAGCATAACCAGCTACTCCATTACAACAGAAAATAGAGTTTTAAAACATGGACTTCTACCATCATACTCAACACTCAACAGTTTTGTCCGCGGAAATTGTTGCAATCCTTACAGCCATCAATTTTTTCCGGAATAAGAGAGGCAATTTCATGATTTGTTCCGACTCACTTTCTTCTATTGACGCCATTTCCAACACAAACAATAACACAATATACCCAACCACAATAAAATCCCTATTAACCAAATACTCACCAAAAATTAAACTTTTATGGATTCCTGGCCACTCCAATATCAAAGGCAATGAGCTCGCTGATCAGGAAGCAAAAGATGCAGCACGCATGCCACTAATAATGACACAAAACCATAACAACAACTACATACGCGAATTCCTTAAAAATAGCCTTCATATAAAGCAACAACAATTACTACAATCATGTAACAAATGGTACCAGGATATAAATGTAAACCACTTAAATATATCTAATTACCTTAAGCAAATTGCTCAACAAAATACATATAGCTAGAATTGATCAAATAAAATTTATCATACAAAAATAACAAATCGGCACTATATAGATAAAAATTTGCGGTGCTATTGTTTAAAATCTGCAACCCTGGCGCTTAATGCATGCACTGCACAATATTTAAATTTATTTTGCATAATTTCGACATTAAAAAATGAAAATTTATCCGCACGAAATTTATAGAGCGAAATGGTTAACATATTTATAACATTTTAGTTGCATGAAATTGCATATTCACAACGATTGGTTTTTATTTTTGAAGATTTTTTTTTTTATATTTATTTTTGTTTTTGCTTTATATTAATATTCGAACAGCTTTCATTTTAGCTTATTAAAAAAAATGATCACTTTGCAATTGAAAAACCGATACACTGGTGTTGTTCATTTTTCGCATTTTATCTTAATATATTGTGATTTAGATCAATCTGTCGCGGTCTTGGTTGTTTGGTCGCATTTATTAGACTGTTTTGGTTTTACAAATTTGTTCTTAATGTTAACTTCAATAGTCCATTGAATTGATATTTGAATCCATGCATATACAATTTGGCTTGGTCAGCATGTTTACATAAGTGGTTGCGCTGCACTTGAGTCGCACTTAAGAATGGTTTGCCGTTGGAATTGCTTGCGCTGCATAATGGTTTTGGTTCGCTGTGGGAACTGCTTGCGCTGCATTCTTATACATTGTATATACATGCACTCATTGCATTATTGTATTCAAACATAAACCATGATATTTATGTGACACACTACACCTCCCTCCTTTTGAAAAATAACGTAATTTATGGAGTTATTTTGGTGAGTGGTTTTTTTTTTTTTGAAATTTGAGTTTTATTGAGTATAGCAACCAAAATTTATTATTATTATTATTTTATTATTTTTTTTTGTGTAAAATATTAAAGGAATATAAAATTGATAAAATTTTCTCTAAGAAATAATTAGTAATATGTACTTTTTGATGTTTATTTTTATTATTTTTTTATAATTATGTTATCTTTAGGTTCTATGCCTATAACTGTGTAAGGACCTATATATGTTTCGTCAAGCTTATGACCTGTTTCGTTTTTAAGTAGTACCTTTTCTCCTATTTGTAAATTAAAATCTACGGATTTCTTATCATACGTTTGTTTTTGTCTATGTTTATTTCCAGAGGTGGGCACGAAAAATAACGGAAAGAGCACTACAACAACATCAAGAAAAAAGGTCGAAAAAAGGATGCTCGAGTAGGGCCATAAAAATCGCACACTGTGTGTATTTTGTTTTTGTAATATTCTGCGAGTCGAGCGAAGGCACACATTGTGTGTATTTTGTTTTTGTAAGTTGCTGCGAGTCGAGCGAAGGCACACATTGTGTGTATTTTGTTTTTGTAAACTCGGCGCGTCGCCGACGATCTGCTTGTGCGTGTACACTGACAAAATTTTGCAACACATTCAAAGAAACAGAAAAGTCATATGAGTTTATATGACAATTTTAATTTACCAAAAAAATTACTGGGTCTTACAGTTGCCAAATTAACTATATTTCTGTGCTCAGTGTACTTGTGCGAATTTTTCGTCCGCGAGCACCAATAAAAACTACCGTTACGGTCTAAAAAGGGATGCTCGAGTAGGGCCATAAAACTCGCACACTGTGTGTATTTTGTTTTTGTAATATTCTGCGAGTCGAGCGAAGGCACACATTGTGTGTATTTTGTTTTTGTAAGTTGCTGCGAGTCGAGCGAAGGCACACATTGTGTGTATTTTGTTTTTGTAAACTCGGCGCGTCGCCGACGATCTGCTTGTGCGTGTACACTGACAAAATTTTGCAACACATTCAAAGAAACAGAAAAGTCATATGAGTTTATATGACAATTTTAATTTACCAAAAAAATTACTGGGTCTTACAGTTGCCAAATTAACTATATTTCTGTGCTCAGTGTACTTGTGCGAATTTTTCGTCGCGAGCACCAATAAAAACTACCGTTACGGTCTAAAAAGGTCGAAAAAAGGATGCTCGAGTAGGGCCATAAAAGCGCACACTGTGTGTATTTTGTTTTTGTAACATTCTCGGTTTTTTGCGTGTGCGTCTGGCAGGCGCCACTTACAAGACCTGAAAAAGAGCACTCGGTGCAAAAATGTCCAAGGCGTTTTTTGTACTGAGTGCTCTTTCCGTTATGTCTTTTCTGTGGCGAAAGATAGGCGCACAAGCAAAAAGTGCTCTTTCCGTTATTTTTCGTGCCCACCTCTGTTTATTTCTATCGAGCATTTGTTTTGCTCTCAAAAAGGCTTGTTGTAATCTAAATTTTGATTCTTTTGCGAAATCGTCTATAGTATATAGTGGATCTATTCTATCTATACTATCAAATTGTTTTGGCATATTACTGGTTTTACTAAATACTAACTCGTAAGGACAGTAACCATGAGTTATTGATGGTGTCGTGTTGAAACAAAATACGAAGTATTGAAACCAAATATCCCAATCTGTCTTATCTACAGATATATAGGATCGTACATATTCATTAAAAGTTCTATGACTTCTTTCAACAGTACCTAATGTCTGATGATGATGTGCTGTAGACGTAATGTTGTCTATCTTTAAATATTTGCACAAGTTATTTATAATTGAATTTTTATATTCAGTGCCCATATGGTAATGGTCATTGGACCGTATTTGAGCACGAATGATTCAAAAATTGCCTTTGCCACAGTGTTGGCACTTTTGTTTGGTATGGGTATGGCTACAAATATTTTGTCAGGTCACATATTAGTGTGACTGCATATTCGTTGCCTTGGTCGGATTTTGGAAGAGGGCCTATTGTATCGACAATAACCCTGTCGAAGGCACATGTTGGTGTTTCTGTTATCACCAATGGGGTCTTTGTGTGCTTTAATGTCTTACTCTTTTGGCATTTTTCACATTTATTTATATAGTCTTTTATGTAACGAGACATATTTTTCCAATAATAATGTCTTTATACCCTGTACCTATAGGTACAAAGGGTATACTAGATTTGTGCAATGTATGTAACGGCAAGAAGGAGGCGTGGCAGACCCCAAGTCCTTTATACCAAAATGCTTATCATAACCTCGGGTAGCGATTGAGCCATGTCCGTCTGTCCGTCCGTCTGTCCGTCTGTCCGTCTGTATGAACACCTAGATCTCGGAGACTATATGAGCTAGAGATACGAAACTTTACCAGCTGATGCGCATATTTCCTCAGAAGATCAAGTTTGTTGAATCATGTCAATATCTTTCCCCGTTCCCCGTAGCAGAGTTTCGCGGTTTTTAGCTAAACCGTTTAATATTTTAATCTGAAACTTAACAGAGCGATGCGTTGTGGTTACATGCATCTGTGTGTCAAAAATAAACAAAATCGGACAATTACAACAAAAGTTATAGTCTAAAATGTAAAAATTTCACCTCCCCTTGCCAATAAACTGCGTCAATATTTGACTCTACGTAATAAGAGTAACAAATGACCTAGAACCACCAATTTTGGTCAGCTTCATGTGCCTCTAATGAACAAATCCACATCCAAATTTTATCAATGCAGCCCCCCACCCCCCGCAATTGATTTACCGTGTTTTCTCCCACACCCTTCAACATATCCCCTTGAAACTTACCCCATATACTTTAAATATTTCCTTTGACGTAAATTTCGATTTGCATCAAAATCGGTTAAAATTTGCGGAACTTATAGGTATCAATATCGTTTTGCACCAACAAAAAAATTTTCCAATTGGAAATTCTTAGTAAGAATATGCAGGAATAAATCTTTTTTAAGAAAAAAAGGTACAAGGGTATTACACTGTCGGGCACCGCCTCGACTGTATTTATTTTATTTTTAAAATTGTTCTTGTAACTCCTGTATGACCTCCTTGTGTTGGATCGTCATGGTATGTAGACAGTATTGCTTCTTTTTCTTTATCATTATTTATTATGGTCACCGGCTTGTGGGCTTCTCTTAAATTTTTCAAATATTTATTGCCCATTTTTTTAAATTCCTCTTTTGAAACAATTTCAAAGATTCCTTCAGTCGGTGCCATTTTCAGTTGATTAATTCCCTTTACACCGGCTTGCATTTCAAGCCTTTGAAAAAATTGATCTAAATCAAAAGTTTCATTGGAATAAAGATCATCAACTTTTACTCTTGCGACAACTTTTTTACCTTGTTTAAAAAAAAACTCGGTTGGTGTTATTCGCAAGGTCACTACTTTTCGTACATCGTCATTTTGAATGACTTCATATACGTTGGGCTTAGAAGCTTTATCAAGAGTTTGCTTTTGCAAATTCTCTTGTTCATTAGTACTTTTTTCTTTTCCTGGCCAGGATTTGTTCTGTCTACTTTGATTTCTGGTAGTGACTTTCAGAATGTTTACTTGCATTTGTTTGAGTTCCTCAATTGTGATTCTGGACAGTGCGTCTGCCACGTGGTTATCTTTTCCCCTCAAATACTCAACTGTGAACTGGTATTCTTCCAGTTCTTATCTCATGCGGGTTAACTTTGAACTTGGGTTTACCATTGAAAATAGATATGTCAGTGGTCTGTGATCTGTTTTGACAGTGAAGTGTCTGCCATATACGTATGGTCGAAAATATTTGATTGCCCAATGTATGGCTGTTAATTCTTGTTCTGTCGTATTTTTATTGCTTTCGCCTTTAGTGAATGCTCGAGATGCATATGCAATTGGAAGTTGGAGTCCATTATGGTTTTGAGTTAAAACCGCTCCACAAGCATGCTTACTTGCATCTGTGATTATGCAAAATTCTTTGCTGAAATCAGGATATTGTAACAGTGTCGGATTCATGAGTTGTTTTTTAAGGTGGACAAATGCTTCTTGACATTTATCTGTCCATTCGAACTTTATATCTTTTTTAGTTAATCTTGTTATATGCCTTGCGTACTCAGAAAAATTTTTTATGAAACGTCTGTAATAATTGCAAAATGCAATAAATCTTCTAGCGCTGTCAGCGTCTGTGGGGACTGGATATTTTTCGATGACTTCATATTTTTTCTCATCAGGTAAAATTCCTTTGTCCGTGTATTTATGACCTAAGAATGTCACTTCATGCATAAAAAATGAGCATTTCTCTGGATTTAATTTAAGGTTGTGCTTTCGGCACAAGTCAAAAACGTTGCTAAGGTTTCTAAACATGTGTTTTTCAGAACAACCTATAACAATCAAGTCATCCATATAAAGGAATGCCTGAGATGCTTCCAGACCTGAGAATGCAATTGTCATCATTCTTTGAAAAGAATTAGGGGCAATTTTGATGCCATATGGTAATCGTGTAAAACGATAAGAGCCATTGCTCGTTGAAAAAGACGTTATGTTTCTTGAACTTTCTTCCAACTCTATTTGATGAAATCCAGACATTAAATCTAGACACGAAAAGTATTTTGCTCTTCCCAATTGATCAAGAATATCATCTATTCTTGGAAGAGGGAATTTATCTGACAGTAATTTTTTATTAATTTGGCGGTAATCAATCAACAACCGCCATCTTTTCTTCTGTTCACCTGGTAATGATTTTTTGGGAACAAGTAGAAGTGGGCTATTGTATTCAGATACAGATGGTTCCACTATTTCACCCTTAATCAATTTATTAACTTGATTTGTTATTTCCTCTATATGAGTCTGAGGTATTCTGTAATTTTTGTATACACCGGTTCGTCGTCTTTCACTCTAAGTTTTTGTTTATAAAAATTGTTCGTACTTATCGATTCGGTTTCTAGTCCGAATACATCACTATACTCCGTGCATAATTTTGTTAAAGTCTCTTTAAACAACTGTGGGAAATTTTTAGACAACTTGGACAACACTTCTTTTGTCCTACTTGAACCATCAAGTTTGACAATGTCATAGTCTTTGAGAGATTCATGTTTTACTTTGGAAAAATTTACCAACTTTGCTTTGTTGGTGGTGTTTAATATTCGAACATAAGTTTTCTTTGTTGATACAATTGTGTTCGCAATAAAGACTCCGCTCTCAATTTCTTGATGGGGTATCAATACATTTTCTTCATTTGAATCTATAGATATCTGTCGGACCACTTCGGATCGTGCTGGCAATAGTGCGGTTTTGTTTGTTACTGAGTAAAAGATTGGTAAGTTTATTGATTCTTTCAAATTGTGAGGTCTAAGTGTTAAACCTTCGGTTCTCGGATCGTTATCAAGCAATGCTCGGAACTTTCTAAGAAAGTCCAATCCAACTATGCCATCGCTGGGAGTCGGAAAATTAGAATCTACTATGTGGTAGCTGTGTGGTATTATATATTTATCTACTATTGTTTCGACGAAGGCGTAACCTTTCGATTGTATCACACCGTCGCCTATTCCCGTTATTTCTGCTATATTACTTCGGTCTATTACCGAAAAAATTTCAGAACCTTCTTTTAAAACTGAAGTTTCTGCACCTGTGTCAATCAAAAATGATAATGGTCTACCCGATTGAGCACATTTCATTTCCACGAACAAGCTCCAACCAAGAGTGATTGTAAAAATTTTGTGTATTACTGGTCTTGAACATTTAAGGGGGCTTGTTGGTTTTCCGAACCAACATGAACAATTCGCACATTGTTATTACGACCGTTATAAGAATAACCTCTGTACTCTCCACGATTTGATGAACCTCCTCTGAAGTTTCCTCTGAAGCCTCCTCTGAAGCCTCCTCTGAAACCTCTATCATTGTTATTATTACGGCTTCCGCCGCCCCGGTAGCCACCACTATTGTAGCCACCTCGTTGATTTCTACCGCGGAAGTTTCCTCCGCTTTGATAGAATCTTATGTTGTGGGGGTTGTTACTCATTTCCGTGGTACAGTGTATGTATTTACTCACGGCATCATTAAGTGATACATAATTTCCTGCCTCTAGAATTGTACGAATTTTTTCGTTATCACAGTTCTTTATTACGGCAGTTATGGCTTCCTTTGTCGAAAATGACTCTGCATTATTTGCATCCAGGCCATCATCAATATAGGCTGCCTCAAGGGATTTGCATAGGCTTTCTATCTCATTTGTGTATTGAGTCGGCGTCTTTAAACGCTGCTTAGAACTAAACAGTTTCGCCTTTAATACGTCTACAGACTCGCCTTTTACTACTTGTTGTAGTTTTGAAATTATGCCCTTAATTGTGGATTCATCCTTTACTCTATACAGAGTGGGGCCAAGGATTTTCGACTTTATGATCTCAACTGCCAGACTTTCCTGGCTTCCCTTTGTAAGATCAGTTATTTTTAAAGCCGTCACAAATCTTTGCAAATTGGCTTTTTTTCCGTCAAATTCTGGAATAGATACGGACAACTCCTTGACGTATTGTCGGGAACGTGTCACTTCTTCTTCCATATTTATTTTTTTTATTACTCTGGGACTTGGTTGTGGTATTTTCTGCTTCGCCTCAATATCTGAGTCACTGTTTTCTTCTTCAGACTCCTCTTTTTGATCTGATTCCTCTTCTAACTCTTCTTCGGACAGATCTATCTCGATCCTTTCAAGGGTACTATCATCCAAAGTTCCTAATTTATACCTCTCGAACGACCTCTGAACTTGCTGTTTAAAACTAAAGTAAACCTTTTTTATCTGTTTTCTATGACTCTGCGTCAATTTCTGACCAAGTTCTTGGTGTATATCGTATACCCAATTTATAACATTTATTATTTTTCTGAAATGCTTACGAAAAGTTACGGGCTTAACATCTTCCTTTTTGTTTATGCATTTTGAAGCCTTTCTCACTGTTTCAATTTCCAATTTTAGTTTACATTCTATCTCCTGCCATGTATCCATTTATATTTTGCTTTTGAATAAAAAAAAATTTTTTTTTTTTTTTTAGTTTATTATATTTTATTAAGACCGTCTGCCCTGCTCTGATAACGTTTTTTAAGTAGCTTATTATGTTGGGCATACAACTTAAGTGCTAAATTTAGTCCAACCAAAATTGCTATTATTATTAGGATACACTGACTTAAGGCCATCAACAGTATCCATTACCTCGACTGTATTTATTACATTTGCTGTGGACTTATCCACTTTTGATTCCTTACCGCCCATGGCTAGTGATCTTTTTATTTATTTATTTATTTATATAACGTAGGCCTTCAGGCTAGTGATCTTTTTAATTTTGCTTAATGTGCTTAATGTTTTAATAATATTTTTTTTTTTTTTGAATGCTTATGGTTTTAGATAATTTTCATATTTTGTATCTTATAATTAATTATACAGAAAAAAAAAATTTTTTTTTGTTGTAATATTTCTGACCAAATAGTCAGTCAGGGAAATTATTATCGTATATGTATACATAGGTAAATATTTTTTTATTATTAAAGGTAGTCACCCATCTTGCCAGTTATGGCCTAGCTTGGTGCGCTAAGCGGTGCCGGTGCTGGTCATCGCACAGGCCGGTTTGTCTTCACTTTTGGGCTGTATCAATTGACATCTAAGTTGTTGTTGTTGTTTTTTTTTTTGTATATTTGACATCTGTTTTTATTGTTGTTCTTTTTGTTTTTCACATTTAATATTTTTATGCGACGTTTGCATACTTTTTGTTTTTGGTGTTTATTGCTGTTGTTTTTTTTTTTTTTGTATTTGTCACATCTCTGTTTGCACTGCCGCCGAAACCCAAGAAACGTGTGGTTTATATGTATTTAACTCAAAACCAATTACAGATTATGGCCCAGTACATTCTATTTGCACATTGGTTTTTTTTTTTTTTTTTGACGTAAAGTTGTATTTACTTAACACAATGCCACTTTTGTTTGCCTTATAAATTTTTTTTTCGTTGGTAGAAAATTTGCGGCGCTATTGTTTAAAATCTACAACCCTGACGCTTAATGCATGCACTGCACAATATTTAAATTTATTTTGCATAATTTCGACATTAAAAAAATGAAAATTTATCCGCACGAAATTTACACGAGCGAAATGGTTAACATATTTATAACATTTTAGTTGCATGAAATTGCATATTCACAACGATTGGTTTTTATTTTTGAAGATTTTTTTTTTTATATTTATTTTTGTTTTTGCTTTATATTTATTCGAACAGCTTTCATTTTAGCTTATGAAAAAAAATGTTCACTTTGCAATTGAAAAATCGATACACTGGTGTTGTTCATTTTTCGCGTTTTATCTTAATATATAGTGATTTAGATCAATCTGTCGCGGTCGCCATGTTGTCAGACTCATATAATATAAAAGAAACACGCACGTCTTGGTTGTTTGGTCGCATTTATTAGACTGTTTTGGGTTTACAAATTTGTTCTTAATGTTAACTTCAATAGTACATTGAATTGATATTTGAATCCATGCATATACAATTTGGCTTGGTCAGCATGTTTACATAAGTGGTTGCGCTGCACTTGAGTCGCACTTAAGAATGGTTTGCCGTTGGAATTGTTTGCGCTGCATAATGGTTTTGGTTCGCTGTGGGAACTGCTTGCGCTGCATTCTTATACATTGTATATACATGCACTCATTGCATTTTTTTTTTTTAAAAAAAAACCTTTTTTTTTTTTTAACCAAACCAAGGGGTCTCCGTTTGGATACCACTCCATTTGCATGATGGGTAGCAGCATATTTTATGGTCACTCATGATTTTAGTACGCAAATGCAAAAGTCAAAAACAAAACGAAACAGCAGCTGGACTGACGGTGTATAAGCGTCCCAACGCACGAAATAAGCCCGCACTGAGAAACAAGCAACAACAACAACGAGAACTAAGCTGAGCGGCTAGGCAGAGCTTGAAATGTAATCAAATATTAAGCAGCAACAAAAAATTGCACTGTATAGAATTTAAGTAAAATGTTTTTTACAAATAAATTAACACTGTTGCAGTTGTATCAGGTTTATCACTGTATTTAATTGGACCAATAAGTTATTCGACGCTTTGGAACAAAGATTAATTAAAATTTTTAGGTTTTATTATAAAAAATACAAAATTAAGCGGAGCGCGGTGTAAACACGACCAACAAGAGAGAGAGCGAACTTGCAACCTATGCAGACGATATCATTATTTATCATGCTGATCACAAAGTTCAAAAAATCAATATTTTTTTTTAAAAAAATTTTTAAATTTTTTAATAAAAAAAAAAAAATTGGCATTTTAAGTTTAACAAGAAAAAATATAAAACTATCCTATTTAGACCTCCTGTCTACAAATGCAACAATAACCTGCGAAAAATTGGAAATCTTTCGGCATCGCAACCCCGAATGGTGGAGGATTAATAAACAACAAAGATACTGTCAACTACTTAGGGTAAGAATTGATAAGTTCTTATATTTTGATAAGCCATTCAACAACAAATTATTAAAGCCAAAAGAGAATTCTTTATATCCAAAAATATTTTTTACTCGAAACATGTCATTCATCCGTCCAATTATAAAATATGCTGCTCCTATTTGGTTCAACATATTGCCATCATACATGGAAAGATTAAGGAAATTTGAGAGCGAGTGCCTAAGAGTTTGCTCCTCAATGCACAGAACGCCGCAAAGTGACTTTAAGAAGCCTATTCAAACAAAAAATTTACAATTCAACAAAAATTATAAGGATCGATAACTTCATATTGATCTTATCAGAGAATACATCGTTCGAAGCTTTAACTGTATAAATAAGAATCTTATTTTGGCTCCTTATTATACCTGCGATGAATATCTGGAAAAATGTTTATTATCCGGTTATGTTCCTCCTGAAGCCTTTTTGTGTTTGGACAAAATGGGATACATCAAGAACTCCGAAAGGATCCCCTACTTCTATCATGTCTACAAAAGAGCAAACAAGAAATCCATAAATATAACAGAATTGTAAGCTGTAATAACTTGAGATTTCACACAAGTATATCTCGTAAAGACTTGTCTTACATTTTAAAACAATTCTTTCAAAAAACGCTTTTGGTGGCAACATATTTAAATTTGATAATATTATTATTTTTATATTTTTTTTTTTCCTCACACCTCTTTTTATGAATAACTGTCCTATTTAATTTAATGTTTTTATATACTTTTTTTATTACAATCTATATATTTTCTTTAACTATATACTATGTACATGGTCGATATAGTTTTAATATATGTATTGTTAATTTTAAAATGTAAATTTGATATGCCAAAGTTTGAGTACCCATCGGGGTCAGTGCTTTAAATAATAAATTTTTGTCAATTAATGTTTAAAATAGTAATTAAATAATACTGTATGAAATAAATAAACATCTCAGTTCAGTCGTCTAGTTGGCAGGGCTAACACGTGTGCAGCTGTCAAAATTTTCTTGTGCGTGGAACAAAAAAAAAAGATTAATTTCGTTCGGCTAATTTTTACTCGTCCGTTGAGAGTTTTCGCTGTGAAATCTCTTGCTTTCTGCTTTAATCGTTTTATTCGCACACACTCACAGTCAAGCGAGACTGGGTGAACCCTTATTTAAAGGGCAGAGCAGAAAGTGGAAGATTTTTAAAATATGTATGTATTTTGTATTTGACTAATATTCCAACACAATTGTGTACATTTCTTGTTCAATTTAAAGTTTGAGGTCAAACAGCTGTTGTTAGTGTTACCACATCTAGCGAAGTGGTGACGCCATCTAACGTTAAGCATTTTTAGACAACACTGTTTTGTTTTTTTATCTGCATCCCATTGTCAAAAATTTTTGATCGGAATTTTTCGCGACAATTTTTTTATATGAAGTTTTTAATTTTTTTGCGTGCTGCGTATTTTTTTTTATGTTAATTATTAGTTTATAACTTTAATTATCATTATAAATAAATAAATAAATAATTGAATACGACAGCGATCATAATGCCCTCCATATCATAATTTCGTCTAATGATGAGTTCAAATTTGATTTAATTAATGAAAACTCAACGAGCAAATTCAATTTCAAAAAAACGTGGCCAAGTTTGCAAAAACATAAAAAATAGTAAAAATCGGGTCACGTAATTTGGGTATGGCCTTACTTCCCAACATAAGCACGATTTTTGAAATTTGTATTATATAAAAAACATCATATAAAAACTAATATAATTAGCGAAAAACAATTCGGATTTAAATCTGGACATTCAACAACACACGCAATTAACTGTTTAGTTTCAAAAATAAATTGGAACTGGAACAAGAATCTATTTACTGGAGCTTGTTTGATTGAGTTGGAGAAAGCATTTGATAGTGTTTGGATTAAAGGTCTTATATGTAAATTAATCAATTTTAAATTTCCAATTCATCTTCTTAATCTTATACATAATATGATAACTAATCGAGAATTCGTTGTATTCCATGGCAACCAATTCAGCTCGAAAACTTTCAATATTGATAATGGGTTACAACAAGGAACAGTTAATTCAACTACCTTGTTTAATCTAAAAATTTACGACCTTCTTGAAAAATTTGATCATATTTATTTATTTATTTTAATTGAAGGAATACAACTAAGTACAGTTGACCTTATATGTATTATAAAAAAAAAAAAAGTGTAAATTATTATTAAAAAGAAGATAGAGGGAATATATATTACTAATCCGCGTCTCTAGCCCGGTGGGTGAACTTTTAACGATATGCACCAACTCACATCAAGAACTGGCCAGACACATGGATTTACAATATTATAGAGGAAACAAGATAAAAAATTAAACATTATACCACAAAAGGAGCCAATAGATCACCATTGACCATGTGGGTGACTCATCATATAGGGTTGGTTAAGGATGCTCGTAGTGGCATGTCAAGATGACTTAAGATAGAAAAAGTGATAGATTGAATAGACCGTTCGAAAGAGAGGAAATTGTAAAGGTTGTTATAGTTAGAGCATAAGACACGGAAAGGATCGTGCAAAGCATAATTAGATCTACAAAATTGTAAGGCTAAAGGTCTAAAAGTACGAGTTACTCTAGACGGTATCACAAAGGTAACTTTGCTAAGCAGTACGCTGGAATCGATAAGACCGAGTAACAGCTTATGCAAGAATAACACGCCGTGGCATGTTCTGCGATGAATTAAGGAAGGCAACTTTAAAAGGCGAAGTCTATCGGAATATGGCGGGAGTCGGATATTTGGGTCCCAGTTAAAGCCACGAAGTGCAAAAAGGAGAAATTGCTTTTGTACAGACTCAATCATGTCCTGATAAAGGTGGTATTGAGAGCTCCAAACGCAGGAACAATATTCCAAAATAGGACGGACGAGAGAAATATAAAGAAGTTTGGTGGTGTAAGGGTCGTTAAACTCTTTAGACCAACGCTTAATAAAAGCAACAACACCCCTGGCTTTATTCACGATATTGCAAATATGATCGTTAAGTTTGAGTTTATGGTCAAACAGTATGCCAAGGTCTAAAACACTCACGATACGTTCCAGGGTAGAGGAGTCTATAGAGTAATCAGCCAGATGAGGAACAGAACGGTAAAATGTCATAGTTTAACATTTCGTCTTGTTTAGGAAGAGTTGGTTGACATTACACCAATATTGCATGCTATCAAAATCATGCTGAAGAAGAGAATGTATATCATTATCATTGTAGGAGTAGGACAAATAAAGTTTTAAATCATCCGCATACATAAGAATGCGAGGTGACCGGATAACTTGTGGAAGATCATTAATGAACAAGACAAAAAGTAGAGGACCAAGGGGTACCCCTGACGTGACATAAATTACTTTAGATTCGCAGCCTTTAAAAAACTACCTTCTGCATACGATTAGATAAATAGGAAGAGATCCATTTTAAAAGACAAGGCGGGAATCCTAAACGCGACAGTTTAACTAAAAGAAGGCTATGGTTTACTGAGTCAAATGCCTTACTGAAATCAGTATAAATGACATCGGTTTGCATTTTACTACTAAACCTTTGTTAATAAGGGAAGCAAGTTCTAAAAGATTAGTAGTGGTGGACCGACATTTTACAAACCCATGTTGGGAGTCCGATATTAAAGAACGACAGTAGTGTTGCAATTGTGCTGTGATAGTCCTTTCAAAAACTTTTGGGATTGATGAAAGCTTGGCAATACCTCGGTAGTTCTCAATATTAGACTTGGAACCTTTTTTGTGAAAAGGGATAATGAAGGGTTCATTCCAGATGGAAGAAGGATAAGAAAATTTTAAAGAAGTGCGGAAAAGGACAGATAGTGGCATGGAAAGGGAGCCAGCACAATGCTTTAGAACACAGCTAGGAATGGCATCAGGGCCAGGAGAGAAGGAAGATTTTATGGACATAAGAGTTTGTAAAACGTCGGATTCTAAGATCTGAGGAATAGCAATAAGGTTTTAGCTAGAAAGATTAAAAGGATAGTTGAGGTTAATGCTATTAGGGTTGACAGAGTAGGTAGTTTGAAAAAAGTCCGCAAACAAGTCTGCGATTTCAAAGTTGTTAGAAGAACATGCATTTTTATAGAATAGCGAAGCAGGAAAAATGGAAGACTTACGTTTAGAATTAACAAAAGAGAAAAATGTCTTAGGATCACTACGGAAGTTAAGCCTACAACGGTCAAGATAATTATTGTAGCAAGTTCTATTAAGGAGAATACACTTGCTGCGTAATATAGAAAACTTATAGAAGTCGACTGTAGAACCACTTTTCTTAAATCTTTTATAAGAAGAAGACTTATGATTTTTTAAATTAGACAGACTTGGCGTTAACCAAGGCGGTTTAGAGGAAGGACTCAGGACAGAGTAGGGAACAAAGAGAGTGCGGTGTATAATATCCGATAGAAATTATTAATAGATAGCTCAAAGTTCTCAGCAGACAACAAAGAGGACCAGTTAACATCAGCCAAAAATTGGTTAAGACCGACAAAATTAGCCTTACGAAAGCACCGATACCGAGGAGCACGAGCATGGGGCAAAGCACTATAGCGAACATTAAGTGTTAGTGTGATTTGCAAGGTTGGGTGATACGGATCCTCAGGTAAGGAAATCGGACAGACTCTTGAAATTTCGAAGTGCGAAGAATCACTTACGAATACAAGATCAAGCATTCTGTTAGAGCAATTATGTATGAAGTTAATTTGGCTCAGAGAGATATCAATTAGTCCAGTTACAAAGTCATGCTGATCAGAAGAAAAAAAAATTAGAATCAACCGAGCGAGTCCAGGACAAAGAAGGCAAATAGAAGTCGCCTAAAACAACTAGTTGATCCCTAATACCAATAGTATCGGTCACCATACGAATGGCAGAAAGATGGTTCACATATACGCTTAAGTCAGAGCATATAGGAACATGTA
The DNA here is from genome assembly GCA_018150985.1 of Chymomyza costata. Classification (NCBI taxonomy): domain Eukaryota; kingdom Metazoa; phylum Arthropoda; class Insecta; order Diptera; family Drosophilidae; genus Chymomyza; species Chymomyza costata. The sequence continues at coordinate 104,808 of JAECWU010000488.1, read as the reverse complement.
AAATAAGTAAAACAATTATTGGTAAACACTTTTACCGCAATAAACTCAATTCCTGAGGGAAAATTAAGAGAAAGTAAATGAGATTCAAGGTCGGCATTTACAGCAATGAGAACACCACCACCACGACCAGACGGCCGGTCAAGTCTATAAGTTATGTAGGAATTAACAAAAATTTCAAAATCAGAGACAGAAGAATTAAGCCAGGTTTCAGAAAAGGCAATAACATGCGAATCAAAGTCTACGCTATTGGCAAAAAGTCTACTAAGCTTAGAAAGAAGCCCACGAACATTCTGGTAATGAATGGTAAGGTTAGTAATTAGTTTTTTGGAATAGAGTTATCTACGGAAACGGATGGTGCCGCATTGGAGGCTAAAGTTTTTTTAGGTTTTTTAGTAAACTCATGCACTATAGTATGAGTAGGCCAAAGCGAAGGATTAAGTATAGAAGAAAATATAGAATCAGGAACGCTTATTTTAAAAGAAGAAATATCACGCTTATACTTAAAATTAAATTTAGTTACTTCGATGACATTTGGAGAAGTTATGTTAAGCTTCTCGCAAATGAAGTGCTTGACAACGTCTTCAGAGGTGGAGGGCATTAGTCTAGAGACGAACACCGATTTTCTTGGTGCTACGCCAATAAGTGGATGTGAAGGCACCGAAGAAGAAGAGGAACAGCGCTCAGAACAGGGGCCGCGGTAGATGCTTCAGTAATAATACCATCCATAGGGACTGCGATAGAAATCGCAGCAGGGCTGGCAGTGCTGTTATCAGTGCAGTGACGGGTAAGATTTCGCCAGAGCCGACAGTAACGACATCAGTGGGATCCTCAGCAACGGCGGGCGAGATTGGTACAGGAGTTGTAAATGATATAAGTTGGTGCGGATTTGGTGTTAGGGGCGAATCAAACCCTGCTGAGTTGGAAGAAACAATTAGACTAGCCTCGGTGGCAAGTATGAATGCCTTTTTACGCTTGGGAGAAACTCTCATTAGCTGCAAATTTGCAAACATACTTGCAATGGATGAAAACTTATCCTGCAATGATCTAAAATCTTTGTACAGATCATTGAATCCGAGCCTAGTTTGGCGCATAAATGCCTTCATTTCAACTTCAGCAGCGCGGCAGGTTATGCAGGTCCAATTTAAACCTTTGCTTTCACGTATAAAATCATGCACACGGCCAGTAAGACCCGCACATTTAAGGTGTGCCATGTTATCGCACATCCAGCATGCAACGTAGGTCTCCGTTTGGATACCACTCCATTTGCATGATGGATAGCAACATATTTTATGGTCACTCATGATTTTAGTACGCAAATGTAAAAGTCAAAAACAAAAACGAAACAGCAGCTGGACTGACGGTGTATAAGCGTCCCAAAGCTTATAAAACACAGCAGTTATTAAACAATAACAAATACTTGTGCTCAAAGCAAAGAAGAGATGCACGCAACAACAAGAAATCGTTGGTGAGCGCAGCACAAAGAGGAAACGCAAAGCGACGCACGAAATAAGCCCGCACTGAGAAACAAGCAACAACAACAACGAGAACTAAGCTGAGCGGCTAGGCAGAGCTTGAAATGTAATCAAATATTAAGCAGCAACAAAAAATTGCACTGTATAGAATTTAAGTAAAATGTTTTTTACAAATAAATTAACACTGTTGCAGTTGTATCAGGTTTATCACTGTATTTAATTGGACCAATAAGTTATTCGACGCTTTGGAACAAAGATTAATTAAAATTTTTAGGTTTTATTATAAAAAATACAAAATTAAGCGGAGCGTGGTATAAACACGACCAACAAGAGAGAGAGCGAACTTGCAACCTATGCAGACGATATCATTATTTATCATGCTGATCACAAAGTTCAGAAAATCAATACTTTTCTACAACAAAAATTTGACACTGTTTATGAATACACAAAGAATTGGCACTGTAAGGTTAACACGGATAAATATGAAACTATCCTATTTAGACCTCCTGTCTACAAATGCAACAATAACCTGCGAAAAATTGGAAATCTTTCGGCATCGAAACCCCGAATGGTGGAGGATTAATAAACAACAAAGATACTGTCAACTACTTAGGGGTAAGAATTGATAAGTTCTTATATTTTGATAAGCACATTCAACAACAAATTATTAAGGCCAAAAGAGCATTCTTTATATCCAAAAATATTTTTTACTCGAAACATGTCATTCATCCGTCCAATTATAAAATATGCTTCTCCTATTTGGTTCAACATATTGCCATCATACATGGAAAGATTAAGGAAATTTGAGAGCGCGTGCCTAAGAGTTTGCTCCTCAATGCACAGAACGCCGCAAAGTGACTTTAAGAAGCCTATTCAAACAAAAAAATTTACAATTCAACAAAAATTATAAGGATCGATAACTTCATATTGATCTTATCAGAAAATACATCGTTCGAAGCTTTAACTGTATAAATAAGAATCTTATTTTGGCTCCTTATTATACCTGCGATGAATATCTGGAAAAATGTTTATTATCCGGCTATGTTCCTCCTGAAGCCTTTTTGTGTTTGGACAAAATGGGATACATCAAGAACTCCGAAAGGATCCCCTACTTCTATCATGTCTACAGAAGAGCAAACAAGAAATCCATAAATATAACAGAATTGTAAGCTGTAATAACTTGAGATTTCACACAAGTATATCTCGTAAAGACTTGTCTTACATTTTAAAACAATTCTTTCAAAAAACGCTTTTGGTGGCAACATATTTAAATTTGATAATATTATTATTTTTATATTTTTTTTTTTCCTCACACCTCTTTTTATGAATAACTGTCCTATTTAATTTAATGTTTTTATATACTTTTTTTTATTACAATCTATATATTTTCTTTAACTATATACTATGTACATGGTCGATATAGTTTTAATATATGTATTGTTAATTTTAAAATGTAAATTTGATATGCCAAAGTTTGAGTACCCATCGGGGTCAGTGCTTTAAATAATAAATTTTTGTCAATTAATGTTTAAAATAGTAATTAAATAATACTGTATGAAATAAATAAACATCTCAGTTCAGTCGTCTAGTTGGCAGGGCTAACACGTGTGCAGCTGTCAAAATTTTCTTGTGCGTGGAACAAAAAAAAAAAGATTAATTTCGTTCGGCTAATTTTTACTCGTCCGTTGAGAGTTTTCGCTGTGAAATCTCTTGCTTTCTGCTTTAATCGTTTTATTCGCACACACTCACAGTCAAGCGAGACTGGGTGAACCCTTATTTAAAGGGCAGAGCAGAAAGTGGAAGATTTTTAAAATATGTATGTATTTTGTATTTGACTAATATTCCAACACAATTGTGTACATTTCTTGTTCAATTTAAAGTTTGAGGTCAAACAGCTGTTGTTAGTGTTACCACATCTAGCGAAGTGGTGACGCCATCTAACGTTAAGCATTTTTAGACAACACTGTTTTGTTTTTTTATCTGCATCCCATTGTCAAAAATTTTTGATCGGAATTTTTCGCGACAATTTTTTTATATGAAGTTTTTAATTTTTTTGCGTGCTGCGTATTTTTTTTTTATGTTAATTATTAGTTTATAACTTTAATTATCATTATAAATAAATAAATAAATAATTGAATACGACAGCGATCATAATGCCCTCCATATCATAATTTCGTCTAATGATGAGTTCAAATTTGATTTAATTAATGAAAACTCAACGAGCAAATTCAATTTCAAAAAAACGTGGCCAAGTTTGCAAAAACATAAAAAATAGTAAAAATCGGGTCACGTAATTTGGGTATGGCCTTACTTCCCAACATAAGCACGATTTTTGAAATTTGTATTATATAAAAAACATCATATAAAAACTAATATAATTAGCGAAAAACAATTCGGATTTAAATCTGGACATTCAACAACACACGCAATTAACTGTTTAGTTTCAAAAATAAATTGGAACTGGAACAAGAATCTATTTACTGGAGCTTGTTTGATTGAGTTGGAGAAAGCATTTGATAGTGTTTGGATTAAAGGTCTTATATGTAAATTAATCAATTTTAAATTTCCAATTCATCTTCTTAATCTTATACATAATATGATAACTAATCGAGAATTCGTTGTATTCCATGGCAACCAATTCAGCTCGAAAACTTTCAATATTGATAATGGGTTACAACAAGGAACAGTTAATTCAACTACCTTGTTTAATCTAAAAATTTACGACCTTCTTGAAAAATTTGATCATATTTATTTATTTATTTTAATTGAAGGAATACAACTAAGTACAGTTGACCTTATATGTATTATAAAAAAAAAAAAGTGTAAATTATTATTAAAAAGAAGATAGAGGGAATATATATTACTAATCCGCGTCTCTAGCCCGGTGGGTGAACTTTTTAACGATATGCACCAACTCACATCAAGAACTGGCCAGACACATGGATTTACAATATTATAGAGGAAACAAGATAAAAAATTAAACATTATACCACAAAAGGAGCCAATAGATCACCATTGACCATGTGGGTGACTCATCATATAGGGTTGGTTAAGGATGCTCGTAGTGGCATGTCAAGATGACTTAAGATAGAAAAAGTGATAGATTGAATAGACCGTTCGAAAGAGAGGAAATTGTAAAGGTTGTTATAGTTAGAGCATAAGACACGGAAAGGATCGTGCAAAGCATAATTAGATCTACAAAATTGTAAGGCTAAAGGTCTAAAAGTACGAGTTACTCTAGACGGTATCACAAAGGTAACTTTGCTAAGCAGTACGCTGGAATCGATAAGACCGAGTAACAGCTTATGCAAGAATAACACGCCGTGGCATGTTCTGCGATGAATTAAGGAAGGCAACTTTAAAAGGCGAAGTCTATCGGAATATGGCGGGAGTCGGATATTTGGGTCCCAGTTAAAGCCACGAAGTGCAAAAAGGAGAAATTGCTTTTGTACAGACTCAATCATGTCCTGATAAAGGTGGTATTGAGAGCTCCAAGCGCAGGAACAATATTCCAAAATAGGACGGACGAGAGAAATATAAAGAAGTTTGGTGGTGTAAGGGTCGTTAAACTCTTTAGACCAACGCTTAATAAAAGCAAGAACACCCCTGGCTTTATTCACGATATTGCAAATATGATCGTTAAGTTTGAGTTTATGGTCAAACAGTATGCCAAGGTCTAAAACACTCACGATACGTTCCAGGGTAGAGGAGTCTATAGAGTAATCAGCCAGATGAGGAACAGAACGGTAAAATGTCATAGTTTTACATTTCGTCTTGTTTAGGAAGAGTTGGTTGACATTACACCAATATTGCATGCTATCAAAATCATGCTGAAGAAGAGAATGTATATCATTATCATTGTAGGAGTAGGACAAATAAAGTTTTAAATCATCCGCATACATAAGAATGCGAGGTGACCGGATAACTTGTGGAAGATCATTAATGAACAAGACAAAAAGTAGAGGACCAAGGGGTACCCCTGACGTGACATAAATTACTTTAGATTCGCAGCCTTTAAAAACTACCTTCTGCATACGATTAGATAAATAGGAAGAGATCCATTTTAAAAGACAAGGCGGGAATCCTAAACGCGACAGTTTAACTAAAAGAAGGCTATGGTTTACTGAGTCAAATGCCTTACTGAAATCAGTATAAATGACATCGGTTTGCATTTTACTACTAAACCTTTGTTAATAAGGGAAGCAAGTTCTAAAAGATTAGTAGTGGTGGACCGACATTTTACAAACCCATGTTGGGAGTCCGATATTAAAGAACGACAGTAGTGTTGCAATTGTGCTGTGATAGTCCTTTCAAAAACTTTTGGGATTGATGAAAGCTTGGCAATACCTCGGTAGTTCTCAATATTAGACTTGGAACCTTTTTTGTGAAAAGGGATAATGAAGGGTTCATTCCAGATGGAAGAAGGATAAGAAAATTTTAAAGAAGTGCGGAAAAGGACAGATAGTGGCATGGAAAGGGAGCCAGCACAATGCTTTAGAACACAGCTAGGAATGGCATCAGGGCCAGGAGAGAAGGAAGATTTTATGGACATAAGAGTTTGTAAAACGTCGGATTCTAAGATCTGAGGAATAGCAATAAGGTTTTAGCTAGAAAGATTAAAAGGATAGTTGAGGTTAATGCTATTAGGGTTGACAGAGTAGGTAGTTTGAAAAAAGTCCGCAAACAAGTCTGCGATTTCAAAGTTGTTAGAAGAACATGCATTTTTATAGAATAGCGAAGCAGGAAAAATGGAAGACTTACGTTTAGAATTAACAAAAGAGAAAAATGTCTTAGGATCACTACGGAAGTTAAGCCTACAACGGTCAAGATAATTATTGTAGCAAGTTCTATTAAGGAGAATACACTTGCTGCGTAATATAGAAAACTTATAGAAGTCGACTGTAGAACCACTTTTCTTAAATCTTTTATAAGAAGAAGACTTATGATTTTTTAAATTAGACAGACTTGGCGTTAACCAAGGCGGTTTAGAGGAAGGACTCAGGACAGAGTAGGGAACAAAGAGAGTGCGGTGTATAATATCCGATAGAAATTATTAATAGATAGCTCAAAGTTCTCAGCAGACAACAAAGAGGACCAGTTAACATCAGCCAAAAATTGGTTAAGACCGACAAAATTAGCCTTACGAAAGCACCGATACCGAGGAGCACGAGCATGGGGCAAAGCACTATAGCGAACATTAAGTGTTAGTGTGATTTGCAAGGTTGGGTGATACGGATCCTCAGGTAAGGAAATCGGACAGACTCTTGAAATTTCGAAGTGCGAAGAATCACTTACGAATACAAGATCAAGCATTCTGTTAGAGCAATTATGTATGAAGTTAATTTGGCTCAGAGAGATATCAATTAGTCCAGTTACAAAGTCATGCTGATCAGAAGAAAAAAAAATTAGAATCAACCGAGCGAGTCCAGGACAAAGAAGGCAAATAGAAGTCGCCTAAAACAACTAGTTGATCCCTAATACCAATAGTATCGGTCACCATACGAATGGCAGAAAGATGGTTCACATATACGCTTAAGTCAGAGCATATAGGAACATATAAAATAAGTAAAACAGTTATTGGTTAACACTTTTACCGCAATAAACTCAATTCCTGAGGGAAAATTAAGAGAAAGTAAATGAGATTCAAGGTCGGCTTTTACAGCAATGAGAACACCCCCACCACGACCGGACGGCCGGTCAAGTCTATATGTTTGTAGGAATTAACAAAAATATCAAAATCAGAGACAGACGAATTAAGCCAGGTTTCAGAAAAGGCAATAACATGCGAATCAAAGTCTACGCTATTGGCAAAAAGTCTACTAAGCTTAGAAATAAGCCCACGAACATTCTGGTAATGAATGGAAAGGTTAGTAATTACTTTTTTGGAATAGAGTTATCTACGGAAACGGATGGTGCAACATTGGAGGCTAAAGTTTTTTTAGGTTTTTTAGTAAACTCATGCACTATCGTATGAGTAGGGCAAAGAGAAGGATTAAGTATAGAAGAAACGATAGAATCAGGAACGCTTATTTTAAAAGAAGAAATATCACGCTTATACTTAAAATTAAATTTAATTACTTCGATGACATTTGGAGGAGTTATGTTAAGCTTCTCGCAAATGAAGTGCTTAATAACGTCTTCAGAGGTGGAAGGCATTAGTCTAGAGACGAACACCGATTTAAGTGGATGTGAAGGCACCGAAGAAGAAGAGGAACAGCGCTCAGAACAGGGGCCGCGGTAGATGCTTCAGTAATAATACCATCCATAGGGACTGCGATAGAAATCGCAGCAGGGCTGGCAGTGCTGTTATCAGTGCAGTGACGGGTAAGATTTCGCCAGAGCCGACAGTAACGACATCAGTGGGATCCTCAGCAACGGCGGGCGAGATTGGTACAGGAGTTGTAAATGATATAAGTTGGTGCGGATTTGGTGTTAGGGGCGAATCAAACCCTGCTGAGTTGGAAGAAACAATTAGACTAGCCTCGGTGGCAAGTATGAATGCCTTTTTACGCTTGGGAGAAACTCTCATTAGCTGCAAATTTGCAAACATACTTGCAATGGATGAAAACTTATCCTGCAATGATCTAAAATCTTTGTACAGATCATTGAATCCGAGCCTAGTTTGGCGCATAAATGCCTTCATTTCAACTTCAGCAGCGCGGCAGGTTATGCAGGTCCAATTTAAACCTTTGCTTTCACGTATAAAATCATGCACACGGCCAGTAAGACCCGCACATTTAAGGTGTGCCATGTTATCGCACATCCAGCATGCAACGTAGGTCTCCGTTTGGATACCACTCCATTTGCATGATGGATAGCAACATATTTTATGGTCACTCATGATTTTAGTACGCAAATGTAAAAGTCAAAAACAAAAACGAAACAGCAGCTGGACTGACGGTGTATAAGCGTCCCAAAGCTTATAAAACACAGCAGTTATTAAACAATAACAAATACTTGTGCTCAAAGCAAAGAAGAGATGCACGCAACAACAAGAAATCGTTGGTGAGCGCAGCACAAAGAGGAAACGCAAAGCGACGCACGAAATAAGCCCGCACTGAGAAACAAGCAACAACAACAACGAGAACTAAGCTGAGCGGCTAGGCAGAGCTTGAAATGTAATCAAATATTAAGCAGCAACAAAAAATTGCACTGTATAGAATTTAAGTAAAATGTTTTTTACAAATAAATTAACACTGTTGCAGTTGTATCAGGTTTATCACTGTATTTAATTGGACCAATAAGTTATTCGACGCTTTGGAACAAAGATTAATTAAAATTTTTAGGTTTTATTATAAAAAATACAAAATTAAGCGGAGCGTGGTATAAACACGACCAACAAGAGAGAGAGCGAACTTGCAACCTATGCAGACGATATCATTATTTATCATGCTGATCACAAAGTTCAGAAAATCAATACTTTTCTACAACAAAAATTTGACACTGTTTATGAATACACAAAGAATTGGCACTGTAAGGTTAACACGGATAAATATGAAACTATCCTATTTAGACCTCCTGTCTACAAATGCAACAATAACCTGCGAAAAATTGGAAATCTTTCGGCATCGAAACCCCGAATGGTGGAGGATTAATAAACAACAAAGATACTGTCAACTACTTAGGGGTAAGAATTGATAAGTTCTTATATTTTGATAAGCCATTCAACAACAAATTATTAAAGCCAAAAGAAAATTCTTTATATCCAAAAATATTTTTTACTCGAAACATGTCATTCATCCGTCCAATTATAAAATATGCTGCTCCTATTTGGTTCAACATATTGCCATCATACATGGAAAGATTAAGGAAATTTGAGAGCGAGTGCCTATGAGTTTGCTCCTCAATGCACAGAACGCCGCAAAGTGACTTTAAGAAGCCTATTCAAACAAAAAATTTACAATTCAACAAAAATTATAAGGATCGATAACTTCATATTGATCTTATCAGAGAATACATCGTTCGAAGCTTTAACTGTATAAATAAGAATCTTATTTTGGCTCCTTATTATACCTGCGATGAATATCTGGAAAAATGTTTATTATCCGGTTATGTTCCTCCTGAAGCCTTTTTGTGTTTGGACAAAATGGGATACATCAAGAACTCCGAAAGGATCCCCTACTTCTATCATCTCTACAGAAGAGCAAACAAGAAATCCATAAATATAACAGAATTGTAAGCTGTAATAACTTGAGATTTCACACAAGTATATCTCGTAAAGACTTGTCTTACATTTTAAAACAATTCTTTCAAAAAACGCTTTTGGTGGCAACATATTTAAATTTGATAATATTATTATTTTTATATTTTTTTTTTTCCTCACACCTCTTTTTATGAATAACTGTCCTATTTAATTTAATGTTTTTATATACTTTTTTTATTACAATCTATATATTTTCTTTAACTATATACTATGTACATGGTCGATATAGTTTTAATACTATATGTATTGTTAATTTTAAAATGTAAATTTGATATGCCAAAGTTTGAGTACCCATCGGGGTCAGTGCTTTAAATAATAAATTTTTGTCAATTAATGTTTAAAATAGTAATTAAATAATACTGTATGAAATAAATAAACATCTCAGTTCAGTCGTCTAGTTGGCAGGGCTAACACGTGTGCAGCTGTCAAAATTTTCTTGTGCGTGGAACAAAAAAAAAAGATTAATTTCGTTCGGCTAATTTTTACTCGTCCGTTGAGAGTTTTCGCTGTGAAATCTCTTGCTTTCTGCTTTAATCGTTTTATTCGCACACACTCACAGTCAAGCGAGACTGGGTGAGCAGAGCAGAAAGTGGAAGATTTTTAAAATATGTATATATTTTGTATTTGACTAATATTCCAACACAATTGTGTACATTTCTTGTTCAATTTAAAGTTTGAGGTCAAACAGCTGTTGTTAGTGTTACCACATCTAGCGAAGTGGTGACGCCATCTAACGTTAAGCATTTTTAGACAACACTGTTTTGTTTTTTTATCTGCATCCCATTGTCAAAAATTTTTGATCGGAATTTTTCGCGACAATTTTTTTATATGAAGTTTTTAATTTTTTTGCGTGCTGCGTATTTTTTTTTATGTTAATTATTAGTTTATAACTTTAATTATCATTATAAATAAATAAATAAATAATTGAATACGACAGCGATCATAATGCCCTCCATATCATAATTTCGTCTAATGATGAGTTCAAATTTGATTTAATTAATGAAAACTCAACGAGCAAATTCAATTTCAAAAAAACGTGGCCAAGTTTGCAAAAACATAAAAAATAGTAAAACTCGGGTCACGTAATTTGGGTATGGCCTTACTTCCCAACATAAGCACGATTTTTGAAATTTGTATTATATAAATAACAACATATAAAAACTAATATAATTAGCGAAAAACAATTCGGATTTAAATCTGGACATTCAACAACACACGCAATTAACTGTTTAGTTTCAAAAATAAATTGGAACTGGAACAAGAATCTATTTACGGAGAGGTTCGTCGTGAGTTGGCAGCGCCAAGACGTGTCAAATTTTCTCGTGTGTGTAAAATACGGAAAAAAACATTTTTTATGGACAAGTCCACTGTTGTGGCATATTATTACTTTTATTTATTCGCGTGCATATGTTCTTATGAGAATGCATATGGTCGTATCATAGATTTTATCGTTTTTACAATAATTAAAAGTGAAAACTTGTCAGTGCTACTGAAAATTATTTGTTGTTGTTGTTGTAAGACTCCGCTGGCACTAGCTGTCATTTTTGTGCGTAAACATTTTAAGGTGTGTACACACTGTTTAGTGTGTACGCTCTGTTTTTACTTGCTTAATATCATAACGAACTTAAAAATAAATATAAAAATAAATATCACAAACAAAATCAATAAAATAAACTATTACTCCAATGAGCACAAATGATTCCATAAATACTTTTAATGCTGTGTCGCAAAATATGCAAAGCGATAAAAAAAAAGAAAAATGAGTCCAATATCTGCTCCTCAAAGTGGAAAGCAAGTGCGAAATGATCCTAACTATTATGCTATTCTCGGCGACGAAGTTGATAATAATTGTGATGAAGATTTCCTGAAGAAGTTCTCTCAACATGTTGAGCTAGGCAACAAAAAAACCCAACCCAATCAATACTTCTGTGGCGCCAAGTAAAAACCCAATCCAAAATAACGGTGTACCAAATGGGAATGCGGGTGTCAAACAACCGGTCAACAGGAATAGCATCAAAAAAATTCCACCATTAATCATATTTGACATTGGACCTGAAGAACTTATAGAATTTATTACAAAGGGATTAAAAGTTGAAAACTTTAAAATCAAAAGGAACAGCGATAACAAGCAAACTCTGTTTGCATACAACTTGGATACCTACGCTAAAATTAAAGGATTTCTTGAAAAAACAAAAGTTAAGTTCTATACTTATACACCAAAAAGCTTAAAAATTAAATCTTATCTTCTTAAGGGCTTAGACACTAATACCGACCCAAATTTAATTTTCAGTGAACTATCAAAACATAATTGCGATGGTCTACAAGTAATTAAGGTTACTCCATTTTCAACCAAAGCCTCAAGAGAGATGGGTAAACCGCTTCCAATCTTCCTAGTGCAGTTATTTGCGAGTAGCAACATCAGCACTTTAAAAAAAGTCTCTAATATTCTCTATCGATGCGTTCGCTGGGAAGCCCTTCGTACATCTTAGATTCCTCAATGCAGAAACTGCCAAGGTTTTTTCCATAGTGCAGCTAACTGCTTTCTACCTCAAAAATGTGTAAAATGTGGTGACAACCATTCAGCTAAAGATTGCCCAATAGTTAAAGATAAAGAAACCGACAAGGAGAAACTGTTTTGCGTATTATGCAACAAACCTGGACATCCGGCATCGTATAAAGGCTGCCAGAAATATAGACGAATCAAAGAAAGAATTAAAGCTAAGCGGTGTTCCAACAAGCCAATCCAAATACCAATTAGTTCCAGCCGAATAAATAATGGTTTAAGTTTTGCCAACGTAGTTAAAAATAACACTAATTTGATTCATCCAAACACACAACCAATTCCACAAACAATATCAAGTTCAACAGAAACAATGTTATTAACTCTTCAAAACATCATAAAAGATTTAACTTCAGAAGTTAAAAATCTAAAAGAAGATCTTAAAACTCAATCAGCTAGGATTGATACAATTGTAAATTTGTTAGGTTAATTATGGATTTAAGTAGAAGAAATTCACATCACACATTAGCAAAAAAATTAAAATAATAACAATTAATGTCAACTCTCTTATAAATACAAGTAAAAGAATAGACCTGCAAATTTTTATAGACAGACACATGCCGGATATTCTATGTATAAATGAGACTAAACTAAACTACAGACACAAGCTACAATTTAAAAATTACAACCTGGTTCGAAAAGATAGAAACAACGGTACAGGAGGTGGTGGCACGGCCATACTAATTAAGGACAATATTAAACATAAAGTTTACACGAATTACAAGCTGGAAACTCTCGAAGTGCTCGAAACATGCATAATTCAACTTTCTATGGCAAATAATAACATTTTATACGTTGTATCGGCTTACTACCCAAGTGGTAATAATAACCAATCATTCGAAAAAGACGTAAACACGCTATTTGAAACACTTCAGCTCGAAAACAATCATCACTTTTATGTTATTGTAGGGGACCTCAACAGCAAACATACCGATTGGGGAAATAATACAAACAATCAAAAAGGAAACATCTTCAAACGATGGTTGGATAATAAGTCTCTTACATACAAATGCAAATTATATGCCTCTACCAAACCATCTTTCGAGAGAGGACAATCTTTTTTAGACTTATGTCTTTCAGATGCGAGGTTACACATTGTGAAGGGACATGATGGTATCAATTGTTTAAATACGCTAGACTACGATAATGATCATTCGGCCGTGGAGATAATAGTCTGCAAAAACTACAAGGAGGATCCAATTGAGATTATAAAGGAACAACGTGAGCACAAATATAATTATAAAAAGACTAATTGTAGCAGATTTCAAAACAAAATTAACCAATTGATGTGTAACCAACCTACAACACCAATCAATACAAACCTGGAAAACAGCGAAATAGACTGGCATTTAGACAAAATAAACAAAATAATAACACAAGCAATTAAAACAATAGTTTCAAAATTTAAATCATATGACTACATCCAAACAATTATGAACTCCACACTTAAACAGCTTTACTTATTAAAAAATAGTACTACTCTGTCACTTATAAAAAGGCACAATAGACTAGAAAGCTTATTTAGTCCCTCTGATCTTCAGCTGCAGAAAATAAATTTAAAACTCATCAAAAAATTAATCGACGAAAACTTATATATCTCAATTAACAAAAGATATGAAAGTAAACTAAAAAATATAAGTCCCAGAAATTCACATGATATGTTTCACCAAACTAAGAAAATGTTTAAACAAAAAATTTCGCTAGATTTGCCAATACTTAAAGTGCCTAGCTCATTAGAGAACCTCCTTGAAGCAGCACATATATCGAGCGATGCCTTTGTAAGGGCAGACAACAATCTTAGAATCTCAAATCACGAGACTATTCTGAATACAATAGGGGCATATTTCCAATCTGTTCACTCTCCCAAAGAAAATATTTCGAATAACCGAATTCATACCATGGTTGAATTAATTTTCGAGCGCTTTTATTAAAACTCAATTTGAAACACACAAAATTAAAAAAACAAATTTTAATAGCGACAAGAAAGCTAACACTCTGAGCGTTGAACAATGTGAAAATTATTTTATTGAGTATAGTGATTTAAAATATATATTTTCTAATTTAAGAAACAAACTGTCCTCCGGTCTAGACGAAATTCCCAATATAGTTTTGAAAAATTTGCCAAATGTCGTTATTGCTGAATACTGCTCTTTATTTAACAATATGCTAAACAATGCTTATTTCCCTGACTATTGGAAAATTGCTAAGATGATTGTATTACCAAAAAAAAGCAATGATACATATGGCATCAGCTACCTTCGTCCTATCAGCCTGCTTCCTAACATTAGCAAGGTGTTTGAAGTATGCATTAATAACAATATAAATAAGCATTGCATTGAAAATCAAATAATTAACAACAAGCAATTTGGATTCAAGCACAAACATTCAACAACACATGCCATTAACTGCCTGGTGTCTGACGTTTGCTGGAGCTGGAACCAAAAAAAATGTGTTGGAGCATGCCTTATAGATCTAGAGAAAGCTTTCCATGGAGTGTGGATCAAAGGAATCATATGCAAACTTATGCAGTACGACTTCCCGCAGCACCTTTTAATGCTTATAAGTAATATGTATGGTTAGCAACAAAAAATTTGTTGTATGCAACAATAGCGAAATAAGCACAAGATGATTAACGGACTTCAGCAAGGCACTGTGAACTCGCCTACATTATTCAACATTTATTTAAATGACTTATTAAATCATATGGAAAAAGTAATTGCCTTTGCAGATGATTTGATTATTTACCATAGTGGCAGTTCTGTCGATGAAATACGCTGCAATGTTCAAGAGAAGTTCATGAAGTTATTCCGTTACACTGTAAACTGGCACTTAAAAATAAATTTTGACAAGTGTGAATCAATTTTGTTTAGATCTTTAAAAAAATGTAACACTAACATTAAGAAGAACTGGAAAAACTTTCATATTTCAATTCCAAACACCAACACACCATTGGCCATTGCAGACACAGTGAAATATTTGGGAGTGTACTTAGATAAATTTTTATATTTTAATGAGCACGTGAACATCCAATTATTAAAAGCAAAAAAAGCTTACTTTTTACACAATAAACTATTTCATGCAAGACAGTAAAATAGAAGAGTCAAAACAATTATGTATCAGGCTCTGATCCGCCCTATCCTGACATATGCATGCCCAATTTGGTTTAACGTGTCACCTTCTTATATGGAGAGAATAAGAAAGCTTGAAAGAAAATTTTTGAGATTATGTACCTCTATGCATAGAACACCAGAAAGCGGATACACTAAATTCTATTCATCCCAGCAAGTTTATAATATGGCTAATGTAATCCGGATTGATAACTTTATTATAAACTTAGTTAGAAATCAAATTTTTAATTGCCTCTCGAATAAGGACAATGACCTTATATTTGCACCTTACCACGCAGACGAAAGGTATATCGAAGCTGCTATAAACAACGGATTTGTACCACCCGAAGCATTCTTGTTTTTAGACAAACGAGGTATTGTTCAGACAAGAGAAGGAATTCCAATCCTGTATCATAAATTCAGGAGAGCCACCACCAAGACAATTGTTATTGAAAACACATTAACTGAGGCTGAGTCGAGATTTGACAAAAAACTTTCAAATCGGGATACAAAAGAAGTAAACAACATCCGATCCAAATTATGGTGGCTGTGTCTTAAGTCGTTTTTTTTTTTTTTTGTATTTAATTTTTTCTTCTCTCTTTCTACACAACTCTTTTTCTTTTTATATATAACTCTAAAATCATTTTACAGAAGTAACGTTTTTGAAATTTTTGGTTACATACATATACACGTATAATTTACACACAACCTTAACTTAAGATTGTAACAGATTATTGATTCGAAAAAGGATGTTTTTATATTAATGATACTGTAATTCTTGAGCGCCCATTTGGGACAATTTGAATATTTTTTAATGTATATTGTTAACTAGTGTTTATTATAGTTTTAAGTTATATTAATTTAACAAAAAAATAAACAACAAAAAAAGAATCTATTTACTGGAGCTTGTTTGATTGAGTTGGAGAAAGCATTTGATAGTGTTTGGATTAAAGGTCTTATATGTAAATTAATCAATTTTAAATTTCCAATTCATCTTCTTAATCTTATACATAATATGATAACTAATCGAGAATTCGTTGTATTCCATGGCAACCAATTCAGCTCGAAAACTTTCAATATTGATAATGGGTTACAACAAGGAACAGTGAATTCAACTACCTTGTTTAATCTAAAAATTTACGACCTTCTTGAAAAAATTGATCATATTTATTTATTTATTTATTTTAATTAAAGGAATATAACTAAGTACAGTTGACCTTATATGTATTATAAAAAAAAAAAGTATAAATTATTATTAAAAAGAAGATAGAGGGAATATATATTACTAATCCGCGTCTCTAGCCCGGTGGGTGAACTTTTTAACGATATGCACCAACTCACATCAAGAACTGGCCAGACACTTGGATTTACAATATTATAGAGGAAACAAGATAAAAAATTAAACATTATATCACAAAAGGAGCCAATAGATCACCGTTGACCATGTGGGTGACTCATCATATAGGGTTGGTCAAGGATGCTCGTAGTGGCAAGTCAAGATGACTTAAGATAGAAAAAGTGATAGATTGAATAGACCGCTCGAAAGAGAGGAAATTGTAAAGGTTGTTATAGTTAGAGCATAAGACACGGAAAGGATCGTGCAAAGCATAATTAGATCTACAAAATTGTAAGGCTAAAGGTCTAAAAGTACGAGTTACTCTAGACGGTATGACAAAGGTAACTTTCCTAAGCAGTACGCTGGAATCGATAAGACCGAGTAACAGCTTATGCAAGAATAACACGCCGTGGCATGTTCTGCGATGAATTAAGGAAGGCAACTTTATAAGGCGAAGTCTATCGGAATATGGCGGGAGTTGGATATTTGGGTCCCAGTTTAAGCCACGAAGGAGAAATTGCTTTTGTACAGACTCAATCATGTCCTGATAAAGGTGGTATTGAGGGCTCCAAACGCAGGAACAATATTCCAAAAAAGGACGGACGAGAGAAATATAAAGAAGTTTGGTTGTGTAAGGGTCGTTGAACTCTTTAGACCAACGCTTAATAAAAGCAAGAACACCCCTGGCCTTATTCACGATGTTGCAAATATGATCGTTAAATTTGAGTTTATGGTCAAACAGTATGCCAAGGTCTAAAACACTCACGATACGTTCCAGGGTAGAGGGGTCTATAGAGTAATGAGCCAGATGAGGAGCAGAACGGTAAAATGTCATAATTTTACATTTCGTTTTGTTTAGGAAGAGTTGGTCGACATTACACCAATATTGCATGCTATCAAAATCATGCTGAAGAAGAGAATGCATATCATAATCATTGTAGGAGTAGGACAAACAAAGTTTTACGTCATCCGCATACATAAGAATGCGAGATGACCGGATAACTTGTGGAAGATCATTAATGAATAAGACAAAAAGTAGAGGACCAAGATGGCTGCCTTGGGGTACCCCTGACGTGACATAAATTACTTTAGATTCGCAGCCTTTAAAAACTACCTTCTGCATGCGATTAGACAAATAGGAAGAGATCCATTTTAAAAGACGAGGCGGGAATCCTAAACGCGACAGTTTAAATAAAAGAAGGCTATGGTTTACTGAGTCAAATGCCTTACTGAAATCAGTATAAATGACATCGGTTTGCATTTTACTACTAAAGCCATTGTAAATAAGGGAAGCAAGTTCTAAAAGATTAGTAGTGGTGGACCGACATTTTACAAACCCATGTTGGGAGACCGATATTAAAGAACGACAGTAGTGTTGCAATTGTGCTGTGACAATCCTTTCAAAAACTTTTGGGATTGATGAAAGCTTGGCAATACCTCGGTAGTTCTCAATATTAGACTTGGAACCTTTTTTGTGAAAAGGGATAATGAAGGATTCATTCCAGATGGCAGGAAGGGAGCCAGCACAATGCTTTAGAACACAGCTAGGAATGGCATCAGGGCCAGGAGAGAAGGAAGATTTTATGGACATCAGAGTTTGTAAAACGTCGGATTCTAAGATCTGAGGAATAGCAATAAGGTTTGAGCTAGAAAGATTAAAAGGATAGTTGAGGTTAATGCTATTAGGGTTGACTGAGTAGGTAGTTTGAAAAAAGTCCGCAAACAAGTCTGCGATTTCAGAGTTGTGAGAAGAACATGCATTTTTATAGCGAAGCAGGAAAAATGGAAGACTTACGTTTAGAATTAACAAAAGAGAAAAATGTCTTAGGATCACTACGGAAGTTAGAGGAAGGACTCAGGACAGAGTAGGGAACAAAGAGATCAAAAGCGGTGTATAATATCCGATAGAAATTATTAATAGATAGCTCAAAGTTCTCAGCAGACAACAAAGAGGACCAGTTAACATCAGCCAAAAATTGGTTAAGACCGACAAAATTAGCCTTACGAAAGCACCGATACCGAGAAGCACGAGCATGGGGCAAAGCACTATAGCGAACATTAAGTGTTAGTATGATTTTCAAGGTTGGGTGATACGGATCCTCAGGTAAGGAAATCGGACAGACTCTTGAAATTTCGAAGTCCAAAGAATCACTTACGAATACAAGATCAAGCATTCTTTTAGTGCAATTATGTATGAAGTTAATTTGGCTGAGAGAGATATCAATTAGTCCAGTTACAAAGTCATGCTGATCAGAAGAAAAAAGAGAATTAGAATCAACCGAGCGAGTCCAGGACAAAGAAGGCAAATTGAAGTCGCCTAAAACAACTAGTTGATCCCTAATACCAATAGTATCGGCCAGTGGCCGACGGCCACCATACGAATGGCAGAAAGATGGTTCACATATACGCTTAAGTCAGAGCATGGGGGTATATAGGAACATGTAAAATAAGTAAAACAATTATTGGTAAACACTTTTACCGCAATAAACTCAATTCCTGAGGGAAAATTAAGAGAAAGTAAATGAGATTCAAGGTCGGCATTTACAGCAATGAGAACACCACCACCACGACCGGACGGCCGGTCAAGTCTATAAGTTATGTAGGAATTAACAAAAATTTCAAAATCAGAGACAGAAGAATTAAGCCAGGTTTCAGAAAAGGCAATAACATGCGAATCAACGTCTACGCTATTGGCAAAAAGTCTACTAAGCTTAGAAAGAAGCCCACGAACATTCTGGTAATGAATGGTAAGGTTGGTAATTAGTTTTTTGGAATAGAGTTATCTACGGAAACGGAAGGTGCAGCATTGGAGGCTAAAGTTTTTTTAGGTTTTTTAGTAAACTCATGCACTATAGTATGAGCAGGCCAAAGAGAAGGATTCAGTATAGAAGAAAAGATAGAATCAGGAACGCTTATTTTAAAAGAAGAAATATCACGCTTATAATTAAAATTAAATTTAGTTACTTCGATGTCATTTGGAGAAGTTAAGTTAAGCTTCTCGCAAATGAAGTGCTTGACAACGTCTTCAGAGGTGGAGGGCATTAGTCTAGAGACGAACACCGATTTAAGTGGATGTGAAGGCACCGAAGAAGAAAAGTTACTCACAATAGGAGGAGCCACTGTAGGAGGAACAGCGCTCTGAACAGTGGCCGGGGTAGATGCTTCAGTCATAATACCATCCATAGGGACTGCGATAGAAATCGCAGCAGGGCTGACAGTGCTGTAATCTTTCAGTTCAGTGACGGGTAAGATTTCGACAGCAACGACATCAGTGGGATCCTCAACAACGGCGGGCGAGATTGGAATCGGAGTTGTAAATGAAATAAGTTGCGTCGGATTTGGAGTTAGGGGAGAATCCAACCCTGCTGAGTTAGAAGAAACAATTAGACTAGCCTCGGTGGCAAGTATGTTTGCCCTTTTACGCTTGGGAGAAACTCTCATTAGCTGTAAATTTGCAAACATACTTGCAATGGATGAAAACTTATCCTGCAATGATCTAAAATCTTTGTACAGATCATTGAATCCGAGCCTAGTTTGGCGCATAAATGCCTTCATTTCAACTTCAGCAGCGCGGCAGGTTATGCAGGTCCAATTTAAACCTTTGCTTTCACGTATAAAATCATGCACACGGCCAGTAAGACCCACACATTTAAGGTGTGCCATGTTATCGCACATCCAGCATGCAACGTAGGTCTCCGTTTGGATTCCACTCCATTTGCATGATGGATAGCAGCATATTTTATGGTCACTCATGATTTTAGTACGCAAATGCAAAAGTCAAAAACAAAAACGAAACAGCAGCTGGACTGACGGTGTATAAGCGTCCCAAAGCTTATATTATAAAACACAGCAGTTATTAAGCAATAACAAATACTTGTGCTCAAAGCAAAGAAGAGATGCACGCAACAACAAGAAATCTTTGGTGAGCGCAGCACAAAGAGGAATACGCGAAGCGACGCACTGACAAACAAGCAACAACAACAACGAGAACTAAGCTGAGCGGCTAGGCAGAGCTTGAAATGTAATCAAATATTAGGCAGCAACAAAAAATTGCACTGTATAGAATTTAAGTAAAATGTTTTTTACAAATAAATTAACACTGTTGCAGTTGTATCAGGTTTATCACTGTATTTAATTGGACCAATAAGTTATTCGACGCTTTGGAACAAAGATTAATTAAAATTTTTAGGTTTTATTATAAAAAATACAAAACTAAGCGGAGCGCGGTATAAACACGACCAACAAGAGAGAGAGCGAACTTGCAACCTATGCAGACGATATCATTATTTATCATGCTGATCACAAAGTTCAGAAAATCAATACTTTTCTACAACAAAAATTTGACACTGTTTATGAATACACAAAGAATTGGCACTGTAAGGTTAACACGGATAAATATGAAACTATCCTATTTAGACCTCCTGTCTACAAATGCAACAATAACCTGCGAAAAATTGGAAATCTTTCGGCATCGCAACCCCGAATGGTGGAGGATTAATAAACAACAAAGATACTGTCAACTACTTAGGGGTAAGAATTGATAAGTTCTTTTATTTTGATAAGCACATTCAACAACAAATTATTAAGGCCAAAAGAGCATTCTTTATATCCAAAAATATTTTTTACTCGAAACATGTCATTCATCCGTCCAATTATAAAATATGCTTCTCCTATTTGGTTCAACATATTGCCATCATACATGGAAAAATTAAGGAAATTTGAGAGCGAGTGCCTAAGAGTTTGCTCCTCAATGCACAGAACGCCGCAAAGTGACTTTAAGAAGCCTATTCAAACAAAAAAATTTACAATTCAACAAAAATTATAAGGATCGATAACTTCATATTGATCTTATCAGAAAATACATCGTTCGAAGCTTTAACTGTATAAATAAGAATCTTATTTTGGCTCCTTATTATACCTGCGATGAATATCTGGAAAAATGTTTATTATCCGGCTATGTTCCTCCTGAAGCCTTTTTGTGTTTGGACAAAATGGGATACATCAAGAACTCCGAAAGGATCCCCTACTTCTATCATGTCTACAGAAGAGCAAACAAGAAATCCATAAATATAACAAAATTGTAAGCTGTAATAACTTGAGATTTCACACAAGTATATCTCGTAAAGACTTGTGTTACATTTTAAAACAATTCTTTCAAAAAACGCTTTTGGTGGCAACATATGTAAATTTGATAATATTATTATTTTTATATTTTTTTTTTTCCTCACACCTCTTTTTATGAATAACTGTCCTATTTAATTTAATGTTTTTATATACTTTTTTTTGTTACAATCTATATATTTTCTTTAACTTTATACTATGTATTTTTTTGGTCAATATAGTTTTAATATATGTATTGTTAATTTTAAAATGTAAATTTGATATGCCAAAGTTTGAGTACCCATCGGGGTCAGTGCTTTAAATAATAAATTTTTGTCAACTAATGTTTAAAATAGTAATTAAATAATACTGTATGAAATAAATAAACATCTCAGTTCAGTCGTCTAGTTGGCAGGGCTAACACGTGTGCAGCTGTCAAAATTTTCTTGTGCGTGGAACAAAAAAAAAAAAGATTAATTTCGTTCGGCTAATTTTTACTCGTCCGTTGAGAGTTTTCGCTGTGAAATCTCTTGCTTTCTGCTTTAATCGTTTTATTCGCACACACTCACAGTCAAGCGACGCAACGAAATTACAGGCAATGCTGAGCCATCTGCCTTTATAAAAATGCCTCGTCAAGGAAAAAGGTTCAAGCGGAGCGCCAGGGCTCCAGTCAATATAAAAATACTTCCGTCCACTGCAGACACTGAAGGATGATTGTAGTGAATGTGAATTTGATGCATCTAATGACGTATTAGTTAAACCTCCTCCTATTACAATACTTAAACAAAATGGAAAGTTTGTTCGCGAGCTTATGGCTCAGAATAAAATAGAGGATTACTATATTACACCCATCTCAACTGGTATCAAGCTATTCAAAGCATAGAATGCTTTGGCATGGTCTGCAAAAAGCTCAAAAAACTTGCATGTGAGTTCTATACATATGAGATAAAAACTGCAAAGCCATACATGGCTGTCTTATCTGGATTGGAGATACTTTCCAAAGAAACTGTAAAATCCATGCTACTAGACTTGCGCTTACAAAGTACTGACGTTAAAATTGATAAAAAAAAAACAAATCAAATCACGAAATCTTGCTGTACATCGTTTTTTTTATCAACAAAAGCACTACGGTCCATCAACTTCGCAAAAACTTTATGTATGTGAACCACACCAAGGTTCGTTGGGAGCACAAAGTGAAATCGCAGAATAAAATAGCATAATGTTGTCAACTATTTGTGCACATTGCGCTAGTCCACACCAAACTATATCATGCTTTAACAGCGACAACAAAAAATGCCCTACGTTAAAGTCGGGCGCAGACTACTTTGGGATACCCTGTTCCACCACATTGCAATTAAGTCCGAAATATTGCTTAAGACCTCCAAAAGATATTTTATTCGGAAAATTTGTCTACGATATTTTTATTAACAAACAGAAATCAGTCGAATTTAGCACCAAACAATTTTTTTGATATATGATATAGTCAACCGATTTTGATCAAATTTAGTACACTGATTGGGAACTATAAAAAACTTCCGACTGCCAAATTTGGTTCCGATATCTTCAAAACGAAACACAAAGAATTTGTAAAAAAAATGTTTTTTTGACCGATCGTTACTTTGGGAGCTATTTGTCAACCGATTTTGATCAAATTTGGTACAGTGCTTGGGAACTCTAAACAACTTCTTACGCCAGATTTGGTTACAATATCTTCACAAACAAACGAAACACAACGAATTTTGTACAAAAAACGTTTTTTTGACCGATTGGTACTATGGGAGCTATAATATATAGTCAACCGATTTTGATCAAGTTTGGTACAGTCTTAAGAATTTTGTAAAAGATAGTTTTCAAAACAAGCAATCAGTCGGGTTGGTTACGCTAGATATTAAAGCGGCATTTGATACAGTTTGGCAAGATGGACTGATGCACCAATTAAAACTTATTGGAACGCCTTACTAAAATAGTGTAAAGTTTCTTGACACAACGTCGATTTTACATTGATTTGGATGGTGCTTACTCCACGAAACGAAATATTAGTGCTGGTGTAGCACAGGGCTCTCCAATATTGTTCAATATATACACACACAATATCCCAAAAGGAGCCAATTGTGCGCTTTCGTTGTTCGCTGATGACGCCGCTGTTTACAGTGCTGGCCTTTAGTGCAGTCATATTAAACAATCTTTGCAAAACTATTTATATAAATTAGAAATCTTTTATCACAAGTGGAAAATTAAAGTAAATCCTGCAAAAACCAATTCCATCTTTTTTACTTCTTCTTCATCTTTTTTGTTCCATTAACTCCTAGTGGAGCATAGGGCCTCAACAATTCCTTTGAACCATATCGTATTGGGAGCTGCTGTGCTGATGTCGTTCCATGAGTAGTGCGCAGATGTAAGTTCGGCATCAATAGTCCTTCTCTATGTTCTTGAGGGAGAGCCCGGCCGGCGGCTGCCGGTGCGTAGTTGGTTGGATCTCCAAATGTTCTGTAATTGCCCGAATGTGGACTTTGCTTTATTTATGCGGGCCAATACGTCTTCATCTGCTCCGCTGACATTTGTAATTCCACTGCCCAGATATGTATGCAGGATCGTACAGCACTTATGCTTGTATTCTCTACTTCCATAAGAGGATCTACAATAGCACTGTATCCACTGGACATAACAACCGTCTTAGAAGTGTTTATTCCCAAACCTGCTATCCGAGCGTTAAGATTAAGGCTATTTATATTATGTTGGAGATCTCTGCTGCTGCGACTCAAAAGACAAACATCATCTGCATATTCTAAATCTTCTAGTTGAAGAAAAGGCGTACACTGGATACCATGGCGACCATCTAGCGAATTTTTTAAAATTTCATCCAGAGCCAAAATAAAGAGCACCGGTGAATAAGGCAGCCTTGACGAACTCCTGTGCTCACGTCGAACGCTTCAGATAACACTCCGTTATGCAAAACTCTGCATTTAAACTCATTGTACATGGCCTCGATTATGTTTAGTATTTTTGGGGGCATGCCTCTACGAGGTAAAGTAGCCCATTGGTACCGCCTGTTCAGGCTATCAAAGGCTTTCTTAAAGTCTATAAATGCTGCATAAACAGAAGATCTAAATTCGTTGCATTGTTCGAACACAATTTGGACAGTATTGATCAAGTCGACGCAAGATCGATTCCGCCTAAAGCCGTATTGAGTCTCACGAAGCTGGTTTTCAATGGCCGTTGATATACGAGATAATAAGATTGAGGTGAGTATTTTATTGGGCACGGGGAGCAGCGTAATACCTCTATAATTGTTACAGTCGGAACTATCACCAAATTTTCTGCAAAATAGGGAGCCATATAGATGCCGATAATTCTGGGTCACATTTTAACAATTCGGGACTAACATTGTCGATGCCGGGTGCTTTGTTGTTTTTAAGTACCTTTATGGAGGCGATAACCTCGGATCTAGTAGGTGGTTCTGTATTGATGTCTGAAAGTCATTGTGTCAGTCGCCCCTGGGCGGGGCATGGGGATCCCTATTAATTACTGTTCCAAGAGAACATGGACCTACAGTTTATAGCCGAATCCGAACGGGGGTGTCTGGAATTAATAGAGGTTTTTGTTTGAGGAGAAAGGCAGCAACAATAAACAAATAACAAAACCATAAAATTGTAGACTAGTACCATCAACAACAGCAACATTAAATTGTAACAGAACACCAAATGTTATATTGATCTAGCCTGTTGTCTGTTAAAAGCTAATTGATGTTAAACACAATACATGTAAGCCTTTCCCAGCACTATAATGTTAATGGTAACAGTTATCTCCCACAACATGTAACTTAGGTGTAAGACAAAATGTAAACTTAACATAAAACACTCTCAAAGGAACAGTCAAAGAAACAACACGTATTAAAAAGAACATATATAAAAAACTGCACAACCACGTTTTACTAAACTTACTAAACTTTTGGGAAATCGACCTCCAGAGCTAGGTCTGGAACAGTTTTCTTTGGCAAATAGCGTCTTTGAGCTAGCGATGCCAGTGCTAGGCAAAGGTACCAGAGCTACTGCAGGGATTCGAACCACCGGCCTTCGGTTTGTAAAGCGAGTACGCTTCCACTACGCTACCGAAGGCCACACAAGGAGGGTTTAGATCTACATTATCTTGTAACCCCAGGGGGTTGTTGAGCACCTCCTTGAAATGTTCAGCCTATCTCTTGATTTGCTGCTCTGAGTTGGAGAGAAGCTTACCGTTCTTATCCTTAATGGGCTTATTTTTGTAGTGACCTTTGTCGGAAAGATTCCTTGTTACATCTTATAGGTCTTTCATATAACCATGCTAACTGCGGACTCTGCGATCTGTGCTTGGTTTTCTGTTCAATCTCTTTTATCCTGCCTGACCGATTTCGTTATTGATGTACAAAGTTGTTTGTACTGGCTTCGAAATTGTGGAATTGTGTCATTATCAGTATTTTCGACGTTTAGCAACGCTTTCTTAATTTTAATTCTCTCTTCGATCAAAAGCCAAGTTCTATCAGGCATCCAGATCTTTTTAGCTTTGTTCTTGCACCCAAATATATTAAGGCCAACATCCTTGTATATTTTTGAAACGCTTTGAACATGTACATTAATGTCGTCTTCAAAAGCAGAAGTCTGGAACTTGTCCCTGAGGGCTTCTGTGTACCTCGACTTAGTCTCGTGGTTTCGCAACTTTGCAACATCTATTTTTTTGTTCGCCACCTTACTCAATCTTTTTAGCGATGAAAATTTTATACGTAACTTGCCTACCACCATATAGTGATCGCTCCCGACTTCAGCACCTCTTTTTACACGAACGTCTAACAGAGATGACCTCCAACGATTATTAATCAAAGGGTGGTCGATTTGATTCTTGGTTCTCCCGTTTGGTTTTGTTTGGGAATAGGGATCCACCAATAGCCAGATTAGCCTCGCAACACATATCGATAAGTCTGCTACCGTTGTTGTTTCCCATGTATTTTCCCAACTTAGCGTTGTCGTTACAAATCTCCAAGAACCAAAAGAATATCACCATTAGAAGTGTATAAATTCATACACCTTTCAAGTTGGTCATAGAAATCATTTTTGCGTTCATCATCTTGTAATTCTGTGGGAGCATAGCAGTTGATGATGGTCATGTTGCGTGCACGCGTTTTGAGTTTAAGCACTATTATCCTAGAGCAGTCTGGATGCCATTCTATTATCCCCTGGGCAATCTTTGATGTCATAAGAAAGCCGACTCCATTTATGTGACTAGATCCGTCTGGCTCGCCTGAATAAATAAACAAGTTATTTTTATCTTTGATCAAGCCATTACCATTCCACCTGCATTCTTGTTTCGCCAAAATGTCGACTTTATAACGAGCCATCTCGAATCTAAGTTGTTCGAGCTTACCAGCCTCGTTTAAAGTGCGTACGTTCAATGTTGCGACAGTTGTTTTATCTTTCATGCCTATTAAGCATCTCTTATCGATGCGGATCAAATTGTATAGTTGTTTCATTCATCTGGAAACTATTGTTTATGCATGGGTTTGGCACCTCCAAATCCGATGTTCCTGCTGCAGCAAGTGCAAGGGGGATTGCTCGAATGCCCTTGGAGAGAATGTTCCGTTTTCGTTTGACTCCATCCGCTGATTGGTCGCACGGGTTCACATAAGTAGTGGGTGATGGGTCCATAGTCAAGCGAAAGTCCGGCGTTATACACGTTTATATAGCGATCCGCTTGTTGCAAGTCCGACAACCGCTTTTAGCCGCACCTAACATGGTGAACAGACGCTGCTTTATTTGATAACGAAGTTCACATCTCCGGCCTATTTGATTTCCCTCCTACCACCCATATCTGGGAGGCATCCCCCTATCCGCCACCTGGGGACGCGCCCTTTTAGGGATATAAGGCTTCCCCGAGGGTGAAAAGGAAATCATGCTATCTTCCTGATGGGATGTTAAAAATCTATAATTCGCCAATTCAGTGGGTTGATAACATACGTTATCTGGGAATACACTAAGATAAAAAACTCACTTTTAATACTCATATTGGATTCACTGTGTGTGTACACTGTACCCACTTATAAATAGAAAGTCAAAGTTGTCAGCTGAAAATAAACTCATCTTTAAAACCATATTCACTTCAATCCTAATGTATGGATCTTCTGTTTTGGGTAATTGCGCGCCAACACATATTAAAAAACTCCAAGTATGCCAAAATAAACTTTTAAAAGTATTGTTAAATTTATTACACAAACAGTACATACCATTATAATGCAGCTGGTGTAAAGACAGTCCAACAATTTATTAACTCTAAGCATTAATTTTTGTTGGTATTTCCCATTTTTTCCTTGCTAATTTCATGTTAATTAACGCAAAAATCAATACATAAATGTATGTAAAGTCAATAATGACACAATGTATAATATTTCAGTTGAAAGCATCTGCTAAAACTCTGTAAAATTTGTTCTAAACGACTAGTTAAGCAACATAATAGAAAACATGCTTCTAGCAAAAATAAATGTAATTGCGAGGCTTATATTATCCAAATTCGATACCAATAGAATAGCAGAGGCTAAAGAAACAAGACATTGAAATATTGTTTAACGAAGTTTAGTTTAAGTATGCATTTATACAGTTAATTATGATAATGAATACCTGTTTTTGACAAAAGATATATAAATTATAAACCAAACTAAGTTTATCGCTACGCTTAAACATGTATTAACTGATAAGATAGTATACATATAAGTCAACGAATTTAAATAGAAAAGTTATTTGTATCTTAAACAATCAATTTGTGACGCAGTGGATACCGGAGGCATCCAGCAAATCTTTGAACCGGAGAGAGGCCCTATATTTATTCTTAAGACGGCAACTATTGAAACAGACGTGTGTGTATTGTCGTCTATCTCTAACTCATGCGCTGAATACGTAAAACAGCGAGCGGCAGAAGCACATTCTGGCACATTCCGTTTTTTGCGTTGTCCCCGTCGTCATCATCATCAGCAATCGTCGTTCATTTTACGTTTAAGCGAATTATTGTTTTAAATTCATAAAACGAGGATTAAAACCAAACTAAAACCCAAACAACCAACAACAATAAAAACATTTAAAAAAACATACAAAAACATGCCATTTTTGCTGGAAACACTCCCACCATACATTATTTATTATTATTTTATTTATTTATTTGTTTACCCTGATATTTTACATATTCACTTACTGACTAATTACAAAACATATATAGAGTTTAACTTTTTAAGCTTTACAACTAAGATATTTGAAATTTTTAAAAACTGAATTAAATTATTTGTTATATTATATTAAATTAATAAGGAAAAAGGGGAAAGAAAAAACCTTACAACTAAATTACAAACTAAGACTAGAACAAGGCTAAGGATCATTAAGATCTGGATCAACACTAATATTATTGGATGTTAATGTTTTTAAATTAAATTTAGTTATTGCCTGATAAATTTTGTCATCAATCATGCAAATATCTGTTTTTTTATGGAGTCGAGAAGTGGAGTAATAGAATGGGACATCAAAAATCATTTTTAAGATTTTATTCTGGATTCTTTGTAGTTTAAGCCGGTGACACGCTGCACAATCACCCCAAACCTCAGAGCCATATAAAATAATTGGTACAAATACAGATTTAAATAAAGTAAGTTTGTTGTTTACTTTCAACTTCGACTTTCGATTTATTAGAGGATACAAAATTTTTATTGTTTTATTTACTTTATCTAAGGTTTTAGCAATATGCACATTAAATTTCAATTTATTGTCAATATAAATATCAAGATATTTTATTATTATGGGTGCCACATTTTTTACGCCGGTTTTTGATTTTACAGATCCAAACACAAAATTAAAAAAAGAAAACTTACCAAGTGATTCGATATAAAAGTGTATTAAATTTTTACAAGTGCTTTTAGGTGCTGGAGTATAAAACATGAATAATTATTATTAAATATATTTATTTTTTTTTTAAGAAACTTTATCTGATACTTACAGCACGCTTAGTTTTTTGTGTATTCATCTTACGAACATGCCTTTTGCTATTAATTTTTATATAAATTATGGAATTAAAGGGAATTTTTGAGGAAAGTAGAAAAACTAAATTTTTCTCAAACCCTAAAGTTTTAGATAGATAATTCGTTTGTTTATACAGATATCGTAACCAAATTTTGTCTTTGGCAGTTTTTTAGAGTTTCCTACCACTTAAACAAAATTGATCAAAATCGGTTGACTATATCATATAGCCCCCATAGGGCAGATAGGTAAAAAAAACGTTTTTATACCCTGTACCTATAGGTAAAAAGGGTATACTAGATTTGTGCAATGTATGTAACGGCAAGAAGGAGGCGTGGCAGACCCCAAGTCCTTTATACCAAAATGCTTATCATAACCTCGGGTAGCGATTGAGCCATGTCCGTCTGTCCGTCCGTCTGTCCGTCCGTCCGCCTGTCCGTCTGTCCGTCTGTATGAACACCTAGATCTCGGAGACTATAAGAGCTAGAGATACGAAACTTTACCAGCTGATGCGCATATTTCCTCAGAAGATCAGAGCAATAACAGAGCAATGCGTTGTGGTTACATGCATCTGTGTGTCAAAAATCGGACAATTACAACAACAGTTATAGTCTAAAATGTAAAAATTTCACCTCCCCTTGCCTTTAAACTGCGTCAATATTTGACTCTACGCAATAATAGTAACAAATGACCTAGAGCCACCAATTTTGGTAAGCTGATTTATGTGCCTCTAATAAACAAATCCACATCCAAATTTTATTAATGCAGCTGCCCCACCCCCGCAATCGATTTACCGTGTTTTCTCCCACACCCTTCCACATATCCCCTTGAAACTTACACCATATACTTTAAATAACTCCTGTGACGTAAATTCCGATTTTCATCAAAATCGGTTAAATTTTGCGGAACTTATAGGTATCAATATCGTTTTGCACCAACAAAAAAATGTTCCAATTGGAAATTCTAAGTAAGAATATGCAGGAATAAATCTTTTTTGAGAAAAAAGGTACAGGGTATTACACTGTCGAGCACCGCCTCGACTGTATTACATTTTTATACCCTGTACCTATAGGTACAAAGGGTATACTAGATTTGTGCAATGTATGTAACGGCAAGAAGGAGGCGTGGCAGACCCCAAGTCCTTTATACCAAAATGCTTATCATAACCTCGGGTAGCGATTGAGCCATGTCCGTCTGTCCGTCCGTCTGTCCGTCTGTCCGTCTGTCCGTCCGTCCGTCTGTCCGTCTGTCCGTCTGTATGAACACCTAGATCTCGGAGACTATAAGAGCTGGAGATATGAAACTTTACCAGCTGGTGCGCATATTTCCTCAGAAGATCAAGTTTGTTGAATCATGTCAATATCTTTCGCCGTTCCCCCCGTAGCAGAGTTTCGCGGTTTTTAGCTAAACCGTTTAATATTTCAATCTGAAACTTAACAGAGCGATGCGTTGTGTTTACATGCATCTGCGTGTCAAAAATAAATAAAATCGGACAATTACAACAAAAGTTATAGTCTAAAATGTAAAAATTTCACCTCCCCTTGCCTATAAACTGCGTCAATATTTGACTCTACGTAATAAGAGTAACAAATGACCTAGAACAACCAATTTTGCTAAGCTGATTCATGTGCCTCTAATAAACAAATCCACATCCAAACTTTATCAATGCAGCCCCCCCACCCCCCGCAATCGATTTACCGGGTTTTCTCCCACACCCTTCAACATATCGCCTTGAAACTTACCCCATATACTTTAAATAACTCCTTTGACGTAAATTTCGATTTTCATCAAAATCGGTTAAAATTTGCGGAGCTTATAGGTATCAATATCGTTTTGCACCAACAAAAAAATGTTCCTATTGGAAATTCTTAGTAAGAATATGCAGGAATAAATCTTTTTTGAGAAAAAAGGTACAGGGTATTACACTGTCGGGCACCGCCTCGACTGTATTACATTTTTATACCCTGTACCGTATGGTACAAAGGGTATATTGTGTTTGTGCAAGCCGAAAATGTATGTAACGTACAGAAGGAGACGTCGGAGACCCCCAAAGTTACCTAAAGTATGATCAGTGTGACTCGAGAAGTCGATATACCCATGTCCGTCTGTCCGTCTGTCCGTATGAACGCCTAGATCTCAGAGATGGTAAGAGCTAGAGCAACCAAACTTTCAGATAAGATCCCTTATTAATGCATAGGAGACAAGTTTATTTTATTTTTTTGATATCGGGGTTACATTATATAGCTCCCATAGGGGTGTTTCAGAGGACCTCGAAAAAAAGCAAAAGTTTTAGATGGATAATTCGTTTGTTTATGAAGATATCATAGCCAAATTTGGCAATCGGAAGTTTTTTAGAGACCCCCAGCACTGTACTAAATTTTATCAAAATCGGTTGACTATATCATATAGCTCCCATAGGATCGATCGGTCGAAAAAATATTTTTTGGACAAAATTCGTTGTTTCGTTTGTTTGTGAAGATACCGTAACCAAATTTGGCATGAGGAAGTTTTTTAGAGTACCCAAGCACTGTTCCAAATTTGATCAAAATCGGTTGACTAAATCATATAGCTCCCATAGGACCAATCGGTCAAAAAATCGTTTTTTGTACAAAGTTCGTTGCCTTTCGTTTGTTTGTAGAGATATTGTTAGCAAATTTGGCATTAAGAAGTTTTTTAGAGTATCCAAGCACTGCACTATGTTTGATCAAAATCGGTTGACTATATCATATAGCTCCCATAGGAACGATCGGTCAAAAAAACGCTGTTTTTACAAAATTCGTTGTGTTTCGTTTGGTTTTGAAGATATCGGAACCAAATTTGGCAGTCGGAAGTCTTTTATAGTTCCCAATCAGTGTACTAAATTTGATCATAATCGGTTGACTATATCATATAGTCCCCATAGGACCGATCGGTCAAAAAAATTTTTTGGGGCAAAATTCGACTCATTTTTTTTTTTTTTTTAAAAACATCGTAACCAAATTTGCCGAATATAATATCTTTTTGAGGTTTTAAGCAATTTGTCGGAATTAATTGCAATGAGTTGGTACAGGGTATCCCAAAGTCGTCTGCGCCCGACTTTAACGTACGCCATTTTTTTATATGAAGTTTTGACATTTCGTGCGGAATTTTTGCATGCTGCGTATGGGCCTTTAACGTAAAGTAACTTGCAAAAGATGGTGGCGTTTGCGATCTTTATCACTTTACTTTATTGCCGTGGGGCACAAAAACTAAAAAAAGGTGCAATGTCTACTTTAGAATTATGTTGTAATTGGAAATGTTGTCAAATTTGAATGTAAGCCGGGTTTTCTTATTACACATATTGCCATTTAAAGGTCTAGCTGAATCAAATGAATCAAATAGATTTGGTGGAACAATTTTAAAAAATAAAACAACAATTTTTTAATGTTTTATTTTGTAAATGTCTGAAACAAAATTTTATTTTTTTTCAAAAGATGGCAAAAATTATAATAAATTTTTATAATATTTAAAAGAATACGTACTTCTTGTTTATATGATGGAAAAAATTTATTTATTTTGTATTTTTGTAATATAAAAATGTAATACAGTCGAGGCGGTGCCCGACAGTGTAATACCCTGTACCTTTTTCTCAAAAAAGATTTATTCCTGCATATTCTTACTAAGAATTTCCAATTGGAACATTTTTTTGTTGGTGCAAAACGATATTGATACCTATTAGTTCCGCAACTTTTAACCGATTTTGATGAAAATCGAAATTTACGCCAAAGGAGTTATTTAAAGTATATGGGGTAAGTTTCAAGGGGATATGTTGAAGGGTGTGGGAGAAAACACGGTAAATTGATTGCGGGGGGTAGGGGGTCTGCATTGATAAAATTTGGATGTGGATTATTTCATTAGAGGCACATGAATCAGCTTACCAAAATTGGTGGTTCTAGGTCATTTGTTACTATTAATACATAGACTCAAATGTTGACGCAGTTTATTGGCAAGGGGAGGTGAAATTTGTACATTTTAGACTATAACTTTTGTTGAATTTGTCCGATTTTGTTTATTTTTGACACACAGATGCATGTAACCACAACGCATCGCTCTGTTAAGTTTCAGATTAAAATATTAAACGGTTTAGCTAAAAACCGCGAAACTCTGCTACGGGGGAACGGGGAAAGATATTGACATGATTCAACAAACTTGATCTTCTGAGGAAATATGCGCATCAGCTGGTAAAGTTTCGTATCTCTAGCTCTTAAAGTCTCCGAGATCTAAGTATTCAAAAAGACGGACAGACGGACAGACGGACGGGCAGACGGACAAGGCTCAATCGCTACCCGAGGTTATGATATGCGTTTTGGTATAAAGGACTTGGGGTCTGCCACGCCTCCTTTTGCCGTTACATACATTGCACAAATCTAGTATACCCTTTGTACCTATAGGTACAGGGTATAAAAATGTAATACAGTCGAGGCGGTGCCCGACAGTGGAATACCCTGTACCTTTTTTCTCAAAAAAAGATTTATTCCTGCATATTCTTACTAAGAATTTCCAATTGGAACATTTTTTTGTTGGTGCAAAACGATATTGATACCTATAAGTTCCGCAAATTTTAACCGATTTTGATGAAAATCGAAATTTACTTTAAAGAAGTTATTTAAAGTATATGGGGTAAGTTTCAAGGAGATATGTTGAGGGGTGTGGGAGAAAACACGGTAAATCGATTGCGGGGGGTGGGGGCCCGCATTGATAAAATTTGGATGTGGATTTGTTCATTAGAGGCACATGAATTAGCTTATCAAAATTGGTGGTACTAGGTCATTTATTACTATTATTACGTAGAGTCAAATATTGACGCAGTTTATAGGCAAGGGGAGGTGAAATTTTTACATTTTAGACTATAACTTTTGTTGTAATTGTCCGATTTTGTTTATTTTTGACACACAGATGCATGTAACCACAACGCATCGCTCTGTTAAGTTTCAGATTAAAATATTAAACGGCTTAGCTAAAAACCGCGAAACTCTGCTACGGGGGAACGGGGAAAGATATTGACATGATTCAACAAACTTCAACATGTCTATGCGAGAGTTCGCACTTGTCACCTGCATAGTCGAGTGATTCCAGTCTTGCTGCAGAGTCCAGTAAGTTCCATATGATACCCCTAGGTTTGCCAAGCGTTGCACGCCTTGTAACTGCATCAATGACTATGAGAAATATAAGTGGCGACAGTAGGCAGCCTTGCCTTACTCCCGAAATTGTTGTGAATGCGTTTTATCAAGGATATAATTTTTTCAGGTGTTCCGATATTTTTGAGTTCAGTCCAAATGCATTCTCTGTCAACGGAGTCGAATGCTTTTCATAATCAACAAATAATAGGTATAACGGCGATTGCATTGTTACTGATTGCTCAATGATTATTCGTAGGACATTTATTTGGTCAATGCAGGACCGTCCCTGTCGTTACGTAGTATTTTATCGACATGCTCAATCATGCGCTCCAAGATGATTTTCATAAGTACTTTTAAAACGGCGCATAGAATCGTAATTCCTCTCCAGTTATTGCAATTCGTGGCATCACCCTTTTTTGAAGTTTTACAATGTTGTCTGCATCCAATCATCTGGGAACACCTCATTGTTCGAGACATCTGCCAGCAGTGGTTTCAAAGTATTCGCAAATAGGTGCGGGTCTGCTTTCAATACTTCTGCAGGAATAGAGTCAGCGCCTGCAGCCTTTTTGTTTTTGAGCGCCTTTATGGCAGCGACAATTTCCCTTCTGCTGGGTGGCGTTGTCCTAATTGGCAAGGGTAATATATTATTTTCATACGTTGGTTGGATCCCATCTCTCTGAATGTTAAGTATATTGCAGAAGTGTTCTTTCCAGCGTATTAATTGTTCTTCTACATTAATTAAGAGTCTTCCGTCACTGCTTCTAATCGGCCTGGAGGCTGGTGTTTTCCCTCCGGCAATTCGCCTAGTGATGTCGTAAAGGTCTTTCATGTTGTGCGACCCTGCAGGATTTTCTGCATCAGTTGCCAAATTGTCCAGGTGTTCTCTTTTGTCTTCTCTGATTGCACGTAGCTGCATGCGAAAGCTCGACTTCAGTAAAAGAGAACAAGAGTGTAACAAATAAAAGCTCCCGCTTGAGTGAGCTCTAACGCAGTAGATCAAGCGAAGATTAAAGAAAATATGCAACAAGAGCATTTATATATGTGTAAGACTGGAGCTGTCAAAGCTCGAGTCATGTAAAATAAAACGCGTACTCTTTGTTTTTTTTTCATAAACGCACTTCACAAATGTTTATTATTTGATCATTAATCGTCTTAAATGACGTTTTACTTCTTGACTTCATTAACATTCTTTCCGCGTAATAAATTAACGTCTCGACTCTCTGGCTACCCTCTCATAAACTCCCCACTGCTGCTTTAGTGCTGCCAACTCTTGCCTTACCTTACTTTGCTAACGCTGCCAACTTCTTTACTTATTGGTCAGCTGCTTAGCTAACTGCTATTCCCACATATGTACTGCTTGCGTTTAGTTATTATACCCTGTACCTATAGGTACAAAGGGTATACTAGATTTGTGCAATGTATGTAACGGCAAGAAGGAGGCGTGGCAGACCCCAAGTCCTTTATACCAAAATGCTTATCATAACCTCGGGTAGCGATTGAGCCATGTCCGTCTGTCCGTCTGGCCGTCTGTATGAACACCTAGATCTCGGAGACTATAAGAGCTAGAGATACGAAACTTTACCAGCTGATGCGCATATTTCCTGAGAAGATCAAGTTTGTTGAATCATGTCCATATCTTTCCCCGTTTCCCCGTAGCAGAGTTTCGCAGTTTTTGACTAAACCGTTTAATATTTTCGTCTGCAATTTAACAGAGCGATGCATTGTGTTTGCATGCATCTTTGTGTCAAAAAAAAAAAAAATCGGACAAATACAACAAAAGTTATAGCCTAAAATGTACAAATTTCACTACCCCTTCCCTATAAATTGCGTCAATATTTGACTCTAAGTAATTATAGTAACAAATGGACTAGAATCACAATTTTAGGTAAGCTGATTCATGTGGCTCTAATGAACCAATCTACATCAAAATTTTATCAATGCAGGCCCCCCACCCCCCTCAACACATCTCCTTAAAACTTTCCTCATTTACTTTAAATAACTTCTTTGACGTAAATTTCGATTTTCATCAAAATCGGTTAAAATTTGCGGAACTTATAGGTATAAATATCGTTTTGCACCAACAAATAAAATATTCCGATTGGAAATTCTTAGTAAGAATATGCAGTAATAAAACTTTTTTCGAGAAAAAAAAGGTACAGGGCACCGCCTCGACTGTATTACATTTTTATACCCTGTACCGTATGGTACAGCCGAAAATGTATGTAACGTACAGAAGGAGATGTCGGAGACCCCCAAAGTTACCTAAAGTATGATCAGTGTGACTCGAGAAGTCGATATACCCATGTCCGTCTGTCCGTCTGTCCGTATGAACGCCTAGATCTCAGAGATGGTAAGAGCTAGAGCAACCAAACTTTCAGATAAGATCCCTTATTAATCCATAGGAGACAAGTTTATTTTATTTTTGTTATCGGGGTTACATTATATAGCTCCCATAGGGGTGTTCCAGAGGACCTTGAAAAAAACCAAAAGTTTTAGATGCATAATTCGTTTGTTTATAAAGATGTCGTAATCAAATTTGGCAATCGGAAGTTTTTTAGAGACCCCCAGCACTGTACTAAATTTTATCAAAATCGGTTGACTATATCATATAGCTCCCATAGGATCGATCGGTCGAAAAAATGTTTTTTTCACAAAATTCGTTGTGTTTCGTTTGGTTTTGAAGATATCGGAACCAAATTCAGCAAGACGAAGTTTTTAGAGTTCCCAAGCAATGTTACAAATTTGATCAAAATCGGTTGACTATATCATATAGCTCCCATAGGACCAATCGGTCAAAAAATCGTTTTTTCTACAAAATTCGTTTGTTTGTAAAGATATTGTTAGCAAATTTGGCATTAAGAAGTTTTTTAGAGTATCCAAGCACTGCACCAAGTTTGATCAAAATCGGTTGACTATATCATAGAGCTCCCATAGGAACAATCGGTCAAAAAAACGCTTTTTTTACAAAATTCGTTGTGTTTCGTTTGGTTTTGAAGATATCGGAACCAAATTTGGCTGTCGGGAGTTTTTTATAGTTCCCAATCAGTGTACTAAATTTGATCAAAATCGTTTGACTATATCATATAGTCCCCATAGGACCGATCGGTCAAAAAAATTGTTTGGTGCAAAATTCGACTGATTTCTTTTTTTATGAAAATATCGTTACCAAATTTGCCGAATAAAATATCTTTTGGAGGTTTTAAGCAATGTGTCGGACTTAATTGCAATGTGGTGGTACAGGGTATCCCAAAGTCGTCAGCGCCCGACTTTAACGTACGCCATCTTTTTTATGTTATGTTTGTTATGTTCTGCTCCCGACATGCACCCCATTTGAAAGGGTCACGCTTTCAACCGATGTGGATGACAAGGGCAGAACAGTGATTTTGTTGACAGCTTGTCTTTTGGTGAGAATTGCCTTTGTACTTTTGTACGCTTGTACGCTTTGTACTTAACAGTAAGAGATGCACCTGCTGGATTGCTCTGATGCGAGGCTTGTTCTTTTTTTCTGGCAGTAGAAATCGATGAATATATACGAAGAAACGCTGTAGTTTTCCAAATGAATTTTGGAACTTGCAGTCGAATGAGACATCAAGTTTGTTAGATAGAACGAAGACTTGGCGGCGTCTTTCAGGTAGATCCAAGCTTGCAGGCCAGTTGTTGCTGCTTAAGCACAAAAAAGAGGGTCCCTGACGCCAGAGGCTTGTTTGCAAGAGCTCTTCTGGTGTACAACCACATGACAGGATATCTGCAGGATTCATCTGCGAAGGCAGATGGTGCCAAGTCATCCCTTTGGTTAGCTCCTGGATTTGTGCAACCCTGTTGGATACAAAAACATTAAAACTTGATGGCGATTCACGTATCCAGGAAAGTGCTATAGTTGAGTCTGACCAACAATGAAAAGCGCAATTGAACGGTACGCTGTGAGCAATGTTGGCAATGAGTTCAGCAAGTAAGTGTGCTGCTGCTAATTTCAATTTAGGTATCGTGAGTGTTTTTAAAGGAGACACTCTAGATTTTGAACAAAGTAAATGTGACGTAAAGTTTCCAGCTAGTTCAGATCGGACGTAAGCAGATATGCTCGCATCACAAAATGCATGAACTTCCCATGTCGCGTGAGGCAGCATGACATAGCGAGGAAATTGAAGTGAGCGAACTGTCGAGATCTGGGATATGAGATCGGTCCACGATGATTGCATGGCTTGACGCAAAGATTCATCCAAACTCAGTTTCTCTTTCCACAAGGCTTGAAGAAATATCTTGAGCTTGGGGATGATTTGCGATATTAGTCCGAGTGGATCGTAGAATCTAGCAATGCTTGATAAAATGGTGCGCTTAGTGGTTGGCCCATTTGACAAGATATGTGTGAAGTAGGA
Organism: Chymomyza costata; assembly: GCA_018150985.1. Classification (NCBI taxonomy): domain Eukaryota; kingdom Metazoa; phylum Arthropoda; class Insecta; order Diptera; family Drosophilidae; genus Chymomyza; species Chymomyza costata. Next base: position 65,498 of record JAECWU010000488.1, on the reverse strand, counting down.
GATTGTCGGAGCTTGGATTCCAGGCCAATCCGAGTGGTTAAGCTATATCACTGCCGTCATTAAATTTGAGTAATTGCTCACGCTCTGATTCTGAGACGCCTTCAAGAGCAGCTGGTTCGTTGGAGCACCATTAACGAATTGGAAAGTGGCCTCTTTGCAATAACTCCTTTTCTTCTCGCCTGATTTGAGAGGCTTCCTCGATAGTATCACCGCCAGAGATGAGGTCATCGGCGCAGAAGTCCCTGCGAATAATTTTGGATGCTAATGGAAGCGTAGCTTCTTCGTCGTAGGCTAGCTGATGCATGGCGCGGATAGCTAAAAATGCAGCAGGCTTTTACATCATCCTCAGGATTGTCTCGCCAGAGAATAATTTTAATGCGTAATTTAATTGTAGTGCTATCCAGTTTGTGGACGTAATGATGTGATAAAAAGTATTGAGGAATGATTGATTGCTTAGATGATAGCGACATATGACCTAAGTCTATATATTCTTGAATAAATGCCAAATATCAAAAATCGCAGGTTCGCTCTCTCTCTTATTGGTCTTGTTTATACCGCGCTCCGCTTAATTTTGTATTTTTATAATAAAACCTAAAAATTTTAATTCAGTCTTTGTTCCAAAGCGTCGAATAACTTATTGGTCCAATTAAATACAGTGATAAACCTGATACAACTGCAACAGTGTTAATTTATTTGTAAAAAACATTTTACTTAAATTCTATACAGTGCAATTTTTTGTTGCTGCTTAATATTTGATTACATTTCAAGCTCTGCCAAGCCGCACAGCTTAGTTCTTGTTGTTGTTGTTGCTTGTTTCTCAGTGCGGGCTTATTTCGTGCGTCGCTTTGAGTATTCATCTTTGTGCTGCGCTCACCAACGATTTCTTGTTGTTGAGTGCATCTCTTCTTGCTTTGAGCATAAGTATTTGTTATTGCTTAATAACTGCTGTGTTTTATAAGCTTTGGGACGCTTATACACCGTCAGTCCAGCTGCTGTTTCGTTTTGGTTTTTGACTTTTGCATTTGCGTACAAAAATCATGAGTGACCATAAAATATGCTGCTATCCATCATGTAAATGGAGTGGTATCCAAACGGAGACCTACGTTGCATGCTGGATGTGCGATAACATGGCACACCTTAAATGTGCAGGTCTTACCGGCCGTGTGCATGATTTTATACGTGAAAGCAAAGGTCTAAGCTGGACCTGCATAAACTGCCGCGCTGCGGAAGTTGAAATGAAGGCATTTATGCGCCAAACTAGGCTCGGATTCAATGATCTGTACAAAGATTTTAGATCATTGCAGGATAAGTTTTCATCCATTGCAAGTATGTTTGCCAATTTACAGCTAATGAGAGTCTCTCCTAAGCGTAAAAGGTAAACGTACTTTCCACCGAGGCTAGTCTAATTGTTTCTTCCAACTCAGCAGGGTTGGATTCGCCCCTAACACCAAATCCGCACCAACTTATATCATTTACAACTCCTGTACCAATCTCGCCCGCCGTTGCTGAGGATCCCACTGATGTCGTTACTGTCGGTTCTGGCGAAATCTTATCCGTTACGGCACTCAAAGATAACAGCATTGCCAGCCCGGCTGCGATTTCTATCGCAGTCCCTATGGATGGTATTATGACTGAGGCATCCACCTCGCCCACAGTTCTTAGCGCTGTTCCTCCTTCTGTTGCTCCTCCTATAGTGAGTAAATTTTCATCTTCGGTGCCTTCACATCCACTTATGGGCGTAGCACCGAGAAAATCGGTGTTTGTCTCTAGATTAACGCCCTCCACCTCTGAAGACGTTATCAAGCACTTCATTTGCGAGAAGCTTAACATAACTTCTCCAAATGTCATCGAAGTAACTAAATTTAATTTTAAGTATAAGCGTGATATTTCTTCTTTTAAAATAAGCGTTCTTTTATTGGAAAATATTTACTTCTCTGGGAACAGCATAGAAGAGAAGTCCGCTAGCCTCAACATGACCTCAACCTCGGCATAAGAACCTTTTTGATGATGACGATTTTTAAGCTTGGAATCGGACATAGAATTGCGTAACTACCTACCTAGCTTTTTTGAGTATCTCAGCAGACACCTTCAGAGAAGTTTAGCTCCAGAAAATTTTTATGCATGTTTTTATACCCTGTACCTATAGGTACAAAGGGTATACTAGATTTGTGCAATGTATGTAACGGCAAGAAGGAGGCGTGGCAGACCCCAAGTCCTTTATACCAAAATGCTTATCATAACCTCGGGTAGCGATTGAGCCATGTCCGTCTGTCCGTCCGTCTGTCCGTCTGTATGAACACCTAGATCTCGGAGACTATTAAAGCTAGAGATACGAAACTTTACCAGCTGATGCGCATATTTCCTGAGAAGATCAAGTTTGTTGAATCATGTCCATATCTTTCCCCGTTTCCCCGTAGCAGAGTTTCGCGGTTTTTGACTACACCGTTTAATATTTTAGTCTGAAATTTAACAGAGCGATACATTGTGGTTGCATGCATCTGTGTGTCAAAAATAAACAAAATCGGACAAACACAACAAAAGTTATAGCCTAAAATGAACAAATTTCACTACCCCTTCCCTAAAAATGGCGTACGTTAAAGTCGGGCGCAGACGACTTTGGGATACCCTGTACCACCACATTGCAATTAAGTCCGACACATTGCTTAAAACCTACAAAAGATATTTTATTCGGCAAATTAAAAAAAAAGAAATCAGTCGAATTTTGCACCAAACAATTTTTTTGACCGATCGGTCCTATGGGGACTATATGATATAGTCAACCGATTTTGATCAAATTTAGTACACTGATTGGGAACTATAAAAAACTTCCGACTGCCAAATTTGGTTCTGATATCTTCAAAACCAAACAAAACGCAATGAATTTTGTAAAAAAAAGCGTTTTTTTGACCGACTGTTCCTATGGGAGCTATATAATATAGTCAACCGATTTTGATCAAATTTGCTACAGTGCTTGGGTACTCTAAAAGACTTCTTAATGCCAAATTTGCCAACAATATCTTTACAAACAAACGAAACGCAACGAATTTTGTACAAAAAACGATTTTTTGACCGATTGGTCCTATGGGAGCTATATGATATAGTCAACCGATTTTGATCAAATTTAGAACAGTGCTTGGGAGCTCTAAAAAACTTCTTAATGCCAAATTTGGTTACGGTATCTTCACAAACAAACGAATCACAACGAATTTTGCACAAAACACGTTTTTTTGACCGATTAGTCCTATGGGAGCTATATGATATAGTCATCCGATTTTGATCAAATTTGCTGCAGTGCTTGGGAACTCTAAAAAACTTCTAAACGCCAAATTTGGTTACGATATCTTCACAAACAAACGAAACACAATGAATTTTGTACAAAAAAACATTTTTTCGACCGATCGATCCTATGGGAGCTATATGATATAGTCAACCGATTTTGATAAAATTTGGTACAGTGCTGGGGGTCTCTATAAAACTTCTGGTTGCCAAATTTGGTTATGATATCTTCATAAACAAACGAATTATCCCTCTAAAACTTTTGCTTTTTTTCGAGGTCCTCTGAAACACCCCTATGGGAGCTATATAATGTAACCCCGATATCAAAAAAATAAAATAAACTTGTCTCCTATGGATTAATAAGGGATCTTATCTGAAAGTTTGGTTGCTCTAGCTCTTACCATCTCTGAGATCTAGGCGTTCATACGGACAGACGGACAGACGGACATGGGTATATCGACTTCTCGAGTCACACTGATCATACTTTAGGTAACTTTGGGGGTCTCCGACGTCTCCTTCTGTACGTTACATACATTTTCGGCTTGCACAAACACAATATACCCTTTGTACCATACGGTACAGGGTATAAAAATGTAATACAGTCGAGGCGGTGCCCGACAGTGTAATACCCTGTACCTGTTTTCTCAAAAAAGATTTATTCCTGCATATTCTTACTAAGAATTTCCAATTGGAATATTTTTTTGTTGGTGCAAAACGATATTGATACCTATAAGTTCCGCAAATTTTAACCGATTTTGATGAAAATCGAAATTTACGTCAAAGGAGTTATTTAAAGTATATGGGGTAAGTTTCAAGGCGATATGTCGAAGGGTGTGGGAGAAGGGTTGAAGGGTGTGGGGGGCTGCATTGATAAAATTTGGATGTGGATTTTTTCATTAGAGGCACATGAATCAGCTTACCAAAATTGGTGGTTCTAGGTCGTTTGTTACTATTATTGCGTAGAGTCAAATATTGACGCAGTTTATAGGCAAGGGGAGGTGAAATTTTTACATTTTAGACTATAACTTTTGTTGTAATTGTCCGATTTTGTTTATTTTTGACACACAGATGCATATAGCCACAACGCATCGCTCTGTTAAGTTTCAGATTAAAATATTAAAGGGTGTAGCTAAAAACCGCGAAACTCTGCTACGGGGAACGGGGAAAGATATTGACATGATTCAACAAACTTCATCTTCTCAGGAAATATGCGCATCAGCTGGTATCTCTAGCTCTTATAGTCTCCGAGATCTAGGTGTTCATACAGACGGACAGACGGACGGACAGACGGATATGGCCCAATCGCTACCCGAGGTTATGATAAGCATTTTGGTATAAAGGACTTGGGGTCTGCCACGCCTCCTTCTGTCCGTTACATACATTGCATAAATCTAGTATACCCTTTGTACCTATAGGTACAGGGTATAAAAATTGCGTCAATATTTGACTCTACGTAATTATAGTAACAAATGGACTAGAATCACAATTTTTGGTAAACTGATTCATGTGGCTCTAATGAACCAATCTACATCAAAATTTTATCAATGCAGGCCTCCCACCCCCGTAATCGATTTATCGTGTTTTCTCCCACACCCCTCAACACATCCCTTTAAACTTTCCTCATAAACTTTAAATAACTTCTTTGACGTAAATTTCGATTTTCATCAAAATCGATTAAAATTTGCGGAACATAGGTATAAATATCGTTTTGCACTAACAAAATAAAACCAAAATGCTTATCATAACCTCGGGTAGCGATTGAGCCATGTCCGTCTGTCCGTTCGTCTGTCCGTCCGTCCGTTTGTCCGTCTGTATGAACACCTAGATCTCGGAGACTATAAGAGCTAGAGATACGAAATTTTACCAGCTGATGCGCATATTTCCTCAGAAGATCAAGTTTGTTGAATCATGTCAATATCTTTCCCTGTTCCCCGTAGCAGAGTTTCCCGGTTTTTAGCTAAGCCGTTTAATATTTTAATCTGAAACTTAACAGAGCGATGCGTTGTGGTTACATGCATCTGCGTGTCAAAAATAAACAAAATCGGACAATTACAACAAAAGTTATAGTCTAAAATGTAAAAATTTCACCTCCCCTTGCCTATAAACTGCGTCAATATTTGACTCTACGTAATAATAGTAATAAATGACCTAGAACCACCAATTTTGGTTAGCTGATTCATGTACCTCTTATGAACAAATCCACATCAAAATTTTATCACTGCAGCCCCCCCACCCCCCGCAATCGATTTACCGTGTTTTCTCCCACACCCTTCAATATATCCCCTTGAAACTTACCCCATGTACTTTAAATAACTCCTTTGACGTAAATTTCGATTATCATCAAAATCGGTTAAAATCTGCGGAACTAATAGGTATCAATATCGTTTTGCACCAACAAAAAAATGTTCCAATTGGAAATTCTTAGTAAGAATATGCAGGAATAAATCTTTTTTTGAGAAAAAAGGTACAGGGTGTTACACTGTCGGGCACCGCCTCGACTGTATTAAATTTTTTTAAATTAAGCAGTGTGCAACCGTGTACCTGGGCGAGGAAAACCCCGACCGCCCGCGAGCTAGACCCGAGCATACTTTTAAGTCAACAGATTTTCACCAGTTGACGAGGACCCGGATCAGTATTGAACGAAAATGGATTTTTTGACTTCACATGCGGTACGATAGCTTGCTTTGTAAGACTGAGCAGAAATATCAACCGATTTATCTGAAGAAAGAGATGATGCCCCTATGCCTGATGTAGCGATGTTTGCACGATAAGGTTTAAGCTGAAGCTGATTGGCAAACCGAGATGTGATGAAATTTAATTGTGACGCGGAGTCGAGTAATATACGGCTTGGTACCCAGACGCCCTATCGATTTTGAATATATACGATGGCAGTAGTGTAGCAGCAGAACCAAAGACGGCAACAATTAAACGCAACCTTTCTGCTCAGCTCGTCTCATTAGACCAGGGATGTCCAGGCCCATTGCTCATCTGGCTCTTTTTGTTTTTGTAATGGCTCTTAGGCATAGGCAGCGATGCGCGTGTACATGCACGGCCCTAACTGTATATCATCCAGTGCCAAAGCAAATTACAAAAACAATTTTGAGCGTTCTCTCACTTACTCTCTGTTACTCTCTTTACTCTCTGATCTCGTGTGCACAAAAACAACCCTTGCGTATATTTGTTGTTGGCCAACAGATTTTCAATGTAATTTGTTGTTGCTTTTCGTTTGAGCATGCACTCACAAAAAACATATGAATAAAATATATATTTTTTGTAAAATCCAATGGTAAATAGATATTTTTCGGGAAATCCCTTGCGAGGTTTATCTATTTTTGGAACAACATATATTTGCAACATAAATTTGCGTTTTCAAGTTTAAAATTAATTTAAAAAAAAATTAAGAAGTCGATTAACAAACGAACATTTAGAGGCATTACTAACACTATCAATAACTTAAATAAATATTGATATTGACAAATTTTTAAGTTCTTTATAAATATATGTACCACAACTTTTTTTCATTATTTTTTACCACTCTTATAAGAATGCACATACAATTTCTTTCAGTGCACTCAATAAACTGTAATTATTGTTTACTTTAAATGTGTTAGTGTTTTTCTTTATATGTATTGGTTTTTGCTCTTCCATAATAAGCATTGTTTGGACATCCCTGGAATAGAATAAAAGAAAATGTAGGCAGTCAGCTGTTGCCCTGCAAAAATCATGATGTTTTCAGCCTTTATTTTTGAGTTAGAGAATGCAGAGAGTACAAAATTTTGTACTCTCTGCATTTTATGGACTGACATTTGTTTATAAGAATACAAATTGGGTCCAATAAAAGTATGCTGCTCTTAACGTCGTCTATAAATTTCGTATCAAAAAGCAATGCAACGATATTTGACTTCACTTTTGAATCGGCTGCTATTTGCTTCATAAGCTGCTCACTTTCTACCAGAGCTCGCAAATAACAGTTGACCGTTTTTTCCTTTGCGGTCTACACGCTAACATAACCGAAAAAACCATGCACGCTCGCTCTCTCTCTGAGCATAACACTTCGCTTCTCTTTATTTCGGTTTTCAGTTGAGTGTTTTCAGTTGAGCCATTCTTGTTACGGCCTTTCAATAACAACTTATTGAGAGCGAACCGATTGAGCGCTCGCACATTAAGCATCAGCAGATGACCGAAAAAATGAAATGCTCAGCGCAATCGGTCTTTTACGTTTCAATTTGCTTTGCTGAGAATGCTGCTCTGTGTGTGTGTGTGTCTTACTAACAGGCCCAAACAGACGCCTCACTCACATACACGCATACAAACGCAAAAGACCTTTATTTTTTCGCTCGCGACAAAACGGTTGGCGAATAACCAGAGCAAAAGTGAAACAAAAAAATTGGTTATTGGTTGAGCGCAGACCGATTTATTAAAAGAGCAATGTAAACGGTTGATCTCTGACACGTTGCTCAAAGAGTCAGCAAATAAGAGTTATTTTTGGACAACGAAAAACGGTCAACTGTAATTTGCGAGCTCTGCTTTCTACTAAACAATTGTACGCGTTGCGGTGTGAACACCATCGAGTTTCACATGCTTATTTAATTCTATTTCCACATCTTTCAATAATTTTTTTCCAAGTCCGGTTGTTTAAATTCCTTTAAAGCAGATGTTACTTTGAGATTCAGTTCTCTATTTAAAATGTCTTTGGCGAGGAGATTTCCGGTATGACTGTTACAATTACTTTTCCAAACAAAATGTTTCGTTATATTTCCCATTTTTTTCATCGCGCTTGCATTATCTGAAACTACTGCGTAGACATGGGTAGAATACATTTTTTCTGCCAAATCAACAGACTCCGATACGATCTCAGCCAGTTTTTCTGCGGTCTCACTTTCTCCCGTTAGATCCCATGCTTCTAAAAATGCTTCTTCTCCATTCGCGTTCTGTAACATTGAAACGACAGTTTTGGTGTTGCTTGCTGAATTTTTCCATCCGTCAATCAGCAAAACTGAATCGGAACTCATTGAAGCCTTTGCAGAAGTAAAAGTTTTCGTATGCATTATCCAACAATTTTGTTAATAACAATTTTCTTCCAGGAATATTGTTTCCATAAGCAGGTCTCAATTTTTTTACGAAATTTTTAAAATAGACAGAATCTACTACGCTCAGGGGAATATTACACCCAAAGAAAAACTGTGCCAAGGACTCGTTAATTTCATCTTCTTCTTTTTGTGTCAGTCGATCTATAAAATGAGAAATAGAAGGGCTGCTTCTTTTAGCATTTAATCGTTTCCTATTACTGGTAATGTTGGTAATTGTTCACTGCTCGAAAATAAAGAAGTTAATGAGCTTGTTCTGGTGGACTCCAAAGATTCTGCCCTTATTAATTCAACGTTATTATTGATAGGTTGACTATTTTGTTGAGTAGCAATCGGGTTATTTTCCATCTATAAAAAACCAGTCATTACATGGAGTTACAATACATTAAAAGCACTTAAAACTTACACTGATATCAAGTCGTTCAGCATCTAAATGTAAAAGATCACTTTCATCATCAACAAAATATGTAATACTTTTGTCACTGTGATTAGATGCACCAAGATTTGATGAACTCGCATTATCATTGCTTATAATCTAGCACATATTTCTTCAAAAACAGTAAAGAAACAAAATTAATAAAAGTGCACACATGCACGCACAAAATATTTACCTATGTGCTCTTAGTCGGGCTTCGGCTGTGTTTAGCAAATTGTAGTTGCAATTCTTGCAAAAGGCGGCATGTTTGTTATTTACTTTGACTAACACATAGCCGAGTTCATCAAAAGCACTATTTTTCTTGCGTCCACTCATTGTTAAACTAAAATTTACACTTTTTCTTATTGTGCACCAGAATTAGTGATGTAAAAAATGTAATACAGTCGAGGCGGTGCCCGACAGTGGAATACCCTGTACATTTTTTCTCAAAAAAGATTTATTCCTGCATATTCTTACTAAGAATTTCCAATTGGAACATTTTTTTGTTGGTGCAAAACGATATTAATACCTATAAGTTCCGCAAATTTTAACCGATTTTGATGAAAATCGAAATTTACTTTATAGAAGTTATTTAAAGTATATGGGGTAAGTTTTAAGGGGATATGTTGAGGGGTGTGGGAGAAAACACGGTAAATCGATTGCGGGGGGTGGGGGGGCTGTATTGATAAAATTTGGATGTGGATTTTTTCATTAGAGGCACATAAATCAACATACCAAAACTGGTGGTTCTAGGTCGTTTGTTACTATTATTGCGTATTGACGCAGTTAATAGGCAAGGGGGGTGAAATTTGTCCATTTTATACTATAACTTTTGTTGTAATTGTCCGATTTTGTTTATTTTTGACACACAGATGCATATAGCCACAACGCATCGCTCTGTTAAGTTTCAGATTAAAATATTAAACGGTGTAGCTAAAAACCGCGAAACTCTGCTACGGGGGAACGGGGAAAGATATTGACATGATTCAACAAACTTGATCTTCTGAGGAAATATGCGCATCAGCTGGTAAAGTTTCGTATCTCTAGCTTTTATAGTCTCCGAGATCTAGGTGTTCATACAGACGGACAGACGGACGGACAGACGGACATGGCTCAATCGCTACCCGAGGTTATGATAAGCATTTTGGTATAAAGGACTTGGGGTCTGCCACGCCTCCTTCTTGCCGTTACATACATTGCACAAATCTAGTATACCCTTTGTACCTATAGGTACAGGGTATAAAAATTGCGTCAATATTTGACTCTACGTAATTATAGTAACAAATGGACTAGAATCACAATTTTTGGTAAACTAATTCATGTGGCTCTAATGAACCAATCTACATCAAAATTTTATCAATGCAGGCCTCCCACCCCCTGTAATCGATTTATCGTGTTTTCTCCCACCCCTCAACACATCCCTTTAAACTTTCCTCATAAACTTTAAATAACTTCTTTGACGTAAATTTCGATTTTCATCAAAATCGATTAAAATTTGCGGAACATAGGTATAAATATCGTTTTGCACTAACAAAATAAAACCAAAATGCTTATCATAACCTCGGGTAGCGATTGAGCCATGTCCGTCTGTCCGTTCGTCTGTCCGTCCGTCCGTTTGTCCGTCTGTATGAACACCTAGATCTCGGAGACTATAAGAGCTAGAGATACGAAATTTTACCAGCTGATGCGCATATTTCCTCAGAAGATCAAGTTTGTTGAATCATGTCAATATCTTTCCCTGTTCCCCCGTAGCAGAGTTTCCCGGTTTTTAGCTAAGCCGTTTAATATTTTAATCTGAAACTTAACAGAGCGATGCGTTGTGGTTACATGCATCTGCGTGTCAAAAATAAACAAAATCGGACAATTACAACAAAAGTTATACAGGCGTGCTCCGGTATCCGAATCAGAATAATTTATGCGGATTCGTTTTGAATCCGAATGTTTGATGCTCCCATTTCCACCAATCCGAATTTTTTATGTGCTTTGAAACCGACTGCTTTGTTGCAAGTGGAATGAAACCGAATCGTCAAAATAGTATTGAAAAAGCACAAATTTTATATTGAAGTAATTTTTTATATATGCCTTGATATTCTTAGATTCTATTTATCCTAACTTTAATTTGCATATTAGCTGCTAACTATTTTTAATATTTTTTTTGCTGACACAACCCAAAAATAGCATGCACAAGCCAAAATGAATTTTCGTTTTGTTTGTACATCTGTGTGTATCAAACATGCACACATGGCCGGTAAATGCGACAGGGTTCCCGCGTTACACAAATAAAATTTCCCTTGCAACAAAAATAGTTAAATCGTGTTTAAATTTAATAAACATTGTTGTTAAATTAATATTTTTGTGAAATTTTATTTAAAAAATAAAATAATAAATAACTAGCTATATAAAATGAAAATGAAATGTAAGCAACATGTACTAATAAAAAGGTGCACAACTACGGCAGCCATGTCAGCTGTTTTGTATCAAACAAAAAACCATTCCGCGCCAACCAACACAATGTAACTACATACAGTGTGCCACAAAAGTGATAGTACAGTAGGCGATTTTACACTAAAATGTGAATTTCTTCTATATTGTTCAAATTTTCCAAAAACTAATGATGAGGTTTTCTTAAATGTATATTTTTAAACAATAATCAAAAATAAAAACAACAATTCGTCAGCGGGTTGGCTTAGATTCTAAAAAAAACTTAAAAAAAACGTGATTTCAGCGCCACAAAAGTCTTAGTACACTTGGTCGGAATGACGCATTTACGTTGCTTGCAGCTGGTTGGTTTTAATTTTTGCAACGGGACTTTTTTGATTATGCTTTGCTTCACTTTCGTTTGCATGTAGGAAGTTTTGCGATAGCAAAAGTTGACCTATTACCTGTGAAAATGACGCGCAAGGAGCTCTCATTAGAGGAACGTAAAATAATTTTGGATTTGCATGTAAAAGATGGAAAACCCCATTCCGAAATTAAAGAAATAGTTTCGAGACCCCGGTCACGTGTCCATAACGTCGTTATTCGTTTTAAAAACGAGGGTCGGGTTGAGAACAAGCGTAGGAATGGTCGTCGGACAAAATTAAATTATAGGTAAAAACGCATTATTAAACTTTTTATCGACAAGGACCCATTTCAAAGCACTTTCTCAAAGGTTATTTTTAAGGATATCAATGTAGGCTTTATGATTCATAATACCATCCATGAAACCCTAAGTATCCGATGCCGGCAGCGCTCATACAACCCCAAACCATTTGACCAGCACCACTGTGCTTAACCGTCTTAATAGTACACTTGGGTTTTAGGCATATCCAGGCAGCCGCCAAATCTGTAGCGTCCATCTGACCTAAAAATATTGTATTTCGACTCATCCGACAATATAACTTGACGCCAGAACGCGGTAGGATAATGGCTGTATGATTTGGCAATCATTAGTCGCTTTAGTCTATTTTTTTTGACACATGTGGTTTTTTTTAAGGTGTGGACAAGCAAATTCCAAGCTCTTTAATAGTTCTACGTATGGTTTCCGGGTGCACGGCCTTTGGGATTGTTGTTGGAAGAATGGAACTGATTCTCACAGCGCTTGAAATGGGTCCTTGTCGATACTGTGTTAATAATGCGTTTGTCCCTATAATTTAATTTTGTCCGACGACCATTCCTACGCTTGTTCTCAACCCGACCCTCGTTTTTAAAACGAATAACGACGTTATGGACACGTGACCGGGGTCTCGAAACTATTTCTTTAATTTCGGAATGGGGTTTTCCATCTTTTACATGCAAATCAAAAATTATTTTACGTTCCTCTAATGAGAGCTCCTTGCGCGTCATTTTCACAGGTAATAGGTCAACTTTTGCTATCGCAAAACTTCCTACATGCAAACGAAAGTGAAGCAAAGCATAATCAAAAAAGTCCCGTTGCAAAAATTAAAACCAACCAGCTGCAAGCAACGTAAATGCGTCATTCCGACCAAGTGTACTAAGACTTTTGTGGCGCTGAAATCACGTTTTTTTAAGTTTTTTTTAGAATCTAAGCCAACCCGCTGACGAATTGTTGTTTTTATTTTTGATTATTGTTTAAAAATATACATTTAAGAAAACCTCATCATTAGTTTTTGGAAAATTTGAACAATATAGAAGAAATTCACATTTTAGTGTAAAATCGCCTGCTGTACTATCACTTTTGTGGCAAAAGAATTTAATGCTAAAAAATTATATTTATTGCAGTGGAAAACAAAAAGCCGCGAGTAGGACATGATTCTTTCATTATTTTACGCCTTCTTTTAGCTTCAAAACAAGCAATTGAGAAATAAATGGAATTTTTGCAATGTTTACAATTTTTAACAAAACGCAGTCAGCTGGTTACACCACAACATATGTGAATTTATCGATAATAACGAGGGAAATTTACAAATGTATCGAAAATAAATAAGGAAATTATCGACAAAAAATTCTGATTCCAGAGCACGCAAATCCGAATCCGAATAAAATTGTTCGGATTGAATTTTTCTGATTCCGGAGCACGCCTGATAGTCTAAAATGTAAAAATTTCACCTCCCCTTGCCTATAAACTGCGTCAATATTTGACTCTACGTAATAATAGTAATAAATGACCTAGAACCACCAATTTTGGTTAGCTGATTCATGTACCTCTTATGAACAAATCCACATCAAAATTTTATCACTGCAGCCCCCCCCACCCCCCGCAATCGATTTACCGTGTTTTCTCCCACACCCTTCAATATATCCCCTTGAAACTTACCCCATGTACTTTAAATAACTCCTTTGACGTAAATTTCGATTTTCATCAAAATCGGTTAAAATCTGCGGAACTAATAGGTATCAATATCGTTTTGCACCAACAAAAAAATGTTCCAATTGGAAATTCTTAGTAAGAATATGCAGGAATAAATCTTTTTTTGAGAAAAAAGGTACAGGGTGTTACACTGTCGGGCACCGCCTCGACTGTATTAAATTTTTTTAAATTAAGCAGTGTGCAACCGTGTACCTGGGCGAGGAAAACCCCGACCGCCCGCGAGCTAGACCCGAGCATACTTTTAAGTCAACAGATTTTCACCAGTTGACGAGGACCCGGATCAGTATTGAACGAAAATGGATTTTTGACTTCACATGCGGTACGATAGCTTGCTTTGTAAGACTGAGCAGAAATATCAACCGATTTATCTGAAGAAAGAGATGATGCCCCTATGCCTGATGTAGCGATGTTTGCACGATAAGGTTTAAGCTGGAGCTGATTGGCAAACCGAGATGTGATGAAATTTAATTGTGACGCGGAGTCGAGTAATATACGGCTTGGTACCCAGACGCCCTATCGATTTTGAATATATACGATGGCAGTAGTGTAGCAGCAGAACCAAAGACGGCAACAATTAAACGCAACCTTTCTGCTCAGCTCGTCTCATTAGACCAGGGATGTCCAGGCCCATTGCTCATCTGGCTCTTTTTGTTTTTGTAATGGCTCTTAGGCATAGGCAGCGATGCGCGTGTACATGCACGGCCCTAACTGTATATCATCCAGTGTCAAAGCAAATTACAAAAACAATTTTGAGCGTTCTCTCACTTACTCTCTGTTACTCTCTTTACTCTCTGATCTCGTGTGCACAAAAACAACCCTTGCGTATATTTGTTGTTGGCCAACAGATTTTCAATGTAATTTGTTGTTGCTTTTCGTTTGAGCATGCACTCACAAAAAACTTATGAATAAAATATATATTTTTTGTAAAATCCGGTGGTAAATAGATATTTTTCGGGAAATCCCTTGCGAGTTTTATCTATTTTTGGAACAACATATATTTGTGAATGTGCGTTTTCAAGTTTAAAATTAATTTTAAAAAAAATTAAGAAGTCGATTAACAAACGAACATTTAAGGCATTACTAAAACTATCAATAACTTAAATAAATATTGATATTGACAAATTTTTAAGTTCTTTATAAATATATGTACCACAACTTTTTTTCATTATTTTTTCCACTCTTATAAGAATGCACATACAATTTCTTTCAGTGCACTCAATAAACCGTAATAACTGTTTACTTTAAATGTGTTAGTGTTTTTCTTTATATGTATTGGCTTTTGCTCTTCCATAAGCAGTGTTTGGACATCCCTGGAATAGAATAAAAGAAAATGTAGGCAGTCAGCTGTTGCCCTGCAAAAATCATGATGTTTTCAGCCTTTATTTTTGAGTTAGAGAATGCAGAGAGTACAAAATGAAATGCTCAGCGCAATCGGTCTTTTACGTTTCAATTTGCTTTGCTGAGAATGCTGCGCTGTGTGTGTGTGTGTCTTACTAACAGGCCCAAACAGACGCCTCACTCACATACACGCATACAAACGCAAAAGACCTTTATTTTTTCGCTCGCGACAAAACGGTTGGCGAATAACCAGAGCAAAAGTGAAACAAAAAAATTGGTTATTGGTTGAGCGCAGACCGATTTATTAAAAGAGCAATGTAAACGGTTGATCTCTGACACGTTGCTCAAAGAGTCAGCAAATAAGAGTTATTTTTGGACAACGAAAAACGGTCAACTGTTATTTGCGAGCTCTGCTTTCTACTAAACAATTGTACGCGTTGCGGTGTGAACACCATCGAGTTTCACATGCTTATTTAATTCTATTTCCACATCTTTCAATAATTTTTTTCCAAGTCCGGTTGTTTAAATTCCTTTAAAGCAGATGTTACTTTGAGATTCAGTTCTCTATTTAAAATGTCTTTGGCGAGGAGATTTCCGGTATGACTGTTACAATTACTTTTCCAAACAAAATGTTTCGTTATATTTCCCATTTTTTCATCGCGCTTGCATTATCTGAAACTACTGCGTAGACATGGGTAGAATACATTTTTTCTGCCAAATCAACAGACTCCGATACGATCTCAGCCAGTTTTTCTGCGGTCTCACTTTCTCCCGTTAGATCCCATGCTTCTAAAAATGCTTCTTCTCCATTCGCGTTCTGTAACATTGAAACGACAGTTTTGGTGTTGCTTGCTGAATTTTTCCATCCGTCAATCAGCAAAACTGAATCGGAACTCATTGAAGCCTTTGCAGAAGTAAAAGTTTTTCGTATGCATTATCCAACAATTTTGTTAATAACAATTTTCTTCCAGGAATATTGTTTCCATAAGCAGGTCTCAATTTTTTTACGAAATTTTTAAAATAGACAGAATCTACTACGCTCAGGGGAATATTACACCCAAAGAAAAACTGTGCCAAGGACTCGTTAATTTCATCTTCTTCTTTTTGTGTCAGTCGATCTATAAAATGAGAAATAGAAGGGCTGCTTCTTTTAGCATTTAATCGTTTCCTATTACTGGTAATGTTGGTAATTGTTCACTGCTCGAAAATAAAGAAGTTAATGAGCTTGTTCTGGTGGACTCCAAAGATTCTGCCCTTATTAATTCAACGTTATTATTGATAGGTTGACTATTTTGTTGAGTAGCAATCGGGTTATTTTCCATCTATAAAAAACCAGTCATTACATGGAGTTACAATACATTAAAAGCACTTAAAACTTACACTGATATCAAGTCGTTCAGCATCTAAATGTAAAAGATCACTTTCATCATCAACAAAATATGTAATACTTTTGTCACTGTGATTAGATGCACCAAGATTTGATGAACTCGCATTATCATTGCTTATAATCTAGCACACATTTCTTCAAAAACAGTAAAGAAACAAAATTAATAAAAGTGCACACATGCACGCACAAAATATTTACCTATGTGCTCTTAGTCGGGCTTCGGCTGTGTTTAGCAAATTGTAGTTGCAATTCTTGCAAAAGGCGGCATGTTTGTTATTTACTTTGACTAACACATAGCCGAGTTCATCAAAAGCACTATTTTTCTTGCGTCCACTCATTGTTAAACTAAAATTTACACTTTTTCTTATTGTGCACCAGAATTAGTGATGTAAAAAATGTAATACAGTCGAGGCGGTGCCCGACAGTGGAATACCCTGTACATTTTTTTCTCAAAAAAGATTTATTCCTGCATATTCTTACTAAGAATTTCCAATTGGAACATTTTTTTGTTGGTGCAAAACGATATTAATACCTATAAGTTCCGCAAATTTTAACCGATTTTGATGAAAATCGAAATTTACTTTATAGAAGTTATTTAAAGTATATGGGGTAAGTTTTAAGGGGATATGTTGAGGGGTGTGGGAGAAAACACGGTAAATCGATTGCGGGGGGTGGGGGGCTGCATTGATAAAATTTGGATGTGGATTTTTTCATTAGAGGCACATAAATCAACTTACCAAAATTGGTGGTTCTAGGTCGTTTGTTACTATTATTGCGTATTGACGCAGTTAATAGGCAAGGGGGGTGAAATTTGTCCATTTTATACTATAACTTTTGTTGTAATTGTCCGATTTTGTTTATTTTTGACACACAGATGCATGTAACCACAACGCATCGCTCTGTTAAGTTTCAGATTAAAATATTAAACGGTTTAGCTAAAAACCGCGAAACTCTGCAACGGGGAACGGGGAAAGATATTGACATGATTCAACAAACTTGATCTTCTGAGGAAATATGCGCACCAGCTGGTAAAGTTTCGTATCTCTAGCTCTTATAGTCTCCGAGATCAAGGTGTTCATACAGACGGACAGACGGACGGACGGACAGACGGACAGACGGACCGACAGACGGACATGGCTCAATCGCTACCCGAGGTTATGATAAGCATTTTAGTATAAAGGACTTGGGGTCTGCCACGCCTCCTTCTTGCCGTTACATACATTGCACAAATCTAGTATACCCTTTGTACCTATAGGTACAGGGTATAAAAAGAAATGGAACATGGTTGATTCTTAATCAGCTGATAAAAATCGATTTTTTTATTTTACACATCACTTATCCGAATCAGCTGATTTATAATAACCGCATAATCGACACAGTTGTCGACATTGTCGACATATTGTCGACATTGACGACGCGATTATCGACGTCACACTGTCGACAATTAAAAACGACGCGTAGTGGAACAACACTGCTAAAGGGGCTTACATTTTCTTTTTAAGTAAAGTTGCGTAACACACTGCATTTTAATTATTAATTAATTATCTTGCTGCTCAGAATGCCCGTATACAAGTGCATTAACGAAATTTCTAATTGCTGCGATTGCAGCAAATCTCCAAATAAGATAATATGTTTTTACCAAACCAGCCATCGTGAATGTCATTGGCAGAGGTGGGCACGAAAAATAACGGAAAGAGCACTACAACAACATCAAGAAAAAAGTACGGTTACGGTCGCAAATGCATCCTCGAGTAGGGCCATAAAAATCGCACACTGTGTGTATTTTGTTTTTGTAATTTTCTGCGAGTCGAGCGAAGGCACACATTGTGTGTATTTTGTTTTTGTAAACTCGGCGCGTCGCCGGCGACCTGCTTGTGCGTGTACACTGAACGAAATTTTGCAACACATTCAAAGAAACAGATAAGTCATATGAGTTTATATGACGATTTTAATTTACCAAAAAAAATAACTGGGTCTTACAGTTGCCAAATTAACTATGTTTCTGTGCTCAGTGTACTTGTGCGAATTTTTCGTCCGCGGGCACTAATAAAAACTACCGTTACGGTCCAAAAAGGGATGCTCGAGTAGGGCCATAAAAATCGTACACTGGGTTTTTTTTTTTTGTAATTTTCTGCGTGTCGAGCGAAGGCACACATTGTGTGTATTTTGTTTTTGTAAGTTGCTGCGAGTCGAGCGAAGGCACACATTGTGTGTATTTTGTTTTTGTAAGTTGCTGCGAGTCGAGCGTAGGCACACATTGTGTGTATTTTGTTTTTGTAACCTCGGCGCGTCGCCGGCGATTGATTGTGCGTGTACACTGAACGAAATTTTGCAACACATTCAAAGAAACAGAAAAGTCATATGAGTTTATATGACAATTTTAATTAACCAAAAAAATTACTGGGTCTTACAGTTGCCAAATTAACTAAATTTCTGTGCTCAGTGTACTTGTGCGAATTTTTCGTTCGCGAGCACCAATAAAAACTACCGTTACGGTCTAAAAAGGGATGCTCGAGTAGGGCCATAAAAGCGCACACTGTGTGTATTTTTTTTTGTAACATTCTCGGTTTATTGCGTGCGCGTCTGGCTGGCGTCATTTACAAGACATAACAGAAAGAGCACTCGGTGCAAAAAGAGCCAAGGCGTTTTTTGTACCAAGTGCTCTTTCCGTTATGTCTTGTCAGTGGCGAAAGATAGGCGCACAAGCAAAAAGTGCTCTTTCCGTTATTTTTCTTGCCCACCGCTGGTCATTGGTATCAAAAATGTCACTTAACCGTTTGTGTATATACATTAAGGCGATATTTGAATATTTAATTCCATGCAATTTTTCCTTATTTATGTATTTTTATTATATGTACCTTGTTTTAATTTTAATGCGTTGGCTACTGGTGTGTTTTTTTAACTGCCCATCGCTCTTACCCATACAATATATTTAGATATTTCATTACGTTCATTTTGTACTTAATGAGTAAGCAGAGCAAGCCACTAAAATAAAAAAATTTAATACAGTCGAGGCGGTGCCCGACAGTGGAATACCCTATACCTTTTTTCTCAAAACAAGATTTATTCCTGCATATTCTTACTAAGAATTTCCAATTGGAATATTTTTTTGTTGGTGCAAAACGATATTGATACCTATAAGTTCCGCAAATTTTAACCGATTTTGATGAAAATCGAAATTTACTTTAAAAAAGTTGTTTAAAGTATATGGGGTAAGTTTCAAGGAGATATGTTGAAGGGTGTGGGAGAAAACACGGTAAATCGGTTGCGGGGGGGGGGGCTGCATTGATAAAATTTGGATGTGGATTTGTTCATTAGAGGCACATTAATCAGCTTACCAAAATTGGTGGTTCTAGGTCATTTATTACTATTATTACGTAGAATCAAATATTGACGCAGTGTATAGGCAAGGGGAGGTGAAATTTTTACATTTTAGACTATAAATTTTGTTGTAATTGTCCGATTGTTTATTTTTAACACGCAGATGCATGTAACCACAACGCATTGTTCTGTTAAGTTTCAGATTTAAATATTAAACGGTTTAGCTAAAAACCGCGAAACTCTGCTACGGGGGAACGGGGAAAGATATTGACATGATTCAACAAACTTGATCTTCTGAGGAAATATGCGCACCAGCTGGTAAAGTTTCGTATCTCTAGCTCTTATAGTCTCCGAGATCAAGGTGTTCATACAGACGGACAGACGGACGGACGGACAGACGGACAGACGGACATGGCTCAATCGCTACCCGAGGTTATGATAAGCATTTTGGTATAAAGGACTTGGGGTCTGCCACGCCTCCTTCTTGCCGTTACATACATTGCACAAATCTAGTATACCCTTTGTACCTATAGGTACAGGGTATAAAAAGAAATGGAACATGGTTGATTCTTAATCAGCTGATAAAAATCGATTTTTTATTTTACACATCACTTATCCGAATCAGCTGATTTATAATAACCGCATAATCGACACAGTTGTCGACATTGTCGACATATTGTCGACATTGACGACGCGATTATCGACGTCACACTGTCGACAATTAAAAACGACGCGTAGTGGAACAACACTGCTAAAGGGGCTTACATTTTCTTTTTAAGTAAAGTTGCGTAACACACTGCATTTTAATTATTAATTAATTATCTTGCTGCTCAGAATGCCCGTATACAAGTGCATTAACGAAATTTCTAATTGCTGCGATTGCAGCAAATCTCCAAATAAGATAATATGTTTTTTACCAAACCAGCCATCTTGAATGTCATTGGCAGAGGTGGGCACGAAAAATAACGGAAAGAGCACTACAACAACATCAAGAAAAAAAGTACGGTTACGGTCGCAAATGCATCCTCGAGTAGGGCCATAAAAATCGCACACTGTGTGTATTTTGTTTTTGTAATTTTCTGCAAGTCGAGCGAAGGCACACATTGTGTGTATTTTGTTTTTGTAAACTCGGCGCGTCGCCGGCGATCTGCTTGTGCGTGTACACTGAACGAAATTTTGCAACACATTCAAAGAAACAGATAAGTCATATGAGTTTATATGACAATTTTAATTTACCAAAAAAAATAACTGGGTCTTACAGTTGCCAAATTAACTATGTTTCTGTGCTCAGTGTACTTGTGCGAATTTTTCGTCCGCGAGCACTAATAAAAACTACCGTTACGGTCCAAAAAGGGATGCTCGAGTAGGGCCATAAAAATCGTACACTGTGTGTATTTTGTTTTTGTAATTTTCTGCGTGTCGAGCGAAGGCACACATTGTGTGTATTTTGTTTTTGTAAGTTGCTGCGAGTCGAGCGAAGGCACACATTGTGTGTATTTTGTTTTTGTAAGTTGCTGCGAGTCGAGCGAAGGCACACATTGTGTGTATTTTGTTTTTGTAACCTCGGCGCGTCGCCGCACAGTGGCACGGCAGCCACAAAAGCGTTGCAAAAATCGATTTTGCGATGAAATCATTTTGCAAAAGTAATACATGCATCTTATTTAGAATTTCCCAGGGATCAAGAAAATTCAATTCAAATTCAACTCGGATAAATAGTTTAGTTGCTACAGCCGCTCAAAGTGTAGTATACTTTCAACTTTGAAAAAAATCGGAATTTTTTGAATAAAAGTGCGTGTTTAAGATCGTTTTGTAAAAAAACTACGCAACCAATCCATATTTTCTTCGATTCTATGAAAAGGTATATAAAATTTAAACATAAAAGAGAAAAAAATGACTTCGTATCTTTTCTGGTTTTTTCAATACTTCCGTGTACCTGAACCACTATATTTGGACCACTTTTTCAACTTTGGAAGAAAATAATTCAAATTATATTTTTTTATATTTTTTAGTTTTAACATAAATACGTTTGTTATCAATTTATTTACCTTCTCTATAAATTTTGTGTCCGCCTTAATCCAGCTGTGGCTGTAAGGCCACCAGAAGTGCAGAAACCCAACTCAAAAAAATGCTACCGCAGGTAAAAGAAGAAGAAGAACACGCAGTAGATGCATCCACTAAATTAAGAGATGTTTGCTTATATTTGCACTTGACAATAAAAAAGCACCTACCTGTGACATTTCAAAAAAGCAAGATTAATTATTATTAAGAGAAAAGCAAATTCTTTTCATTTTTAGGTAGTTGAACCGAAAACATACGGATAGGGATGTAACCTTTCCCTTTATAATGATAGGTACCAACTAAAAAACATTTAATGTAACTACTTTTTACCTGTTACGCGTTTTGTGAATTAAGGATTAAACCTTGTATATATTTGCCTGAATATTTCCAAAATTTGGATAATTCCTTATTTAAAGAGGGAAATCTGGAATTTGGTACTTCACCATTGCATGCCAGAATAAGATGCATGGAGTTTATTTTGAAGCCTGCATACACTTTTCCGCAAGTTAAAGAATCCTTTGAAGACAACACACCAGACAAAGAAAAACAAAATATCAGGAAAAGCAAAATTCAAGACGATTTCTTTAATCGACTTGGACTGATAGTCGACCGCCCCAAATATGGATATGGTAACTCAAACGATGGAAACTCATCACGAAAATTCTTTGCAGAAAAAAAAATGACAACAGAAAAAACTGGAGTAGATGATGAAATTATCAAAAGATTGGGTGTAACTTTAAACATTATGAACTGCAAGTAAAACATTAACGGCAGCAAATAATGAATATGCCACCAAGACTGCAGAGCTGTTAATGGAAAAACATCCAGGAAAGAAACTGACTCCTGCGCTTCACAAAATTTTGCCACATGGCCAAACTATAATTGAATATCATTGCCTACCCATTGGGGAGATGTCAGAAGAAGCCCAGGAATCGAGAAACAAGGATTATAAAAATTCAGAGCTATGAATACATGTTAAATATCACGATCAAGGGAAAACGAGGATCTTTTTAATATGTTAGCAGCCTCTTCAGATCCACTAGTTTCATCCCTCAGAAAAGTGAGATCCAATACAGAATTAACAAGTAGTTATTCAAAAGAAATGTTGTCTTTTGGATATTCCTTCAAATGTAAATGTGGATGATTATTTTACAAAAAACTACTGATAAGACAAATTATATAACATATTATAATAAAGAAGCATTGTTAAATTAAATTTATTGACTGAAATATAAAATAATGAACAAAAAAATTTATCAGCAAAATTTCTTTATAAATGAAAAAAAAAATATTTAGGTACATATTTTTCAATGGCAAATGTTGCACAGGCAACAAAATCCAACTTCCACAACATATTGCCTAGCTCACAGATATCGTGTCACAATGCACGGGTACTTGTTTTAAAGCCTGAACATTTTTCTTTCAATTAAAATTTAATTCATAAAAATATTTCAATTGGTTTAGAAAATATGAAAAAAATATGTATATATTTTTCAATGGCAAATAGTGCAAAAGCAACAAAATCCAACTTCCACAACATATTGCGCAGCTTTCAGATATCGTATCACCATGTATGAGTACTTATTTAAAAGCCTGATCATTTGTCTTTCAACTACAATTTATTTCATTAAAAAATGTCTATTGGCTTAGAAAATATGATTTTGCAACGTTTTTTCGGCTTCCGTGCCACTGTGCGCCGGCGATCTGCTTGTGCGTGTACACTGAACGAAATTTTGCAACACATTCAAAGAAACAGAAAAGTCATATGAGTTTATATGACAATTTTAATTAACCAAAAAAATTACTGGGTCTTACAGTTGCCAAATTAACTAAATTTCTGTGCTCAGTGTACTTGTGCGAATTTTTCGTTCGCGAGCACCAATAAAAACTACCGTTACGGTCTAAAAAGGGATGCTCGAGTAGGGCCATAAAAGCGCACACTGTGTGTATTTTGTTTTTGTAACATTCTCGGTTTATTGCGTGTGCGTCTGGCTGGCGCCATTTACAAGACATAACGGAAAGAGCACTTGGTACAAAAACGCCTTGGCTCTTTTTGTTACAAAAAACGCCTTGGCTCTTTTTGCACCAAGTGCTCTTTCCGTTATGTCTTGTCAGTGGCGAAAGATAGGCGCACAAGCAAAAGTGCTCTTTCCGTTATTTTTCTTGCCCACCGCTGGTCATTGGTATCAAAAATGTCACTTAACCGTTTGTGTATATACATTAAGGTGATATTTGAATATTTAATTCCATGCAATTTTTCCTTATTTATGTATTTTTATTATATGTACCTTGTTTTAATTTTAATGCGTTGGCTACTGGTGTGTTTTTTTAACTGCCCATCGCTCTTACCCATACAATATATTTAGATATTTCATTACGTTCATTTTGTACTTAATGAGTAAGCAGAGCAAGTCACTAAAATAAAAAAATGTAATACAGTCGAGGCGGTGCCCGACAGTGGAATACCCAATACCTTTTTTCTCAAAACAAGATTTATTCCTGCATATTCTTACTAAGAATTTCCAATTGGAACATTTTTTTGTTGGTGCAAAACGATATTGATACCTATAAGTTCCGCAAATTTTAACCGATTTTGATGAAAATCGAAATTTACTTTAAAAAAGTTATTTAAAGTATATGGGGTAAGTTTCAAGGAGATATGTTGAAGGGTGTGGGAGAAAACACGGTAAATCGGTTGCGGGGGTGGGGGGCTGCATTGATAAAATTTGGATGTGGATTTGTTCATTAGAGGCACATTAATCAGCTTACCAAAATTGGTGGTTCTAGGTCATTTGTTACTATTATTACGTAGAGTCAAATATTGACGCAGTGTATAGGCAAGGGGTAGTGAAATTTTTACATTTTAGACTATAACTTTTGTTGTGATTGTCCGATTTTGTTAATTTTTGACACACAGATGCATGTAACCACAACGCATCGCTCTGTTAAGTTTCAGATAAAAATATTAAGTAATTTAGCTAAAAACCGCGAAACTCTGCTACGGGGAACGGGGAAAGATATTGACATGATTCAACAAACTTGATCTTCTGAGGAAATATGCGCATGAGCTGGTAAAGTTTCGTATCTCTATCTCTTATAGTCTCCGAGATCTAGGTGTTCATACAGACGGACGGATGGACAGACGGACAGACGGACGGGCAGACGGACATGGCTCAATCGCTACCCGAGGTTATGATAAGCATTTTGGTATAAAGGACTTGGGGTCTGCCACGCCTCCTTCTTGCCGTTACATACATTGCACAAATCTAGTATACCCTTTGTACCTATAGGTACAGGGTATAAAAATGTGATACGGTCGAGGCGGTGCCCAGTACCTTTAAAAATTGAATGTGGATTTGTTCAATAAGGCCACATGAATATACTTACCAAACTTGGTGATTCTAAGCAATTTTTTACTATAATTATGTACAGTCAATGATTGATTCAATTTACAGGCCAAGGGGGTGAAATTATGGTCGTGGGCAAAATAGCTTACTACCCAGCATTAATTTAAAATACAATACTTGAAAATGCATAAAAATGCAAAGTAATTGTTATTATCACCTGCCGCTATGCTTAATTCAATTTATATGCTCAAAACGATTTATTAAATACATGTGCAATTGTTAAGAATTTAAGCTACTAACGTGTCGTTTTTAACAAAAAGGTATGATATCCCACCAAAAAAAACATCTAAAATGTAAATTTTGGTGTTTAGTGTTCTTTTCTAAAAAAAAAAAGAATTGCAACAAAAAGATCTCGTATCTCAAAAATGCGCCGCAACAAAAAAATGTGATACCCACTCCAAAGTATCTTTGAAAGTAAATTTGGAGTTTCGTGTTAATAATTTTTCACTACTTCTATCTTTCCAAATCAGTTTTCACTAATATAGTCTATATCAATAGAACAATCGTTAGAGTGCCTTGCGAAGCTTGTGATGGTGTATGTATATAGTGTGGTGAGCAACTTGGAATGACTTATGGTAGTGTTACAAAAATAAACTCAACAGTCCGTATTTAAACCCTGTACCTATAGGTATAAAGGGTATACTAGATTTGTGCAATGTATGTATCATAACCTCGGGTAGCGATTGAGCCATGTCCGTCTGTATGAACACCCAGATTTCGGAGACTATGTAAGCTATACATACGAAACTTTACCAGCCTTGCCAATAAACTGCGTCAATATTTGACTGTACGTGATTATGGTAACAAGTGACCTAGAATCACCAATTTCGGTAAGCTGATTCATGTGGCTCTAATGAATAACTCCACACTCACCCCGCAATCTATTTTCCGTATTTTCTCTCACACCCCTCAACATATCGACTTAAAACTTGCCCCAAATACTTTAACTGGCTCCTTTGACGTAACTTTTGATTTGCATCAAAATCGGTTAAAATTTACGGAACCTATGGGTATAAATATCGTTTTGTAGTACAAAGTGCGGTACGCCGGATAGATTTGTGCATATTTCATACAAAATCGTTTTATACAAAATATGCTTACAAGTCTTATACTAAACTACATACAGAATCATTTAAGATTATAAGAACTACAATGTATTGGATATACTTTCGCATTTTGTAAAAAACATACATAGAAATATGAAATTAATGGTAGATTATTAAATAAATTTTGACAATGCGACTAAAAAAACTGTCAGGCCTGTTCTAGATTTCGACTCGTTTTGAAAAGTCATAACGAGTGCATTCCGATAAATGGTGTTCTAGATTTCGACTGAGTTCGAATCGATTTCGAATCGTTTTCATTTCGACCTTTTCTATTGAACAGCTGTTTGATATCGATAAGTTAACATTGTAGAGTTGCCACAAGTTTTCGAACAACTAACTAAATAACATATTTTTTCTTTTTGCCAACATTTTTCTGAGCGAAAAATATTTTTTATTTATTTACAAATTTTGTACAATTTATTTTATATATATATTTTAAGCCATCCATTAATAAAATTATCTTCGAATTTACTTGTGCAACACAACACATAACTTTACGAAGTTCTGTTTTGTCTAAATCCAGAACACCTTACTTTCATTCCACTCGTTTTGGTTTTGCATGTACACACCATTTTCATAGCGATTTTTTGTAATAAAAATATATAATGAAAATTAACCTTGATTAGTTCAAGTGAGCACATCTAAATTTTCTTAAAGCATTAAAAAATAATACAAAATGAATTTTAGTGGCATTAATGCGTTTATTTAAGTAAAAAAAGCAAAATACTTTTCATTTCGACAGCTGCGAGCCAAACTTTTCAAAACGAGTCGACTTTTGTCGGAATCGAAATCCAGAACACCTTTCATTTCGATTCCGACAGTTTTTGTCGGAATCGAAATCTAGAAAGTGCCTGTGTGTTTTCAATAAAGAGGGTAAAAAAGACGGACTGTTGAGTTTATTTTTGTGACACTGCCATAAGTCATTCCAAGTAGCTCACCGCACTATGTACATACACCATCACAAGCTTCGCAAGGCACTCTAACGATTGTTCTATTGATATAAACTATATTAGTGAAAACTGATATGCAAAGATAGAAGTAGTGTAAAATTATTAACACGAAACTCCAAATTAACTTTCAAAGATACTTTGGAGTGGGTATCACATTTTTTTGTTGCGGCGCATTTTTGAGATACGAGATCTTTTTGTTGCAATTCTTTTTTTTTGAGAAAAAAACACTAAACACCAAAATTTACATTTTAGATGTTTTTTTGGTTTAATTTTTCTCTAAATGAACCAAAAAAAGGGTGATTATTTTCAATAATTGACTTTTCATGTGTCAACTTATTTCCAAGGATTTTCAATGAATCTCGACCTAATAATAATGGGAATGGGTAATAGTGAATCGTCCACAACGTATGGAAAAATTATATAGGATTTTCCTCCAAAGTATACAATACATTTTACTCTTCCATATGTCGATATAGGTGGTCCACCTAAGCCGTGGTAAGGAGTAACTATACTATTCTTAAAAATACCATTATGTACTAGGGATTTTTTAACAAATGAAACACGACTACCAGTATCTAAAAGGGCAAAAACATTTCTGCATCTTTCCTCACCAAATAGCACTCACAATTTAATGAGTTGTGCAGCTGCTAAATCTTCTGTTGTTTGGTCATCAGGTTGCAGCTCCTCCACGGCGCCTACGGTCACTCCAGTTCCCCGCTTCGGACACTTTATCCTTCAATACCGACAGCACTGGTGGCAATGTGAGAATTGCGCTTTGCATGGGCTTCCGGCCACGGTTTGAAGACTTCCGTGGCTTAGCTCCATGCAAAGGCCCTACTTCGATTAAAATCGAGTGGCTATTCAACGAGGCAGCTCTCGATGTCGATGGCTCTGGTGTGGTGGCCATTTTTTCGACATGCCCAACAGCTGGATCAAGCAAAGCAATCCAGTTCATCGAAAATGTCTGGATCGAACGGAAAAATTCCTGTTGATGGAAAGCCGGATTTAATTTTACCGGGACTCAAAGTCAGATCAAGAGTCTTACAGATCAATCCAGCAAGATGACGGATTTCTAGGACCTTGCAAAAAGACGTAAAAATTAAAAATTGAACATTTTGAAGAAAATTGATGCGTCATGCGTCAAAACAACGTTTAAAAAGCGGTGCCTTTAAATAAAAAACCTTGTCATTGCATAAAGCCTTACTTTGTTGGCATTGTTTTTTTGCCAAGCGGAACATTGCGACTTGTAGACGGTTTTGACTGGACCTTTGGAACGTCCAAAGGCTGAAATCGGTGGCTGCAATGTGGCGGAAAAAAGAGAACGTGGATGCCATTCTCTACGCCCAAATCTAGTGCATCCACAGAAAGATGTGAGGCGTGGTTGTCGAGCAAAAGCAAATCTGGGGATGGTCTTGCGAAAGCGATGAAATGGTGCATAAACCGAACAAACTCAGGTTGAGCCATCCAACCAGAACCATTGGCAAAGCCAGCTGAATCACAAGAAATCAAGAAAACAATTTAATTTATTGAATAAAGTGCAAAAAAATTCCGAGTCCAAAGAAAAATTGCATCGTATTCTGAATAGGAAACGAGACATGCGGTGATTTACATATTTGTTTTGAACTCATCATAAATGCGAAAGCCATTCGAAAAAAAAGTGAACAACTAAATTACCTGCACCAGAAGACATATTTTCCAAAAAAAAGTTTGCATTTTTTTTCTCGGGAAAAAGAAAAACCGGCGGCAAACTATTTCCACTGGCATCGATGGTCAAAGCCATGGTGATCATGGTTCCCCGTTCGGCTGCCTCCAACTGCCCGACTCGCCGCACGCCTCTCATGGCGATGATTCGCCCAATTTTAGTGGGGACTGTTGAGAAAACGGATTCGTCCATATTGTATATTCGACCAGCCGGAAAATGGAATTCATCCAAGAGATCACCCAAATTCTTGAAAAAAGCCTTGACGTTTGTCTTGCAAAAGGTATTGGACCGATTTATTGATGTCTGTTCGGGCTTGCGCAGCACAAGGCGAGTATGGCGTGCCATGAACTAATAGTACCAGTGCCATCCAGCCTTCTCGTCCTCGTCCCACGATGCCGGATAACCTAAGCCTAGTGAAAAATCATAAGAGTTTTTATGATTATTTGGTTTTTAATAAGAAAATATTGGAACGCGTTTAAGTGAAATTGTTATAATATATTGCAAACAGAAACAAACGATAGCGAAAAATGTAATACAGTCGAGGCGGTGCCCGACAGTGTAATACCCTGTACCTTTTTTTCTCGAAAAAAGTTTTATTCCTGCATATTCTTTCTATGAACTTTCCAATTGGAATATTTTATTTGTTGGTGCAAAACGATATTTATACCTATAAGTTCCGCAAATTTTAACCGATTTTGATGAAAATCGAAATTTACGTCAAAGAAGTTATTTCAAGTATATGAGGAAAGTTTTAAGGGGATGTGTTGAGGGGTGTGGGAGAAAACACGATAAATCGATTGCGGGGGGTGTGGGGCCTGCATTGATAAAATTTTGATGTAGATTGGTTCATTAGAGCCACATGAATCAGCTTACCAAAAATTGTGATTCTAGTCCATTTGTTACTATAATTACGTAGAGTCAAATATTGACGCAATTTATAGGGAAGGGGTAGTGAAATTTGTACATTTTAGGCTAATACTTTTGTTGTATTTGTCCGATTTTGTTTATTTTTGACACAAAGATGCATGCAACCACAATGCATCGCTCTGTTAAATTTCAGACGAAAATATTAAACGGTGTAGTCAAAAACCGCGAAACTCTGCTACGGGGAAAGATATGGACATGATTCAACAAACTTGATCTTCTCAGGAAATATGCGCATCAGCTGGTAAAGTTTCGTATCTCTAGCTCTTATAGTCTCCGAGATCTAGGTGTTCATACAGACGGCCAGACGGACATGGCTCAATCGCTACCCGAGGTTATGATAAGCATTTTGGTATAAAGGACTTGGGGTCTGCCACGCCTCCTTCTTGCCGTTACATACATTGCACAAATCTAGTATACCCTTTGTACCTATAGGTACAGGGTATAAAAATGTGTGGACGCTCGCATGTAATGGTAATCGACAACTAACTTATGCTAAATCCAAATTTTATCTCTTAAGTCTAGCTTAAACTACCACGGCGAAGCGGGGCGAAATCACCAAGAGCGATGAAAGCTTTATTGGCTCCCGCTCCGCCCTACTCTCACTTACACTAGACTTCATAGTATTACAATATTTTGGTACTTAGATATTACATAATTGATTTGCGCCAACACCGGCCCCGTTGAAAGGCTGAAGGAGCCTTTAAATAATTGGCAATGGCGCAAGTTTGTGGATAGCGCGTCTATATGTGCCTCCATATAAAACATATATTGCACTATTTGTTTGGTTTGCGTCCAAAGCGGTTCATTTGGAAATCGTGTCAGATCTGTCAACTAACACATTTCTTATGGCTTTTCAAAGGTTCGTCGGCCGCCGAGGAGTTCCGCAAGTAGTCCATTGCGACAACGCGACGAACTTCGTCGGAGCTCAACGGCAGATGCACGAGCTTCGGAACAGGATCGACGAGGAGGCGGATGCCCTTCGCGAATTCGCATCAAAAAGCGGATGCGAATTTGTGTTCATACCGCCAAGAGCTCCGCACTTCGGGGGTCTATGGGAGGCCGGTGTGAAAACTGCAAAGCACCTACTCCTACGGACGGTAGGAGGCGTGCTCCTCACATCGGAGGAGTTGAGCACCGTGCTCGTGGCAGTCGAGGCAGCAATGAACTCCCGGCCTCTCGGCGCCCTAAGCCAAGACCCAAGCGACGGTGCGGCGTTGACACCACCGCACCCCCATTAGCTTCGCCAACAGAGGAAATCCCGGACCAGAAGGGTCTAAGCTGCTTGAAGCCATGGCGAGCTGTCTCGTCGCTCAAGCAACATTTCTGGCAGAAATGGTCCCGGGAATACTTACTGGGGCTGCAAACTCGCGCCAAATGGCACCAGAGCCAGCCCAACATTCAAGACGGGGACCTCGTCGTCGTCGCAGAGGACAACCTTCCACCGCAGCAGTGGATGGTGGGCAGAGTCGTAGCCACTCACGTCGGGCAGGACGGCATGGTCAGGGTCGTAGACGTAAAAACGGGTAATGGAGGCACATATAGACGCGCTATCCACAAACTTGCGCCATTTCCAATTATTTAAAGGCTCCTTCAGCCTTTCAACGGGGTCGGCGTTGGCGCAAATCAATTATGTAGTATCTAAGTACTAAAATATTGTAGTACTATGAAGTCTAGTGTAAGTGAGAGTAGGGCGGAGCGGGAGCCAATAAAGCTTTCATCGCTCTTGGTGATTTCGCCCCGCTTCGCCGTGGTAGTTTAAGCTAGACTTAAGAGATAAAATTGGATTTAGCATAAGTTAGTTGTCGATTACCATTACATGCGAGCGTCCACACATTTTTCGCTATCGTTTGTTTCTGTTTGCAATATATTATAACAATTTCACTTAAACGCGTTCCAATACTTTCTTATTAAAAACCAAATAATCATAAAAACTCTTATGATTTTTCATAATAGTAGTTATGAAAAACCATAAGAGTTTTTATGATTTAAATTTAATATAAATTAATGGAACGCGTTTAAATGCTAGTACTTATACAAATTTATTGCGTTAACGAAAAAGAAAAGAATAGTAGGTGCGCTCGCATGTAATATAATTCGTCAACGAAAGAGAGGCTTATGCAGATCCAAATTTTATCTCTTAAGTCTAGCTTAAACTACCACGGCGAAGCGGGGCGAAATCACCAAGAGCGATGAAAGCTTTATTGGCTCCCGCTCCGCCGTACTCTCTCTTACACTAGACTTCATAGTATTACAATATTTTGGTACTTAGATACTACATAATTGATTTGCGCCAACACCTAGCTTATTGGCGAATTGATAAGCCAATTTCTTCAGTTCATTAATTCTCAAGCCGTAATAGTGCCGAACGCACTTTAACACATATTCCACCAAGGCATCCTCCTGGCCCGAAGTAAAGATCTTGAAGCTGAAGCGGAAAACAACTAATTTATTGAAAAAATGCGAAATGCATTCGAAACAAAGGTAAACAAATAATTACCTGATTGGATGGCACACGTTGGGTACATCTATGGATAAAACCTAGCAAAACACCATCTTCGACATTCGAAATGTCGCCAAGCTGATCAGCGATTTTCTGAAGGTAGCGATGTAGGCTACTCCGAGGAATGCCGTAGGCTGTAGCTGTCGGTTTTATGGGCTCTTTGTCGATTTTGCACCGTTTAATTGCTTCAACGTAGGCATTTAAATTAATTTTTGGGTTTGGCATGGCTAACAATCAGAGCTCACAAAAAATTGGCTTTAAATGACCACTTTTCAATAATTTTTCGCGGAAAATTGTATTTATTGTAGTGATGCGTGTGATAATTTAAACTCAAGTATACATAAATATGTAAACAAGCGTCAGTGTGTATGCATCAGCTTTAATTTGCCAGTGGGTGTACCAGCTAGTATTTTTGTTTGCTAACTGTACTTTTTTTCACCCTTTTTCTACTTTTACAAAATTTTCGCGCCCTAGCCGGCAGACTTACTCTGGTCACACACAAGCATGTATACATTCTCATGTTAACAGTTATTTGCGAGCTCTGCTAAAAATACACAAAATATAACGGTTTAAGTCAAAAAAACTAAGTGTCCACAACTGGTAAAATTAAGTGTCCACAACTGGAAAATGTAGAGTTGTCAAAAAAGTACCCGCAAATTCTTTTTTCGCGAACATTTTGATCAAACCTTTATAAAATCACAAAATATATTGAATTTCCTGCATAAAAATATATTTTACCAACCTTTTGCAACTATTCACTTTAATTTATCGCCCTTTAAACACAAACAAAAAATAGATCACTTTTGATTTTTGCACATGAAAAAATGTGATCCACTGTAGCTGCTGAACGCATGCGTCGTTTGCTTCGACATTAGCAATAAAACATGGTGCTGACATTACGCACAAACTACAATTTAAAGATCTGCTCCATCTCCTCACGTTCAAAAGTTATGGGGGGGGTGTCCACAACTGGGTAATGTCCACAACCGGACAACTTCTCCTACTTGTGATCTGCACTCCAGCACTTAAAGCAAGCTCCCTCAGGTCGCCTTGGCCTCACACAGTTTTTCATAGGGTGGCCAAACTGACGGCAATTGAAGCAACGCATGTTAGACCCCCTTGCTTTTCTCCAATTTAAGGTTTAAGGCCGATATGGGTTGACGCTATGGTAGGCCTTACCTTGTCAAAAAGTATAATTTTATCCCGTAGGTCATCCAAGGACTTACAATACAGCATAGGGGCAGCGATTCCTGATTCATCCTGTAGCCCACTAACGATCAATTTGAACACGTCGCACGTCGCCAACTCTGCATGACGGGCAATATTACGCATTGCCACATAATACTGCAACGCTGACTCTCCTTTTGAAATTTTAAGCGCATCCAATTTTTTCCAATATCCCAACTTGTGACTTTTTGCTCAAATGCTCTACGGAGTTGGATGAATAACTCTGCCCAAGTCAACGAAGCCGCATGTGCAATAAAGGTCTTCGCTGAACCAGTCAAACTTCGCTTAGCAAAAATCCAACGGCGCTGGTCCGAAAGCTTGAACAAATCTGCAATATCTGTGAACTCATCCAACCAACGGCCTACTGGGTAGCCATCGTCTCCAGAAAACGGCTGAATTAATCCCTCAAAGTCACGGACACTCATTATTTCTGCCTGTTGACTACAACCGCTCTCCTGCTGACGCAACTCAGCCTCTGCTTGCATCGCAGTCAGACGCAATTCAGCTACTCGTTGTCTTTGAACGTAAAGGTCCTCCATTTTCTTTAACAGTGCTGTTTTATTTGCACACTCGTATACAAGCTTCTGCTGCTCGCCAGCATCGGCGTCTATTGCACCACCGGCGGCAGCGTCTATTTCAACTATTGCATCAGCCATCGGTGCTGAAACAATTGAATTTTCCTTCGGAGAAAAATTTGCTGCTGGACATAGGCGAACTATGGGTATAAATCTCATCTGCACCACGGCTTTTCTGTTTGATAATTCGTTTTACAGCAGTGGTCGGCACAAAATACATTCACATTTTTTTTTGCGTATGTATTGAAGTTTTCTCTGCACACACGCCACACGAAGCTCATGAAACTGGGCGTCTTGCCGCACCTGCACGCGTTCACGATCGAGTACAGCCACTAAGTTCTCTTTTATTTTCTTTAAAATTTCCTCGTATTTCATAACTTTGGCCACAACGGAAGGCACTGGGCTTACCCCACATCTGATTTGTAACCAATGCTTTTATTATTGAAAAAATTATAAGCTTTTTTATAATTTGAGAGCACATACAGTAAGTAGTGCACTATTGGATTAGTTGGGAATTTATGAGTGTGTTTCAATTTAATTTAGGTTTGCTTTTACCATTTTTCATATATGTTTTGTCTTGTATATACTCCAGTATTTGTCTTTAATTTAAGTTTTTATAATTAAGATACACGTGTGCAAACGTGAGTTATATTACACGGCAAGTACTTAGGTTAAGAGTTTAATATTACGAAAATGCGCTGTGCGTGCGATCGGCTCAATGGTAAACGAAAAGTGACCTTATCTTTTGCAAACATACAGTTGCAGCAGCCAAACGGTCGTAGCGAGAATTGCAATTTTCTTCTTCTTTAAGCATTGGGATCAGTTACACTTGACGATTTCAATGTACCAACTTAATACTACCGAACTTAATACTAGACTTCATTTATCTCATAATTCGTAAACATAATATTATATTAAGGAATATGGAAAATCCGCCAACACCGGCCCCTTTGAAGGAACCCGGTTCTTCAAGTTATTGGTAAAGGTGCCAATTTATGTATAGCTCGCTTGAACACTCCGTTAGCGATTCTGACATCGGCCACTCTGACCTTGCCGTCGGTTCCTGCGTGTGTGGCTATCACTCTGCCAA
Source organism: Chymomyza costata (assembly GCA_018150985.1). Taxonomy (NCBI): domain Eukaryota; kingdom Metazoa; phylum Arthropoda; class Insecta; order Diptera; family Drosophilidae; genus Chymomyza; species Chymomyza costata. The sequence continues at coordinate 30,322 of JAECWU010000488.1, read as the reverse complement.
CCATCCATTGCAGCGGCGGTACGTTGTCCTCTGCAACCACGACGAGTGTTCCTACCTCTAGGTTGGTTTCCTCCTTGAACCACTTGGCCCGCACTTGCAGAGTTGACACGTACTCCCGGTACCAGCGCTGCCAGAAGCTGTGCTTGAGAGATGAGACACTGCGCCATCTCCGCAAGCAAGTTAGGTTGCTCTGGTCTGAAAGTGGTGGGGCTGGCGGTGATACCAAGGGTCCGCCGACTAAGAAGTGCGCCGGTGTCAATGCCTCCCCGTCGTTGGGATCGGCGCTTAGTGCGCCAAGTGGCCTTGAATTCAGCACGGACTCGACGCCGACTAGGAGTGTTCCGAGCTCTTCGGCCGTTAGCAGGGCGGTCCCTACTGTCCGTAGGAACAGGCTCTTTGCTGATTTCACACCTGCTTCCCAAAGTCCTCCGAAATGAGGAGCTCTGGGAGGTATGTAAGCAAATTCGCATCCGATCTTCGCTGCGAATGCGCTTATACTGTCCGCTTCTTGGCTCCACCTTGCTCGAAACTCCTTCATTTGTCGGTCTGCTCCTACGAAATTTGTAGCGTTGTCGCAGTGGACTTTCTGTGGGATCCCTCGTCGGCCGACGAACCTTTGGAAAGCCAAAAGAAACGCATCAGTGGTTAAATCAGAAACTAATTCTAGGTGAACCGCTTTTGACGCAAAACAAACAAAGAGCGCTACATAAGATTTGTATGGAGGCTAGCCACGAATTCGAAACGTTGTGCTTATCGGGCCACAGAAATCTACACCGCAGATAAAAAAAAGGGCGGAAGGCTCGGACGCGATCTGCTGGTAGGTTGCCCATTAACTGCGTCAGTAGTCGGGGCTTGTATTTAAAACAGGAGATACATGAGCGTACTGTGCGGGTGCAAAGTGTTTTGGCGTTCACCACCCAGATTCTTTCTCGTAGAAGACTGACGAGAGCTTGAGGACCAGCGTGGCAGTTGCTCCTGTGTAAGTGTATTACGTAAGATTTAATGAACTGGGAGTTTTTTGATAGCAACAATGGGAATTTGGCTTCGTATGGGATAGGAGCATTTAGTAACCGACCCCCAACTCTCAAAAGTGAACAAGTACCCCACGTTTCCTGGAGGTCGTGCATGAAAGGACTCAATCGTTGAAGGTTTGGTCCCAGAGTCAGTTTTTTCCGGATTTTTTCAATATCTTCCCTGTATTCGTATTGTTGAATTTGTTCGACAATTTTATTGAACGCGAATAAAAGTTCGCTTGACGTAATTGCCGCGGGGATAGGCAACGTCATGCGTTTGCACTTATTTATGAATCGGAATACCCAAACAAAAACTCTAAGCAGTTTTATATGAGAGGAAAAGCGCTCTATTGACTTCAACAAGTCATTTTCCTGGACATCGGCTAATAGAGCAAATGCGGATTTACGGGTCTCCGTCGTGAGAAGGTTGCACGGGTCATCGAAATGACGATTGGTCGGCCAGCAATCTTCGGTTTCCCTTAGAAATGGCGGCCCCTCGAACCAGAAGGAACTAGTGAGTTCGTCAACGTTGCATCCGCGGGAAACAATGTCTGCGGGATTCAATTTTGTTGGTACGTGGCGCCAAGTTGCAGTTTCCGACCACTCTTGCACTTCAGCCACTCGGTTTCCAACGAACACTGATAACGATGACGGATGAGTTTTTATCCAGTGCAGTGTTATTTCAGAGTCGGTCCATAAAACGACCTTCTCAATTGGAAACTTAAAGAATTGGCTAACACGATGGAAGAGATCTGCAAGAAGGTGAGCTGCACACAGCTCAAGACGAGGAAGCGTTTTCGTCTTAAGGGGCGCTACTTTAGACTTTGCAGTAAGCAGAGACACTCTTAAACCTTCTGCGAGTGCGGACGTATATGCAGGCGCCGTATGCTCGCATAGAGGCATCAGCGAAACCGTGAATCTGCGTTGGTAACTCTGTATCTGTATGGACGAATCGATTGATCTTGATCTCATCTAGTTGATGCAGGTTTGACTTGAAAGATTGCCATGACGTGTGAAGATGCATCGGTATCGATTCGTCCCAGTCCAACTTTTGCAGCCACAATTCTTGCAAAAGCATCTTGGCCTTCGTGACTAAAGGGCACAGAAGGCCAAGTGGATCAAATAGTCGGGCTGTTACTGATAAGATGTTACGTTTGGTTGCTCGAAGTTTTTCGAATGTGTCATCCAATTTAAACTGGAAAACATCTTTCTGCGGCAACCACATAACGCCTAGTGTCTTGGTCACGTCTGCGCCGACTGCGGCTAATGGTACAGCCTCGGTGTTCTTAGCGGACAGCTCTGAGCAGTTTGAAAACCACTTGGCTAGTTCAAAACCTGCACTCTGAAGCACATGAGTTACTTCAGATCGAAGCTCGTACAGTTTTTCGACGGAATTGGCTCCCGTCAGCATGTCGTCGACATAAAAGTCATGTCGGATAACATCTGCAGCAGTAGGATGTGAGAGCTCTACCATTTCGCTTAACTTTGTCAGGCAACGTATAGCTAAAAATGGCGCTGGAGATGTGCCGTAGGTGACGGTATTTAGACGAAAAATTTGCAGAGGTTCAGACGGATCTTTTCTCCACACTATGAGTTGAAAGTTCTTGTCTGCTTCGTTTACCATCACTTGACGGTACATTTTCTTAATATCTGCTACAAGCGCAAATTTGTTAAGACGAAACCGAAGTAGCGTAGAATAAAGCTCTTCTTGCACAGTGGGACCAACCATCAAAGTCTCGTTTAATGCTACTTGCGTCGATGTGCGGCAAGATGCATCAAACACTACTCGCAACTTAGTGGACGTGCTCTGGGGCCGCAGTACGCACTGGTGTGGGATAAAGTAGTGAGGAGTGTTTGGAATTTTGTTATCTGTCGGGGACATATGACCCAACAACACGTATTCGTTCATGAATTCGAGATACAGCTCTCGCAGCTGACTGTTACCTGATAACCTTTTCTCTAGCGACAAGAAACGACGTTTCGCAACTTCGTAGGATGACCCTAGAGTCTTTGGGTCAGATTTAAATGGTAGGCGTACTTCAAATCGTCCTGTTGACAGAAGGACAGTATTTTTATTAAAATGTTCTTCGCAAAGTTGGTGCTCAGGAGTTAAAGCTTTGGACTTAGAGGGCAAATCTTCTATAGACCAAAATTTTTGCAACGTTTTATCGATTGAGGATAGTTCTTCCTCTTGATGGCTTAGGTGCATTACACTTTTTGCGGTTAATGACGTACGAGTGGCGCATCTTCCGGATACTATCCAGCCAAGAACCGTTTTTTGTAAGATTGGACAATCAGGGCCCTGCTTGACTTGGCCAACAGAAAGAAGTTCAAAAAAGGATTCTGCACCAATTAGCATATCGATCCTTTGAGGCCTAAAGAAACCTGGGTCTGCTAGCTCTAAATTTTTGGGAATCGTCCACCCGCTGGTATTCACAATGACGTCAGGCTGAGAACCAGATACGGTACGCATAACCCAGAAGTCGGCCGAGAACTCAGTGCAGCTGACACGCGACTTGACGGTAATGTGAATTTTCTTCTTTGCTTCAGCATTAGACTCGCCAATACCTCTCACATTTATACGTGCGGCCTCCCTTTTGAGCTGCAGGCGCTGCGCTAGATCTTCTGTTACAAAATTCACTTGGGACCCCGAATCGAGCAGTGCCCGTGCGAAAACGAATTCACCACTGTTGGTTCTGACTTGCACAATTGCTGTGGCCAAAATCACTCTATCTGACGCCGCCGTGTACATAGAATGCGGCGTAGGCGGCTGATCTTGCACAGTTGATGACTGCGAGGGTGGTGGTGACGTTAGGATTGTGCTGGCAGTGTACATATGCAGAATTGTGTGGTGTGAGCGGTTGCAGACTCGGCATTTTCTCGCTCTACAGCTTGTGACTGTATGGCCTCTACGTAGGCAATTTATGCATGCTGCCGCCGTTTTGGCGAAATTGAACCTCTCATGAACAGAGAGGGCTGAAAAGGGGCCGCATCTCTCTATGGGATGATCCTCGGAATTACAAAACAGACAAATTTGGGTTGCTTGTTGGTCGTTGTGAGAAGCGACAAGGGAGTAATTATTTTTATTAGCGGGTTTCTTTTGATTGTTTTGGCCGAACTGTGTAGATGAATATTTTGCATTTGTGGTTTCTTTAGCCACCATATGTTGATAGCGTTGATTCAACGTGGCTTCGCACGTGGTCCATAGTGGAAGCTCATCGTAGCCTAATTGCTCTTCCCAGTTATTTTTGGTCGCCGTGTCGACTTTCCCCATAACAATGTGAATTAAAACACCATTTAAAATAGCATGATCATCGCCAATGGACTTGAGCGAGTCATAGATTGCCGACACTGAGTCTATTAGTTTTCGCAGAGCAGAAGCGGAAGGGTGGGATATTCTTGGCAGTTCGAAAAGAGCAGATATATGGTTTGAAAATATCAGACAGTCGTTATCGTATAGTTGTTTTAGCCTTGCTAAGGCTTTAGGGTAATTTTCGTCTGTTAATTGGAATGCGCCTACCACACCTAAAGCTTCACCAGACAAGTTTGATTTAAGGAGATTAAATTTCTCGATATCTTCTAAAGTATTATCGTTATCTACAAAGGTCTCGAACAACCGTATAAAGTTCTTAAATTCTGCATAATTTCCGCAAAAGGTTGGAAGAGCTACAGATGGAAGCCTGCTGCGGGTTTGTACTGGTGAAGGGTGTTGCACATTTGCCGAGCTTTGGGCACGTGTCATTTTTTTAAGCGCTGCCTTGAGCATTGATTTGGATTTGATGCAGGCCTCCTCTAATTCTTCCCGAAATTTATCTTCTGGATCCTTTGCTTCTATTTTAAGTTGATAAGTGCCCGCATTGTCAATATGTGTGCTTAGAATTTCAAGCCGGCACTCCAACTCATCAGGCAACATTGAGATTTTGCCTTCGGCTAGCTGCTTCTGCACGCGAACGATGCTGCTGAAGCAAACATCACGCTTCCTACGAAGTTCTTCGACCAATTCCTTGCTCATGTTGAATTAATTATAAGTAGATTAAAGCACGAAATATATTTGAGGGGCGAAAAACTTCCGAAAATGTATGTGCCCACTCAGAATGTAGAGTACCGCGCACCAACAGACTGATTAACTGTTTAACTTATCAGTAGATGAAGCAGTTAAAAAACACGAAAATATTTGAGGGCGACAAAGGTCCGAAAATGTATATGCCCACTCAGAATGTAGGGTACCGCGCACCTATAGACTGAGTAGCTATTTAATTTATCAGTAGATGTATATGAAAAGGTTGAAAAACCACGAAAATATTTGAGGGCGAAAAAGGTCCGAAAATGTATATGCCCATTCAGAATGTAGGGTACCGCGCACCTATAGACTGAGTAACTATTTAATTTATCAGTAGATGTATATAAAAAGGTTGAAAAACCACGAAAATATTTGAGGGCGAAAAAGGTCCGAAAATGTATATGCCCACTCAGAATGTAGGGTACCGCGCACCTATAGACTTGTTTATACTGCTGAGCTGCAGCGAACGACAAGAAAAGGGGGAACCGATAACTAAAACATGTGCTGCAACGGCGTTTAAGAAGCTGGTATGCGTGGGTGTGTACACGTGCGGATTGCGATACTCTTACTTTTATAAACACATGAAGAACAGGGGTTAAACTGGTCAAAATCGAGAAATTTCATACGATTTTTATTTTGCGTCGTTTAAGCGGTTCTCCTGATAATTTGATGATTATATTTGTTAGCAGTCAACGATCATGCATTAGATGCTGAACTATCTACCGCTTATGAGTATGCAGCCACAGCAGAAAGACTTGCAAAGCGCCGTAGTGTATAGGTCACCTACGCGTCACCTTGGCTTTCAACAAATGCGATAAATACCTGTGGGGCTGAATTGCCAATTTTCTCCACTTCCCTTTTGTCTTTTCCCATCAGCAAGAGTGACGCAGTAGCTGCGGTGCTCCGTGTAGAGTAGTGCAGCGATGTAACGGAAGAAGTACCGAAAGCATAGATGGAAATAACAGCAAGGGCCAATATGCACGTGTGTATGCACAGTTATGTTGATTTGATATAACTTCTTTTGTTTGCAGGTTGCAGGTTTTTTTTTTTGTTGTTTTTTTTTTTTTTTTTTTTTTTTTTTTTTGCCGTCGCCGGATATATTTAAACTCTTAACCAATTACGAGCCGACAAGAAAGCACTTTCACTCACAAAATAAGTCCCTGCTCGGGCGCCATGAAAAAATTATAAGCTTTTTTTATAATTTGAGAGCACATACAGTAAGTAGTGCACTATTGGATTAGTTGGGAATTTATGAGTGTGTTTCAATTTAATTTAGGTTTGCTTTTACCATTTTTCATATATGTTTTGTCTTATATATACTCCAGTATTTGTCTTTAATTTAAGTTTTTATAATTAAGATACACGTGTGCAAACGTGAGTTATATTACACGGCAAGTACTTAGGTTAAGAGTTTAATATTACGAAAATGCGCTGTGCGTGCGATCGGCTCAATGGTAAACGAAAAGTGACCTTATCTTTTGCAAACATACAGTTGCAGCAGCCAAACGGTCGTAGCGAGAATTGCAATTTTCTTCTTCTTTAAGCATTGGGATCAGTTACACTTGACGATTTCAATGTACCAACTTAATACTACCGAACTTAATACTAGACTTCATTTATCTCATAATTCGTAAACATAATATTATATTAAGGAATATGGAAAAGCCGCCAACAATTATATTTAATTTAATAAGTACAATCTTACATCGATGTCGCATGAATCGACAGTCATTTATCGATACGGTGAATACACATCGATAAGCTCATAAAGGAAAAAAAGTAAAATGATTCTATTGAAGCATTTGTGTTTAAATTACGTTAATTAGAAATATATAAGAGCAAAAAACGTTTTTTTGACCGAGCTACATGATATAGTCATCCGATTATGATGAAATTTTGCACAGTGTTTGGGAACTATAAAAATTTTTGGAACACCAAATTTGGTCGGGGTATCTTCAAAAACACACGAAACACAACGAATTTAGTTCAAAAAAAATTTTTAACCAAAATCGGTTGACTATATCGTATAGCTCCCATAGGTTCAATCGGGCAAAAAAAATGTTTTTTGTACAAAATTCGTTGTGTTTCTTTTGTTTGTGAAAATAACGTGCACCAAATTTGGTCAAAATCGGTTGACTATATCATATAGCTCCCATAGGAACGATCGGTAAAAAAAAATTCAAAATTCGTCTGTTTTTGGTTGTTTATTAGGGTATCGTAACCTAATTTGGCAATCAAATGTCTTTTGATGTTCTTAAGCAATATATCGGACTTATTATAATTGCAAAGTGGTGGTACAGGGTATCCCAAAGTCGGCCGCGCCCTACTTTAACGTACGCCATTTTTTTTTGATGAAAATGTAAATTTAAGGTAAAAAAATATTTATAATGACACCTACACTGGCTGAGATGTATTTAAAATATTTTTCATTTGATGCAATATACACTTGAAATTATTGAGCAAACTCGTTTTTATTAACATTTGATTGGGAGGTTGTAAAAAGATAAAATATTAGGAATTAATTACTATTCCATTCTTTATTTCTTTGCTAATACAACAAACAGGAATAAAATTTGTAAGTTAGTTATTACTTACAATTATATCTGCATTAAAATTCTATCTTTTCTATTTACTCTATATCAATTTCAGCGAATCAATCGGCAAATGGAGAAAAAAATAAAAACAATAACGGCGGAACAATCCCTTGACGATGTTGAGTTGCAAACCCGACAGTGCACTATAAATAAATATGAGGAACACTTTAAGAAAATAAGAAATATTCAATGCGGTCATACTATCAATAATGAATGTGGAATATATTCTGATCACAACTCTAATGTCTCTTCACTGTGCCAACAAATAATAACATAAACTATTAATAGATGTAGAAAAAGCAATAAATATTACTATAATGAGCAAAAATACATTTATGCATGCTTAAACATATTTATCTTTATATAGGTACAAATATAAAAACTATTGATCTGACTGTCTCGCTGACTTACGCTCACGCTTTACGCTGGGTAATTTTGTATTATGGAATATGTGTGTATAACTAACTTATGCTAAATCCAAATTTTATCTCTTAAGTCTAGCTTAAACTACCACGGCGAAGCGGGGAGAAATCACCAAGAGCGATGAAAGCTTTATTGGCTCCCGCTCCGCCCTACTCTCACTTACACTAGACTTCATAGTATTACAATATTTTGGTACTTAGATATTACATAATTGATTTGCGCCAACACCGGCCCCGTTGAAAGGCTGAAGGAGCCTTTAAATAATTGGCAATGGCGCAAGTTTGTGGATAGCGCGTCTATATGTGCCTCCATATAAAACATATATTGCACTATTTGTTTGGTTTGCGTCCAAAGCGGTTCATTTGGAAATCGTGTCAGATCTGTCAACTAACACATTTCTTATGGCTTTTCAAAGGTTCGTCGGCCGCCGAGGAGTTCCGTAAGTAGTCCATTGCGACAACGCGACGAACTTCGTCGGAGCTCAACGGCAGATGCACGAGCTTCGGAACAGGATCGACGAGGAGGCGGATGCCCTTCGCGAATTCGCATCAAAAAGCGGATGCGAATTTGTGTTCATACCGCCAAGAGCTCCGCACTTCGGGGGGTCTATGGGAGGCCGGTGTGAAAACTGCAAAGCACCTACTCCTACGGACGGTAGGAGGCGTGCTCCTCACATCGGAGGAGTTGAGCACCGTGCTCGTGGCAGTCGAGGCAGCAATGAACTCCCGGCCTCTCGGCGCCCTAAGCCAAGACCCAAGCGACGGTGCGGCGTTGACACCACCGCACCCCCATTAGCTTCGCCAACAGAGGAAATCCCGGACCAGAAGGGTCTAAGCTGCTTGAAGCCATGGCGAGCTGTCTCGTCGCTCAAGCAACATTTCTGGCAGAAATGATCCCGGGAATACTTACTGGGGCTGCAAACTCGCGCCAAATGGCACCAGAGCCAGCCCAACATTCAAGACGGGGACCTCGTCGTCGTCGCAGAGGACAACCTTCCACCGCAGCAGTGGATGGTGGGCAGAGTCGCAGCCACTCACGTCGGACAGGACGGCATGGTCAGGGTCGTAGACGTAAAAACGGGTAATGGAGGCACATATAGACGCGCTATCCACAAACTTGCGCCATTTCCAATTATTTAAAGGCTCCTTCAGCCTTTCAACGGGGTCGGCGTTGGCGCAAATCAATTATGTAGTATCTAAGTACTAAAATATTGTAATACTATGAAGTCTAGTGTAAGTGAGAGTAGGGCGGAGCGGGAGCCAATAAAGCTTTCATCGCTCTTGGTGATTTCGCCCCGCTTCGCCGTGGTAGTTTAAGCTAGACTTAAGAGATAAAATTGGATTTAGCATAAGTTAGTTGTCGATTACCATTACATGCGAGCGTCCACACATTTTTAGCTATCGTTTGTTTCTGTTGAGCTAACAATATTTTTTGCTAGCATTTGTTTTAAAATCGGGTTATTATCAGAACTTAAACAGTGTATTAAAGGATAAGCGTAGTTAGTTGATTTAGGTGCGATTTATTACAAGTTTCAATGTTTATGCCGCGATATAATGTATTGTGTTAAAGTTATGTGTATAAATTATTATGTATAGTTTCGAAAGAAGGTGCGTAGGTGCGTGTAGGTAAGATTAGCGTCGTGAGATTACTGATCTGCATAAGCAAACCATTAGGCGGATTAGCCGCCGATATGTAACGCGGCAAATCAGAGAGAGGTCGGCGTTGCAGCCGACGCATGCAATGCGCTTGCGCGAAAGCTTACAAAGTTTAAGAGAGGTAAAGAATAGAGTTCTCTTGCCGCGCAGGGCAAGTTACAAAACAAAGAGAAGTATTATTTAAGCATAAAAGCTGCTGGACCAAACAGTTTCTGTTTTCAATATATTATAACAATTTCACTTAAACGCGTTCCAATACTTTCTTATTAAAAACCAAATAATCATAAAAACTCTTATGATTTTTCATAATAGTAGTTATGAAAAACCATAAGAGTTTTTATGTTTAAATTTAATATAAATTAATGGAACGCGTTTAAATGCTAGTACTTATACAAATTTATTGCGTTAACGAAAAAGAAAAGAATAGTAGGTGCGCTCGCATGTAATATAATTCGTCAACGAAAGAGAGGCTTATGCAGATCCAAATTTTATCTCTTAAGTCTAGCTTAAACTACCACGGCGAAGCGGGGCGAAATCACCAAGAGCGATGAAAGCTTTATTGGCTCCCGCTCCGCCGTACTCTCACTTACACTAGACTTCATAGTATTACAATATTTTGGTACTTAGATACTACATAATTGATTTGCGCCAACACCTAGCTTATTGGCGAATTGATAAGCCAATTTCTTCAGTTCATTAATTCTCAAGCCTCATGTTAACAGTTATTTGCGAGCTCTGCTAAAAATTTCATAGGGTGGCCAAACTGACGGCAATTGAAGCAACGCATGTTAGACCCCCTTGCTTTTCTCCAATTTAAGGTTTAAGGCCGATATGGGTTGACGCTATGGTAGGCCTTACCTTGTCAAAAAGTATAATTTTATCCCGTAGGTCATCCAAGGACTTACAATACAGCATGGGGGCAGCGATTCCTGATTCATCCTGTAGCCCACTAACGATCAATTTGAACACGTCGCACGTCGCCAACTCTGCATGACGGGCAATATTACGCATTGCCACATAATACTGCAACGCTGACTCTCCTTTTGAAATTTTACGCGCATCCAATTTTTTTCCAATATCCCAACTTGTGACTTTTTGCTCAAATGCTCTACGGAGTTGGATGCATAACTCTGCCCAAGTCAACGAAGCCACATGTGCAATAAAGGTCTTCGCTGAACCAGTCAAACTTCGCTTAGCAAAAATCCAACGGCGCTGGTCCGAAAGCTTGAACAAATCTGCAATATCTGTGAACTCATCCAACCAACGGCCTACTGGGTAGCCATCGTCTCCAGAAAACGGCTGAATTAATCCCTCAAAGTCACGGACACTCATTATTTCTGCCTGTTGACTACAACCGCTCTCCTGCTGACGCAACTCAGCCTCTGCTTGCATCGCAGTCAGACGCAATTCAGCTACTCGTTGTCTTTGAACGTAAAGGTCCTCCATTTTCTTTAACAGTGCTGTTTTATTTGCACACTCGTATACAAGCTTCTGCTGCTCGCCAGCATCGGCGTCTATTGCACCACCGGCGGCAGCGTCTATTTCAACTATTGCATCAGCCATCGGTGCTGAAACAATTGAATTTTCCTTCGGAGAAAAATTTGCTGCTGGACATAGGCGAACTATGGGTATAAATCTCATCTGCACCACGGCTTTTCTGTTCGATAATTCGTTTTACAGCAGTAGTCGGCACAAAATACATTCACATTTTTTTTGCGTATGTATTGAAGTTTTCTCTGCACACACGCCACACGAAGCTCATGAAACTGGGCGTCTTGCCGCACCTGCACGCGTTCACGATCGAGTACAGCCACTAAGTTCTCTTTTATTTTCTTTAAAATTTCCTCGTATTTCATAACTTTGGCCACAACGGAAGGCACTGGGCTTACCCCACATCTGATTTGTAACCAACGCTTTTATTATATTTAATTTAATAAGTACAATCTTACATCGATGTCGCATGAATCGACAGTCATTTATCGATACGGTGAATACACATCGATAAGCTCATAAAGGAAAAAAAGTAAAATGATTCTATTGAAGCATTTGTGTTTAAATTACGTTAATTAGAAATATATAAGAGCAAAAAACGTTTTTTTGACCGAGCTACATGATATAGTCATCCGATTATGATGAAATTTTTGGAACACCAAATTTGGTCGCGGTATCTTCAAAAACACACGAAACACAACGAATTTAGTTCAAAAAAAATTTTTAACCAAAATCGGTTGACTATATCGTATAGCTCCCATAGGATCAATCGGGCAAAAAAATGTTTTTGTACAAAATTCGTTGTGTTTCTTTTGTTTGTGAAAATAACGTGCACCAAATTTGGTCAAAATCGGTTGACTATATCATATAGCTCCCATAGGAACGATCGGTAAAAAAAAATCTTTTGGTTCAAAATTCGTCTGTTTTTGGTTGTTTATTAGGGTATCGTAACCTAATTTGGCAATCAAATGTCTTTTGATGTTCTTAAGCAATATATCGGACTTATTATAATTGCAAAGTGGTGGTACAGGGTATCCCAAAGTCGGCCGCGCCCTACTTTAACGTACGCCATTTTTTTTTTGATGAAAATGTAAATTTAAGGTAAAAAAATATTTATAATGACACCTACACTGGCTGAGATGTATTTAAAATATTTTTCATTTGATGCAATATACACTTGAAATTATTGAGCAAACTCGTTTTTATTAACATTTGATTGGGAGGTTGTAAAAAGATAAAATATTAGGAATTAATTACTATTCCATTCTTTATTTCTTTGCTAATACAACAAACAGGAATAAAATTTGTAAGTTAGTTATTACTTACAATTATATCTGCATTAAAATTCTATCTTTTCTATTTACTCTATATCAATTTCAGCGAATCAATCGGCAAATGGAGAAAAAAATAAAAACAATAACGGCGGAACAATCCCTTGACGATGTTGAGTTGCAAACCCGACAGTGCACTATAAATAAATATGAGGAACACTTTAAGAAAATAAGAAATATTCAATGCGGTCATAATATCAATAATGAATGTGGAATATATTCTGATCACAACTCTAATGTCTCTTCACTGTGCCAACAAATAATAACATAAACTATTAATAGATGTAGAAAAAGCAATAAATATTACTATAATGAGCAAAAATATATTTATGCATGCTTAAACATATGTATCTTTATATAGGTACAAATATAAAAACTATTGATCTGACTGTCTCGCTGACTTACGCTCACGCTTTGTATTATGGAATATATTTCATATTTTTGTTGGCAAGTTAAAGATTTTTAGCATTCTTGAGTTTAATTCTTAATGATGGAAAATTTTCAACTTAATATAAAAAATTTATAAAATAAGATGAATTTTAATATTAAAGAAAATTGACATTATAATAATTATTATTTTTATAACCATTGCTTGAAAGTATGTGAGGGAAGTAATCCGGCTGTGGGCATAGTTTGCAATTTCAGACATCACTTTTGACCAAGTCAATATTAGCAGGCACATGAATATCAATGGAAAGCTACAGACATTTTTACATATAGTAAAAAATTTCAAAAGATAAAATGAACATCATGATTGCGTGTCAAAATACTGTAATATACACAATTGAGTGATATTATAATTGCAATGTACCATCTTTCATAACCAAAGTAGAAAAGGGTACAAGGACTCAATCCAATCTAATCATCCCTTCGGCTCCGAAATTCGACTAGCAAAAGCAGCCTGTGGGTGGGTACGTTTGATGATTATTTTGGGAGGTACTACATTAACATACAATAAAATAAGTGTGTGGAGGCCCCTGCCAGGTTATATAACTGTAACGAAGAAAGCGGACAGACGATGCGTTTTGGACGAACTATAATTTTTTCACGAAAATATGTTGCTAGTTGGTATTGCAACTTTACGCGTCTTCACCCACCCTTCCTATGTGCAAAGAATATAGAACTACATAGAATGCGCATCTCATACAAAAAAATTTTACTATGTGGGGTACAGACAGTGCTGGGGGGTCTCTAAAAAACTTCTTGATGTCAAATTCGGTTATGATATCTTCATAAACAAACGAATTATCCATCTAAAACTTTTGCTTTTTTTCGAGGTCCTCTGAAACACCCCTATGGGAGCTATATAATGTAATCCCGATATCAAAAATATAAAATAAACTTGTCTCCTATGGATTAATAAGGGATCTAATCTGAAAGTTTGGTTGCTCTAGCTCTTACCATCTCTGAGATCTAGGCGTTCATACGGACAGACGGACAGACGGACATGGGTATATCGACTTCTCTAGTCACTCTGATCATACTTTAGGTAACTTTAGGGGTCTCCGACGTCTCCTTCTGTACGTTACATACATTTTCGGCTTGCACAAACACAATATACCCTTTGTACCATACGGTACAGGGTATAAAAAATGTTTAAAACTACAAACTGTTAAAATGGGTGACCCACCCGACAAAAACAAACATTTTAGTGACCCGAAATTTCTAATTATTTCTAGTGACGACAACGGCTCGCTATTCAATTTGTCACCTTTTTTGATTCAAAAGACAATTGACGGATCATGCAATGGTCCCATTGAATTTGCCAAAAGCATAAGAGATGGAAAACTCCTAGTAAAAACCAAAAACTCTCTACAAGCAAGCAAAATCCTGAAACTGAAGCAGATTGGTTCATTCAGCGTAAGTGTAGCCGAACATAATACACTGAACTCATCAAAGGGAGTAATTTACTGCAATGACCTCCGCATGCTCAGTGAGGAAACAATTGCAAGCGAATTGTCAGACCAAAACGTTAAAGGAGTGAAAAAAATTATGAAAAAGATCGAAGGTGAACTTAAAGAAACTGGACTGATTGTACTTACCTTCAACACTCACATTACACCAGATTACATAATGATCGGTTACGAAAAAGTCAACATCAGACCCTACATCCCATCACCTCTGCGATGCAATAATTGCTTTCGTTTTGGTCACATAGCCAAGTTATGTAAAAACAAAAAAACCTGCTACAATTGCGCTCAAGAATATCACCTTGAAGAAAATAAAAACCAAACATGTGTCGAAGATAAAATTTGTATTAATTGCCGAGACAAAAATCTATCAGCATGCGACCACTCCTCTCTCGACCGTAAAAGCCTGATCTTTATTAAGCAACAAGAAATCCAAGCCATTAAAACGCTCTAGAAGGTAGATGCCAAAACAGCAATCACCATTTACAATGAAAGACACCACATCACTGGACCCCTCTATTCTAAGCTAAACACACAATCAACAACCCACCCGGCCACAAGCAACCAACAAAATAACAATTCTCGTAACATAGTTGATTATTCTGATATAAGCACCATTCCTAATAATAGTACATCTACTAATACACAAATCAATCCCCTCTCCAACACAACCCCCTCTCAAATACAAACACTAAAATTTATCCAAAAAGCATTTCAAAAAGACTCCAATATCAACTTAAATCTAAAATTAAAAAACAAAAAATTGACTCAAAACCAACAAATTCAAATAGAACTAAAAAACAATCGAGTAAGATAGAAACTGAATCAATGAGCGATGATTAAATAAAATTAACAATAACAAAACTGTAGTTTCTCCGTTGCTGGCTAATCAGTCATATCATTCGATCGGCCAGCAACGAAGAGATTACACCATACATTACTATAGTTGGTGTCAACTTTTAGTAGGCACCTATCCAAATACTTTGTTCTTCTTACCACTATTTAACAAACGCGGCAACATCCTTTACAAATTCATCCTCCAATCCCAATACGTCCTTCTTAACGACGGTAGCCCAACCCACTTCAGCACTCACAATACCTTTACACCAGGGATGTCCAAACCTGCTTATGGAAGAGCAAAAACCAATACATATAAAGAAAAACACTAACACATTTAAAGTAAACAGTTATTACGGTTTATTGAGTGCACTGAAAGGAATTGTATAAGAGTGATAATATATATACACTTGAAATTATTGAGCAAACTCGTTTTTATTAACATTTGATTGGGAGGTTGTAAAAAGATAAAATATTAGGAATTAATTACTATTCCATTCTTTATTTCTTTGCTAATACATACAACAAACAGGAATAAAATTTGTAAATTAGTTATTACTTACAATTATATCTGCATTAAAATTCTATCTTTTCTATTTACTCTATATCAATTTCAGCGAATCAATCGGCAAATGGAGAAAAAAATAAAAACAATAACGGCGGAACAATCCCTTGACGATGTTGAGTTGCAAGCCCGACAGTGCACTATAAATAAATATGAGGAACACTTTAAGAAAATAAGAAATATTCAATGCGGTCATACTACCAATAATGAATGTGGAATATATTCTGATCACAACTCTAATGTCTCTTCACTGTGCCAACAAATAATAACATAAACTATTAATAGATGTAGAAAAAGCAATAAATATTACTATAATGAGCAAAAATATATTTATGCATGCTTAAACATATGTATCTTTATATAGGTACAAATATAAAAACTATTGATCTGACTCTCTCGCTGACTTACGCTCACGCTTTACGCTGGGTAATTTTGTATTATGGAATATGTGCTTTTATTGGGAATAATATTAAAACCTTTCATATTTTTGTTGGCAAGTTAAAGATTTTTAGCATTCTTGAGTTTAATTCTTAATGATGGAAAATTTTCAACTTAATATAAAAAATTTATAAAATAAGATGAATTTTAATATTAAAGAAAATTGACATTATAATAATTATTATTTTTATAACCATTGCTTGAAAGTATGTGAGGGAAGTAATCCGGCTGTGGGCATAGTTTGCAATTTCAGACATCACTTTTGACCAAGTCAATATTAGCAGGCACATGAATATCAATGGAAAGCTACAGACATTTTTACATATAGTAAAAAATTTCAAAAGATAAAATGAACATCATGATTGCGTGTCAAAATACTGTAATATACACAATTGAGTGATATTATAATTGCAATGTACCATCTTTCATAACCAAAGTAGAAAAGGGTACAAAGACTCAATCCAATCTAATCATCCCTTGGGCTCCGAAATTCGACTAGCAAAAGCAGCCTTTGGGTGGGTACGTTTGATGATTATTTTGGGAGGTACTACATTAACATACAATAAAATAAGTGTGTGGAGGCCCCTTCCAGGTTATATAACTGTAACGAAGAAAGCGGACAGACGATGCGATTTGGACGAACTATAATTTTTTCACGAAAATATGTTGCTAGTTGGTATTGCAACTTTACGCGTCTTCACCCACCCTACCTATGAGCAAAGAATATAGAACTACATAGAATGCGCATCTCATACAAAAAATTTTACTATATGGGGTACAGTGCTGGGGGTCGCTAAAAAACTTCTTGATGCCAAATTCGGTTATGATATCAAACGGACAGACGGACATGGGTATATCGACTTCTCTAGTCACTCTGATCATACTTTAGGTAACTTTAGGGGTCTCCGACGTCTCCTTCTGTACGTTACATACATTTTCGGCTTGCACAAACACAATATACCCTTTGTACCATACGGTACAGGGTATAAAAAGTGTTTAAAACTACAAACTGTTAAAATAGGTGACCCACCCGACAAAAACAAACATTTTAGTGACCCGAAATTTCTAATTATTTCTAGTGACGACAACGGCTCGCTATTCAATTTGTCACCTTTTTTGATTCAAAAGACAATTGACGGATCATGCAATGGTCCCATTGAATTTGCCAAAAACATAAGAGATGGAAAACTCCTAGTAAAAACCAAAAACTCTCTACAAGCAAGCAAAATCCTGAAACTGAAGCAGATTGGTTCATTCAGCGTAAGTGTAGCCGAACATAATACACTGAACTCATCAAAGGGAGTAATTTACTGCAATGACCTCCGCATGCTCAGTGAGGAAACAATTGCAAGCGAATTGTCAGACCAAAACGTTAAAGGAGTGAAAAAAATTATGAAAAAGATCGAAGGTGAACTTAAAGAAACTGGACTGATTGTACTTACCTTCAACACTCACATTACACCAGATTACATAATGATCGGTTACGAAAAAGTCAACATCAGACCCTACATCCCATCACCTCTGCGATGCAATAATTGCTTTCGTTTTGGTCACATAGCCAAGTTATGTAAAAACAAAAAAACCTGCTACAATTGCGCTCAAGAATATCACCTTGAAGAAAATAAAAACCAAACATGTGTCGAAGATAAAATTTGTATTAATTGCCGAGACAAAAATCTATCAGCATGCGACCACTCCTCTCTCGACCGTAAAAGCCTGATCTTTATTAAGCAACAAGAAATCCAAGCCATTAAAACGCTCCAGAAGGTAGATGCCAAAACAGCAATCACCATTTACAATGAAAGACACCACATCACTGGACCCCTCTATTCTAAGCTAAACACACAATCAACAACCCACCCGGCCACAAGCAACCAACAAAATAACAATTCTCGTAACATAGTTGATTATTCTGATATAAGCACCATTCTTTATAATAGTACATCTACTAATACACAAATCAATCCCCCTCTTCAACACAACCCCCTCTCAAATACAAACACTAAAATTTATCCAAGAAGCATTTCAAAAAGACTCCAATATCAACTTAAATCTAAAATTAAAAAACCTAAAATTGACTCAAAACCAACAAATTCAAATAGAACTAAAAACAATCGAGTAAGATAGAAACTGAATCAATGAGCGATGATTAAATAAAATTAACAATAACAAAACTGTAGTTTCTCCGTTGCTGGCTAACCAGTCATATCATTCGATCGGCCAGCAACGAAGAGATTACACCATACATTACTATAGTTGGTGTCAACTTTTAGTAGGCACCTATCCAAATACTTTGTTCTTCTTACCACTATTTAACTCTCTAATTACTCAATTTTAATGTCTTTAAAAATTATACAATGGAATATAAAAGGTTACAATAACAACTACAGTGAACTGCAACGCCTAATTAAAGAACAAATTCCACGTGTAATCGCTCTTCAAGAAATGCATATTTCCCCTACTTCAATTTTCCCAATTCCTATTAACTTTACTTTATATTTCACGACATCGGCATCACCATACGGCGGCACTGGTATTCTTGATAATAATTCCATCCAGCACAGAGACTTTGAAGCTGTTTGCATGGAATTACAGTCTAAACGAAAAATAAATATAATTTCAGCCTATATTGAACCCAACAAACAATTTATAGCCACAAACCTGGAATCCGTATTATTTAGTCAAAATACTTCTACAATAGTTACTGGCGATTTTAATAGCTGGCACAATAATTGGGGTTCTCCCAAAAACAACAGACGCGGCAACATCCTTAACAAATTCATCCTCCAATCCCAATACGTCCTTCTTAACGACGCACAGTGGCACGGCAGCCGCAAAAGCGTTGCAAAAATCGATTTTGCGATGAAATCATTTTGTAAAAGTAATACATGCATCTTATTTAGAATTTCCCAGGGATCAAGAAAATTAAAACTTTATTCAACTCGGATAAATAGTTTAGTTGCTACAGCCGCTCAAAGTGTAGTATATTTTCAACTTTGAAAAAAATCGGAATTTTTTGAACAAAAGTGCGTGTTTAAGATCGTTTTGTCAAAAAACTACGCAACCAATCCATATTTTCTTCGATTCTATGAAAAGGTATATGAAATTTAAACATAAAAGAGAAAAAAATGACTTCGTATCTTTTCTGGTTTTTTCAATACTACCGTTTACCTGAACCACTATATTGGAATCACTTTTTCAACTTTGGAAGAAAATAATTCAAATTATATTTTTTTATGTTTTTTAGTTTTAATATAAATACGTTTGTTATCAATTTATTTACCTTCTCTATAAATTTTATGTCCGCCTTAATCCAGCTGTGGCTGTAAGGCCACTAGAAGTGCAGAAACCCAACTCAAAAAAATGCTACCGCAGGTAAAAGAAGAAGAAGAACACGCAGTAGATGCATCCACTAAATTAAGAGATGTGTGCTTATATTTGTACTTGACAATAAAAAAGCACCTACCTGTGACATTTCAAAAAAGCAAGATTAATTATTATTAAGAGAAATGCAAATTCTTTGCATTTTTAGGTAGTTGAACCGAAAATATACGGATAGGGATGTAACCTTTCCCTTTATAATGTTAGGTACCAACTAAAAAACATTTAATGTAACTACATTTTTACCTGTTACGCGTTTTGTGAATTAAGGATTAAACCTTGTATATATTTGCCTGAATATTTTAAAAATTTGGATAATTCCTTATTTAAAGAGGGAAATCTGGAATTTGGTACTTCACCATTGCATGCCAGAATTAGATGCATGGAGTTTATTTTGAAGCTTGCATACACTTTTCCGCAAGTTAACGAATCCTTTGAAGACAACACACCAGACAAAGAAAAACAAAATATCAGGAAAAGCAAAATTCAAAACGATATCTTTAATCGACTTGGACTGATAGTCGACCGCCCCAAATATGGATACGGTCACTCAAACGATGGAAACTCATCACGAAAATTCTTTGCAGAAAAAAAAATGACATCAGAAGAAACTGGGAGTAGATGATGAAATTATCAAAAGATTGGGTGTTATTTTAAACATTATGAACTGCAAGGAAAACATTAAAGGCAGCAAATAATGAATATGCCACCAAGACTGCAGAGCTGTTAATGGAAAAATATCCAGGAAAGAAACTGACTCCTACGCTTCACAAAATTTTGGCACTTGGCCAAACTATAATTGAATATCATTGCCTACCCATTGGGGAGTGTCAGAAGAAGCCCAGGAATTGAGAAACATTGATTATAAAAAATTCAGAGCTATGAATACATGTAAAATATCACGATCAAGGGAAAACGAGGATCTTTTTAATATGTTAGCAGCCTTTTCAGATCCACTAGTTTCATCCCTTAGACAAGTGAGATCCAATACAGAATTAACAAGTAGTTATTCAAAAGAAATGTTAAGTCTTTTGGATATTTCTTCAAATGTAAACGTGGATGATTATTTTACAAAAAACTACTGATAAGACAAATTATATAACATATTATAATAAAAAAGCATTGTTAAATTAAATTTATTGACTGAAATATAAAATAATGAACAAAAAAATGTATCATCAAATTTTCTTTATAAATGAACAAAAAAAATATTTAGGTAGATATTTTTCAATGGCAAATGTTGCACAGGCAAAAAAAAACCCCCTTCCAAAAAATTTTCCCCGCTTCTAAATTTTGTTTCAAGGTGGTTGGGTTTTTTTTTTAAATTTAATTCAAAAAAATATCTCAATTGGTTTAGAAAAAATGAAAAAAATATGTATATATTTTTCAATGGTAAATACTGTAAAGGCAACAAAATCCAACTTCCACAACATATTGCACATTTTTCAGATATCATCTCACCATGTATGAGAATTTATTTCATTAAAATATGTCTATTGGTTTAGAAAATATGATTTTTGCAACGCTTTTCGTCCTACAATATTCAAAATACAAAAAAAAAATATTAATACATACAAACTTGAAAATACGTACAATATCAAAAATCGAAATGTTGATATTTATATCATGTAATGCTTAAACTGCTTGCGAATTATAAGCACTTTTTGAAAAAAAATTGCTTGCGTGCTCCCACTTTTTACAGTTGTGCAAATTGGATTGGAAGAAAATACAATTTTTTATTGAATGATTTTTTAGAAGAAGGAAGAAATACACGAGCGACTGTAATCAATTTTTTTTGTGTTTATTAAATTTTATTAGATATACATACATTTAAAACACTAGCTAACAATGGATCTTAAATAATATATAATACATTTCTTTAAGGAGTTTGATTTCCATGCTACATGAGATTTACACAGTTTTAATTTTAATACACTATTGGACTATTTATATATTTTGCTGTGCGTGGACATTGTTAGTACTCTAGTTATTGAATATATTATTGTAAAATATATTTTAATTGATATATAAATAAATAATAGTTTTATTATAAAATTTTTCTTGATTTGCTGGAAGGATTAAAAGTATTAGTATTTAAATTTATATTATAGCACCGAATAAAGATTTTTTAAATTTCATAGCAAAACAAAAAACTTACTTTCATGTCATAGTAACTTGTTTCGCGTATACCCAGAAAATTATTGGGCCTGTTCCGGTGTTCACTTTTAAGCAAATATTAATTTGTACTTTTTAGTACAAGGTATAAAAATGCTATCGAATTTTTTTTTAATATTAATAAACTACATAAATTTATATATAAAGGAAAATATATTTAACTTTATATTATTCATTGCTATGTTTTAAGAAGCTTCGATAGAAGCTTAATGCCATATTTTGTTACCAAACAATTACGTGAACAGGGGTGGTTTGCTTGTAAAACTGGTTTATAAAAATCGAATACACAATTTTTAAAACAAACTAATCTGTGAAAAATAAGTATTCTCTTCAAATTTGTTTCAGAATGTGTTAAGCTGAGAAAAATAATTTTTTAGATATTTCTATGCTGGAAGCTCGAAGTGAAAACATCGTTTGGCTCTAAATAATATAAATTTTATTTTGCATTTCCTTATACAGGCTAATGTAAGTAAAAAAAAGTGTACAAAATTTTAAATAATCAAAATATATTATAATATTAATAATTTAGAACCGCTACCGTTTAGCCAACTTGAGACGGATTCACAGCACTAGAAGGAGTTGTAACCGCAGTTCGTTTACGACTGAGCGAAAAATACGCATCCATAAGAAAATGTGTGCATCTGAGCAAGAGAAAACATCCCTTTGCTACTGTAGCGAGAGCGAGAAAGCATACGGGTGGGCAAAAATTTTTTTTTTTATCTGTCTTGCTGTGCATTTTGTATGTTTTTTTTTGCTATTTCTCTTGTATGTGTTGCTCAAATTTTGATCGTTTGCCGCTGGAATTTGTACATGGACTTGTTTTCTTTAATTAATAAAATACTCGGTTGCTCAATTTAAAATTTTTTTATTAATTATTATTATAATACTATGTATATCTACAATAAAAATTTAAGATATTTTTTTAATGCCGATTTTAATAATTCCCCGACTGACAATTTTTGTCAGTCGCTCCTGGGCGGGGCATAGGGATCTCCATTAATAACTGTTCAAAGAGAACAGGGACCTACAGTTTATAGCCGGATCCGAACGGCGGTGTCTTCAATTAATAGAGATTTTCTTGGGCAAATAGCGTCTTTGAGCTAGCGAATGCTAGGCAAATGTACCAGTGCTACTGCGGGGATTCGAACCACCGACCTTCGGTTTGTAAAGCGAGTACGCTACCACTACGATACCCAAGGCCACTCATCTTTGTTTATTGTTTTTAATTCTGAGCACTATAACAAACTCACGCAAGGACAAATTCAATCATTTGCATCCGGCACTTGCACAACCCTTCACTTTGAACACTAGTTCGCACTGTTTAAAATAAACATCCACCCACATTAGAACTTCAACAAAAACACGCGAGGACAATAACGATCGTTTGCCGACGGCATTTGCACAACCTTTCACTTTGAAATGTACTTCACTACTGCAAGCAAAATAAAGACCCACGAGAGAGAGCTGTTTGGCATTTCCTCACCTTGTACCTTGTATTATTACACCATGTGCCAGTGTGCATGCATTCATTATCTTGTGTAACAGCGCGTATTTTTGCGTGCTTTTTCTCTCTCATTCATTTCTGTAATTATGTGCGGCTTAATCTTGCTAGCCCCTACCGTTTAAGTGCGATTAATCGATTAACTCGATTTTTTATTGAAAATCGATCGAAAAAATCGAATCCAAAATCGAAGATCTAGCTCAGCTCTACAGCCAACGTCGCCAAAATTACGCAAAATACCCAAAAAAAATATTAATACATACAAACTTGAAAATACGTACAATATCAAAAATCGAATGTATGATATTTATATCATGCAATGCTTAAACTGCTTGCGAATTATAAGCACTTTTTGAAAAAAAATTGCTTGCGTGCTCCCACTTTTTACAGTTGTGCAAATTGGATTGGAAGAAAATACAATTTTTTATTGAATGATTTTTTAGAAGAAGGAAGAAATACACGAGCGACTGTAATCAATTTTTTTTGTGTTTATTAAATTTTATTAGATATACATACATTTAAAACACTAGCTAACAATGGATCTTAAATAATATATAATACATTTCTTTAAGGAGTTTGTTTTCCATGCTACATGAGATTTACACAGTTTTAATTTTAATACACTATTGGACTATTTATATATTTTGCTGTGCGTGGACATTGTTAGTACTCTAGTTATTGAATATATTATTGTAAAATATATTTTAATTGATATATAAATAAATAATAGTTTTATTAATTTTTTTTGATTTGCTGGAAGGATTAAAAGTATTAGTATTTAAATTTATATTATAGCACCGAATAAAGATTTTTTAAATTTCATAGCAAAACAAAAAATGTTTTCATGTCATAGTAACTTGTTTCGCGTATACCCAGAAAATTATTGGGCCTGTTCCGGTGTTCACTTTTAAGCAAATATTAATTTGTACTTTTTAGTACAAGGTATAAAAATGCTATCGAATTTTTTTTTTATATTAATAAACTACATAAATTTATATATAAAGGAAAATATATTTAACTTTATATTATGCGTTGCTATGTTTTAAGAAGCCACTACGATACCCAAGGCCACTCATCTTTGTTTATTGTTTTTAATTCTGAACACTATAACAAACTCACGCAAGGACAAATTCAATCATTTGCATCCGGCACTTGCACAACCCTTCACTTTGAACACTAGTTCGCACTGTTTAAAATAAACATCCACCCACATTAGAACTTCAACAAAAACACGCGAGGACAATAACGATCGTTTGCCGACGGCATTTGCACAACCTTTCACTTTGAAATGTACTTCACTACTGCAAGCAAAATAAAGACCCAGAGAGAGAGCTGTTTGGCATTTCCTCACCTTGTACCTTGTATTATTACACCATGTGCCAGTGTGCATGCATTCATTATCTTGTGTAACAGCGCGTATTTTTGCGTGCTTTTTCTCTCTCATTCATTTCTGTAATTATGTGCGGCTTAATCTTGCTAGCCCCTACCGTTTTAGTGCGATTAATCGATTAACTCGATTTTTTATTGAAAATCGATCGAAAAAATCGAATCCAAAATCGAAGATCTAGCTCAGCTCTACAGACAACGTCGCCAAAATTACGCAAAATACAAAAAAAATATTAATACATACAAACTTGAAAATACGTACAATATCAAAAATCGAATTTATGATATTTATATCATGTAATGCTTAAACTGCTTGCGAATTATAAGCACTTTTTGAAAAAAAATGCTTGCGTGCTCCCCCCTTTTACAGTTGTGCAAATTGGATTGGAAGAAAATACAATTTTTTATTGAATGATTTTTTAGAAGAAGGAAGAAATGCACGAGCGACTGTAATCAATTTTTTTTGTGTTTATTAAATTTTATTAGATATACATACATTTAAAACACTAGCTAACAATGGATCTTAAATAATATATAATACATTTCTTTAAGGAGTTTGTTTTCCATGCTACATGAGATTTACACAGTTTTAATTTTAATACACTATTGGACTATTTATATATTTTGCTGTGCGTGGACATTGTTAGTACTCTAGTTATTGAATATATTATTGTAAAATATATTTTAATTGATATATAAATAAATAATAGTTTTATTATAATAATTTTTCTTGATTTGCTGGAAGGATTAAAAGTATTAGTATTTAAATTTATATTATAGCACCGAATAAAGATTTTTTAAATTTCATAGCAAAACAAAAAACTTACTCATGTCATAGTAACTTGTTTCGCGTATACCCAGAAAATTATTGGGCCTGTTCCGGTGTTCACTTTTAAGCAAATATTAATTTGTACTTTTTAGTACAAGGTATAAAAATGCTATCGAATTTTTTTTTAATATTAATAAACTACATAAATTTATATATAAAGGAAAATATATTTAACTTTATATTATTCGTTGCTATGTTTTAAGAAGCTTCGATAGAAGCTTAATGCCATATTTTGTTACCAAACAATTACGTGAACAGGGGTGGTTTGCTTGTAAAACTGGTTTATAAAAATCGAATACACAATTTTTAAAACAAACTAATCTGTGAAAAATAAGTATTCTCTTCAAATTTGTTTCAGAATGTGTTAAGCTGAGAAAAATAATTTTTTAGATATTTCTATGCTGGAAGCTCGAAGTGAAAACATCGTTTGGCTCTAAATAATATAAATTTTATTTTGCATTTCCTTATACAGGCTAATGTAAGTAAAAAAAAGTGAACAAAATTTTAAATAATCAAAATATATTATAATATTAATAATTTAGAACCGCTACCGTTTAGCCAACTTGAGACGGATTCACAGCACTAGAAGGAGTTGTAACCGCAGTTCGTTTACGACTGAGCGAAAAATACGCATCCATAAGAAAATGTGTGTATCTGAGCAAGAGAAAACATCCCTTTGCTACTGTAGCGAGAGCGAGAAAGCATACGGGTGGGCAGGAACAATTTTTTTGTTTTATCTGTCTTGCTGTGCATTTTGTATGTTTTTTTTTGCTATTTCTGCTTGTATGTGTTGCTCAAATTTTGATCGTTTGCCGCTGGAATTTGTACATGGACTTGTTTTCTTTAATTAATAAAATACTCGGTTGCTCAATTTAAACATTTTTTTATTAATTATTATTATAATACTATGTAATCTACAATAAAAATTTAAGATATTTTTTTAATGCCGATTTTAATAATTCCCCGACTGACAATTTTTGTCAGTCGCTCCTGGGCGGGGCATAGGGATCTCCATTAATAACTGTTCAAAGAAAACAGGGACCTACAAGTTTATAGCCGGATCCGAACGGCGGTGTCTTAAATTAATAGAGATTTTCTTGGGCAAATAGCGTCTTTGAGCTAGCGATGCCAGTGCTAGGCAAATGTACCAGTGCTACTGCGGGGATTCGAACCACCGACCTTCGGTTTGTAAAGCGAGTACGCTACCACTACGATACCCAAGGCCACTCATCTTTGTTTATTGTTTTTAATTCTGAGCACTATAACAAACTCACGCAAGGACAAATTCAATCATTTGCATCCGGCACTTGCACAACCCTTCACTTTGAACACTAGTTCGCACTGTTTAAAATAAACATCCACCCACATTAGAACTTCAACAAAAACACGCGAGGACAATAACGATCGTTTGCCGACGGCATTTACACAACCTTTCACTTTGAAATGTACTTCACTACTGCAAGCAAAATAAAGACCCACGAGAGAGAGCTGTTTGGCATTTCCTCACCTTGTACCTTGTATTATTACACCATGTGCCAGTGTGCATGCATTCATTATCTTGTGTAACAGCGCGTATTTTTGCGTGCTTTTTCTCTCTCATTCATTTCTGTAATTATGTGCGGCTTAATCTTGCTAGCCCCTACCGTTTAAGTGCGATTAATCGATTAACTCGATTTTTTATTGAGAATCGATCGAAAAAATCGAATCCAAAATCGAAGATCTAGCTCAGCTCTACAGACAACGTCGCCAAAATTACGCAAAATACAAAAAAAAATATTAATACATACAAACTTGAATATACGTACAATATCAAAAATCGAATGTTGATATTTATATCATGTAATGCTTAAACTGCTTGCGAATTATAAGCACTTTTTGAAAAAAATTTGCTTGCGTGCTCCCACTTTTTACAGTTGTGCAAATTGGATTGGAAGAAAATACAATTTTTTATTGAATGATTTTTTAGAAGAAGGAAGAAATGCACGAGCGACTGTAATCAATTTTTTTGTGTTTATTAAATTTTATTAGATATACATACATTTAAAACACTAGCTAACAATGGATCTTAAATAATATATAATACATTTCTTTAAGGAGTTTGTTTTCCATGCTACATGAGATTTACACAGTTTTAATTTTAATACACTATTGGACTATTTATATATTTTGCTGTGCGTGGACATTGTTAGTACTCTAGTTATTGAATATATTATTGTAAAATATATTTATAATTGATATATAAATAAATAATAGTTTTATTATATTAATTTTTCTTGATTTGCTGGAAGGATTAAAAGTATTAGTATTTAAATTTATATTATAGCACCGAATAAAGATTTTTTAAATTTCATAGCAAAACAAAAAATTTTTTCATGTCATAGTAACTTGTTTCGCGTATACCCAGAAAATTATTGGGCCTGTTCCGGTGTTCACTTTTAAGCAAATATTAATTTGTACTTTTTAGTACAAGGTATAAAAATGCTATCGAATTTTTTTTTAATATTAATAAACTACATAAATTTATATATAAAGGAAAATATATTTAACTTTATAATTATTCGTTGCTATGTTTTAAGAAGCTTCGATAGAAACTTAATGCCATATTTTGTTACCAAACAATTACGTGAACAGGGGTGGTTTGCTTGTAAAACTGGTTTATAAAAATCGAATACACAATTTTTGAAACAAACTAATCTGTGAAAAATAAGTATTCCTTCAAAGTTTCAGAATGTGTTAAGCTGAGAAAAATAATTTTTTAGATCATTCTCTGCTGGAAGCTCGAAGTGAAAACACGTTTGGCTCTAAATAATATAAATTTTATTTTGCATTTCCTTATACAGGCTAATGTAAGTAAAAAACAGTGTACAAAATTTTAAATAATCAAAATATATTATAATATTAATAATTTAGAACCGCTACCGTTTAGCCAGCTTCAGACGGATTCACAGCACTAGAAGGAGTTGTAACCGCAGTTCGTTTACGACTGAGCGAAAAATACGCATCCATAAGAAAATGTGTGCATCTGAGCAAGAGAAAACATCCCTTTGCTACTGTAGTGAGAGCGAGAAAGCATACAGGGGGGCAAAAACATTTTTATTTATCTGTCTTGCTGTGCATTTTGTATGTTTTTTTTTTATTTATAAATTTATTCTTACATTTATAACAAACTCACGCAAGGACAAATTCAATCATTTGCATCCGGCACTTGCACAACCCTTCACTTTGAACACTAGTTCGCACTGTTTAAAATAAACATCCACCCACATTAGAACTTCAACAAAAACACGCGAGGACAATAACGATCGTTTGCCGACGGCATTTGCACAACCTTTCACTTTGAAATGTACTTCACTACTGCAAGCAAAATAAAGACCCACGAGAGAGAGCTGTTTGGCATTTCCTCACCTTGTACCTTGTATTATTACACCATGTGCCAGTGTGCATGCATTCATTATCTTGTGTAACAGCGCGTATTTTTGCGTGCTTTTTCTCTCTCATTCATTTCTGTAATTATGTGCGGCTTAATCTTGCTAGCCCCTACCGTTTTAGTGCGATTAATCGATTAACTCGATTTTTTATTGAGAATCGATCGAAAAAATCGAATCAAAATCGAAGATCTAGCTCAGCTCTACAGCCAACGTCGCCAAAATTACGCAAAATACAAAAAAAAATATTAATACATACAAACTTGAATATACGTACAATATCAAAAATCGAATGTATGATATTTATATCATGTAATGCTTAAACTGCTTGCGAATTATAAGCACTTTTTGAAAAAAAATTGCTTGCGTGCCCCACTTTTACAGTTGTGCAAATTGGATTGGAAGAAAATACAATTTTTATTGAATGATTTTGCCCCACTTATTACAGTTGTGCAAATTGGATTGGAAGAAAATACCATTTTTTATTGAATGATTTTTTAGAAGAAGGAAGAAATGCACGAGCGACTGTAATCAATTTTTTTGTGTTTATTAAATTTTATTAGATATACATACATTTAAAACACTAGCTAACAATGGATCTTAAATAATATATAATACATTTCTTTAAGGAGTTTGATTTCCATGCTACATGAGATTTACACAGTTTTAATTTTAATACACTATTGGACTATTTATATATTTTGCTGTGCGTGGACATTGTTAGTACTCTAGTTATTGAATATATTATTGTAAAATATATTTAAATGAATATATATATAAATAAATAATAGTTTTATTAATTATTCTTGATTTGCTGGAAGGATTAAAAGTATTAGTATTTAAATTTATATTATAGCACCGAATAAAGATTTTTTAAATTTCATAGCAAAACAAAAAATTTTTTAATGTCATAGTAACTTGTTTCGCGTATACCCAGAAAATTATTGGGCCTGTTCCGGTGTTCACTTTTAAGCAAATATTAATTTGTACTTTTTAGTATAAGGTATAAAATATTAATGCTATCAGGAATTTTTGTTTTAATATTAATAAACTACATAAATTTATATATAAAGGAAAATATATTTAACTTTATATAATTCGTTGCTATGTTTTAAAAGGCATCGATAGAAGCTTAATGCCATATGGTGTTACCAAACAATTACGTGAAAAGGGGTGGTTTGCTTGTAAAACTGCTTTATAAAAATCGAATACACAATTTTTGAAACAAAGTAATCTGTGAAAAATAAGTATTCCCTTCAAATTTGTTTCAAAATGTGTTAAGCTGAGAAAAATAATTTTTAGTTCATT